>CAXKWD010000006.1:42215296-42870519 GCA_964059195.1 Ectobius pallidus
ACCTCACTCTGCGTGCGAACATTCGCTATTGTATTTATTTGTGTGTTTCACAAAACTCACAGTGAGTCACCTCACCTCACGTCACCAAACTGCGTCTCAACTTGCGCCCGGCCTTACACGTGACGTCCGGGGACACCTGAACCGAAGATTCGGGCAAAGATGGATGGGCCGTGGTTGTTTTATTGCATGGTCCCCACGATCGCTGGACTTAACGCCATTTATTCTGGGTTCTTATGAAGAGTATGGTCTCCTTTAGAGACCGAGGAAGAACTGCTGGCACGAGTGATGGTCGCTGCACAAGAGATTAACGAGACACCAGTTGGTGGTCGTCACATCGAGCCTCTGTTGTAGTGAGCAGATTCGTATGGGACACATCCAGTGCAGAATACAGAAACAAATTTGTATTTTTCCGCTGTTAACATAAGTGTTATTGTGGTCAATGAAAGGATTTTTGATACTTTGGTATTGTTACCAAAACATTTGACTTTCGTGTGTAATGAGTCAAACGTCATTTACTTCTGTACCTTATGTCACACCTCATTTCACATGGTGCTCTTCTGACGTCATGTACTGCCTCTCCGTTTGCAAAACAACACCGGCAAATCCGACACATTGAAATGGCTGTAGCACGGACACGTACGGACATGGGTTCCTATTTGAAATATTGTCTACAAAGTCCCCTCTACTAGCCCTAGAAGTTTGTAATATGAATTTCCGAACACCCGGTATAAAGTGGATGGCCCATAACTGTAATTTGCAACTTCCAATCCTGATAAATGTACCTAAACGAGCGAATTGTGATTCTGATGCTACAGAAGCAGCATTAAAAGAAGTTCAAATTGATGGGACATTACACAGAAGAGTTTCGAAGAAGTATGGAGGTCCAAAATATCAAGTATCCATTGTAGACTAAACATCCGGGTCATAGGGAAACATGGAAACGGGCAAAAGTGCTTGATTGCAAGGTTTTTCATCCTGATATTGGTCCCAACCGGTTGACCGGTACCGGAGTAAATTTTAAAGGCGCGATAACTCAAATGCGCTTTATCAGATTTTCATGAAACTTGATATACGCATTTATAATGTCCATGGGAAGATCCATTGATATTAGACCAAATCGGTTGGCTGGTACCGGAATAATTCCCAATTTAGTGCTTTTTTATGGTAATGCATCACAAAGGCGCGGATAACTCTATCGGATTTTCATGAAACTTGGTATACGCATTTATAACGTCCATGGGAAGAAGCCTATTGATATTGGACCAAATCGGTTGACCACTATCGGAGTAATGCCCAATTTAGTGCCTATTTTATGGTAATATATTATAAAGAATTTAACAAATGCAAATCGGGTTTCCTGACAATTTACGTTTTACACTGTTGATATACGGCTTTGGAATTTGCAATACAGTTAGCCATGACATATTCTTTCGCATTTGATTATCAAACTACTCACATGTTTATTTCGGTGATCAAACTGAATACTGTTATATACAGAAGGTGTATTACTGTGAAATAATTAGGCCTACGTACATTAAGTGGAGTTCTTCGCCTGTGTATTTTGTGAAATGGTGACATATTTCAAGAATGTCTTATATCAGTGTATACGAGTTTGAATTAAGGTTAAATATCAAACTTTACACCTTTGTTCTTCCGTTAGTCCTGCTTAATGAATCGATCTGCAGCTTAATTCGGAGATAGATTACAAAAATGACTTATTTTCTGCATATCATAATATCAATTATCACTGATTAAACAAAAGCATTCTGGCACTTTGTTATATCAGTTTACCAGATTTTATTCGAACACAATATAGTTAATTGGATATTATTTGCAGTTATCTGCATTTTATATCTATTAACCATAGACAGACAATTAACTATAGTTAATTCTTATTCTCTGGGTCTATGTACTGGACGCTTCTCTGTGTTTGTCATGCAGACGATTCCGTGGAAGTAGCGCACGTGGGAGTAGCGCAAAATGGTATTTACGCACAGATAAAGAGCGGACGTGAACCAGTGCGCGTTTCAGTGATTGATATAGTTGCTTTTGATATGTAGCTAAATTTGACTAAGTTGACTGCTTCATTTCGCTATTGCCGAAAAAATGACGAGACTGCGACTGATTAAAACAATATTCAAACCACCTATTACCTATGTGTTATAATGATGATAAATCAGAACCATATTGACTTCAATCTAAACTGCGGTAACTCCGTCTACATGCACTTTACATTTTTCTTCCTAATCCTTTTCCGATATTTTATTACAAATTTAGGACAAACTACTGAATCCTATAGGACACATTATCGTAGGTACTGTCCTGGTGACTTGGAAATCGACCATAGATTCACGAGCAAAGAAGTCGGTGGCAATTTATCTAAGTAAATAAAATAAATCTGCTTGATTAAATCCTGGTATCTAAGCTTCTATACCAGGCCGTATTCTGATTGGATTTTATTTTATTTTAACTTTATTGTTTTTTTTTCTTAATTCAATTCAACGTATTATACAGTTGACAATTTCCTCAACTTTGGCTACATTTTTCTTCTTGCAGTACATGGCTCCTTTCACCTAATATGGAGGTCCAGAGGCCATATACCGATGGTCACCAGCAGGGCGAGGGTCGGCGTCGTTCTAAAGGCCCCAGTGAACCCAGTAGTACTTTTAATTGAGAACTTCTGAACATTACTTTCTTTGCATGGACATTTCTGACTCGATGTCCCAGACTCCAGCTCCATAGCCCAAGATGGCTACTATAATACAGATGGGACTATAATACAGTACATCTTGGTGTTCAGATTAATTAACTAACAGTACATCTTGTTTGTACGCAATAGGACATTGGGAAGTTTCAAGTCGCGAGTTGCATTCATAATGATCTCAGGCCACGAGTGACGAGCCACGAATGAAAATTCACGTACTGATTGCAGTCTCAAACTACGTACTTCCTGAAGTCAAGAGTCACAAACTGCTTGCAGTCATGAGTCACTGGTGACGACTCGCAAACTGCTTGGAGTTACAAGCCACGAGTTACGAACTGCTTGCAGCCTCAAGTCATTAACTGCTTGCAGTAAAGAGTCACTGGTGACGACTCGCAAACTGCTTGGAATCACAAGCCACGAGTTATGAACTGCTTGCATTTTCAAGCATCAAGCCATTAACTGCTTGCAGTCACGAGCTACGAGTGAGGAGCTTCTAACTGCTTGTTGTCACGAGCCACGAACTCTGTTGCAATCATGAGTCCGAGATCAAACCACTAGTTCCATCATAAGCGTCATGAAATCTGAACGTCTCCAACAGAATTTGAAACGAGGGATTATGGATCACGAACCATTAGCCACGAGCCACAAATTTCTTGCAATCACAAATTGCGAACTTCTTGCTCTCACGAGCCACGAACTCCTTGTAGTCATGAGCCACGAACACCTTGCATTTAGGAGCCACGAGCCAGAAACTGCTTACATTCAAAATCCAACAGTGACGAGCCACAAACTGCTTGCAGTCACATTCACAAATTTTCTTGCAGTCACGATCAACGCGTAACGAGCCACGAACTGCTTGCAGTCACGAGTCACGAACTTCTTGCATTCATGAGCCACGGGTCAAGAGTGACGATACACGAACCGGTTGCTGTTATGTGCAACGAGTGACAAATCACAAACTGATTGCAATCCTAAGCCACGAGTGACAAGCCTCAAACTTCTTGCAGTCACGAGCCACGTGTTAAGATTGACATGCCATGAGTGACAAGCTATGAGTGACCAGCCACGAATGACAAGCTACGAGTGACAAGTCACAAACTGCTTGCAGAGACAATCTTCGAACTGCTTGCAGTGACAAGCCACGAGTGAGTCACAAAATTCTTAAAATTACGAGCCTTGAGTGACGAGCCACGAACTGTTTGCAGTCATGAGCCATGAACTCCTTTCATTCATGAGTCACAAGCCACGAACTGCTTGCAATCTTGAGCTACGAGGGACGAGCCTTGAACTTCTTGCAGTCAGAAACACAGGTCACAAGTGATGAGTCACGAGTGATGATTCACGAGTGAAGACCTATTAAAGACGAGCCAAGAAACGTTTGCAGCGACAGTACACGAATAGCTTGCAGTGACGGGCCACAAACTTCTTGCAATTACGTGTCATGAGTGATGAGCCATGAACTGCTTGCAGTCAGGAGCCACGAACTTCCTTACAGTCATGAGTCACGAACTACAAACCATTAGTTCCACCACAAGCTCCATGAAATCTAAAAGTTCCCACTAGGATTTCAACCCCTGACCGCTTGGACCATAACACACTAGCTTGTGTTAACCAGGGAAGTTCTTAATAGCTACCATTACACTGTCGTTGCGTAAATAACTATTTGTTGAATGCGTTTTCATCTTATGTGAAAACAGTTTCGTTTAGTGTGTAACGTAGCATACAATACTACTCTCCGCGAGTAATGCAGGAAAGTAAAGTATGATAAGAACCTCACTACAACACTGAATATTTATTATTCAGAACCTATAGTTACAGTAATATAGTTTTAGTAATGCACATTGGTCAGAGTCTTTTGAGACAGTGGAATGGGTAGACATTGTCCGCCCTAGAACCGGCCCTAAAGTAAACATGTAAGTCTGTCTCACTCTAGCACATTACTCCTATAGGTATTTAAGACAGAGACAGACTACTTTACTCTAGAACCAACCCTAATGTAAATAAGTAAATGGTGTACATTACTCCCATCTACTTAAGAGTAAGGTTGTTTACTTAAGGCCGGTTCTAAAGCGAAAAATATATACTATTTTAAATATTATTTATTTAATTTGAATTACATTACATACTTCTTTAGCAGATCATGAGACATAGGCCTACTATTATAATAACACGGTTACATGAGGATGTTTCAGAGCCTATGTTCACTACGAGTCTGCACCTCTATTACTATCCATTGCTCAACACAAAACTACCTCGGTTGGACAGCTTGGTTGGTCCCCTTCCTGGTCGCTACGCTGTTGAGCCAGGCGCCGAACATGATGTGTGTATGCGCAAGACGCAGCCTGATCGCTAACTGGCAGGTCGCATGTTATGGATTAAGTTTCTGAATTATCTCCTTTTGAAGTAAAACTTCTTTAGCGGCGATAGGGGTAAATCGGGAACTTGTGTCACGCTAAAACCGTCACGAAATAAGTGTCACACTAAAACCGTCACGAAATTAGTGTCACACTCAAAACCGTCACGAAATTACTAGTGTTTCGGAGCGGACTGCACAGAAAACAATCAACTCAATGATTAGGAGTATTCAAAGGAAATTTTTCAGACCTGGTACGAGGACCTGCAAATGGGAATAGTAGTAGTAATAGTAGTAGTAGTAGTAGTAGCAGTAGTAGTAGTAGTAGTAGTAGCAGTAGTAGTAGTAGTAGTAATAATAATAATAATAATAATAATAATAATACTTACTTGCTCAATGGCAATAGACAATTCCTAAGCAATCTAAAGGTATATTATCTACAGAGTCCGCCAGAAAAACGTATACACTCTTTGTCAGACTGTATCGGGATATTGTATCGGGATATTACCAGTATGTTGTAGTATGGTCTTTCGCTCAACAGATGTCGTTACTTTCAACACGATAGTGACAAAACAAAATGGCTGGAGAACGCTTAACGTTCGAGCAGCGAAAATGCATTCTGAAGTGGTTTATCAGGATTGATAATGCCGTTGAAGTGCAGCGTCAGTGGAGGCGGGAGTTTGAAACAAAACCCCCAACCCGCCTAACAATTAAACGCATTATTGGCAAGTCTGAGGCACATGGAACGATTTGTGATATTCATAAAGGAAGATCAGGAAGACCGCGTACAGTTACAAGTCCTGCTTCGTCGGATCTCGCGTTGGAAAAGTTTGTTACTTCTCCACAAAAGTCTCCTACGCAATGTGCGCGTGAAGTGGGGATTAGCAGTACAAGTGTACGACGAATTCTGAAAGGTGCTAAGTGGAAACCTTACCTTCCACGATTACTGCATGTGATTAACAGGCTTTAAAACTTAGTGCCCGAACCCACAAAGGGAGTTGATTCCGGTTACCAACAACCTGAGTATAGGATGTGGGGGGCGATTGCGTAGGCTGATAAGACAGTCATTGATAGTAGTACCGAGAAGTGAATTCGCTCGTAATACGGTGCCTCTCAAATTGGTCAACAGTGTACCTTGTCATTGTGCGTGTTTAAATTTATAATACGTGTTCGGCATGCCGAAAGTAATGTGTTCTAAAACGCAAACCTATATTGAAACATTTGGGAGGGACTATTATACACAAACAGGAGAAAGTATCGTTTAGCATGCTTGTAATGTGAGTTTAGACAATGAGAAGTTATTTTGTGGTCTTCCTATATCTGTATTGCGGTTTGTTTAGTATCACGTGAACTAGCATATGGTAGCTAGGGCATACGCCGAGCAAAGTCTGTACAGTACGGTTGCTGTTAACATATTCGATCGGGCACTAAGTTTTAAAGCCTGGTCATAATGAATAGAATGAGAAAGTGTGATGACTTCGCCGCTAATACAATGGTAGGTATAGGGAGAGCGGCGGTCCACCGAAACACTGGCAGCACCTTCGTTTGCGTTTCAACTTCTCAATGCTGCGTCATGATAGTTTGGCATCTTATGATTAAACTCGCAATCTTTAATTAACCCTTGGTCCTATTTCTGTGAAATTTGTGCAGAAATAATCTGCACAACACAGTCCTTCTGATGGTTAAAACAGAGACTTAAAAAATGCGGACATAAATGTTTTTATTTCATTATATAAGCATCACCAATTACACAAAATTCATGGAGGGTGAAACGGAATTTGACTATGCGACAATTTTTTTCATTTTTGTGTCCCGTAAAAACTTCAAGCGAGAAAGTTTTAGGGAAATATTTCAACTATATTTTAAATTCAGTACCACCTTTATATCTTGAATGGTTTACGAGTAATTGAGTGGTAATTATTCCGGGCGCTCAGCTCTCTGAATGATGTGAGACGATCGTGAAATGTTGAGGATGAAGCAAATTTGACTATGCGACATTTATTATTTTATTTTTGTGTCCAGAAAGAGATTAAGGGTGTAAGGTTTAGTGAAATATTTGGATCTTATTATAAATTGAGTACCACCTATATATCTATAATGGTTAACGAGTAATGGTAATTACTCTAAAGCTAAAGCTATCAGAATGGTATTGAGGTATTAGCAGGCATCTTTTCCATAAAATACCAGCAATAACGTAAAAAAATTTACATAATTTATTCGTGGTCTCAATAATAATACTATATTAACTGACTACTTGTACCCATACTGCAAGATTGACCCGCTGAGGAAAAGGAATGAATGAAGCTTTTTTCTAACTTAGTCTGCACTACTTTTATTTATGCATTTATTGGATTATTTATTTATCATATTTTCTGTTCACTTATGTTAGTAATTTTTATGTATAATTATCATAGCAAATGTCTTATTAGTTTAATATCTTGTTCCTTTTTTTAATAATATAATTTAACAACATAGGCCTAAGACGTACATCAGTTACAGCGAACGTGAATGGTCGAGGGTTTGAGCAAATAGCGGGCTGTAGTTAAGGCAAGAGGATTTAATTTTTTTATGAAAAAATCAGGGAAAATGCTTTGAAATATTGTGTGATGTATGTAGAATGCGTTGCATCACAATTTTTGCGTATGTGCGTCTTTATCGGATGTTGAAATGCCAATTTTTTTTAAGATCACGCGCCCTATTTTTGTAGTGCTGCTTATGAAATTTTCCGTGCCCTGCAATTAAAAAATCATCCCTTAGTTTATATTATCTCTGTTCACATAATTTGTACACATATCTACACTTTTGACCGTGTTTCACCTACATAAATTACCCCATACAGCCAGGAGAAAATTAATATTATTATAAATAATATTACTATTAATACAATAATAATACAAATTAATACTCAGTAATATTCTATACAATGTAATATTAATATTAATTTATAAAATATCCCTTAGC
This sequence comes from Ectobius pallidus, assembly GCA_964059195.1. NCBI lineage: Eukaryota > Metazoa > Arthropoda > Insecta > Blattodea > Ectobiidae > Ectobius > Ectobius pallidus. The sequence goes on from CAXKWD010000006.1 coordinate 42,223,315, forward strand.
TGTTTTCTACCCTAATTATACGTTGTTATTTCTATACAAATGTACATTCTTTAACAAATTCTCATCAAATTATACTAACATACCATCTACCCTATTTTCTAGGCAAAAAAATATTAGATCAAATCATCCCTTAGCTGTTTCATACCTATATTATATAATTGTTCATTGCTTGTGAACATCTTCAATTTTTTTAATGATGTGGAACGAAATGTTACGGTCAAGCTTCTTGGAATCTGAGAAATTACTGTTACACACGGCCACGTTTATTTATGGAGATGAGATCTTCCAAGACGTGTAAAGCAGCCCGAAAATTGTCAGAAGTATCTAACAATTCAATTTAGATAAGGTGAGTCATTTTGAAATAGATTAATGTATTATTTTGTTTAATAATGTTTGCAATTTTTCCTATACCGCCCGTAGTAATCTTGCTCCCGCGAATCTCAAGCAGAGTAACTGCTACCTAGCGGCGGAACCAGTGAACTACCTCAGTCATCACACTTTCTCCTCTATTCATTATGGCCTGGTGATTAATGATGACCATCCTGATTGGACGAAGAGGGCCCATTGAGTTCCCTCCACAGTCGCCAGATTTAACCCCTATGGACTTATACTTATGGGGAACCGTGAAAGATCAAGTCTATCGACGTAAGCCACGCACGTTGGAGGAACTTCGCCAGGAGATTACAGCGGCATGTGCTGCGATCTCCATTGAAACATTGACCGCCGTAGCTGCGGCGACCGCTCATCGTTCAGTAATGTGTCTGGCCGCCAACGGCCAACATTTTGAACATCTAATGTAACCACTGAACTAAGTAAGTACTACCGGTACAGGTTTGATTAGTATTTGAATTAAAAGAACAAATCCAATAAATAATTTCGTTACTTAAAGTGTGTATACATTTTTTCTGGCGGACCCTGTATTTCATTGAACCCGGAGGTTCATTAAAGCGCTTTAAAAATCCAAACAATAAAAAGAATCAAAGATCCAAAATTTAAAAAATCCAAAATTCCAAAATTAAAAAATCCAAGATCCAATATTAAAAAGCCAAAAAATCCAAAATTTAAAAAATAAGAAATCCAAATATCCAAAATTTAAAAAATAAAAAATCCACGCATTTAAAATATAAAAATTGCAAAATAAAAAATCCAAAATTTAAAAAATAAAAATTAAAAAATCGAAAATACCAAATTTAAAAAAATAAACAATTAAAATTAAAAAATTAAAATACAAAATTAAAAAATCCCATAAATAAAAATTCAAAGAATCAAAATTTAAAAAATCCAAATAAAAAAATTCATGGTCGAAAATTTAAAAATCCAAAAATTCAAAATTTAAAAAATTAAAAAATCCAACTCTCAAATTGAAAAATCTAAAAATCCAAAATAAAAAAATTTCAAAGATCCAAAATTTAAAAAATCCAAAATTAAAAAATTAAAAATTCAAAAATTCAAAGATCCAAAATTTAAAAAATCAAAAACCCAAAATTAAAAAAATTAAAATTCCAAAATTAAAAATCCAAATTTCCAAAATTTAAAAAAAAAAAAAATTAAAAATTAAAAAATCCGAAAATCCAAAATTTAATAAATAATAAAATCCAAAATTTAAAGATTGAAAGATCGAAAATTTAAAAAATCCAAAATTCAAAATTCAAAGATCCAAAATTTAAAAAGTCCAAAAACCCAATGTTAAAAATTCCAATAATGCAAAATTGAAAATATTCAATAATAAAAAATTGAAAAAATTAAAATTAAAATAAATTTTACTTCTGTCGCGTGGCGTTCCACGCACACTTTTTTTTATTTTCATTTCTTTGTTATTATATTCTCATTCATAAGGTTTTGAAGACACAGAAGACAATAGGGAATGAGTTTATGAATTTAAACTCAGTACAGGAAGCTTCATCAAAATTAGTTACATGTAAAATATGTCACAAGAGTATTTCACTATTTCACAGAGCTACTAAATTGAATGTGTATTTTATAGTAAATTTAATGCTCTACAGCTTTTCTTCTAAACGTTTTCGTTGTAAACCCAATACCATAATGAATAGAGGGAGATTTCTATTCATTATGCCAATACTTTAAGTGCTAAGATACAAAGTTCGCCGAAAAAGTATATTATTGGCAGGGAATATACATTTTTTTTTAAACGGTTTGAGATGGAGAACCAATGTATGGACAGAAACATTATTATTATTATTATTATTATTATTATTATTATTATTATTGTTTTCTTGAGTTGGTGTGACCATTGTATTCAGTCTTCAGATCACATGAAGACAATAAAACGAACACACTTAACCCCGCAACACGTAAAATTAACATAATATAAAATTATTAGGTTACTATAAATTATACAAAAATACTGAATATAAACCATACAAGTCAGTGACTGTAGCCATGACTGATCTCTAGAATCCCTTCATTGAGTAGTAACAATATTTATTTTGGTGGTCTGAGCTGATTACGAAGGATATCTCTTATAAACAGTCCTTTGTTTGTGTAGCGATTGCGTAAGTATACAAGTGCAACGCCTGAATCTAGACTACACGCTAGCGGCTGGTCGCATGAAAAAAAGAGACCTAGCATTCTACCAACAAACTGCGGCCTGACCAGATGGATGGCAAGAGACCATCCAAGCTGCGTCTTGTTCACCCTCGTTAGAAGACATGGCTTCATTCTTCCTGCTGCCTGCGGCATGCGACCATCCCGGTTCCGTCTTCCCCGTACCCTAAGAGAGTATTTCGTAAAAGGTCCGCCTTTAAACCACTATCAAATACTAGATAGGGAAATAATTACTGAAAACGAGATATACCGGTATATTACAGTATTTTGAATAGTGCAGAATATATTGTGAACCAAATTAAAATAATAATGTTGAGTACACTGAGCAGATGTCTCTCTTCTGAAAACAGTTCAGACTGATGATGACACATACCAGTGTCGAAATGCATCTCTAAACACTGAGACAGGAAAATCGTCACTGCAAACGAGTTATAGACAAGACTACAGCAGAACACTACACCAACGCAATAGTGAAGCCATCCAATTTTGCACTTCTAGCAAAATATATATATATATATATATATATATATAGACTGCGAAAGGTATGTCAGAGAATATTTCAACGACAACAGAATGTTTTCATTCTAGATTTTAATATACAGACTATATAATTAATGGTTTAAGAAATTGTTTTTAAACTAATTGACTGGTGCTAACATATGATCAATATCACCTTCACATTTGTATATTTTTAAAATCTATGTAATTGGTATATGTGTACCTTCACATTCGTATATTTTTAAAATCTATGTAATTGGTATATGTGTAATTTTTAGTATTTTAACTTACTGAATTCTGAACACGCATACTATATATTGTAAATTCCCCAATTGTTTTGTATAAATACTTTAGGGGATACTCTTGTAACATACTTAACACTATTATTTTAATTTGGTTCACAATATATTCTGCACTATTCAAACTAATATATATCTCGTTTTCAGTAATTATTTCCCTATCTAGTATGTGGTTTACAGGTGGACCTTTTACGAAATACTTTCTTTCATCTGTAAGAGAGCTGGTACTTCTGGGGTCCCCTCGGTTAACTGATAATACAATAGTCCTGCCGGGAACCATGATTTCACAAGTGTGTTTTCTCGTGTGGACGGACCTAGCGGTGGGAGTGTGTTAGGATTACAATCGGGCTCTATCCTATGTAGTAGTGTTTTAGCAGTGCCGCATGTAACACGATGTTTCGGTGTATTCAAAGAACCACATTTCCCGCAGATAGGGGACTGTTAACCATGGTTATATTTCTTCATGGCCGTTGGTACTAGGCCTATGTCGTTGAAGCATTCATACCTTCCAAGTAGGGATATTTGCATGGTGGAGGTTTCTCCATATTCTGGGTCACCGTTGGTTGGGGAATTTTTGTTCTATGGTAGGTCTCTCCATTTTTCTTCTAATAGGTGCAGGTAGGTGATTCTAGCATAAGAGTGTCGCTCTTTTCCTGCGAGTATTGCCTTGACCCTGCAAAGACTTTCAAACCTGCTTTCAAGATGGGAGGTAACCTCGAGACATCCACTGTCTCAAAAGACGCTGACCAAAGTATAAATGATCAAAATAATGTTCAAGACTTTACCACACAGTTTTTAACAATAAGAGAGTCTTATTGATTGCATTCGATAATTGTCCTAGGTTACTTTTTACCATATCTTTTAATTATTGTTTCATAGACAGATAGCCTTGTGAGTCCAATTGAGGGAGCCAGTGCAATAGTAATCTAACCCTCCTGATCCTAATATCTGGATAAAGTGGCGACCACCGGTGATATGTTTAGTTTCTAATGCTGACACCAGTGACGGTGTTTGAGGCTAATGGCCGAGTGCACCAATCTCGGTATTCAGAATACCGCGGTAAAGTTGCTTAGCTTACCCTGGTAAAGTCTATTTTCGTTGCATCGTGCTCGGTTTCGACTTTTACCGCGGTAAGATGCAAACCGGCCGTGAAGGAGCTGTAAAGTGAGAAAACCGCTGTTTTCTTTCCAAGATGGAGATCAGCGTAATGTATCATATTTATGATATCTAGGCCAAAAGCTAATTGAATATAAAGAATAATGAGAGACAGGTGGGATCTATTTGAAGAATGAACGATGGTGCATATCTTTGCAAATACTGTGCTGTAACATCGATTGAAATTAACTTCCTTTCTTACCTCAACTAAACCAGGTCCATCGAGTAGGCTAGTGGGCGTAACCACGATTAGTACGATTAGTACAGTATTTATGGTGTTTGAATTCAAACTTTCAATTCAGACGACATATATAGGCAATATAATAATCCATTTTATCCTTATGAACATTTATTACTGAACAATAAAGCGAGAAATAAATGAAAAATGGAAAACCTGTGGGCCTAGGCCAACTTTGCAATGAATGGCTACATGCATCACGATATAGCCTATGTACCGGTATATATCGTGCATGTAATCAATTTATCATACTTGCACACACACACGAACATAATTATAACAGCCCTTTCATGGCTATGTAGATGATTTTGCACCTAAAATTTCCACTGGTCGAACGGGAATAAAAGTGAGGCTATGTCGAACTCAGAAAAGAGATTTCATGGTGTTGCTTTGCCTTAGATATCACAGGTGAGATAATTATTCTTTAAAACATCAATGTTATTTGATTGAAATGTACAGTCATGTGGGGTCTATTTGAGGAATGAACGATCTTTGCAAATACTGTGCTGTAACATCGATTGAAATTACCCTTTCTCACCTCAACCAAACCAGTAGGCGAAATAGAGTCATTTCACGATTGGTACGGTATCTATGGTGCTTGTATGCAAAGTATGAATTCAGACGACATATATACGCAATATAATATTCCCTTTTATCCTTATAAACATCTTTTTATTGAATAATAAGGGAACAAATACATTGAATTCGGGACCCCAATAGCCTGCCAGAGCCACCGTGACTGGCAGACGTGCAGAGAGAGAGCGAACCTAGCGGCCATGGAAGAAACTAACACAAACCAACACAAAATTTCTCCATGGGAGAAATTCATAGCAGAGTAACCGCGATATTTCCAAGCATTAGCAAACCGCGATATTTTAGCAATGGTGCACAGAGATTTTGAGAATACCCCGGTATTACGTTTACCGCGGTAACGAAACGGCTGAGAAAACCGGAGAATGGTGCACTCGGGCATAACACGACCAAAAGTGGTCGCCACCGGTGACGACCAGCAGCAGCTCGGTGTGCGCCTGTCCTCACCCAGGACAGGCAAGACTAATGGAAATTTCATGCCAACCTTCCTGGCACTTTGCCTTTCTGAATTTACTCTTCCTGAACCTTCAGTTTGAGTTTGGCAAAAGATAAAAGTAAGTCCCCCCTTATGCTCCGAACAATACGTTGCTATTGGCGACCACACGCTTGTTATCTCGGCACTTCCGACCGTTCCTTCTCTCTAAACTCCCTATCGGGGATAAGGTATTTACAGGCCCTAAGGGCGTTAAGGAATTGCAGTCATCCTAGTTAAAATATTCTTCGTGTCATTAGAAGTGCATGTACACAGCCATCGGCTAGAAAACCTCTTATTTACCCACAGTATGCATTATGTTATAATTTTATTAATACAAAAGCAAACATAGATAGTAAACAGCTACCTAGGTATAATGCTCCCATAAGACACGTGAACAAAGATCTACTGGCTACTTAATTAGCTTAATCATGTTTAATCTAGCATTTGGAAGTAGAGCATCTACAGACAGCAGGATTAAAGTCTAAACCATAAGAACATTGAGGCATTGTAAACGTTGCTAGATGTAAGACATCTTAATGCCTCTTCAGCATTACCTTGACCTAAGGTAAATCTTCAGCACATTCATTATTGTATCGTGATTAAAATTATATTAATGATAAGATAAGGAAGAGAGTGAAAGAGAGAGAGAGAGGACATGGTGGATCAGTTCCTTTCCAACAATACGGTGCATTTAAAAATGTATATGCTAGTTTGTGTTCAGGTTATGTAAAGACCAGGTGAGATGGTACCGAAAGTGGTTCGTACAGATAAATAATTCATTATTACCCGCACTAAATTAAACTTATATTTTTATCCTAGTTACTGGGCTGATAAAACTGCTCATAACCAAGGAAAGTTCGCGGATTTGAAAGTATTTTACCTCAGTTTCTAGCTGGTTTCTGTTGTATTGAGTGTCTGCTACCATAAAGTGTAACATACTAACGTAAATACATAAACTATTTGAATGCAGTTATAGTGGCATTATGTACGGCAGGTTAACGAGTCATTGCACCCGTAGTGTAACATGTTCTTGTTGCTTAGTGATAACTCTTCCCATTGTAATTACGTGAGTATATATTGTTGCCTTGAAAAGCAATACAAGTAAGGAAATCAGGCTTACTTAACGTAAACTTGGTTAATTAGAGTTCTAATTTTATGGTAATTTTTCCTTTTACTACAACGCACATTCTCATTACATCCGTCAGACTGGGAAAGCGCCCTTTCCTCTGGACGCAATCTGATCGCTTACAATAGGACTTTACAAAATGTTAGAAGATTCGTCATTCTGGAAGGTATTTCCATATAAGATGCAGTGAGCAAGTTAGAATTACAATACACTATTCTAGTGGAGTTTTCCTGTAAATCATGTTAAGATTACAGGCCTAGATATAATATAACGACATTTTTATTTTAAGTATTCTCATACCACGCTATATAGAAGTTTTTTATTTTATTTTTATTTTATATTTATTTTATTTTTATATTTATTTATACAGTACAAACAGTACAAACAAGACCACCCGAATGAGCAAGCGCTCGTGCTCGGGCATAGTTCAGCTATTTACATTACAAAATACAAATTACAAATACCTAAAAAAAGTAATAATAAAATAGAAAGAACAGAAAAAGTTAAAAGAAAAAAGGAAAAGTAGTAAGAACAAAATTGAAACCCTGAGTTATTACAAATAAAATCGTTCCTTAATTGTCTACTAAGTACAGAGTGAAATAACTTTTGAACTATGAAATAATATTTTTGATAAACTTATTGAATTTTTTGTTGTTCATATGTACTATTTCTGGATGTGACCTAATTATAGAGTTATAGAGTCTTGGATCCGATACATGTACGTTGCGGTATTTGTGAAAGTATTTTAAGAGTGTGAGCTTATAAATTTGTTCTACAGTCATAACATTAAATTCTGGAAATATCAGTTCTGTTGGATATTCTATAGGCTTTTTTAAACAAATTTTTATAATTCTCTTCTGGATTAGAATCAAAGGAGTTAATACGGAAGTGCCACTTCCTCCCCAGCCAATGATACCGTATTGGAGGACAGATTGTATTAGAGCTAAGTAGACTATCCTTAAGACTTCAATCGGTAAATATTGTTTTAGACTGACAAATTTGTATAATGTTTTTCTTAGTCTGGTGCATAAATATGTGATATGTTTGTCGAATTTCAGATGACGATCTTTTTTAATACCAAGGTATTTGACCTGATTTGTCTCCGTCACAGTCAGGCAGATACATGAGTCAGATTCACAGTTGATATTATGGAGTAAGGCAGCGTTCACACTGAGGCGATAAGCGATAAGCGATTTATCGGAAGGACTTTGTTGCGGCGATATATTGCTAGGAAGGTTCACACAGCGAGCGATAAATCGGCGCGACCTGGGCGATAAAAATTTCCTTTAGGCAGGCCTACAGACTGAGGTAGATTTCGATGTGCTAAATATCGCCTTATATGAGAGCTATCGAGAAACCAGTTACTGATTTGTAGAGTACTCATCAAGCGCTTTTCAACGATACCCCATAAGACGTGGTTTCAAAAATTTCGAACTTCCATCCCCCAACCAACCACCCCAACTCGTACCACCAAAACTCCCGAATCGTTGGTGTCACTGTGAACTCCATAGGGAGTTCTCTAATTTATCCAAACAAAGTTTCCCTCTATACTTCATAGGAGCCGAGATATACATATTTCAAAATTTCTACCCCTCCCCGACCCTCCTCTGGGGCCAAATTTGGTCATTAACGAACTTGTCCGAACTATTGGGCCTAGAAATAACATAATAAAATTTGGTTCAAATATCTTCAAAATTATGGCTGCTAGCGTGTAAAGATATATATATATATATATCACTTTTTTTTTTTTTGAACGGGCGGTGGTTTCGTACTTGGAGGCATGAAACGTAAAGATATGAAAGAATTTTTCGAAAGTCATGACATGGTATCGATTGCAATAGGTAGATTTTTCTTCGAAATCTACCTAAAATGTGGTGGGAACACAATCTTCACTACAAAAGTTACAATATCGTAAGCAACAAATCGCTCAGGCGACCAGCATGCTGCACTTCGAGCGATATAGCACTTGCGATATGTTGCGCTATCGCGTGAGTGTGAACCTTTTTTATCGCCTCCCTTTAGATTTCAAGTATCTGTCCGTGCGTGTCGCGTATCGTATATCGCTCGCGATATATCGCTTATCGCTTATCGCCTGAGTGTGAACCCTGCCTTACGCACAAGTTTTGATCCATAATTGATTGTGGAGTACCAGCAGTTGTTAATGAGAATGGAACACAGTTTGTTTTATTTATATTTAATACTAACCTATTGCAGTCAAGCCAACTTTTAACTACTCTTAATCCCTTATTAGCCCATTTGTAAGTATCCTGCCAAGTTGGACCGGAAAATAGCATTACGGTATAATCGCCATAAGAATAAAGTCAGCCATGGAAATTATTTAAGTCCAAATGCAGCAACTCATTTATGTAAATAATGAAAAGAATTGGACCCAAAATTGTTCCTTGTGGCACACCAGTATCCACTTCACTGACATCACTAATCTGTTCCTTAATTTTGATTATTTGCGTTCTATTATGTAAATAAGACCGAAATAAATTTAATGCAGTGCCTCTTACTCCAATTTGCTCTAGTTTTTCTATAAGTATCTTGTAGTTTACAGTGTTAAAAGCCTTTTGCAAATCCAAAAAAATACCTAGAATTTTATTTCCCGCATCTAATTCTTCGATAACTTTTCCTGTGACATTAATTATGGCATAATCTGTGCTCAAGTTATTTCGAAAACCAAATTGATTTGAATTTAATATATTATTTTTATTTAAGAAGTCTACCAGTCTATTTTTTATACATTTTTCTAACAATTTAGATAGGCTAGGGAGTAAGGATATAGGTCTATAGTTATTTAAACTATGCTTTTCTCCGGATTTGTATATAGGTACTATCACAGCTTTTTTAAGATCATCTGGGAAAGTTCCTTGTGATAAGCAAAGATTAAAAATTTGTTCGAGGGGCTTCGATATATATTTAGAAATTGTTTTCAAGGTGTTGTTTGTTATTCCGTCCGTACCAGGGGCAACGTTATTTTTTATTGAGATTATCGTTTTATTGATTTCATCTTGGGTTACAGGGAGAAGAAACATTGACGAAAGCTGAACAGGTTGTGGTATAAATTTTTTATATTCAGGGATACTGTTTGGTGCTAACTTAATATTTGAAGTGATTCTTTTTCCTATTTTCGAAAAAAAGGAGTTAAATTCATTCGCAATTTGGTCACTTCGCTTAATATTTTCTCCTTCTTCATTTATGATTTCTAAGATTGGGATTTTATTATTTGAATTAGTATCAGTAGCTTCATTGACAGTGGACCAGAATTTTCTAGCGTTATTTTTATACATTTCAAATTTATTTTTGTAATAATTAACCTTCATGGCTCGTATAGCTTTTGTTAATATACTTCTGTATCTCTTGTAGTATAATATTAGATTTTCATTTGTAGGGTTTCTCCTAATATTATTTGCCAATTTGTCCCTTGTCCGAATAGACAAAATTATTCCTCTCGTGATCCATGGCTTGATTTTCTTTAATTTGCAAGGGACTTTTTTATTGTCAGTATATGAGCATTTGTTTACATAATTTTGCAGCAACTCATGGAATATTTGAAAGCTATTATTAGCAATATTACAGCCCAATACCTTTATCCATGTTTCTTTTTCTAATTCATAGATTAATTTGTTATAATTTACATGCTTTTGCGTATACTGTATATATCAGATTCACAAATTTGTTTGGAAGAATTTACATTTATGCCGGTGGGTGAATTATTAATTTGGAACAAGGCGAAAATTGCATAATGATCAAACAACATTAAGAAAATTTATCGTGGTTATGAATTTAAACCGTTTTTAAAGCCTACATTGGGAAATTAGTTAATTTGTTAATTAGTTAATTAGAAATTTGTTAATATTATTATATGAAATTGTCCAAATTTATAGAGTAATTTCTAAGTGTCGTAAAACTTTAAATGTATCTATTTTTGTATCCAACAGACAATAAAATTTAATAAATTTTATGATCCATAATCCCAATTTCCGGAAATGCAAATGAGAATTATCTATGGTTATTTACGATTATTATACGATTATTACCATTATATAGAACTTAACATGCAAGCACGAACTTAAAAAACGAGCGCTAGCAAGTTTTGTTATTCGTGTTCGAGCCTGTTAGGTTATTTATAACGGTCGAATGTCGTACGATGTTTTATGTTATTTATAATCGTTCAATTTAAAACAAAAATAATTTCATTTTGGTTGTGTTTTGAACAGTAATTAAAATTTTTTCTGGCAATTTCGTATTATAGTGGAATTCAGGCTCTTTTGATTAGCAACAACTTGTTGGAAACAACGTTAGTGAATTTCATATTTACCGACGAGGGACTAATATAACTTATAGATGCGAATAATCGACGTTATACCTTCGTTAATGGGCTATAGATCAACCTATTCTTACTTCCTCTCTATACAAATAATTCTGCAGTCACTGCATCACTCCTGGTGGGTGTTTATCATAGGCTTTTGCAAATTGGAAACAATTACCAAAGCCCCCTTTGCAAGAAGTTCCGACCTATCTGCTCCATAGATTTTCTCTGGTTGTAAGGTGAATACCAAAACTACTCCAACAAAAGCCACGGCCCGTTCGTATTAGTCCTACTTGTGTTATCGTCGACTTATGGGTACGAAAACAGAAATTAAAGAAAAGAATAGAATAGAGATTTTAAGGCTTAAAAAGTAGGAGCCTTTTCACACTCGGTCACTTGTGACGGTCACCGGCGATGAAGATTGGTTTAAATGGGAGCTTTCATACTGGGTCACCGCGGTGACCCACAAGTGACGCTGCAATGTTGACTCCGAACACATGTGACCGGTCCCCGGCGGAGAAGCATTGGTTTAAATGGGAGCGTTCACACCGGGACACAAGTGACGGTCACCGCATTTTCGGATTGCCAACAATACATAATTCAGTTGAACAGTCGAGCTCGACGAAACTAGTTATCCAGTCATGAGTTTAGATTTGATTAATAATGAAGATATTTTTATAAGTGAATTGGAATATCGACCTGCCATTTGGGATGTCAAAAGTGATTACAAATTGTTTTATCATGTAGCTACTATTGACAATACTAGCGGTGACCGTCAGAAGTGACCCACGTGTGTTCACTGCAAAAATCGGTGACTTTCACAAGTGACCCAGTGTGAAAAGGCCCTAACCAGTAAAGATATCTATAACGGAAAGAGCTTAATATTAATGAATAGAACAAATAACAATGATTTGATCATTACTCAGCGAATGGATTCCCACAGAATAACAAAACTAAAATAGCCTTTATCCCACGTGGAAGACATTTAATCTTACATTGGGCTAATTACTTGGGAAGATGTCTTCGAGCCGGAACAAACTTTCATTCTAAATACTTGAAGGAAAAAAGGAGAAAATTGGCATTTATAGATTCAACTCAATGCAAAACAACAGTAAGAGTAAAAAAAATGAACCTTTTAGGAAGGAACCCGTTTTAATTTCCATGCATTTCGTATGCAGCTATGGGACGGAGACTGCAAAACTCCGCCCTCAGCTTATTTGGTCTAATCTGATCTACGGAGCTCAAAAGACTCTGGATGGCAGAGTTTACTGTCAGTTCTGCCTTCACAATTCCTTGATAAGGTGCATGACCCTGATTTTCTTGTTCGTAATACGACTGCCTGGCCCTGCACCTTTTTAGTAATATAATAGCAGTTACTTCTTTAAAAGTGACTAATAATAATCTTTACCTTGTTCGGAATCCTTCCAGTTGCATGTGCCTTCTCAAAAGTAGCCCTAATAACTTTGGGATCCGTACAGTCGGTCAAATAAAAAACGTCGGGCGGTATTTGATTAAGTATCACGAACGAGCATATGCGCATGTACAGGAAGACTTAAGGTTAGGTTCACACACGCCTCTTGTCTATCCATGTATTTTCTTGATTATTTAGTCAGTTTTGTTCCAAAACAAACATGTATAGAAGGCTGTGGCTATATGCCTCAAATCCGCCATATTCTTGGTTGCAAATTGTTATAATATTAATAATTAATAGATTCGCGAGGAATATGTTTATTCAAGGAGCATTTTTTAAAGATTTTATTTTATAATACCGGTACTTGTAGTGCAAAATCAATAACTTACGCTCAGTATCTGCAACCAATCTTAGCATCGAAATACGCGTCCGGCCAGATCAACGTTTGCTATGAAAACTTCCGGTCGCATTATAGTAACGTTCCCACCTCTGAGCTCCTTTTCATAAATATGGAACCTTCTCGCTGCTTCAGAGACCGAAAAATGCAGGTCAATTACAGCCCTAACCACACTTTCTCTCACGTTAGCATTTGTATGTGGCGATGACACAAAGAAAAATGAATTATGACAATGCATTAAGTTGACTATCGTGTGTTGCGATTTCCGCGATGTTCATTTTTTCCCTCCTTGTTCATATTTTCCCTCCTGCCGCATGGCCTCATATGTTCCGAAAATGACCTGTATTTTGTGTTTTTTATAGGAAACTTGTGAACTAATGCGTCAAAACTTTAATTTTAACAGCATACGAGTCCCGACGTTTTTTATTTGACCGACTGTACATTTATTCCATATTTTTCTTAAATAGGAATTCGTGCATCCAGCAGGATAAGGGTGGCGTGCACCAAACTCATGCCATTTACTCTTTTAGTAAACCTTACTTCTTTAGTTCTAACTACTTTAGTAAGCTACTCTTTTAGTAACCGTACTCTTTTAGTAAGGACGGCGTGCACCAACCAGGAGTAAACTAAACTCGGCGGCTTTCAACATAGAGGAATGTACTAAAGAAGTAAAAATTTTATTTACTCCCAGAGTAAATGAACTTACTCCACAAGTGGTGGAGAGCACCAACACGGAGTACGTTACTAACGTAGTAAGTTGTGGAGTAAATAAGGCCAATATTTACTCCTACTCAGGGGGTGGAGTAAGTTGTGGAGTAAATGTGTTCTGTGGCATTTGCGTGAGTTATGAGTTACATATCACATTAAATGGATTACATAGTTCAAACTGAGGATAAGTTATTGAGATGAAGAAGGTTGTATACCAAAAATGAGAGTTGTGGCAGGTGATTTAATAAATATTAAGCAAACCATACCTAGTAGGGCATTTAATAACGTAAATAATTAAGCTCATAAATCCTTACATGAAATTTTGGCGTTTGGAAAAAACGATGTCAGATTCTCACTACATCCATGTGATTTCAGCCAGTCAAATGTGGAAATATCATTGCGGAGATCGGTCCAACTAGGAAGATGTCCACCAAAGGTGAGGGGGAGAGTGAGTGGAAGGGACGTTTGCATTGCATGGTACAAGCAGCGCATGTGCTCTCAAATATCTTCCTAGCTGGATCGGCCTTTAGATGTTGCAGTTCTCCCTAACTTTGGGTCAGAAAACGACGATGTATTTCAAGCTAATCACATGGATACAGATTTCGGCGAGGTATAGTACATTCCAAAAAATGAAAGCCTCCGTTCTTGGAGCTACCCAGAAAACACTTCCCCCTGCTACATAACCATAGAATTACTGAACAATAGGTGATTCTCATTGTTAAACGATTTAATGTAATTGTTGTAAATTAATTTTATTACATTACACTTCTATAGCTTAACTTAAAGCACAACATTGCGAATGCCAGATTATAATAATAATTATAAGAGCTAAAAGTTCAATAGTTGCACCCGCAGTGTTAATGAATAATATGTCCTTTTTTCTAACCCAGGTGTAAAAATGTCCAAACAGGCCACATCGGAAGAAAATTTGACTGACTCTGGGATTAGCGTACATTGAGAAGGGGACACATTGTAAAACCATTCCTTAAAGACTCCCCAAGTCTCGAATGGTGGAGTGAGACGAGACTTTCATGTTTGGGAATAAACTATAACAGATGCTGCAGGTCTATAGTATGCTGCTAACTATTTAATTAACCCTGTGGACAGGAAAGTGAGAAGCATTATAAACTATATAGAAAAAAATGCCAACATGAGTGCCGAAAGAAAATTTTAAGGAGGGGCCCGGAGGTTGAAGCTGCACAGGATCTAGAGAAGTAGTCACTGAAATTATTTTTAAACACACAACCATCAACATAATTATTATTGGAGTTCATAGCTTCCGAAATATTGTACCGCCATTTTTTGTTTAAATATTACATTTCTCAGTTGTAATATTATTATTTTTCTAAGGTAATATTTTTTAAGTAAATGTTCTGTGCATTTGAAAAAGGACAGAAACATAATGCCCCTTATTAGTTTTGTTATCCTTTTTATCCCCCCTTTTTCATGATTTTGTGTAATACTTCTTATTAATATTGTTAAACAGTCAATAAGTATTAATAATTCATTATAGTGAGATTTATGATAAACAACTATAGAATAATTGATTTATCGTTTTTGGGGAAGAATATGTAACTTTAGGAAGTATAAATATTTAAATATATTTTAGAACTTTATTATTATTATTATGAGAGAAATAATTATAATATTGACAGTGAATCAATTATGAAAATCATCTGGAAATTCCAATTGTTTGCCTTATAATACAGAAATAGTTTGCACAAAAATACGTACCCATACGTAGGCTACTAAACTGAAAATACTCAATTCAAGGAATTAAAATTAGTAATGAATAAAACATTACTATTAGACCTATTTTAAAACATGAAGATTGTCATTAGTAATATTTGGAACAACCCAAATTCATATTCATTGTTTCAGCGAACCTTTCCTTTTCATTATCTGGCACTTGAATAATACTGGCAATTGAAATGCACGTGTTCTGCTGCGCTGCACTAACGTTTCTGCTCTGTTCTGCGCAGAATTCGACTACTTCTTTAGTAAAAATCGCTTACTACTTTAGTAACAACTAAAGAAGTAACTATCAATTGAGCTCTCCAACACCAACTAAAAGAGTAAGTTACTAAAAGAGTAGCACTAAAGTAGTAAATTTAGGAAGGGAACCTTACGTAACAAAAACCGGTTTGTCTGTCTCACTCTAGCACATACATTAGTATGACTTAAGAGTGAGACAGATGTACTGGTTCTTGTATACTCCAGGTCTCCGTCTTAAATTTACTACTTTAGTAAGATTTACTCCTGGATGGTGCACGCCACCCTAAGACTCTAAGCATTTGACACAATACTCGAAATAGCGTTTTATAAAACCTTTAAGTTCCTCAATACAACTAGTACAGCGTTTCCATGGTTATTAACTCAGTGATATCTAGGCTTGCCTGTTGGGAAGAGCTATGACGGATTAAAATGTCAACAGGAAAATGATTTTAGTGAATAATCACAGCCACTGGGGAAAAAAGTAATGGGGATATTTGTCATTATGAAAATATAGACCTAGTAGAAACGCTGGTTTTAAGAAAAATATTTGGTAAAATTGTCCAGAAACGATAGACTTAAATGTTGCTATTAGCATTTCCCATCGTTAGCACATTCCTCAAATCCTTCCGCTTTTCTCCACTGTTTTTACAGTTTTCAATGCTGAAATTGTATCGTCACAGACATACAGTTGTTAAGGGATTCGATCCTGTTGCCGAAAATGTGCAATGTTAAGCGGCGATTGATGTATTACACAAACGTGCTGGAAAATCAAACTCTGTTTGATATTTTCTGTACAAAATCGTAGGTTGTTTAAAATTGCCTACATGACTGAAACTGTGCAATGTTATGATGGTGTCAACACATGTTCAGTTATGTTTGATACTTTGAGCTTTGATGGAATTTTTATATGCATGGCTCTCTTGATTTAACCCTCTTAATATTTATTCTTGTCTTTAGCGGCCTTGATAATATTTTATTCAATGATAATTTGTTCTCTGCCGCCTAGTAATTAAATCTCTTATTGTTTAAAAAACAATTGATCTTTAGTTTCCTCTCTTATAGATATCAAATTAATCTTTATTTTCAATTAATATATTTATTATTTTAAATAGTCAATAATTATAAATATATTTTATTCATTCTGCTATTATTATTATGATTGCTTTACAATCTACGTCTTTCATTAATATATAATCGCTCAATTGCTCGTAATCTTCGTCCAATGGGAGTGTTTTTTCTAATATTGTTAAAAAAGCATTATTATTCAAATATTCATTCCTTCTACGTGTTTCGTCTTCATCGCCATTTAAATCCTCTGATAAGATTTTTAGTCCTTTCTGGACTCAACTAGCAGCAGCTATCAACATTTAATTACCTTGTAATTTGTTCTCAACGATTCAAGGATTCGTCATGACTAATGTTGACTGCACAGAAGTAGTTTCTATTTATTATTCGGTGAAATTCGTCTTGCCGCTGCTAGACTTCTCTACAAAGCTTAAGTATAGCTTATTTGAACTTCAGGATTAATTCTTGAAGTGATATTCATTACGAAAAGGAATCATGACATTATCATTGCGTGTGTGATTTGTGATTAAAAGACGTCACAAGATTAACTGTGAATCATATTTACAGCACACAATTGCTGCATGTATATGTTTAATTAATATTTATATCAATTCTCGGCGTATCAACCCGAGTGGTCCTCTGGAATTCTTAATAAATCTATCTTAAAACCAACAAGGTTTTTATTTATGGTGGAATCATTCATCGCTCTGTTCTCAAGAAGGATTCAAGACATCGATCCAACTTCATCTGAAAAGTGAGAGTGATATATTGAAGAAAGTAGTGTCAGTGCTATTATTAAGGGTTTCTTATTTTTGTAAACCTCTTTATCGTTCATTCCCTCGGGATGTTTCGTGCGTAAATTTAATACAGCCCTATTATTCTACAGTCCGCTGCTTGCGCACGTCACAACACATCAGAAGAAATCTTATGTGAAACACAAAACTTCATCTGCTCCAGTAAAAGTTTGCCTCTTATTGTTAGTCTTTCATATGACATTCTCTTCACGGAAATTGGTTATAAAAATGATGAGAATGTCGTTAAAACATAGCATCTCCGAAGAATACACACCCCAAAAAGAATCTGATTAATACACTCACGTAACTTTCTTTACCGGTACCCTAAGCAAGACCAATACACCTTTCTCACTTCACAATATGATGAAGAGTAAGAGGCAATATTGCAAGAAGTGCGTATTCAGTTGTTTTTACCTGATGCAAAGCTTATTATTCACCAGGCAAGACTGAGTTTCTACAAACAGTGGGTGGCTTATAACTTCAGAAAATTTTTGGGAAAACATTTTTCGAACAAAAGTTTTAGCTCTTAGTATATCCACCTCATGCACAAAATTTAAACAAAACCGTTAGACCTTTTCGAGAAAATCAAGAAAAACTAAATTTTCTTTATGCAAAGTGGCATCAAAAGTAAGAGAAAGTCATCGCCAATCTTTATGTCACGCCCAAATACAAAAATTTGTCTTATACGAGCTAGGCTGTTCGCAGACACACAGATACATAGACATAAGGACACACACAAACAGACATGTTTCTATGAAATAGTATTTTTAAATTCAGGGAACCTCAAAATATGTTTTTATGATAAAAGTCAACTTAGAATTTCGGGGTGGAAAACAATACTTCCTCTACCTATAGTGCCTTTGGTTTGGGTAGAGGAAGTAAAAATGAATGTTAATTTGAGTGCTGGAGTTCGTTGAGTTGTACAACGCTTTTCAAGATTGCTTAGGGCCTAAGGTAAAAAGTAATAATATAAGAATAGGAAGTAACGACAGAGAAACTGAAGAAGACAGAACCAACTGTGAAGAGGAAAATGGTTAAGACAATACTAAAATCCTCGACAAAGTTGTTAAAATAAGACTACAAAACTTTTTACATAGGAATATATTCTTTCATCCCATGCAATATTGGTTTACTTCAAAAAGCAGTACAGCCACTGCTCTATTTGACATTCTTGTTCAAATACAAAAATCAGTTGACGGAAATAGCTTAGCATCAGGGTTATTCTTGGACCTAAGAAAAGCTTTCGACACTGTAGACTATGATTTATTACTAGAGAAATTGAATTACGCAGGGATAAGAGGATTATCGTTAGCATGGTTTGAAAGTTATTTGAGTAATCGAAAACAATACGTTAGTGTAAATCAATACAATAGTGAAATAGCATCTATTAGTGTGGAGTACCTCAAGGATCTATCCTGAGTCCACTCCTCTTCAATATATATGTAAACGATTTGTTTAATTTAAAATTGTTTGGTAAAATGCTTTTGTATGCCGATGACACAAATATTTTCTATACAGGACGAACAGAAGAAGACTTAGCATATGAAATGCAACATGACATGAATGACCTAATCAATTTGTTTAACTATAATAAATTAACAATAAACGAAGATAAAACTAAATTCATGTTCTTTCACAAGCGATCGCACAGACTTCAAACCAATACAAACTTAAACATAAATAATAAGACAATAGAGAGAATTGAATTGATTTCTTTTTTAGCACTAAATATTGACAGTATCCTTTCTTGGGAATATCAAATTAACAAAATTAAGAAGAAAATTCTCCCAGTAGTCGGTATTATAAACAGATTACCTCTTTCAGGAATGTCCAGTCAACTTCTTAAAATGGTATATTTTTCTTTAATCCATAGTCATCTTACTTATATGAACATCATATGGGGGAATTGTAGAAAAAGCCTATTTCATGAGCTAGAAGTAATTCAAAATAGAGCGATTAAAATTATGTTTAATATTCCCTTTAGAACCCATTCAAAATTTCTGGAATCAAGCCAGTTTCTGTCTCTACAAATGCAGCTATAGTCAGTCACTTACATTCTATCAAATATAAACTTATTACATCCAACACCACCTTGATTACACCCGAAGATGTTCATCTCCATAACACAAGACAAGTCAGTCATCTTTTTGTAACTCATAGTGAATCCACTACGTATGGCCTAAATGGAATATTACCTCATGCTATAAAATTGTATAACATGTTACCTGAAAGTGTGTCCAGTTCCATTAGAAATTTTAAACCAAAAGCATTATCATATTTTTTAGATGTGTACTTTAGTCAGTAGGATAGTTATAATATATTTCCGGAAATCATACAAAAAAACGCATATTTCAAAACTGGTTAGTATATTTCAATTCTTTTTAATTTGTAGCATTGTCACTAGTGAATTTGTTTTAGCCATAAGATAACTGTAGTATGTTTTATAATTGTAAGATAAATGTAGTATGTTTTAGAACCAATGTATTTATGTCACCCCTCCAATGAGCTTTGCTCTTTGGGGTTGTACTATATTATATATATATATATATATATATATATATATATATATATATATATATATAAATTAAATTAAATTAAATTAAAATTAAATACAAATTATAAACTGTTATAAACTGTTAAAATGTCATCGGACAGACTACTGAAGTGAGTTGGGCAAATCGAACAATAATTTAAAAAAAAAACCCCGTGGCAGGGATTGATGATTATAAGACGTCAATATTATGTACTACCTGCCTGGTCGAGTGGTTAGCGTGTTTAGCATTAGACTAATATTCGTAGGTTCTTACATCGCCGGCGGCATTCAAAATGGTAAACAAAATGCTGGGGCCACATCTTAAGTCACCCCTCAGATTCCCATACAATTCTGCCAGATGCAGAATTACGCAAGGTACACCTCTGTTTCCGTGAATAAACTACTGTAAAAGATAGATGAGATGAAAAGAAAGGAGTGAATGTGAGAAAAGAAAAGTGTTCATGAAATTAAATCTGACAAACGGATTAAACCCGAGAAAAACTGTTCCCAAAATCCATTGAGATTCGAACACAATTCCCTGGTTACTGCGTACAGTTTACCAGGTGCGAAGTATGATTTCATTAAAACGATTATTATATTATCATTCTGTATTAGTATTTCATCCACTTCTACCATTTAAAGTTGAGGAGTAACATGATTGACATCAGAAACGTGGTAGGTAAAACCAGTTTCCTTGTGCGGAACTACAATAATTTGGGCATAGGCTACATAATGGGAAGCTTGTTGAGAAAGGGAAAGCAAACAGCGATTATATCACGAAGTTGTGCCAATAAAACACGTTGAATAGAAGTGAATGTGATATAGCCTGTAGACGTTGTCAGACGTTGTACGCGTGGGAAATATTTTCAGCATCCATACTTCTTCATAATGTGACGTGTATATGACAAGATGCTCATTGCAATAAGAATAGCAAAATGGTTTGAAATCATTTTTCCAATGAATTTGATGTACCTTAGCGTACAGCCCTACTGCAGTCCATTTGTTGTTGCATTTTTAATGTTTAAAATTGAGAAGATAAAGTCTATATATACGGTAGCCTATATATATACATATAGGGATAAAAAAAAATATTCAACGAGCGATGGTTTCGTACTTAGGGAGGCATGAAAAGAAAAGATATGAAAAAAAATCTAAAGTCATGACATGGTACCGATCCCAATAGGTCGATTTTTCTTCGAAATCTACCTGCAATATTAGAAAAACCATTCAGAGAAAGCTACATGATTTTGTTCATGCGAGAGCACTGGATCGAGTAAATAGAACCCTGCTTTTGCAATGTGTAAAATTAGATTGATACGAATACATTTAAGGATATCACTTACGATGTTTTAGGATCCTCGCAACTCTCTAACTCTACCTAGGACAGTACATGGGAAGCAAAATGTAGGGTTAAATACGCTGACCTCCAGCTGAGCAGCACGAGCTCGAAACAACTCGAAACTTTCCACTTTCAGTGCCTATTACATAAATCATGATGCCCAAGAACAAACTACGAGCTTAATAATAGAGCGTAGGCTACTGTATCCCCCCCGTGGGAATTTCCGACTCATATATTTTTTTGTTGGTATTGCCATCTAGTTTCAGTTTTTAGCTGTTTGCCCCTTATCAATTACAGCATTTACCCGGAAACTTCGGAAAACTACGAAAATCCGGAGAAAATGAGTTTGTTTTAATTTTTCTGACTCATATTTTTGGTTGGTATTGCCATCTAGTTTAAGTCTTTAGTTGTTTGTCCCTTATCAATTACAGCATTTACCCGGAAACCCCGGAAAACTACGGAAATCCGGAGAAAATGAGTTTGTTTTAATTTTTCTTTGTTCTTTGCTCCTAATATGCCCAGGGAATTTCTGACTCACATATTTTATGTTGGTATTGAATTCTAGTTTAAGGTTTCAGATGTTTGCCTCTTATCAATTACAACATATCCCCGGAAAACCCGGAAAACCACGTATGTACGGAGAAAATGACAATGTTTTATTTTTTAATCTCTATTCTTTGCTTCCAATATTCAAAGGGAATTTCTGACTGATATGTTATTTTGTTGGTATTGCCATCCAGATTAAGGTTTCAGTTGATTGCCCCTTATCAATTACAGTAAATCCCCAGAAAACACCGAAAACCACGGAAACCCGGAGAAAATGACTATATTTTAATTTTTTTAATCTTAGTTCTTAGCTCCTAGTATTCAAAGGGAATTGGTGACTCACATGGTTTTGTGTTGGTATTGCCATGTAGATTAAGGTTTCAGTTATTTGCCCTTTATCAATTACAGCATAGTCCCATAAAACTCGGAAAACCACGGAAATTCGGAGAAAATTACTTTGTTCTAATTTTTTTTATCTTAGTTCTTTGCTCCTAGTAGGCTATTCAAAGGGAATTGGTGACTCGTATGTTTTTTTATTGGTATTGCCATTTAGATTAAGGTTTCAGTTGTTTTCCCTTATCATTTACAGCAAATCCCCATAAAACTCGGAAAACCACGGAAATCCGGAGAAAATGACTTTGTTTTAATTATTTTAATCTTAGTTCTTTGCTCATAGTATTCAAAGGGAATTGGTGACTCGTGTGGTTTGGAATTGGTATTGCCATCTAGATTGTTTGCCCCTTATTAATTACAGTACATCTCCGGAAAACTCCGAAAACCACGAAAATCCGCAGATATGAGTTCGTTTTAATTTTTTATAAATCTTTGTTCTTTGATCCTAATATTTCGAGGGAATTTCTGACTTTACATATTTTTTTGTTGGTATTGTCATCTAGAATAAGGTTTCAGTTGTTTGCCCGTTATCAATTACAGCATATCACCGGAAAACCACGGAAATCCACAGAATTTCTAGAACTCGGAACTTGTGATCTACAGTCACTGAACCCGTTATTGCGAAGTAATTCTTCTGCTTCAGGTGTGTCCTTTGCAGGTTCAAAAGGGTGAGTATGTGGACTACGTGATATCTGCCATAATTGTGATGGTCACATGCAAAGGAAAGGGGAACCATATCTTCTAAACATGCCAAGTGTAAGTCAAAGTTGTTTTCATTATTTGCTCGCTGAAATCTCAAAATCAATGACCCTGTCCATATTACCAATCCAAAATTGTGTTGTTTTGCCCAATGTCCCTTCTCTAACTTCAGTCAAGAAAGTTTGGTAATGACTGTGGAAGGTTTTGCAAGATAAATTATCATTCACAAAAGTCAAATTTGAATATGAAGGGTGTTCTTCCAGGTTTTCAATCGCTTTCATCCCTTCAGCATCAGGATTTTTTCCACTATTCTTTGTCATGCTGTAATTGGTAAGGGGAAAACAACTGAAACCTTAAACTATATGGCAATAGCAACAAAAAGTATGTGATTCAGAAATTCCCTGGGAATATTAGTATCAAAGAGCAAAGATATTTTAAAAATTAAAACAAACTATTTTTCTCCGGATTTTCGTTGTTTTCGGATTTTTCCGGAGACATGATGTGATTGATAAGGGGAAAACAACAGACCCCTTAATCTACATGGCAATACCAACACAAAACCATATGAGTCACCAATTCCCTTTGAATACTAGGAGCAAAGAACTACGATTTAAACAAATTAAATAAAAGTAATTTCCTCCAGATTTCCGTGGTTTTCAGGGTTTACGTGGATATGCTGTAATTGATAACGAGTAAACAACTGAAACCTTAAACTAGTTGGCAATAGCAAAAAAACATATGTATTAGAAATTCCCTGGGAATATTAGGAGCAAAGAACAAAGATTTTAAAGAATTTTTTTAAAAGTAAATTTCTCTGGATTTCCGTGGTTTCCGCAGCTTTCTGAAGATAAGGGGGAAAACAACTGAAACCTTAATCTAGATGGCAATACCAACAAAAAAACATACGAATCAGAAATTCCCTTTTATTATTAGGAGCAAAGAACAAAGATTTAAAAAGTAAAACATAGTCATTTTCTCCGTATATACGTAGTTTTCCAGATTTTCCGGGGATATGCTGTAATTGGTAAGGGGCAATCAACTGAAACCTTAATCTAGATGGCAATACCAACACAAAAACATATGATTCACCAATTCCCTTTGAACACTAGGAGCAAAGAACAAAGAATTTAAAAAATTTAAACGAAGTCATTTTCTCCGGATTTCCGTGGTTTTCGGAGTTTTCCGTTGATATGCTGTAATTGATAAGGGGCAAACAACTGAAACCTTAATCTAGAAGGTAATGCCAATAAAAAACATATGAGTCCGAAATTCCCATTGAATATTAGGAGCAAAGAGCAAAGATTTAAAAATATAACATAATCATTTTCTCCGTATAAGCCTCTGTGTGGTTTTCCGGGGATATGTTGTAATTTGTAAGGTGCAAACAACTGAAACCTTAAACTAGATGCCAATTGTTATATTATTAAATAAACAGATGCGCAGTGTATATTATATTATATTTAAAGAACACATAAAGTAACATTGAGACAGAAGAACACAAAGTCAACTTTCCCATAGGCAGTCAGAAGCGGAACTCAACTTAACACGCACACGACTTCCTCGATACTACTCTGCTATAAGTTCGAGTTCGAGTGTACATAGACTGCCAACATAACAGTGTTAAATTGCTAATACCAACACCCCCTCTCAATTTAACACAGATACCAACACCCCCTCTCAATTTAACATATTTATATGTATATATATATATATATATATATATATATATATATATATATATATATATTTATATAAATCCCAATCAATTTAAATTTGCACTGCACCAGTCACATAAAGTATAAACATAAATAGTTCACTTCACTGAGTTTCTTCGCTTGATGACACTTTCTCTCATCAAGTCTTTAAACAGCAATCCATCTCCACCATTCCAAGGAAAGTTCACAGCTGGAGACTGAATTACTGGTACAGGTGCACTGACGTTTGCCACATTAAATACTGTGTTCAATCTGAGGATTGTATATCACTCCAATCGCTGTACGATGAGTGCTGAATTGAGTAGCAAGCAAAGGTTTTGTTAGAATGTCAGCTTTTTGCTTGCTTGAAGGAATGTAGGTCACTTGTATAACTCCCTTTTGTTTTTCATCCTTGACCAATTGATACTTTATATCTACATGTTTCAAACGGTTGTCTTCCCATTTGTCAAGGCAGTAGATTGTAGATTGATTATCCTCAAAAATTGTGATTGGCTGGTTTACCTCAATTTGAAAATCTGAGAGAAGGTTCTTTAACCACAATAGTTCCATAACAGCATGTCCAATTGATACAAATTCAGCTTCTGTTGAGGATTGAGTCACAGAAGTCTGCTTTCTTGTAACCCAAAGCACATTTGCTCCAAAAACTTCAAACATAAAGCCTGAAGTAGATTTCCTGTCTTCAGTATTGCTAGCCATATCAGCATCTGCATAGCAAACCAATGTAGAAGTTGATTTTGATTGCTTTGGAAAATAAAGTCCCATGTTTACAGTTCCTCGCAAATACCTTAGAATTCGTTGCAGTCCAAGCCATTGTTGTCTAGTAGCATTACTTTGAAATCGGCTGTAGAAATTCACTGCGAAGCTAATATCAGGGCGAGTAGTTAACATCAAGTACATTAAACATCCAATTAATTCCTTGCAAGGTTTAGTAAACACAATACACTCTCCTTCAAGTTCCTTTATTGAATTCTTTTCTATAGGTGTACTAGCTTCTACACTGTCAAATCCTTTTCTTTGCGAACAGCCTTTTGCAAGGCGAGCCTTGTATTTTTCAATGTTTCCAGAACTATCAAGTTTATCACGAAACACCCACTTGTTAATTACTTTCTTTCCAGATGGTAATTCTGTAAGTGTCCAAGTATTATTTTCTTTTAATGCTTCTAATTCTTCTTGCACTGCTTTCTTCCATTCCGTGCAATCTGATCTTTCTTCAATATCATCAAAACTTTCCGGAACATCACAGTCTGTCACTGCAAGCATGCTTATTTCACTTAAATCTACCTCATTGTCATCAAGGTAGGCTGGCTTCTTCCTTTCTCGATTTCCACGTCTTAACTCTTGCTCAGTTTGTGTTTCACATTCAACATCTTGTTCTCTTTCAGAGTTGCTTATAGTTGGTTCTTCCTTTGGAGTTTCATCATCACAATACAATTCTTTGTTGTCATGCTTATTTTCTTCAATAAAGTGTCCTTCAGCAAATATGACATTTCTTCCTTCAATAACTTCCTGTCTGTTTGGGCACCACAGCCTATAACCATTATGACAGTAACCGACTAAGTACTGTTTCCTTGATCGGCTTTCAAGTTTTCCCCCTCTGAATTCCTTTGGGTTATGTAAGTAGGCAAG
This sequence comes from Ectobius pallidus, assembly GCA_964059195.1. Lineage (NCBI taxonomy): Eukaryota > Metazoa > Arthropoda > Insecta > Blattodea > Ectobiidae > Ectobius > Ectobius pallidus. The sequence goes on from CAXKWD010000006.1 coordinate 42,249,798, forward strand.
TGAACCAAATACCTTGAGTTTACTTACATCAGGTTTATGTACATACCACAATGTTGCTGGAACAGTGTTTGGTAGAGCGACGGTTGGGCTTCTGTTAATAATATAAACAGCGGCCTTTACTGCTTCGGTCCACAAGTTCTTTGGAAGTTTGGAACCTAAAAGCATGCATCTGGCTTTTTCCATAATAGTTCGATTCATCCTCTCTGCTACACCATTTTGTTGTGGAGTATGACTAATTGTGCACTCATACTGTATTCCTTGTTCCTGAAAATACAGTTGCATCTCTTTGGAAAGAAACTCTCCTCCTCTATCGCACCTAAAGCGACTAATCTTAGTCTGAAAGTGAGCAGTTGCATAGGCTTCATAGACTTTAACAAACTTGAAAACATCACTCTTCTTTTCCAGAGGATAAATTGCAGTAAAATGTGTAAAGTCATCAATTATTGTAAGAGCGTACCTTTTTCCATCATAAGATTCAGGAGTGATTGGTCCAAATACGTCACTATGAACTAGTTCCAGTGGTCGTTTTGCTCTATTTCTTGTTTGGTTATGAGGCAACTTACTCATTTTTCGTTCAATACAGGTTTCACAGATTTCTTGTTCCTTAACTTCCTTTATTCCATCCACCATTGTGTCAAGTTGAAGTATTCCATTTTTACTGAGATGACCAAATCTCTTGTGCCACAATTCTTGACTTTCCGTTGTAAGACATGCACATTCCTTACTTGTCTGTAGTGTTAACTTGTAGAGCTTATTGTCACAATAAGCAGCTGCAATTAATTTAGGTCCTTTTGTGATCATAGCTTTACCATGTTGAAATGTTATTGTAATTCCATTCATTTCCAATTTCCTCACTGACAATAAGTTTTGGTTTAAGTCTGGAACATACAAAATGTTAGATATATTCACCGTATTCCACTGGCCATCCTGATAGGTGAATAGTTTCATTGTTCCCCTTTTAGTAGATACCAGCGTCTGACCAGATTTAGCTACATTAATGTACAGAGGTTTTATGTTCTCAATGTTTTGAAGATGCTCAAGTGAATTTACCAAATGTTCAGTAGCTCCACAATCAAGCAACCAATTTACTTGATTTGTTCCATTAGATTCAACTTCCTCTTCCTTTTCAGCCATGCTTAGAAAAGCAAACTCACGTTCTTCTTCAAATTGCTGTCTTTGAGTATTGTGAGCAGTGCCAGTCCTACTTGCAGAAAGAGGCTGCCACGAATTCCTGCGTGCACTAGGGCAGTCTTTTCTTTGATGTCCAAAACCTCTGCAGTTATGACATCTAAAACCATTTGATGTATTTCCAAAATTGGCATTACTATTGTTGAAGTTTGGTAGGCCTACCTTAGATGTTGTATATGAGGGCCTTGAGTTATATCGCTGAGTTCCATGTTGTTGATTTCCTTTAGGCTTTCTGTAATTAGTGTAGAAAGCTGTAGTTGATTCATTCCTCTGCGGTCGTATAGGTTTTTCCTGCAGTTTCCTCTTGGACTCCTCATCTAACAATCTGTTCTTAACAAAAGGTAAGGTTAGTTTTTCACCATTTGCAGACAATGTTTCAATTGCTGTGACTACCATACCATACTCTGAAGGCATAGTAAGTAATAGGTAACATATTATATCAACTTCATCAGTAGTAGCTCCTGCAGATTTCAATTCCCTGATCTGACGATCAAACTTCAGAAAATGGTCTTCAAGTGTTTCTGAATTCGGATTATGTCGCATATCCGGTGACAGTAGTGCCTTTCTTGCTTTAAGTTGATTAGCTATTCCTTTTCGTTGAAAAGTATTCTCCAGGGTTTTCCACACTTGAAACGCTGTTTCTTTTTCTCTGCAATATTCTAAATAATTGTCACTTATAGCACTGATTATAAGACGAATACACAATTTGTCTCGTTGTCGTAACTTATCATTAGCTTTCTCACGGGCTGTCTTTTGTGCTTCAGTTTCATCACTTGTTGCCTCGGCGTACTGTACATCCCTTTCAATATGAGTTAAGAGATTTTTCTCATCAAGTAACACCTCGAGTCTGAATTTCCAATTGTCGTAATTTTTACCATCAAACAGTGATATATGGTAGCGTTCCTCGTTCACGCGAATCCTTTCTTCTGCTGCTTGGTCGGCGGCCATTTTCATTTGTTCTTGAGTCACGTACTGCAGGCACTCGGTATAAATCCTTCCAAAATAAATTTGTTGAGTTTCCAATAAACTGTAAACTGGATTTAGTCTGAAGTGGGCCTGGGCCCATAACCTGTTATATTATTAAATAAACAGATGCGCAGTGTATATTATATTATATTTAAAGAACACATAAAGTAACATTGAGACAGAAGAACACAAAGTCAACTTTCCCATAGGCAGTCAGAAGCGGAACTCAACTTAACACGCACACGACTTCCTCGATACTACTCTGCTATAAGTTCGAGTTCGAGTATACATAGACTGCCAACATAACAGTGTTAAATTGCTAATACCAAACAAAAATACCAAATACCAAACAAAAATGTGTGAGTCAGTAATTCCCTGGGAATATTAGGAGCAAAGAGCAATGAAAAATTAAAACATTCATTTTCTCCGGATTTCCGTCCGTGGTTTTCCGGGTTTTCCGGATAAATGCTCTAATTGACAAGGGGCAAACAACTAGAAACTTAAACTAGATGGCAATACCAACAAACAAAAAATATATGTGTTGGAAATTCCTACGGGGGAGGGGGAGGGTTTCATATTAGTGGCCCATGGTCTGTAACTAAACCTGTTCCTTACTGGAGTTCACCACCATCATCACCACTGTCACCAATGAACACCACATATCGTATTAACAAGCCAACATGGATTTTTATTTGACCACATATTCTAATCTTAATAAAAAAAATGTACTTAGTTTATCCTATGACATGCCGACCAAATACAGTATATTATACAATTTCTATTGTCAGGATCCCTTTTTCTCAACTATAATAAAGCCTACGGAAGTAAATACGAGGGTCACTCAGAAAGTTTTTAGACTTGACTGTTCTGTTGACGATAGCAAGATAACAGTACTATCATCGTGTTGGGTGGTCCTTTCTTAGTCAAGTGACATAGTTTCCGCCCTGCCGCACCCCGCAACCCTTAGCAGCTACGGTTCAAACCTTGAGGGGTGAAAGTTATCTCAGTCTACAGCATGGAGCAGCAGCGAGAACATTTCCGTGCAATGATTTTGTATGATTTTAAAAGTGGCTTAAACCAGGCGCAATCACTGGAAAGGCTTACACAAGCATTTGGGGACCTTGCCCCTTCCCGTGCCACAGTTTTCAATTGGTTTGCGGAGTTTAAGAGGGGTAAGTAGTATAGGAACAGGTATAAAGTATTTCCCGCCATCACTCCCGTGTTAGGTGGAATCTAACATGACGTCACTTCCGGTCGCCATCTTGGATGACGTCACTTGTATGACATGACTTCCGGTCGCCATTTTGAATCCCGTTATCACTCGCGTGTTAGGTGTAATCTAACAAAATGGCGGCTAGCGCGAAATTCAAAATTTGAAAATGCAAGAGTGTGCTAAGTCGAAATTTTGTATTTAATGCAAAAGTGAGCTAAGTCGAAATTTTGTGGCGGGATATTTGAAAATACAAAATGGCGAGTAGCGCTAAATTCAAAATTCGAAAATGCAAGAGTGTGCTAAGTCAAAATTTTGTATTTAATGCAAGAGCGATCTAAGTCGAAATTTTATTTTTAAAAAAAATAGCATGATATTTGAAAATATAAAAATAGTGGAAGTTTTGAAAATGGCTAGGGCGGGATATATGAATTTTGTATTTTTCAAACTTGGTGGAAATTGGGAGGATGAAATATGTATTTTTAAAGTGAGGAAGGAAGATGGCGACAAAAACAGGGAACAGGACTAAGTTGAAGGTAAGGATACTACTACTATTATTATTGAAAAAAACGGCACATTATTATTATTATTAATATTAATGTCTCGTTTTTTTTTGTAAATAATTACAAACGTGTTACATTAAGAACAGATCATGGATATTTATTTACAAAATATGTACATAAAAAAAAACATATTAATATTAACACTGAAAAAAAAAGTCTTCATGTTTGTCCTCTCTATCTTATCTAAATGAGCACTGTAATGTTCTACAACATGACCAGACCTTGATTGTTTATCTCGTCTGTTACACAGTCATATAAACCTAAATTTTCCCAAGATGAGGGAACAGATTGCCTGTTTACAAGTTTCGATATGTCGTTCTGCATTATAGCGTACTTTGACATAATGTTTGTGATGATGTTAGTGTGTATAGAGAGAAAATTAATTTCGTTGCACTTTAAAACAATACATGTCTTCTCGTACTGAATATAGCACTCTTTAAAATTCTTAGCCAGTCTTAGTTTAAACTTTTCTTCAATAAACTGGTATGGTTTACCGTTACACATATGTTCAATTAGTTTTGGTAAGTGTAATAGGAATGAACTCAATAGGTAGGGTGAAAACACAACACACGCTCCGAATGAGTTTCCTATTTCCGCACAAGCACTGTAGTTCAGCGATGTGTAGAAGCCGAAACTTAGATATCTGTCCTTTTTTCGGTTGAGGAAATAAATCCTACGAGCCAGTATAGAAGGAACCACTCCTGCTTGCTCTACAAACGTGTCACTGGTTGTGTTTAGAGCTTCCTCTAGAAGTTTCTCCAAGTCTATCACATCCTCCGTAGATGGGCTGGATTTCTGGTACCTCTTTGTACGAGGGTCTCGCCTCGAAGGTTTATTCTGAAATCATACAAAAAACACAAACACATTAGAAAATCTATTCGCGATACATGTATACATGTTATGACAACTTGTTTCTATCATTCAGTTCTATACGTACTTTTCTTGCAAGAGTTTTGCTCCCTTCTCCATTAGCTGTAGACATCATGATTCCTGGAGCTTGCTCTACAAAAGTGTCGATGGAGGTGTTTTGCGCTTCCTCTAGAAGTTTCTCCAAGTCTATCACCTCATCCGTAGATGGAATGGTTTTCCTATACCTCTTGGTAGGAGGGTCACGCCTCGAAGGTTTATTCTGAAATCATACAAAAAACACAAACACCTTAGAAAATCTATTCACGCTACGTGTATACATCTTATGACAACTTTTTGTATCAATCACTTCTATACTTACTTCTCTTGCAAGAGTTTTGCTCCCTTCTCCAATTCCTGGAACATGCTCCTCAAAAGTGTCGATGGTTGTGTTTAGCGCTTCCTCTAGAAGTTTCTCCAGGTCAATCACCTCCTCCGTAGATGGGGTGCTTTCCCTATTCCTCTTACTGCGAGGGTCACGCCTTGAAGATTTATTCTGAAATCACACAAAAAAAAAACACAAACACCTTATAAAATCTATTCATGATACGTGTATGCATGTTATGACAACTTCTTTGCATCCATCAGATCTATACTTACTTTTCTTGCAAACGTTTGGCTCCCCTCTCCATTAGGTGTAGACATCATGATTCAACGACTGTACGCTCTATTCTGACGTTACACCATGACCTCGTCTCGTATCATTCTGAAATTAGACAAAAGTAACTGTATTACTATCACGTGATCTAACGGTACTAGCATTAGTAGCAAAACAAGATACCGTTAACAATAATGACTCACGGTGTGAATGTCCGGGAAGACATCTCTGACCTCCTTTCGTTCCACACAAAGTTCCCCAGGATTTACGGAAGAGGCGTACAACTTCTCTGTCAGGAGTTGTTGCTGTGTTGAAGAGATTCACAAACTCTTGCATGTTATAACCTCTATCCATGTAGTAGATGAACAGGCAACTATACAGTCCGCAGACAGACGTTGTCAGCCCTTGCAGTCTCAGAGTGTTGTATGACCAGTTTATTGAATTTTGACAAATAAATTTTGTTATCCTCGGAATGAGAGGTGGTAGTCCAAATGAATCAAAGTAAAAAGCAAAATTTTGATTTTTAAAATACACGGCAACCCAATGTGAACCAGGTGAACAATGAGGGTCTAGATTAATGATGTAAGATTTAGGTTTCTTTGTTACTCTATGGGGTAGTAAATCGCTAGGATAAACTCCATCAAAAGTCTGAACATTACGAAGTGCATGGTTTATTTGAATGGTGTTCATCTTTTTTTTAATAATCTGTCATTACTTTTCTATCTTTAGTAATTTCAATACTGTTATCGTATTCCGAATAGAGAATACAGGTAACGGCTTGTTTTAACTCTGTGTCGAATTTTGCTTCTATTCTAATGTTACCGTTATTCGGTAAACTTCTATGACCATGCGAAGCAGAGGCATCAGGAGTTAGATCATACATTAACATGAAGAACCCATTTATATACATGTCGTGAGTGATTTGCATACCGCTATTGCTGTGATGGATCCCTGAACCTTTGAAAAGAGTATCATAAGCTAGTGTTGTAGTCTTTTCATGATCTGTAGAAATGCTTAACCCTTCTGAAGGAATCTGTTGACCATTAATATACATGGCAAAAGAATTCAAAGCAAAATGATGAAACTCGTAGGGATTGGAATCCACTGAGCCTGAGAAAGCCGAATTTTTCACCATTGAAAAGAGGAGTCTTTTGGGTAGAGTACCAATGTAAGCATTATCGATAGAAATCGATCTAGATCCCGAACTAAAGGTGAATGTTTTCAAATCCACTCTAGTGATAGGATAGTGGGCATTATGACCTTTTTCTAATGTTTTAACATGTGCTAACAGAATACTAGGTGAAGGTTTGATTTTCCTCACATACAGACCTACGTCAAGGAACTTAAAGAAAACTTTAGATAAACCTAAAAGATAAAACTCTCTCTTTGATTTCGTAAGACGTATCTGCATGTTTACACCTGGCAACAGAAGTTTCGCTAGATTGAAAATATCGCCATGTAGTTTACCAATCATGACTATTGGCTTAGATTTCTTAGATTTTTCATATCTTTCTAACCAACCGGTGTTTTTAGCGTTTGCTCCTAATGTTCCGTTTAGTGCAAGTTCTTTAGGATCAGTCAAACCTTCAATAGCTTTATCTAGATACCAAAACGAGTTAGTCAGATGAGTTTTTGAGGCATCTTCTCCATATGCAAAGAGTGTTTCAAAATACGATCTGTAATTATACAAGTCTTCAGAGGAGGTGATTGATGTTCCATTTAAGGAAACGCTGCACTGCTCGAAGAGCGAATGAAGTAGATTGTTTACTCCTGTAACCTTATCGGTATCGGTTAACTCTTTCCCATCGTTTTTAACGAATTGTCCTTTCACCATGACATGTACGTTTAAATCAATATAGTGTTCATTATCTGCAGGAACTATGATTTCGAGAACATTTTGATCAACTGGAGTAATGGGTTTACATAATGTAGTAACATTCCCCAACACGGCTGCCTGAATAGGAGCTTTATCGAAGACGTCGAACTCTGACTTTGTTAGGGCAAGCATCTCGACACGACTGACTACTTTCTTCTCTTTACACTACTAAATATATCTCTTATTTCAGGTTTCGTCTTCTTTTTCGATGAACGTTTCCTCTTTCTACCGTTACCCTGCATTTTGTTCACAAGTTTCTTAGTTGACTCGTTTACTCTGTTTGCGACAATGTCTTTTACTTTTTCACCTTTCTTCCTAGATACTATATCGGATAAGATATTTGCACCAGCCGAGAGACTTTCACGACCTAATGCCTTGGCGCCCGAAAAGAGAACGGGTTTTATCATTCTAAACAGTCCCCCTAGGAAACTACCTAGACCTCCACCCTGTTGAACATAAGGGCTGCCGGTGTAGAAAGGCCCTAGATTGTTAAGACGCCCTCCTGACTGATTGACGTAGTAAGCGGTGAGCGGATCCATCGCAACTGAGTCAGAAACTAGTTTGTTTTCTCTTTTTAAAATGTAAAACAAGCGTAGTAGGTTTAGTGCTATCTACTAATTTAGCTAGAGCACCTAACTTTGTTGTCAGCTCTATACCAATCACCTGAAATTCTGTACTTTCAACGGGATGGTAGTAAACTATTGGAAACACATGGTATGACTGAGGAAATTGAATAATTCTAAGAAGTTTCACATACGAATCTCCTACAAGTTGCGGTTTCATTATATTACAAAATATAAATACAAGTTCTTTCTTTGTAGTACAGGTTGTTAGATTGATTTTTGCACCTTCCGTTTCTGATAAAATTCCTTGAGAATAACTAATTTCACATAATCCCATCTCCCACTGATCCCTCTCTAATTTTAGGACTTGTGCTAGTTGCACTTGAAAACTAGCTAGAGTATTGGTAGGAAATGTTTTGTACGACGCATCACTGAGTAGAGTAATATAAAAATCTTCGTCCATCATACTAAGTCTTTATCTTTAACCCAAGAATCAAAGTCCTGACCATAACCTCTCCACCGTACGAGATGTTCTTTACTGCCTCTTACCGTACGTGTGCGTAGAATTTTATCTATTTTGTAAGCAGTGTCCTTGTTTATAGTTACAGGCGTGAGTTCATAACTGACCCAAAATAGGAGTGTTCCTAAGATCTTCGAGTTCGTATACAGGTTGAGGTGAATGTTTGATTACTTTAACGATTCTGAATATTTCCGTGGAATAGTTTTGTTCGAAACCCTTATCGAATTTCATCTTCTCTTTACCTATTCTAACAGTCTGCCCCACATTGAATCGTACAGGTCTAGGTTTCACGCGAAGCTGTTTGTTTCTCATACGCTTCCATATTTTCAGGACATCCTTATCGGTTACTTTACTAGGAGCCATTCCTGTAGTGGCATGTACAGAATCGTTGTATCCTGCCACAAATCTATCCAACACGTCTAAATACTTGTAACTGTTCTTGAAAGTAAAATATTTGTACATTTTAGTTTTTAATGTGCGATTGAAGCGTTCAACTATCGAATATTTAACATCAGGGTTGTTGGAAACGCGATACTCTATGTTCTCTTTCTTTAAAAAGTCTTGAAACGTTTTGTTTAAAAACTCTTTACCTTTATCTGTTCTCACTACTATAGGATTTCTATTAGATTTCTCCAACACGGACTCGAATGCTTTTTTCACCTCGGTACCTGTCTTAGATTTTAGAGGTACAACCCATGCGTATTTGGAAAACACGTCAATAGCTACAAGTAAATAGCGTATGTTATCATTATGTTTCGAAATGTTTTGCACATCGGCTAGATCAAGTTCAAACATGTCGTAAATGTTGTTTACCGTATAAAGATTTCTTGGAAACTTTCTCCTAATAGGTTTATGTAAACTGTAAACATCTTGTGCAAGCAACCATTCCTCTATATTCTTATCTGTAACGGTACTTGCTTGGGAAAGTTTGCCTAGAGTGGAAAAACCCGTAGGTTCTCCAGGATTGTAATAGAGGTCATGTAATCTGTTCATCTTCTCTGATTATAGGAACTCCATCTTTCCGCTGGAAATAATTTAGAAATGACTAGTTTATATTTATTGGTTCTAGAGGTTTTAAGCTCGTTATTGTGAAGATGTCCACCAGTCGATATTAAAATGTCTTTGTATATGTCAAGGTCTTCCTCACTTACTTGTTTCAAGTCTACTTTCTTTCTAGTAAGAAGTTCCCATAGACCCACAGTTGTGTTGTACTTCTTATTGTTAATAATTAAAGCGTTGTGTTCTATTTGTATTTTAGAATTACCTATCATATACTCCCCCGATTCTTTATCCTTATAGATTCCGAACTCAGTGTCTACAATCTTGGGGGAATTTACATAAGCTGACAAGTATTTACCCGCAAGATCTCCTATAACATCAGGTTTTACATCTACGGGCTCAGGTGTCGGAGTTTTCTCGAGTGTTGAAGTTTTCTCGAGTGTGACATCTCTTTTACTAGGCTGTTCTAATATTCTTCTCTGTCTCTTCTCGGAGATAGGATCTTGTTTTTCACGTATTTTAATCCACTCGTTATAAGGATCTCTAGAAACTGAAGAGTTTGAATCATCAGCACCACGTTTTAAACGTTTGTACTCTTTTATGCTGAGTAACATCATTTTCTGTAACATTACGTTAAAGAACTGATTCCAGACAATACAGCAGACAAGAGAGGAATTAGAAATCCTCCTTTCTGAACTAAAGTTTTCCTTTTCGTAGGGAGAGAAACTTTTCTATCGATAAGATGTCTCAAAGATTTTTTATGTTTGCTCAATTTACGTTTAGAACAAGAATGAATTTTACATTGACCGTTCAAAACGTTCAGAGCACACTCTATTATAGCAAGTATCAACTCTTTGTTAGCGCTCTTTAGAATAAAACTTCTCAACTGGGGCGAAGCCTTTTTAAGAACTTGTAAGGTATGGTAATGAGATTTTATCCGTTTCATGCTTTACAGGCACGTAAACCTTTGTAACTTCGGATGGAAAGATGTTAGTTCGGAATCTAATCAAATCGTTAGTTCTCTGACAAAAGTCTATTAACATATAACCGTGAGCCTTCTTCGTTGCGTTTTGAAAAGCTTTGTAAAACGCTCTCCAGTTTTCAGGGTACACTTGTCTGGCTAGAAACGTAATCTGATTTTTATCTCGCAAGTTTCTAAACAAGACCATGTACTTTGTATTGAGAGAAATATCTCTACTGTGCGAAGATTGATGAAAAAGGTTCTGAGTGATTAAAATTACAGAAATATTACGATGATGACAACCTTTTGTGAATATTGAAGACACCTCGTTAGAGTAGGCTTTGTCTAGTAAATCGTCTAAAATTATTAATACTGGTTTACTACAGTCTTGTTTCTCTTTAAAGTTTGGAAGACCTTTATGATACGTCACAGGGGTATTGAATTTACTAGACAGAGGAATGGCATTAGTTTCACCGAAACACCACAAAATTCTGCTGTATTTACTTACGTTAGATAGATGTTTCAAGTTGTTGATCAGTTTTATAGTGAAAGTAGTTTTACCACAAAAACTCGGACCTGAGACAATTAAAGTGAAAGGGTGTTCAAACTTTACGACAACCATAACAATCTTTTATCATAGGCATGGGTCCATCCCAGCAGTCGTGAACAGGATAATGTTTATCACATCTAAGACACTCTTTAACTATTCCACTACGTTGCACACTTTGAGGGAGTTTATCGTACACTAGATAAATACTTTGAGCTGCACAAGAAGCTAAAAATTCCGGGGATAACTCAGCCAATTCTTCTGTAGTATGATGAATAAGGGTTCTATTGATCAACAACTTCTTCACTGCCAAACACTCTAGAGACGAGGACGAGTCCATACTGACACGGTACTTTCTCCTCGTCTTTATTTATACCCATAAGGGTGGGAGTCGAACCCCTCGCTAAGTCTGCGTCTTTTCCTGAAGCAGAGACGGTACATTTTATCCTCAGGCTCCGAAACTATGCTCGGACCGGCCTTTCTCTTTATTTTCTTTTCGGTTCTCACAGTCACTGTTGCACTGTGATCACCTTCTAAAACCATACTCTTAATGGTGTCAAAGTTGACCACTTTCAAAGTATCATAGTTTAAAGTGATACCTCTGACCTTACATACAGTTTTTGTGGTGTTTTCATCGATAGAAACTTTATAACCATAGTTCTTAGGTCCTCCGCTAGCAAACTCAGAGATGTAAGCGTCAGGTCCATAGTCTGTCAGCTCGTCCGTCATGTCGCCTAGAAAGTCTGAAATGGGAACGGTGTACTTGTCTTTGTCGGTCTGTGTGTAAATCACACTGTCTGTGTCGCAATATAGAGCTCTTCGATCCAACTGATCGAGGTATTTATAAAGGGTCATACGTCCACCAGTTGTTACATAGGCCCCATGAACAACACTAGTGTGAGGAAGAGGGACCTGTTCCTCTTCTATGGGGATATAGTTAACCCACACGACTTCATCACTGGCAAAAAGGAGCCGTTTCACTTCTATACCTGGAGTCGTGAGGAGGGTAATCAACTCTAGAGAGTCATTAACAAGCTTCGTCTTCGTCCTGTTAGGATCTTCACAAAATTTGCCCCAAAAGGAATTGAGACAAAGCTTGCTAATGGCCCTCTTTCCAGCGTTCTTCACGATCTGGGTAGGGTCTAACTTAATGCCTTCTCTCTCATAAACCAGATCGATATATTCTTTTTTATCCTCATCTGTTTTAACCTTGCTAGGGTATCCGCTGGACTCTGTCTTTATTTTAAGGAACAGGTCTATATAGTCCGCGAACAGTCCTCCTTGACGAGAACTTTTAGAGTATGTGGTAACCTCATACTCTAAGAATTCGTGAACTTTCTGAACAGTATACCCTTTCTCTACTGCCAGTCTCACCTCATCAACAATCCAAGTACCTGTGAGTACTCTCTCTTCCTCGTCATGAGTGCAGATCCCTTGCTCCATAGTAGCAGCGCAGGAACGGCAAAGGGGAAACAAGAGCTTACCACCCAACCTGAAAGGCAGAACGGGATGGTAAAGCTGTTGCGGAAGCAGGACGGTACATCTAATGACTCCTTCTTTCTTCATCATGGCAGCGACATCCAAACACTGATCCCCTACATGAACAGTGGGATGCCCTATGGGGAACTTGAAATATTTGCAGACGTAAGGGTATAGTGACATAACGTCTGCATAGAGGATTTTCTGCGGCTCTTCCGCTTTATGGTAGAGGCGCATAGTTTCAGTTCGCCCACCGTAAACCGAGTCTCTCAAGACCAGAGGAGAGTCTCCGACAACCGGGTCATTGCGCAGTTGTGGGAATTTCTCGAGCACCTCTTCAAACTCGCATTCCCACATAACATGAACAGTATAACCACAATCTCGGATAGCTTTCAATCTGGCCATGGTGTTTTCGTATCTCACGGACAGGGATTCAGAAGACGAATCCATCACGGGTACATCTCTGTTGGGTCTGCAGAGACAACCGTGATAATAACAGCCGAGGAATTCGAAAACTTCTCGTGTTTCATCACAGAAACCGTCCACCTTCCAGTTTGGAAGCTCGGGCAGGCGAACTTCTCTTCCGTTACCCGCATGACGGATGAATATGTTCCTCTCCCTGGCTTCGTGGACAAGCCACATGAGGGATTTCCTAGAGTGCCTGTCTGCTTTACGGTAGCCGCAGGGAGGAACCAGACCTATGGTGTTCTCTTTGAGAAAAAGTTTTCTGAAGATGCGATTGCAAGCACTCGCAATAGTGATAGATTCTTCAAAGATATCGAAATTAGCTATTTCCTTGAAAAGTCTTTTAAAGAGAGTGCAGGCTTCTCTCAAGACTGTGACATCCATTTGGCAATACTTTAAGAGCTCTGCGCGATTATCGTATGCTTCGTCGTCTTTTACGGTCTCGAACCATTCTAGAAAGAGCTCACGACCTTCCTTAGACATGGTCTCCGCTCCGTAAAATTCGACACCAGGATGTGGACCAACGTAATTGAGGTTAGCGGTCGTATTGAAATAATGCGGGTAAAATCCTTTGGCCACGTCAGCCAGACCGAAAGTTTTCGGGAAACTTCGCAAAGGTAGCGGAATGAAGTTTAAACTGTCTAGAAAGACCAAGTGTTCAATCTTCATGCAAAGAATCTTGCATCCCGACATAACCAAGTCGGTTTTCCATCCTGCCTTAATAGCAAAGTCAAGAATGAACTGTAGATCATAAGACCGGGCGTTATGAGCTATAACAATGAGCTTCTTGAACTGAGGTCTGTTCATTCTTAGATACTCCATGAAACCATGGATTGGATCTCCCCAGAAAGAATGTTTACGAGGTCCACATCTAGCACACACATCATCCTTGGAGGACTCACAAGTAGAACAAGATTGTTCAACACATAATAGGTTCGGTACGTGAAGAAACGTATTGCCTTCGAGTCTGGTGTCCTGGGTCGACTCGATATCATAATAGATGAACAACGTGTTGTTCTTAGTTGAGGAAGATGACCTCTCCTTCAACTTGGCCATGTAACACTGATGTCCTGATGATTGCTGTTTTTTACAATACTGACAGAAAGACTTGTAGCATTCATGACTTTTCCAAAGTGCTTTAAGCATTTTACACTCTTTACACTTTTGAAGAGCCATGCAGACAGTACGTTTTTCGATCAGATTGCTTCTGTGCTTATCGAAACACTCCTGACCTTTAAAAGTTCTATCGCATACATTGCATATTAAGGATAGTCCTTTATCAGTACAGGGTGGTATCGATCTACACAGAGAACAAACATAATCACAGGAATGCTTCGTTGCTACAATATTAAACCCTTTATTACACCCCTCACAGATGTATCTAACAGCCATAGCTGCCCTTAGGTTGGTTATCGTATGGTAATGTCTTGTCTCTGGGTCGTATAAGAGATACAGCTTTTTCTTGTCCTGTCCGTTGTTTCCGTCGAATAAGATCTTAGCGAGCTTAAAACCACTATAAACCACTAGCCTATACTTATCCTTGAGATAATTTTGAATCACAGCAAGCTCAGGGAGTCCCCCTCCTCTACTGAGATCAACGCCGGAATTACTAATAAATTCGGCAACTTTTGCCTTGATTTTCTTGCCAGTCATATTATTCCAAAGGTAAGCAGGAAAATCAGGGTCTCCTTCCAACTTAGCAATTGCAATCACTACAGCGAATGCAAGACAGTTCATTAGAGCTTTTATCCTGATAACACTGCGCTTCAAATGGGCCAGTACATCAATCTTACGACCCTTCGTCTTGATACCTGTATCTTCTCCGTTTCCGTTAGGTAGATGAACAATGTCAACTACTAAACGCAAACGGTCGGTAACACGGAAATTGGCATTAGATTGACATACTCTACTGACTACGTTTTTCAGTACCTCTATGTTAAACTGATCTTTCCTCCTAAAACTCAGACCTATTGGTTTGTCCATCTGGTTGACTTCATTGTAGATGGACACACCAAATAAATCCCAGTCGTCAGCCTCTACTAAAGCATAATCGATGGCATCTTTCAAACACCTCTCGAAATGATCTGACCCTACATCACCTGATGGTTCAGTTAGGTTGATAATCATCTGCAACCCAACAGCATCAAACCTAGAGTACTCCTTTCGAGCACTCTCTACAAGATGAAATGTAGGAGGCGGTGGATCTCTTACACTTCCCCTTGTATTACTTGATGTGCTGGGTGCAGATAGATCTGCATCGTTAACATCAACGACATCGTCAGAATCTGGTAAAGCAATGTTACCTACATCGTTTCCAGATAACGATTCAGGAAGTGTACCAATCTCTGGAATATTGTATATTTCAGATTCGCTATCAGAAATCGTGTACACATCTGCATAGTTTCCAGATTCGGAATCCGTAAGTGTTACAGTCCCTGTCTGTGTATCTTGAACCGTGTAGGTCCTAGGTTCACTGTCCGGGACTGTGTACACTTCAGGTTCGGAATCTGACAATGTAAAGGTATCCATTTCATTCTCAGACTCTGATGATGATGAACAAATATCGATAAAGGGGACAGACATTGTCATACAACACTACGCAAGAGAAAAATAGAATGTTGATAAACCTATAACAAGGAGAAAAAATGAGTGAAATGCAATGTTTTTTAAAATGTATATAACTGATTATGAGGGAAAACTTCTATTTTAATTTTAGACAAACAGTTGTTATGTTTTACGACACATGTAGAATTCGTTTGTGCCATAACGTTGGACCGATAACCTTATGAAAAAAAAATGAATAAAGTTTTATCGACTCACCTGTGTTTTTTTTTCTTTCAACTACAGCTGACACCTTACTCCTTATGGCGTTTTCAACTACAGCTGACACTTTACTCTTTATGGTTAGAGGTGCTGTGATAAACTGTGAACAAAACAACCGATTCAGCTTATTATATATAGGAAAGGGTGTAACTGTGTTCATGTCACAACAAGATTGAAACCCATTATCTGATATCCGTTTAAAGGTCCTCGTATTTAGTTCCGTAAATAAGATCGTACTAACGCAAGATCCTGTTGAGTCACATATTTCTAAATATGAATAAAGTATAAGAGCATGTCGTAACAAGTTAAGGAAAAACCCTTTAGGGTCTTCCGATCATGTTCGAACAAGCTTGAAAACTATAACGTAAGGGGTCAGTAAACATCCTGTAAGAAATCCGGTTCCCCCACCTAACTCTATTTTCAAACATGAAAGTTGTGCAAGTTCTAAGAAATACGGTTCCGGTTTCTAATTAACTATTTATCTATCTATTTTCAGACAAGGACGTACTAGCGTAAGATCCTGTTGACTCATATAATTCTGAATATGATTTCCGTATAGGAGCAGGTCGTAACAAGTTAAGGAAAACCCGTTATCTGATATCCGCATAAAGGTCGTTGTATCTAGGTCTGTAAACAAGGATGTACTCTTATAAGATCCGGTTGAGTCATATAATTCTAAATACTACTAAAGTATAAGAGCAGGTCGTAACAGTTTTTGAACTACATCCTGCATATAATTCTATTTTCGAACGAAGTTCCGGGTTGACGAAACCGTTACTCATTCCAATCTATATAAACTGCCGGACAGTTCCGTCTTGAATCATTGTTTCATAGCTGTGTGAATAGTGAAGACTACATATTCAACGTCTGCATCTACGTTATTGACTCTTCTTCTTCTACTGATATATAGAGGTAAGTGAGGCCACGTTTGATTATAAAATAAATATAATTAACTTCTCGTTTTCGTTTTCCTATTTCTATTAACTTCGTTTTCTGAAGAAATAAACAATTACATCACGCACACTTTCTAGACTGTTAAAATTATTATTATTATTATTATTCATAGTGTTTTTTTTTCTGCTAAATATAATTAACTTCTCATTTGTCCTATTTCAATTAACTTTGTTTTCTGAAGAAATAATCAATTACATCACGCACACTTTCTAGACTGTTAAAATTATTATTATTATTATTATTATTATTATTATTATTATTATTATTATTATTAATCATAGTATTTTTTCTGTTAAATATAATTAACTTCTCGTTTCGTTTTCCTATTTCAACTAACTTCGTTTTTCTGAAGAAAAAAAAATCAATTACAACACGAACACTTTCTAGACTGTCTAAATTATTATTATTATTATTATTAATCATAGTATTTTTTTTCTGCTTTAATTACAGATGGCTCAAAGCATAGTAGAGAGATTCAACAATGCGAGTAACCAGAACAGGTGTGTGCCATTAAACCAACTAGACGTCGATATCCCGTATTTTATACAAGAGTGCGAAATGAAGGAAACACGATTCGGGCAAAGCGTGATGATGAAAATACAGCAAAACATTAACAGTGAAGTTTTAACAGTGTTTCTTCCCAAAAAATATACAAAGATCTTCTCTATCGAGGATGTTACAGCAATAAACAGGGGGGATGTTAAGTTAAACTTGGTATATCACGGAACATTTCAGAACAGTAAAGCTTATAATTTATCGATATTTAATGCAGAATGAGTGCTATTAGTTAGTGAGAACTAATATTACAAAAAACAAAACTCGACATTGAAGTTTAATAGTGTTTCTTCCCAAAAAATATACAAAGATCTTCTCTATCTATGATGTTACAGTAATAAACAAGGGATGTTAAGTTAAACTTGGTATATCATGGAACATTTCAGAACAGTAAAGCTTATAATTTATCGATATTTAATGCAGAATGAGTGATATTAGTTAGTGAGGACTAATATTATTTTTCCTTTTAATTTCCGTAGGAACGGTGCTATAGTAGACTTTCAGTTCTTCACAGAACACCAAAAAAAAAATGTTTCGTGAAGGAGCTTGCAGCATGTAAGATAGACTCTGAAGAAACATATCATTACCTTTTTAAAAGCCCACGGGAAATTATACCACATCATACAACTAGGAGGTACTTGGAACGATTTCACCATGGGATTAACTACACGAGTGGTTATCTGGAATATACTTTGTTGGAAGATATCTTGAAACACATTTTAAAAAGTTCTACATATGTTTGTGTTAAAGGTTTAAATAAACAGGAGTTTTTAAAAAATATTTTACCCAGTATGCATGTCTATGAATTAGGAAATTATAATTGTCCAAATCTTAAGAATTTAGTGAAGTTAATTCCTGTATGTAGCTTTCACGGTACAACAGTACGTGATGTACGATGTTCGGTACAGAACGTTGTAAGTCTACAAGGGTGGCTTAAAAAATACAATACTTTAATTTTTGAAACGAGTAAATAAAAGGTTATTATTACTGAGGGTAACATGAGCACAGTGATTATAAAAACAAATGTTACTTGGAAAGAACTTACCTCTGATTACTGTTTTCTGGATGGAGAAGTTGAATCACTATCACTTTTCAGTCACACGTAGAGAAATAGACACTCATGAAATATAGATAACGTATGAGATCATATGTCAAAAACGTTTCTCTTTTATAGCTAGAGGAACGTGTCATATTGATGATCTACAATTAGCATGCAGGATGTTTGTATGTATGTGTATTTTCAATCACTTCCGTGTCGGCAGAGGGTGACCCGGAACTATTCAGGATGTAACGATTGATCTTTAACTGTACATGATGTATTTTCATTCAGTTCCGTGTATAAGATTCATGTCGGTGATTGCTGTTATGACTTACAACATGCTTCCAGGATATGACTGATTGTGTATTTCTATTTCTATTTAGTTCCGTCTATAAAGGTTTCCACCCTAATGATGAGCTGTAACCACTATTCCGGATATAACTGTTCCGTGATACCTATGACGAGTAAGAATTACTTTTAGACGGCCTACATATTGGTAGCTATTAATGATTTTGTATGTACAGGGTTATTGTATTATAATAATATTTCTTGTGAAAACTTAAATAAATAAGGTACAGTTAAACGATGATTTATTTACCCCTGAAAAAACATTCCTATCCAGAAATCATATGCATTTTGTGTACATTAGTAAGATCCAAAAGATTATTCTGTTGAGAACTGGTTTCATAAGAGGTCATGTAATTAGCATTGCCATCCGATATTTATTTCACATATTTTAAAACATTATTCAATTAAGTATAAGACTTACATCTTTGAAAATTTAAAGGTTTAATTCTTATACTCTAACAGTTGAATGTTCAAAATTTGAAGGAAATCGGACAGTTGGAAAAAAAGTTAAGATATACAATATTTTTTCACTAGTTGTGATTCAGAAATATAGGGATGATGGGCTTCTGTCTTGAGCAAAATATAGATTTGCTATCACGGTAAGTGTTACAGATTCAACCTGACATTTAAAACATTATTTATCGTAGTATTTTAGCTACAACTGTGAAATTTTAAAGATTTAATACTTACATCATAACAGAAATATATATAAAATTTGAGCTAATTCTCATGGTTAGAAAAAAACTTTTCAAATACTATACTAGAGTCCCAGTTATGAATCATCCATACTATAACACACGAATTCTGCAGAGATAATTACGATAACAAAAGTAATGTTCTAACTAATAATTAAGTATTATGTAACATGTGAACCCTAACAGCTACATGTACGAAATTTAAAAGATTTCATTCTAACATCATAATAGGCTTATATTCTAAATTTGAAATAATTCGGGTCATTAGAAAAAAACTTAATGTATAAAATAATTATCGCCAGTTGTGAGTCAGCGCTGTCCTAAGTGTTTCAACTCCAGTACAGATTGCTATCTAGAAGTGACACGTACAGTCAATCATGGCCATTCTCACGTGGTGTATAACGGTTACCCACTACGAAACAGGATGTTATAGCATGACATAATTATTACGACTTCAGGGTTCATTGTGATATTCCCAATCACCGCAAGTTATGTATTTTATAACTCAAACATAGAAAAAATAATGTAATACGTTTTACCTTCAACTTAGTCCTGTTCCCTGTTTTTGTCGCCATCTTCCTTCCTCACTTTTAAAAATACATATTTCATCCTCCCAATTTCCACCAAGTTTGAAAAAATACAAAATTCATATATCCCGCCCTAGCCATTTTCAAAACTTCCACTATTTTTATATTTTCAAATATCATGCTATTTTTTTTTTTAAATAAAATTTCGACTTAGATCGCTCTTGCATTAAATACAAAATTTTGACTTAGCACACTCTTGCATTTTCGAATTTTGAATTTAGCGCTACTCGCCATTTTGTATTTTCAAATATCCCGCCACAAAATTTCGACTTAGCTCACTTTTGCATTAAATACAAAATTTCGACTTAGCACACTCTTGCATTTTCAAATTTTGAATTTCGCGCTAGCCGCCATTTTGTTAGATTACACCTAACACGCGAGTGATAACGGGATTCAAAATGGCGACCGGAAGTCATGTCATACAAGTGACGTCATCCAAGATGGCGACCGGAAGTGACGTCATGTTAGATTCCACCTAACACGGGAGTGATGGCGGGAAATACTTTATACCTGTTCCTATACTACTGGGAGTGATGGCGGGAAATACTTTATACCTGTTCCTATACTACTGGGGTAGAACCTCTCTTAAAGATGAAGAGAGAAGTGGGAGACCGCCAACAGGAGTCACTGAAGAAAACATTGATGCTGTGGAGAAGATGGTACGAGAAGACGCCCGTGTTATATATAAAGACATTGAGGCATCCCTAAGGATTGGATCGGGGAGTGTTGCAAGAATTTTGCACAGCTATCTTAGGGTTAGCAAGGTGTCATCTCGATGGGTGCCACACAATCTCACTGAAGGCCAAAAGGTCACTCGAGTGGAATGGTGCCGTGAAATGCTTCGAAGATTCAACAATGGGAGCTCTCCCCGCATTTCTGAGATCATTACAGGTGACGAGACTTGGATTTACCAGTTTGGTCCAGAAACAAAACGTCAGTCGTCTGTCTGGGTCTTCCCCGATGATGATCGCCCTCTCAAAGTGAAAAGAGCAAGAAGTGTAGGGAAGAAAATGGTGCTCACTTTCTTTCGTTCAGGTGGTCATGTGGCAACAATACCACTTGAGCATCAAAGGACAGTCACTGCACAGTGGTACACCACAGTTGCCCTCCCACAGGTGTTCCAAAAATTGCAAGAAAAGCGCCCAAGAGCGGGACTGAGAGGCATCCTGTTGCACCACGACAATGCCTCTGCCCACACCGCCCATTTGACAATGGATTTTCTGATGGAGACTCCTGTGCAGCTGTTGACCCATCCTCCTTACTGTCCGGACCTGGCACCCTGTGACTTCTTTTTGTTCCCTACGGTGAAGGCCCGACTGCGTGGGAAGCGGTTTTCAACACCTGAAGACGCGGTTGTAGCATACCAAGAGGAACTCTGTGCACTGGATGAAAGTGACTGGCGCCAGTGCTTCCAGTCGTGGTTCAGGAGGATGCAACGATGCATAGATGCTCAGGGAGAGTATTTTAAGAAAATGTAATGTTCAGATTTCAATTATAGTACTTCACGGATGTGTATCTAAAAACTCTCGTAAGGTCCCACTTCTAAGTTCTAACACAGTATACTCAGTTTACGTTAAAACTCAATATTTGTTTAAATTTCTCAAATATAATAAAAAAATAATAATTTCACTGAATCCACCACATGGAATTCCTATTGTATCGTAAAGAATGCAATGTACGGTTCCCGTGACAACACTACTGTCTGAATGGGAAATTGCATGATACTGGAATTTGACGTAAGCGATCTATATAATTCGTTCCTATAAATCAGTAGTAGTTATAGAAATAGTAGTTAAAATCTGACATGATAAACTCACATAACCTTCTCTAGATTGGACATGGACAGATTCATTTCCTCAGTTCACATTTTGATATACGGTAGAATAAGTAGCCGCATTGCGGGGAGTGCGAATTCAGTTATCTCAGATTCACGCAAAGGCAAGACCTGAATGTGTGCAAACTAACATTCTAAGTCAGAAGTGTGTAAAAAATTATGTCCATTGATACCTTATTCATCGCTGTAGGCTTTGTACTGGTTGCAAAACGTCTTTGCGAAAAGACTAAATCGTATTTTGGTGGTAGTGAAGTTGAATGTACAACATTTTCGCACGTGTTGACTGGTTTATAATTTCAGTATTATTTAGTGTAGAAATTCAAGTTTAATATTGTTATAAAGATTTATGTTACCCGCACATAAAAGATCTTATGTGATTCAACAATTGGATGCCACTCCAGTAATCCACGTACTGCAGAAGAGAAATAAGATATTTGATTTAAAAACTGATGTGATACACTTACCTATGTTCTTTACCCAAACAACAGTACGGGTAGTATAACTTTCTCACTTCACATTCTCGTACAGAATAAGAGGTCGAATTGCAGGCAGTATTCAGTTGTCTCAGCCTCAAGCACAAGTGTAGGCCTATTGTTCACCATGCACGACGAGACTCAGTTTGTGAAAAAGACGGCTGGTTTATAACTACCCTGCAATGAAAGTTAAAACAAAAGTTTTAGTTCACAAGATAAACATACCGTGTACAAAACTTAAACAAAAGCACATAGAGTCGCGAAAAATAGAAATTTTGTCATGTAAACTGATTATAAATGTAAGAAATATCTAACTCAAATATAACATTTTTGTTTTGTAAGATTTTTCACAGATACATATTTTTGAAAAATGTTGGCTATATTTGGATTCAGGGAATTTAAAACTTGTATTTAGGCTGAAAATTAGACATAGAACAGTATCTCTTCCTGCAGTACCTACCTATGGTAGGGGCAGAGAAAGTAAAAAGGTCTGGACTGCAATCATTGCTACTACGGTACAACTAGATTTCGAAGTGAACTAGTCGTCATGGCTGTGGGTTCCTTTATTTTTTGTAAAATAAAACAAGTCTATAGGCCTAAGTGGTGCCAAAATTATTTCTTCAGCTTCAGTGGATAACCTTTCTAACTAGCCAACCAGGCCTACACATTTCCTTCTCTGATTTGTACCGTTGTCTTTAATTTCTGAATTAAAAAATCTTCTTCTTTATAGTAATGTACAATCCATCTACTGGGCTTATCAAAATATAAATAATATTTTTCACAAACAACAACATGCATGGTAATAACATTTATTGAATTAACTGAAAATGTAAAATCGATTATTTGTCTCACAGTACCTAATTTGAAATTCCTTCTAATTTCTGGCAATATACCCTATTTCAGAATCTTAGGACAGAATTTTTTTGTTCAAATATAGATACCTTATAATACATTTATTATAATAAATCACTGTGTTTTAAACAAAATTTCAGTAATCTTTTTTTAATGCAAATTAAAATTAAACCAAACTCTTTTAAAGAAAAAGGCTTACTAATTGACCATTCCTGCTGCCATTCGACATCATTAGTAGATGGAACGATTGGGAGCATGTTGTCAGCAGGACGACCCCACGGAAATTATTGACAGCTTTCTTGATCAGAGCCATTAATTCTCTGCCTAGTCACTCATATTATCTTCGTGAGGCGAGTGCACCCCGTTCCAGACCTTCTTCCCCCATTCAAATGTGACAGGTACAAGTTTTATTTTTGCAACCGAATTCACCTGATTTGAAGCCAATTGCAAAATGTTGGATGTCATGTTCTTCATTTTCAAAGAAAATAAGGACCTCGAATTGTATTATTTTATTGAGACTATTTAGCGAATAAAAAAAGGTGGAATCATTAATATCCTTCCTACTTATATTCTTTTATTCTTACATATATTCGTCTCTAAAACGTTTACAATTGTCTGCCATGATAGTTTGTTGTTTTCCAGTGTACACATTATAATTAAATTGTTTCCGGTAAAACTTACAGAGCACAGGACTGTAAAAAGTTTTTTGCACGACGTAACTAATTAGTGGTACTTACGAATATTGTTGCCGTGGATCGTAACTTGACATTCCCGCACGCAATCTGGTTGCTATGAAAACAAAAGAAATCTCCGTGCGGTAAAAATTACGAAAAGCACAAGTGCCGTAAGTAAAATCATCATAATACAAGCCTTTGTGGAAGACCGGAACCAAGCCCCCCTAGTTTGTGGCGACTTTAACAGGACAAATACTGAGTCCCCATAACAGCCAACACATGCGAATCACTTTCTGAAATAAACATCTATCTTCAGTAATGTATACATAATATTTTCAGCTAATATCTCAATTAATATAATTAAATAATCATCGTGCAAAAAATAGCATGCAATACTCGTGCCGTAAGCGCATAACGGATCTCGGAAAATGAAAACACTCTTTCCTCGATCCGTATGCACAGCTTACGGCACTTGTATCGCAATGTACTATTAAATGCATTGCTGTCACACAGTCTAGTGTTATTACTATAGTGTTATTACTATACGAGATTTATAATGCTTTCCCACACATAAAGTTTACATCATTTTCATTATCTCCTGTTGCTCAATATGCAGCTCACGTGTACCTAATCGCTGTATTCAGTGATCAATTGTTTATGATATAAGAAGCTATGAAGATATTTCAGTGTTCAGATCTTAAGAATTAACTTGAAAACAAGTGCGCGTAGGTGCGATAAAATGAAAATGATAAAAATAAAATGATGAAAGTACGACGAAAGACTCTTTCGATTGGTTGAAATTCCACATATTCTTATAGTAGATTGGTAAATGATTTACGAACTATATAGTCCTTGGTAAATGATTTATGAACTAAATAGTCTCCTTAAATACAAAGGCCTACTGAGCATACAAATTAATGGAACTTGGCAATGCTGCTTAACCCAATTCCCATTACATGGTACAATAACGTAAAAAGAGAGTCCATATTGAAGCAAATAAAGTGGAGGGGCAATGCTTTCACACTTTCCTCGATTATTTTGCAACCCAAAACCACCTGAGTTTACTTTATTTTCCTGCCTTCTGTTCTCTTCAACGTTCTCAGCAACGTTAACCATTAACTATGTAGCCTAGGGAGGCAGTGATATACAAAAGTGAGAGAGGGAAAAGTGAAGCAGTCTTTGAACCAAGGCTTGTAAACTACTGAGGTTGCGTATTCCGGCGAGTTTATAGGACAGGGGGTTGCGGCGAGCAGGCGAGATGTGTGACGTGGCCAGTTTCCAACTCTCGCAATTCCCATCATCTGGGAGTTTAGAAAATGCTCACACCTCATGATTAAACTCGTAACCTTTAATGAACCCTTGGTCGGATTCCTATAAAATATTTACAGAAATAATCTACGCACAACAACCTACTAATGGTTAAAACAGCGGACACAAATGTTTTTATTTCATTTTATAAATATCACCCGTTACACAAAATTCATGGAGGGAGAAGCAAAATTGACTATGCGACAGTTTTTTGTATTTTTGTGTCCCAAAAAATCTTCAAGCGAAAAAGTTTTAGAGAAATAATTGAATTTTGTTATAAGTGAAGTACCATCTTTACATCTTGAATGGTTTACGAGTAATTGAGTGGTAATTATTCCGGGCGCTTTGGCTGTCTGAATGATTTGGCGCTTCGAGCACGGTGCCGCTGACCAAGGCTTGTATACAGATCTTGGCCGCTGACCACAGTCTTTTAGGATAGAAGTTACTAATACATATTGTTTTTAATAGTACAGGATAGTCAATTAGAAAGCGCTTTAGAAAGTGCAAATAACTGAACCGTTATAACTAGAAAATATTACTCATGCTAGAGGTTATGTAAGTATAATTTTATGAAAATTTGTTAAAGAATGTATAATTGTATATAAATTACACCTTACAATAAGGGTACATAACAACTAAGGGATAGTTTTATATATTAACTAGCTGAAAAGGCCCGGCGTCGCCCGGGCTTTGTATTTTTTAATTTGAAATTAACTTATGAAGGACTTTATGTATGTAGAACTTGAAATGAAGAAAAAGATTTATCACACTCAAACTATTCCATCAGAAAACGCTGGATATAAATTTTTATGGCTCATAGAGGATGTGGAATGCTGCATTCCGTTGCTTCTACACATCATGCTTGGGAGGGGTTGAAATAAGAAGAAACACAAATTACATAAGATTGTACTGACTTGACGGAAAATAATATTTCTCATTCTCATGTTACTATACAATCGTTTCGGAGCTGAAATAAAAGAGAAATGCAGTATCACTTTCATACTTTCCTCCCCTAGAACCCGAGACATAATATACTGCGAGTCAAAATGTTCCATCCCATGCTTAGGGCCTATGATAAACATCCCTATTTCTCAACTAATACAAAGCCTACAGGTATGGATAACTTATCAGCGGAAAGGATTATTTACAGACTTTTGATATAGCATACTCACACACTTAAGTTGTCCCTCTTATTCTACATCAAAATGTGAAGTGAGTAAATATTTCTTATGTCGAGGGTAGAGAAAGTTACGTGACTACATCACACTGTGCTTTATTTTCGTGGATTTCATTTTCAGTAATTATTTTCGCCAATATACTCGTATTACATTAAATTCCAGCATTAGGCTATATACTTGCCAAGGCCCTATGTAATCATAGTAAACAATTCATTGTTGCCATGTGAACTAAACAGCATTTCTTTCTTTTTCAGTATAAAATTCTCAGAAATTATATAATTTTCAAGGGAAGGACTGATTTATTTCAATTTTAATGTTGACCGCGTAACTTCCCGGGCTTAACTGGGTATGTGTGCAAAATTTCGTACAAATTGGTGAAGAAATGTGGATTTGTATAAGGAACAAACATACATACATACCCACAAACACACATTCGACTTTATATATTAGATATTAACATGTACAGTACTAATATTATTATTACATTGTATAGACTATTGTGGAGTATTAATTTGTATTAATATTGCAGTGATAGCAATACATTTATATTAATAATAATTTTCTCCTGGTTATGTGGGTAAGTTATGTATTGGTGAAACTCGGCCGTAAGCGTAGATCTGTATACAAATTATTTGACAGAGATAATGTATTAAACTAAGGGATGGTTTACGATTTGCAGGGCAGGAAAACTTTCATGAGCAGCATTACGCAAAGAGGGCGAAGGATCTTTCAAATCGGGTCTCAACATCAGAAAAGGATACACATACGCACAAATCGCTTTGCAACGCATTCTACATAAATCACAATATTTTAAAGGATTTTTCCATGATTTTTTCATTAAAAAGTACCAAGTTCTTGCCTTAACTATAACCCGATACTAGATCTATGCTCTTAAAGCCTCGGCAATTCACCGCCCGTTTTAACTGGTGTACGTTTTCATGTTATTAAATTATATTAAAATATGAAAAGGGTATTTAACTAATAAGGGATTTGCTATGCTAATTAGACATAAAAGTCACTAGCATAAAGGATCAAAAAATAAAATAAATAATTCAACAAATATCTAAATAAAAGTGGTGCAGATTTACGAGATTAGGAAAAAGTTTGATTGATTCCTTTTCCCCAGCGGATCAATCTTTCAGTATGGGTACAAGTAGTCAGTTAATATCGTTTATTATTGAGTCCATACTTAAGGATTTTTACGTTATTGCTAGTAGGCCTATTTTATAGAAAAAGACCTCTGTACCGTTCCGATAGCTTTAGCGCCTGGAGTAATTACCACTCTATTACTCGTAAACCATTCAAGATATAAACATGGTACTTGATGTATAATAAAAATCAAATATTTCCCAAAAACTTACATGGTGGAATCTTTTTCTGGTCACAGAAATTTAAAAAAAGTTGTCGCATAGTCAAATATGCTTCTTCTTCCACATTTCACGATCGTCACAAATCATTCCGACAACTATAGTGCCCGGAATAATTACTACTCAATTACTCGTAAACCATTCGAGGTATAGAGCTGGAACTTCATTTGTATTAAAATTCAGTTACTTCACTAAAACTTTCTCGCTCTAAGTTTTTTCAGGACACAAAAATTATAAAAAAAAAGTCACATAGTGAAATTCGCTTCTCCCTCCTGAATTTTGTGTAACGGGTGATGTGTGTAAAATGAAATAACAACATTGTGTCCGCTGTTTTAACCATCAGTAGGGTCGTTTTGTGTAGATTATTTCTGCGCAAATTTCACAGGATTCCGACCAAAGGTTAACTAAAGGTTACGAGTTTAATTACGCGGTGTAAGGATTTTCTAGACTGAGTACAAGCTGGGAATTGCGAGAGTTGGAAACTGGTGACGTCACGCACTCAAGTGCTGCGATTGGTCTATCCCGGAATACGCAACCTGTATAGTTTACTGATCTTGGCTGTATACAGAATTGAATAAAAGAAAATATCAGCATTGCTACACCAATGAAGTTAAATAATATAAGGAATATGGATTTTTGTGAGTCTTTTAAATATAGTTTAAGAAGAGAGAACTCCTTATCTCCGAAATTAGTCACTTTCAGGTTGTAGTTGTGATATATTAAGCAAAGTATAAAATATTTCTGTTGAATCCTTGTATGCGAATAATTATAAGATCGATTTTGGTGTTATTAAGTTACTGATTGTAGTTTAAACGGCTGATTGCATCCTTACAATGCTGGAATTCAAATGTTTGTCTTGTCTCCTGGAAAGTTGCCATTTTTTAGATAAGTTATGGGGTCTTCAGTTTAAACGTTAAACTGTTCACTGACAGACGCTTTCTCTTGAAAGTTTTGTTTGTTGGTAAAAGTTAATGTTAACGGCTATTATTCTATTTATGCCGTCACCGTGTTTTCCATCCCTGTAAATCTACACACATGAGAATACCGCTTTAGGCACATGTCAACCAAGGCCGGGATCGAAACCAGGAACTTGGAAAATGCTCCACAGTCTTATGAAGGAAAATTTTCCGCTTTTAAACCTGCGAATATATTAGATTATTGAGAAGATAAAATTACTACGTTCCATGTTTCAGGTTGGAGATGTGGTTGGTGTGGTTTGCAGTGTTTCTCTTGGCCGCACCTGTCATCTCACAAGGTCCCAAGCCACACATTATATTTATTCTTGCAGACGACCTGGTGAGTCCCTCAATGTCATTAACTCATTAGTCATTATATAGTTCTTGTTATAGTTATATTCCTGTAGTTGGCAGCATAGATAAATAATTATACGTAGACTCATTTATTCTTTTTTGGAACAATAATATTAGTTGTATGAAAATTATGTTTAATAGTTTACATGATATGAATGTTTCTCTTCGGTCATATTTGACTTTCTTATACTGTACTTATTAGCGTTATTATTATGCTATATCATAGTTGGCGAAAATTCAATTCCTACGTGCGTTACGGTGTTAACTGGCGTAATGCAGGGACATTCAGTTAAGCACTTAAATAAAAATAAATAACACAGTATAAATAAGAATAAAATAATTATCGTAATATCATCAATGAGAGTAATCATACCTTTTGCAGTTCCTGTATTTACAGTTTTTTTAGAATACTTCTCGGTCAATTTCTTAGCTTTCGTACGTGCAGTATTTCGAGTTGGGACATTGATTTCAATGGTAATTTGTAGTTCCTGTCAACATTTCAGGCTATTAAATACCACAATATATCAGAATAAAAATATACTTCTTTATATTTTAACTAGATAAATGATTACATACGAGTAAATAGTAAAAAGGGAGGAAATTTCTAATTTACGAGACTGGCAAGGTTGGGACACCTACCATAGATAGATGGAAGGATTGGGGACATGTTGTCAGCATGCCGACACCTACGGCTGTTAATGATGGTTCCATATCCGGAGTCGCTACTGTTTATTAAGTAGTTTCTCAGTTTGAATCACGAGGCTGAAGGCACACGTTCCAGACATCTCTACCGCATAAAAGTCCGAGGAGGTACCGGAGATCGAACCCGGGCCTGCGGGTCAGTAGCCAGCGCAGCGACGCTAACCACGAGAACACGTAGGTTGTCAATAAAAATAAAAATGTTTAGTTAGGTAAACTGAGGAGAATAGCCGCCACTGAATTATGTTGCAGATCGACTGATACGCATGTAACCGGAAGCGATCACTAAAATGAATAAAAGAGATGGTGCCTGTTACAGAAATGCAAGGTCATAATTGGATGATCTCGAACAAGGACTTCATATCGCTGGAACAATCAAAAGTCATTTAAGTAACCTGGAAAAACAACGCGGATCTGAAATGTTGGACAATTTTAGCGGAAATACTACAATCAGTCAAAAATATTGTAAAAGCGTACAAAGTGTTCAAAACTATAATTTAAAATACTTCCGCGGTGGTAAAATGTTCTTGCAATAAAAAACACACATATATATATTCCATTAAAAAAATAATAATAATAATGTCGATAGTTTCAGAAATTTTAGCAGGAGATATCTGAGCGTCGATAGTCTACACATACAGAGTATAGAGAAATTGATAAAATTCAGGCATAATAATAATATGTCTGCATAGTTGCAATACTACCTCTGCCTACCTCTACTGCAGTTATTCTTACTAAAGAAGTTGCTGGCCTATGGATTTTTCTTAAAACCTCAAATCCATTCTGTCAACCAGTGAGACTTTACATTTCTGATCTTTCGATTAAACATCTTTGTAGTACAGCAATGAATTTGATACAATGTGGTAATTTTAAATGTAGCGATAAGGAGTTTGTACAAGAATACACAATTAATGAAACAGGCTTCCTCATGCAACTTCATAAAGTATCGAGTTCAAGCACAACTCGTAGAGGAAATGTTAAATGTATTCACTAAACTAGCTGCAATAAATCTATTTGGGACATTGATATTTTCATGTGGTAGTTTATCTCTGTATGTCTTCATGTCAGTGAAAGGGAACTAGGCCTAGGAGTGTCAGGAGTGCGTTTATCATTCCCAAGGTTTGCGGTTGAAATAATGTAATCCTATTCCATCAACCAGAAGGCCGCGGTTTGAACTCCTTGGGAATGCTTCAGTTAGATCAAAATTCATCTGAAGTCTGACGAAATGAATGATAAATGGTGAAAAGTACCAGATACGTTTAAAAATGAAAATGATACAGAAGAGTAAGGTAAAATATTTACTATACAGCCGCAGAGGCTCATAGGGTTCCAGGAAGTTCAAGTTCCAGGTTTTATATATTCGCACGTGAAGCGGTAAGGTTTTCAGTTTTGCGCACCGGCCACCTTTACCCCCAGGATTGCTCTGTGAAGATGACCCCAGGGCTGTAGTATCACCAGTTTTAAAGTTTCGAGGTCAATTATTCCATAGCAAAATAAATGATCTAATAACATAAAATTCCTATACAGGAAAACACTTACCGGTACTGTAAATAATGTCCAAATGTAGATTTGGTCTAATAATAAATGTATAGCTCCAAAATGTATTGAATGAAACACGTCTAATGCACCTGAATGAATAAAGTTACAACATTTTTGAAACTATGGTTTTGAACAACAGCTCCTACTATAGTACGTATCCTTGGCAATAAAGTTCAGAGTATGGCTACGTAAATGATTAATTTAAATAAAGGTCATAAATTTTTAATACACGACCATTATTAGCGTCCGATAATGGAATGTGGTAGCGTGTTGGGATCCGTACAGGTTAAATGAAGTACCTAATATTCTTAGAATAAGTTATAGAACCGAGCGGCAAAATTTGTCTAAATGGATTGGAAATAAGGGGTCAAAAAATGTGAAAGATATTGGATGGAAGTCATTAGAAATTAGGAGGGAAAAGCCTTACTGTGAGCAGTTTTCGTACACGGGACTTGGTGCATGGCGACATATGGGGGAACAGACAAGTATTCCAAGTTGGGGAACACCTTACTTTGTTGTAGAATGAAGCTGCATGAAGCCGAAAATGACAACTGAGTGTTTAAAAAACCAACCATTCATGCTCTTGTAGTATAATACAGTAAAACGATAAAAAATTAATACGTGGGAAAACACTCTGTACACATCAATAGCTAAGTCATTAGAAATTAGATATTTGATCTTAGGTAAATTCAGTGTTCGTAATGTCACTTAGCAAGCCTTATACGAGTGGTGAAACAATTTATACCCACAAAGTTTTGCATAAGCTGGCGAGAAATATGGTGTTTATTGTTTTTCGGAAGAAGAAGTGGTAATAATACGAATTTTGCCAGGCGTAGGGAATTGACTGCTAAAGCTTGTCAAATTAGTGAACATTCTGTTACTAATACTAAGGTGGGAAAAAATGAACTGAAGTAGGAGGTGGGCCCAGTTTTAGATATCCCGGAAAAAACGCACAATTTAAAAACGTAAACCAAATCATGATGATTTTCAAAACGCCGAACAACATTTGAATTGTGCGATAAGGGGGAATATCCCACAGCCGGCCTTGTCCCTTCAGGGATGTAGCGCCATGGAGTTTTAGTTTTAAGAAATTACTTGCTTGAGAAATGCGAGAAAAAAATATGATATAAAGGTTCTGTATCCTCCATATACACGATTTTGAAATCCCTAGGGTTTAAATACAGGAGAACCAATGATGGCCGGAAATTTCTACTGGATAGAGGCGACATCGTTGCAGCCAGACAAAAATGACTGTGTACAATTCATAATCTTAGGGCGATGGGAGATACGAGGCCCATATTTTATCTTGATGAGACATGGGTCAACCAGAATCACTCCAGGAGGGACATATGGCAAGATTCAACTGGAAGAGATGGCCTAAAAGTATCAATAGGGTACGGTAGCAGACTTATAATATGGCATGCAGGCTCAGCCGAAACAGGGTTTATACCAGATATTACATTTGTATTTCCCTCCAGACCTAAAAGTAAAACACTGATTTATCATACAGAAATGACTTCGGACAGTTTCAAAGA
The DNA here is from genome assembly GCA_964059195.1 of Ectobius pallidus. Lineage (NCBI taxonomy): Eukaryota > Metazoa > Arthropoda > Insecta > Blattodea > Ectobiidae > Ectobius > Ectobius pallidus. The sequence continues at coordinate 42,282,409 of CAXKWD010000006.1, forward strand.
ATGGTTCATGAACAGATTTCTAAATTATCTGAAAAAGGGTTCAGTAATAATTATGGATAACGCCAACTATCATTCTAGGCTATTAAATAAGTTACCCACAACATATCCAAGTAAGAGAGATTCAGGAATGGCTTCAAGAAAACAACATAGCATACAGTACCACAGAAACTATATCAGAATTGCTAGCACTTGTTGCCCTTATAAAATTCAGGGAAATAAATATGAACTGGATCAGATAGCGTTAGAAATCGGCCACGAAGTTATCCCCTTGCCTCCTTATCACTGCCAGTATAACCCTAGAGAGATGATTTGGACAAAATTTAAAGGTGAAGCGGCAAAGCTAAACAACACATTTCGGCTTGCTGATGTAGAAAAACTAACAAATGAAGCACTCGACAGGGTTACGAGAGAGGACTGGGAATCACATGTTGCTCATGTGGAATAATTGCAAGAGAATGATTTTCAGAATGAAGTTGCTAGGGATCAAGATCAGTAAACTATGGAGGTTGGGTATTCCGGGATAGACCAATCACAGCGCTTGAGTGCATGACGTCACGAGTTTCCAACACGGGCTATTCTCGACTTCTACTCAGTCTAGAAAATGATCATACCTTATGATTAAACTTGCAACTTTTAATTTAACCATTGGTCGCTTTCCTGTGAATTTGCGAAAAAATAATGTACACACAACAGCCCTCCTGATGGTTAAAACAGAGCCTTAAAAAAGTGGACACAAAAGTTTTTATTTCATTTTATAAATATCACCAATTACAAAAAATCCATGGAGAGTGAAGCGAATTTGACTATGCGACAATTTTTATTTATTATTGTGTCCCTAAAAATCTTCAAGCGAGAAAGTTTTAGTGAAATAGTTTAATTTTATTATAAATGAAGTACCACCTTTATATCTTGAATGGTTTGCGAGTAATTTAATGGTATTTATTCCGTGCGCTACAGCTCTCTGAATGATTTGGGATGATCGTGAAATGTCGAGGGTGAAGCTAGTTTGACTATGTGGCATTTTTTAAATATTTTTTCCTGTAAAAGATTCAAGCGTGAGAGTTTTAGTGAAATATTTGAATTTAATTATAATTCAAGTACCACCTTTATATCTAGAATGGTTTACGAGTAATTGAGTAGTAATCATTACTTCAAGCGCTAAAGCTATCAGAACTGTATTGAGGTATTAGCAAGCCTGTTTTCCATAAAATATCAGCAATAACGTAAAGATCCTTAAATACTGTATTCCAATACTGGACTCAATAATAAAATTACATTTACTGACTACTTGTACCCATACCGAAAGATTAACCCGCTTGAGAAAAGGAATGAATCAAACATTTTTCTAACTTCGTAAATCTGCCCTACTTTTATATTGGATTATTCATTTTATTTTCTGTTCAGTTATGTTAGTAAATTTTGTCTAATGAGCTTCATACATACCTTATTTATGTAATATCTTATTACTAGTGATGAGCGAGACCAGTCTTGGTCTTGCAGTCTTGGTCTTGGTCTTGCAGAAAATGCAAGACCGAGACCAAGACCAAGACCGCATCAGCGTTAGCAAGACCAAGACCAAGACCAAGACCGACCATGCAAGACCGAGACCAAGACCAAGACCAACCCTGCAAGACTCTGGCAAGAACAAGACCTAACTGCTAGACTCTTGCAGTCTTGCTACTTGAGAAAGTTTTATAAAGCCCCGTTGTGTATGCAGCGAGCCAGCGACCGCTACTCAAAGGCGCCGCAGAGTCGCTAGCCGGGGTAGTCCCAAGGCTGGTAGGCCTATATTGTAGAGGTTTCCTCATCGTGCCGTAACCAATGAGAGCAGACACGGTGCGTGGCGCTGTTCGTATCCAAAAACGAGCGCACCATTCAAATAATACATGTGAAATCCGTATACAACCTCTCTTACCACTACGTTAAAACAAATTACTGCAATGAAAACTTACAATTAATCAGACGGATTTCCCTGAATGGCATTCCATACAGCTAGTTCCTTCAATTGGTGGTAGTTAAATTCACGATAAACACTCCATATTCATTTTTAAAATGTTTAATTGCAATAGTTCTCTAGTATTATGGTACGAAAGACAAACAGATGTAACAAAGGCCCTAAGCCACATATGAAATTTCATTTTGCGTACAATATAAATACTGACCACATAATTTATCAATAAAACTTAAAAATTCTGCAATACAGTTATTTAATAACTAGTTTCTCTAACCACTCACTGGGTTAAAAGAAAGCGATGACTGAAGATTTATAATAATTCTTTATTACAACCAAATGGTCATACTATGATGAATGGAGCAACGATGGAATGATATATGGCAGGGGAAACCGGAGCACCCCGAGAAAGCCTGCCCCGACCCCACTTTGTCCACCACAAATTCCACATGGATCCATCGAGATACGATCCCGGGTCCCAGCGGTGGAGGGCGAGCGGTCTAACCACTCAGCCAGGGGGCGGCCTATGACTGAGGATTTGAAACTTTAAACAGTAGCCCCCGTAACTTAAAACGCCTATTAACATGCTCAGCAGCCTATTTCATTAACGATTATATCCTTTTTTACACCTATCATTAAAATTCATAGCCTACTCTCACATATAGAATCTTTCTGACTACTTGACAATATAACATAGCTATTCAGCTCATTCCATTCTCCTTGCAGAACATTTCAAAATAAAGTGAAGTCTGAAAAAATCAAGTTATACTCCCGGTATTCTTCACAATTATTCAATAAAACACAATTTAACCGTAGATTAATTAAAACAGGGACTTATTTGATGGGTATTTGCTACTTATTACTTTACAGTTACGTATCTGATTGTACTGTAGCTATACAGGCCTACATTTTGCTGATGACAGGTAAGACATCCACTGAAATCCTTTTTTTTACTACTACAATTCTGTTATTGACACATAACGGTGGCGGTGTTTAAGTTCTTGCTTCTGATTCATATTAACGATGCATATCGAATGGGAAAAGATACTATATAGATACTATATACTATATACTATATACTATAAGATAGAAATATTTGCTTGCATGAAGAATAGTTATGATTATTTATGACCCAATTAAATGAAGGCCCGAAACTTGAAAGCAAGTAGAAAGTAATTTATGTGGGGTAGCGGAAATCTTTAAAGTGCAGAAATGATCTGTTCACAATGTGTTATCAATTAGAACAGGGTATATGGAAAGAGAAATATTATTTATTGCAGCTTATGGGTTTGGGTTTCGAATGGACATTGTGTGATTTGCTATAGATTGCACAATTTCTAAAGCATCTGCTTCAATGCCGTTATGTTTTGTTATTATATTATACAGTTTTAAACAGGTCAGATAGAACCTTTCTCCTATGCGGAAATCTTTTAAACATTTCATACACATCCTGTTAATATTACTTCTTGTCTCCACAGCCGTTCAATTTTAAACTTTACAATATAATATTCATAGTTTTACACTCTCAAATAGTGTATAGCATCTCGTGGATTTTGGGTTTAAAGTTCTGCAATAGGATAACAGAGAATATTTAAATTTACACTCAAAGTTTACTGTTCTAGCTTATATCACCATGGACGTTTCGGCAAACAGTGTGACGTCACATTACTGTTTACGTGGTCAAAGGAACTAAAAGCAATTAGCTTTCGTTACTTTCGCAAGCAATAATACATGTAATCGGTGTAACTTTAAATCATCTAAACGCCATCGTTCACAGTAAGATGCGTAAAAGAATACTGCAAGACTCTTGCAACAAGACCAAGACCGAGTATGCAAGACCGAGACCAAGACCAGGGTTACCTATGCATGACCAAGACCAAGACTGAGAGTGCAATACCAAGACCAAGACCAAGACCAAGACCGCCTTGGTCTTGATCTTCGTCTTGCATTTGCTCATCACTACTTATTACGCCTTTTTCATATTTCAGTATAATTAAACAACCTAAAGATGTACACAGCTAAAGCGGGCGGGGAATCACCGAGCTTCAAGAGCATGCTTTGAAATATTGTGTAATATATGTAGAATGCGACCGCCGGCGTGGTCTTGTGGTTAGCGTCGCTGACTACAAATCTGTCAGCCCTGGTTCGATCCCCGGTACCTCCTCGGATTTTTCTGAGGTAGGGGTGCACTCAGCCTCGTGATTCCAATTGAGGAGCTACTTGATAGAGAAGTAGCGGCTCCGGTCATGGAAACCACCACTTAGATATCCTTCATTCTCCAAACCGAGGCTTTCTCTCACACATCTAACTTTCTGCAGAAATTTACGTAACCCATCCCAATTGTGCTCATCCAGCAACAGATTTAGACATGCCTCCCTACTTCTTTGCGACTTTAAAAATTTGTCGGATAGCATCATAACTTTCCAGCACTATGTACTCGTAACTCCACGTCCCGACATGATATGAATCCAGATTTAATTTTCTCTGCACATTCGACAGATTCTCACCCCTCTCTCATCCCAAATTCTCTTAGATTTCCATCTCCTCAGGCGTATCCAGGCCATTACTGCTCTATCTTCCGTACCCAGTCTTTCTATATATGATTCCCTTCCCCAAGTAGCCTTTAATTCTGCTTATAACTCTAAGTGAGCATTCACACCAAAGTAGCCTAGCATTCGAATCGCACTACCTGGATGCAGGCTGCACATCGAGTTGCATGGTTCACAGTTTTGCATTCATACCGAAGTAGCGAATGCGATCTGCGGTTTAACGTACATTATGTATTTTCTCTTGAACAATTGAGAAACCCATTTAAAGTAATGTAATTTACCTAAAGAGGACATAGTTTCAGCAATTTTAATCCAGGCTTTTTTCATACTAGTTTCGATTAGCATATCGTATAGTCTACGCATGTACAAATTGTATGTTAAATAGCTCTCTTTCCAGCATTTTTCGTGACATATTTGCCATAATCTACCGCTACACAAGCGAATATGTGTTGAATTTTCTTAACAATTAGAAAACAGCTGAAAAGGCAACTGTACGCATGCGTCATGCCGAGTAGCGTCGCATGAAATAAGTCCGGATCTATCTGAAGAAATGAATGTCGCACTCTGCGAGCTGCACTATTGCCACGCTACTTCGGTGTGAAGACTTGAACTTGTTTATTTGGGATTTAAAATGAGTAACGTGCAGCGTGCATCCAGGTAGCACGTCGCAAGTGGCATGCTACTTCGGCGTGAATGCTCCCTAATGATAGTTTACCATTACAGTCAGCCTCGATGTTCTGCATCTCGATATTAATTAGTCTTCCTTTTATCTTCTTCCAAATGTGTTTTTTTTTTTATTTTCAATCCCTTTCTACCATACCCACCTTATGGTAGACGCCCAGTTTGTAGTTACTAGGTTCTCAAGCTCGTATGTTCGTTACATATTCCTCGTACGAAGACAGTTACAAAGAAGCGGAGTAGCTAACAGCGCCTTAAAAACTTTCAAGTATCGTAAATAATAAACATTGGTAATGGACATAGATGAACTTACCTCAAATGAACAGGTTGTCCAGGTTGTCAAGGCAATGGTTTTCTGTTTCCAATTTCACAGGTTGGAACCCAGTCAGGTCGATGGCATTTGTGTGTGCATGGCCCCTGTCTGTAGATTTAAAAAAATGTTAAAGAACTCCTGCAGGACAAAATTTCGGCACACCAGAATATTGAACAAAAAACAAAATACTGTCATAAGCCGGTATGATACTATAAAAGTTATTTGACATAGAACCTTTATAATAGAAGTTGTGCAAGAAATATAACAGTATAATAGATTAATTTTCAAAAGGAAGATTTTTTAAAAATATTTCATTTTATCATAGTTAGATTATTCATCCTAGATTTTATAAAATATTTCGTACAGTTGTACAAGGGTCGTCCACACAGTAAAGAACAATTGGGCATAACTAAATAATAATGAAAGATATCAACACAACACTTTATTTGCAAAGATACAGTACCTTATTCTATTTCTCAAAATAATCGCCATTTCTGTCAAGGCATTTACTTTAACGTGGTACCAGATTTAAAATGCCGATGTTATATATACTCTTCTACCGCCAAAGACCTGAGCCTGGAGTTACTGCCAAGAAGACGAGGATTAAACGCAGAGGCCTAATGTGCAACTCTTCAACGACTACGACACGCTATCCAAAACAAGAGACGTGGAAAGTGGTCGGAAAAGGTGTTTTCCATTCATGACAACGCTCGGCCTCATTCGGCTACTCAAACACAGACTTCAACTTTTTAAGTGGGAAATTTGGGACATCCTCCCTACAGCCCTGAGTAAGGTACTGTATCTTTGTAAATATAGTTTTATGTTGATATCTTTTGTTATTATTTAGTTACGCCAAAACGTTCTTTACTTTCTGGACGACCCACGTATAACGATGGCGGACAACAGGTGGTCTGTGGTGGCCACGAAGCTGTTAATATCGAAATACGAACATAAAATATGCTATATGACGTTCGTGATTATACAAATCGAAATAAAGACACAACGCAATTGCTGGTGTCTTCGGTAGCTAAAGATCATAGAGTTACCATAACGCTCATTGAATTTCTTAAATGCAACGTTTGCCGTAACATTAAATAAAGATCCCAACTTCAGGGCTAACAATTTGAAGGTCTTTTCGTCCATCCTCATAATAATTTATATAATTTATTTTAACTTCAATTTCCAATTCTTTGCACCGCAAATTTTGATGGATCCCTTTCAATTCACGCCGAGCAATCCACAGACTTAACCACAAATGCTTCTTTTTCTTTTCTCCCCTCCAATGAAACCATTATGATGGCTGCTTACTACAGCGTCTTCATCCACAGCTGTATACTAAAAACAAAAATAGGCACTAATATATTTTGTAAAACCTTTTACATAGTTTAATAAGGTATTTTATGGTCATATCATTTCTTTTATAATAGAACTTTTACTTTAAAGTACTAATAAAACTTCTTTGTGGATGAACTTTTTATAGTATCATAACCAGGGCCCGGATTCTGATGACCTAAAATTGTTTAAAAAAGACCTATAAAATGACCCTAGATTTTGAAGAAAATGACTTAATAATTATAAAAAATTATCTAAAAACCTATATTTTATTTATAAAAATTATTATTGTACACACAAAGTTATAGACTAATTTCTACATAATTCATAAGATTTGAGGCTTTCTCGGCGTTGATTACTAATGATGGTTTCACGGGCTATAAGCCGAGAGGAGGGAAAGGAGGAGGGGGAGGAGGAGGAGGAGAAGGAGGATAGACTTACTGGGCATTTCTGACCCTAACTGCAAAAGGGGAAGAGAGAGTTTATGTATGTTTTTGAGTGAAAATGAAATTTTGTGATTGGAGGAAATGGGTTGGCGTGTATCGGCCAATCAGAATAAAGGAATTTTATTTATTGTAAAACATGGAAATTGCGGAAGATAAATAAAGATTGATATTATGAGTCAAAGCAGAGTGGTTTGGGGGATAGTAGTATGGTACAGCGTATGTCCCCAAAAGAAGATAGATTGGCAACTACCGACGCCTCTTCCAGACGCCCACCGACGCCTCTTCCTGTGACGTCACGGGAAGCGATTCCGAGTAATGTACTTGTGCCCTTTCACCCAGTGCCACTCCCGTTTCATTCCGACGCCTCGTTTAGGAGTTAGGTCCTATGAACCGCTATTCCCGTTACGTAACAGGTTCTACACTTAGGCCCTTTGATCCGGGTTGGTTTATGACGTCATGGTATTCATTCGAACCGTGTACTTGTGCCCTTTAAGCCTGTGCTATTTCCAGAGTCCCAAATTGTATTTCTGCCCTTTGAACCAGGTGGCACTACATCCCAAGACGGGACACGGCCTATCAATATGGCGGGGGGCTAGCGCTGAATTCAAAGTCACACTCTTATGACGTCAACACTCTATGCCTGTTAATTTTATATTTACTTAATAAAAACTGGCTTAAGACAATACTTTCATATTTTGCCAACTAGATGGCAGCTCTGTAACACATTATAAGATGGCGACCTTCCGCGAACTTCAAAATGCAAAAAGGGCAAGAGTGTGCTAAGACCCCCCAATTATATGCAAAAGTTATCTCTGTCTATAGTTACAACCTGTGACGTTGGAAATAGAAAATGTAGTTGCTGCAATAAGGACATGTGATAAACTATAAGGCCCTATGTTAAAGATGAGGATTTTCCCAAAAGGACTAGGTAAGAATAAATAATTAAGTTTATACTTACATAACTTTTTCTTCTTCTCTATCTCCTATGCTGCAACACTCTCTCGTACTGTTAATGTTAGTACTACTATCATCTAAGTGAAATGACTATGAAGGGATTAGGAAAACGGTCAAGGTTAACTTTTCATTTCAGAACGTCACAACCTTATTATTTATTTTAGCCCTAAGGTTGTCACGCTCCTATGAAATAACATGTACAAGTAGACGGTTTTACAGTAGTAGAGCTGGATGATTTATTTCATCACTAACCATGTCCAATAATGATAGATTTTCCCAACTTGCAGGAACACTTTGTCTGTTGTCTATGTACTTAAACACTTCACTTTGCATGAGAACATATTTAGTCATAATGTCATTTATTATGTTAGAGTTCATCACTAAATATATGTAATGTCATCATTACGTAGAACGATACGAGCAGTATCGTAATGTATCATGCACTCTTTCAAGTCTTTACAAGTCTGTAATTTGAAAGAGTCTTCTCGAAACATGTATGGTTTAGAGTAACACATATTTTCACACATTTTAGGTAAATGCAGTAAAAACGAAGACAGGAGGTAAGGCGATAATATAAGGCAAGCACCGCTAGAATTTCCCAGCTCGGCACACCCAGTATAGTTCATAATGGAGTAGAATCCAAAACTGATGTACCGGTCCTTTCTGGCGTTGAGGAAATAGGTTCTGCGTGCTATTACAGAAGGAGCAACTCTTAACGTCTTTGTTATTGTCAGAGCTTCCTTCACCACCTTGTCGATCATCTTCTGTTTCTTTACAGAGCCTGATGACGAAACCTGAAACAAACAAAACAAACAATACTCGTAAGAAATCTAATTTATACAGAGCTTAATGATGAAACCTGAAACAAAACAATACAATACATTCGATAGAGTAATGAATATTATCGATACATACCTTTTTACATTTGGTCTTGCTCTTGCCCGTCTCTGATGAAGACATCATGAATGTTCTAGGAGGAGGACCTCTCGTTCCAGACACTGCAACGAAACTGAGCTATGCTGACGAAATTGATCTGCTTTGTTCTGGAAACAGAGTAAAGGTCATAACATATGTGTAACCTACTTTCTAATCTAATAATAAACACAATTGCTAAATACTTACAACGCGCATGTTCTGGAAAACATCTTTGGCCTCCTCCTCTCTTCGTTCCACACAACGATCCCAAAGTTTTATGGAAGAGATGTACAACCTCTCTATCAGGACTTGTTGTCGTGTTGAAGAGATTTACAAACTCTTGCATGTTCCATCCTCTGTCCATGTAATGGGTGAAGAGGCAGGCATAGTGTCCGCAGACAGATGTTGTCAATCCTTGCAGTCTCAGAGTGTTGTATGACCAGTTTATTGAATTTTGACAAATAAATTTAGTTATCCCAGGAATGAGAGGTGGTAGTCCGAAAGAATCAAAGTAATAGGCAAAATGTTGATTTTTAAAAAACACGGCAACCCAATGTGAACCAGGTGAACAATGAGGGTCTAGATTAATGATGTAAGCTTTAGGTTTGTTTGTTACTCTATAAGGAAGTAGATCGCTAGGATAAGCTCCATCAAAAGTGTGAACATTACGAAGTGCATGGTTTATTTGAATGGTATTCATCTCTCTCTTAATAATCTGTCATTACTTTCCTGTCTTTAGTAATTTCAATGCTGTTATCGTATTCCGAATAGAGAATACAGGTAACAGCTTGTGTTAATTCCGAGTCGAATTTGGCTTCTATTCTAATGTTACCGTTATTAGGTAAACTTCTATGACCATGCGAAGCAGAGGCGTCAGGAGTTAGATCATACATTAACATAAAGAACCCATTTATATACATGTCGTGAGTGATTTGCATACCGCTATTGGTGTGATGGATCCCTGAACCTTTAAAAAGAGTATCATAAGCTAGTGTTGTAGTCTTTTCGTGATCTGTAGAAATGTTTAACCCTTCTGAAGGAATCTGTTGACCATTTATATACATGGCAAAAGAATTCAAAGCAAAATGATGAAACTCGTAGGGGTTGGAATTCACTGAGCCTGAGAAAGCCGAATTTTTCACCATTGAAAAGAGGAGTCTTTTGGGTAGAGTACCAATGTAAGCATTATCGATAGAAATCGATCTAGATCCCGAACTAAACGTGAATGTTTTCAAATCCACTCTCGTGATGGGGTAGTGGGCATTATGACCTTTTTCCAATGTCTTAACATGTGCTAACAGAATACTAGGAGAAGGTTTGATTTTCCTCACATACAGACCTACATCGAGGAACTTAAAGAAAACTTTAGAATCATTGTCCATACCTAAAAGATAAAACTCTCTCTTTGATTTTGTAAGACGTATCTGCATGTTTACACCTGGCAATAAAAGTTTCGATAGATTGAAAATATCACCATGAAGTTTACCAATCATGACTATTGTTTTTGATTTCTTAGACTTTTCATATCTTTCAACCCAACCGGTGTTTTTAGCGTTTGCCCCTAATGTTCCGTTTAGTTCAACTTCGTTAGGATCTGTTAAACCTTCGATAGCTTTATCTAGATACCAAAACGAGTTAGTCAGATGAGTTTTTGAGGCATCCTCTCCATATGCAAAGAGTGTTTCAAAATACGACCTGTAATTATACAAGTTCTCAGATGATGTAATGGGTGTTCCATTTAAAGAAACGCTACACTGCTCAAAGAGCGAATGAAGGAGATTGTTTACTCCTGTAACCTTATCGGTATCGGTTAACTCTTTCCCATCGTTTTTAACGAATTGTCCTTCCACCTTGACCTGTACGTTTAAATCAATATAGTGATCGTTATCTGCAGGAACTATGAATTCGAGAACATTCTGATCGACTGGAGTAATGGGTTTACATAATGTGGTAACATTCCCCAACACTGCTGCCTGAATAGGAGCTTTATCGAAGATGTCGAACTCTGACTTTGGTAGGGCAAGCATCTCGACACTACTGACTACTTTCTTCTCTTTACACCACTAAATATATCTCTTATTTCAGTTTTCGTCTTCATTTTTGATGAACGTTTCCTTTTTCTACCCTTACCCTGCATTTTGTTCACAAGTTTCATAGTTGACTCGTTTACTCTGTTAGCGACAATGTCCTTCACTTTTTCACCTTTCGTCCTAGATACTATATCAGATAAGATATTTGCACCAGCCGAGAGACTTTCACGACCTAATGCTTTAGCACCCGAAAAAAGAACAGGTTTTATCATTCTAAACAGTCCACCCAGGAAACTACCTAGACCTCCACCTTGTTGAACATAAGGGCTACCGGTGTAGAAAGGTCCTAGATTATTAAGACGTCCTCCCGATTGATTGACGTAGTAAGCGGTGAGCGGATCCATCGCAACTGAGTCATAAACTAGACTGTCTTCTCTTTTTAAAATGTAAAACAAGCATAGTTGGTTTAGTGCTAGCCGTTATGTCTGCCAATTCTCCTAGTTTTGTTGTTAATTCTATACTTATCACCTGAAATTCGGATGATTCGACAGGAACATAATAAACTCTAGGAAAGACATGAGTTGCTGTAGTTAAAGGAAACTGAATGATTCTAAGACATTTCACGTACGCATCTCCTACAAGTTGTGATTGTATTATATTACAATATATAAAAACAAGTTCTTTCCTACTTGTATTTGTTTTCGAAGGATTAGTTTTCGTAGGTCCCGTTTCCGATACATTCCCCTGAGAGTAACTAACTTCGCACAGGCCTACATCCCACTGATTCCTCTCCAGCTTTATGCTCTGTGCCAACTGCACTTGAAAACTAGCTAGAGTATTGGCAGGAAAAGTTTTGTATGACGCATCACTGAGTAGAGTGATATAAAAATCTTCGTTCATCATACTAAATCTTTATCTTTAACCCAAGAATCAAAGTCTGGACCATAACCTCTCCACCGTACGAGATGTTCTTTACTGCCTCCTACCTTACGTGTTCGTAGAATTTTATCTATTTTGTAAGCAGTGTCTTTGTTTATAGTTACAGGCGTGAGTTCATAACTATAAAACTGACCCAAAATAGGAGTGTTCCTAAGATCTTCGAGTTCGTATACAGGTTGAGGCGAATGCTTGATTACTTTAACGATTCTGAATATTTCCGTGGAATAGTTTTGTTCGAATCCCTTATCGAATTTCATCTTCTCTTTACCTATTCTAACAGTCTGCCCCACATTGAAGCGTACAGGTCTAGGTTTCACACGAAGCTGTTTGTTTCTCATACGTTTCCATATTTTCAGGACATCCTTGTCGGTAACTTTTCCAGGAGCCATTCCTGTACTGCTATGTACGGAATCGTTGTATCCTGCCACAAATCTATCCAACACGTCAAAATACTTGTAACTGTTCTTGAAAGTAAAATATTTGTACATTTTAGTTTTTAAAGTGCGATTGAAACGTTCAACTATCGAACATTTAACATCAGGGTTGTTGGAAACGCGATACTCTATATTCTCTTTCTTTAAAAAGTCTTGAAACGTTTTGTTTAGAAACTCTTTACCTTTATCTGTTCTCACTACGATAGGATTTCTAATAGTTTTCTCCAGCACTGACTTGAATGCATTTTTCACTTCGGTACCTCTCTTAGATTTTAGAGGAACAACCCAGGCATATTTGGAAAACACGTCAATAGCTACAAATAGATAGCGTATGTTGTCATTATGTTGCGAAATGTTTTGCATATCGGCTAGATCAAGTTCGAACATGTCGTAAATGTTGTTTACCGAATAAGGATTTCTTGGAAACTTTCTCCTAATAGGTTTATGTAAACTGTAAACATCTTGTGCAATCAACCATTCCTCTATATTCTTATCTGTAATGGTAGAAGCTTGCGAAAGTTTACTAGCAGTGGAAAAACCCGTAGGTTCTCCAGGATTGTAATAGAGGTCATGTAATCTGTTCATCTTCTCTGATTATAAGAACTCCACCTTTTCGTTGGAAATAATTTAGAAATGACTAGTTTATACTTATTGGTTCTAGAGGTTTTAAGCTCGTTATTATGTAAGTGTCCGTTGGTCGATATTAAAATGTCTTTGTACATGTCAAGGTCGTCATCACTTACTTGTTTTAAGTCTACTTTCTTCCTAGTAAGAAGTTCCCATAGACCTACAGTTGTGTTGTACTTCCTATTGTTAATGTTTAAAGTGTTGTGATCTATTTGTATTTTAGAATTACCTATCATATACTCTCCCGATTCTTTATCCTTATAGATTCCAAACTCAGTATCTACAATCTTTGGAGAGTTTATATAAGCAGACAGGTATTTACCTGCAAGATCTCCTATAACATTAGGTTTTACATCTAAGGGCTCAGGTGTAGGAGTTTTCTCAAGTGTTGAAGTTTTCTCGGGTGAAACATCCCTTTTACTAGATTCTTCCAATATTCTTTTCTGTCTCTTAGCGGAGATGTGTGCCATTATTTAAATAATAATGCCACGAATTTGTCTCTCTCTTAGTAACGGCATCTTTAATGAAACTTAATTTGAGCGAGTAATAATGTATTGGTTTGAACACGCGGTAGATTGGGCTCCTGAATACTGGTGTCTGTTCAAACTTAAGCTGTTCCCCTCTTGAGTTGACCTCGAGTTTCTCCTCCCCTCTCTAGCCTGCCTGCATATCAAGAAGCACTCCAGGAGGCAGTGTGTCTCAGCTGTGCTTGCAAACTGCATCATCATTGCGTTCTTATAAAGATTCGCTTTTGTTTTTATGCATTGTAAAGGTATAGTTGATAGGTGCTTTAGTGCCGCAATGCGGAATAAAACAGAAGAGCATCAGCATGCAGTGCTATATAATCAGTTCAGAACCCCGGGAAATCCTCTTTCTTGGATGAGCGTCAGACCGTATAGGTCATGTTCTCTCGCGATGTTGTGCAAAGCTTGTAAACAAAAAATGGCCTCGCATCTAACTTCTTACTAGGTGAGTGTTCTTAATCACCGTTCATCTTGTGATAGTTTGTTGATTGCAGTGTTTTTCTATGGCTTTATGATAATTCTTTAGCAAAGCTAATATGTGAAACACTTAGTTTTGGTTTAGGCCCTTGGGCTTGCTTTATTTTCTGGCGTGCCTTGTGCCATTGTTCTACGGTTAAAATAATGTGATTTTTGTCTTGAAAATGATTTTATAAACATGGATTGAGTTTAAATGCCCAAAGGTTAATAAGTATTAGGGGATGGTTTCTTAAATATTATTTTCTTCATTAATATTGTTTCTGTCTTGCGAACACTCATCTGCTTGAAATTAATTATTTCTGTTTTAAAATTTTATCTCATCCAAGGGAGACCGTTTCCTTCAGGGCCCGAAGGAAACGTATTTCAATGTTAGGTGAATGAGAGTGAGTATTTCTGGGGCCCCCAAATCAAGGTAAATATTAATCATTTATTTTAGCATGTATGTGTCTTAAATATGTATTTTAACTTCTGTAATTAAGCAAGCATGTATATTATGTTGACTCTGTTAGTATCAAATGTAAATTAAATCAGAGATCTGCAAATTAGATTCAATATTGTAGGTTATTTTAGTAACAAGGAAAATTATTATAATTTGTATTTATTCAAATGTGACTTTAACTTCTGTAATGTACATTAGATAACAAACTTGTAGAAATTTCAAATCAGATTCAATATTGTTGGTTATTTTAGTAACAAGGAAAATTATTATCTTTTTTATTTATTATAGCATGTTCAAAAGTGTACTTCTGTATTACTGAAATCAGAACATCTGTAAGATTGTTAGTAAATTAGAATCCAGAATAATTATTAATTTCTCTTCATGTAAATTTAAATAATATTGTAACTATTCTACTATTTATTCGAGCTGCTTTAATCCCAATATATGTAAAATAATTATTATGGTAAGTTTGAGAGTGCATGAGGATATTTAATGAATTGTTGTATCAGAAACTTAAATGATGTGTCATTTTAACTTAATTGTTATTGTAGTATAATTGTTTAATATATCTTGTTTAGAAAATTTAAACTAATCTTTCTTATTTAGGTGTTTCCACTTGTTCGAAAAGGCTAGAAGGTATTCTAGGCTATTCGAAATATTTTGCTTTGTACCATCCCCAGTGCATTTATTCGTTTCCAGAGCCTCTGGTGCCCAGCGATAACCTTCCACAATCCTTACCCTATTGTTGCGCTGTGGAGGGTGGTGCAAAGTTAGTGGTAGCAGAGCGTGGTTCTTAACCAAATTGGTTAGCCCACGATAGTAAATTTTGCAAAATAGAAAAAAAAATAATTTTTTTTGAAGTGGAAACATTCGAATATAATTTCAGGTTAGGAGTGCTTTCTGTTTAACAGGGTATTAATGTTTATTTTTTTTGCTAGTCTGTTCTCTTGGCTAATATTGTGTACTTTGCCTTTCATGTCACTTACAATGGAGCGTATAAGGGTAAAACCTGAACATCTACTGAAGTCAGACCTGTTGTACGAATTGAAATTAAGGGGACTCGAACCAGATGAAAACAGAGTAGTTCCTGAATTGCGCAGGGAGTTGACGGAAAATTTGGACAAACCAGTCGACTTGGATTATCTGGGTGAGTCTCACATTTCCCTTTTGTTATCAGAAGTGCGCGATAGGTTAGAATTTCTTGATGATCAATTAGGTCATCAGAATCTTAGTAGTGCAAGTGTAGCAAAAGTAGTAGATAGGGCCCTTCACCTAAAAAACAGAGTTTGTGACATAAAGCAGTTAGTAGGAAAGACTCCTTATGAGCAAAAGTGGATCGATGCTGACAATAAACTTATGGACATACTAAGCAAACTAAACTTAACTGATACGGAGTTAGGTGCTGTGGTGAGCGCACAGCTTGATCGCGAAGTGAAAAATCCCTTACAGCCAGTGAATACTAGTCAAACTGCTAGGGACCACTTTATTGATTATGAATCCCCGATTAGACAAACCCGAACTGAGTTTTTGGACCATAGTCAGGCGTACCGAGCAGAAAGTAGTGGTTTTTCTTATCCTAGACCAGACGTTAAGCCAAATTTGTTTCCTCCTATGCACCGAGTATCGTTCGCCAATCTTCCTCACCCATTAGCTTCTCTTCTTGAAAATGGTTCCCATTTTTCAGATGAAACTGTGGAAAAGGTGTTAGAATTTATTGGTTATGTATGCGACTTGAAAGAACAGGCTTCAGTTTTTGATTTTGATGACAGAGATATCTTGGCATATTTATTTTCTAAACTTTCAGGAGCTTTTCGCGATGTGGCATTAGAAGCCATTAATACTGGATTAGGTTTAAACCATTTTCATGAAAAGCTGCTAAATATTTACTTGCCTGTCCGTGCTAGAGCTGCTCTAGTAAATAAGCATTTTTATCGTACTCAAGCGTGCAGTGAATCTCTTGCTGCATATGCTAGAAGCGTTAGGAGAAGTGCATGCATTTTCAAGCTACGTCTGTCTGAGAAAGAGATTGTAGATACCATTGCTGAAGGTATGTCTCCTGAAACTAGGTCGAAGGTAGTTTTTGAGAGTAGGCCGGTGTCTTTTAAGGAATTGGAGAGTTTATGTGCCAGGGTTAATGCCATAAGCTACACCGATTCGTTGAGGTGTGAACAAGAAGTTCCCCCTCGTGCCGTTCAGCCCAAGCCCAGTGTTAGATTTGACAGTGCTACTAATAGGAAGACAGTTACGTGTTTTAGATGTGGTAAAGCGGGACATGTAGTGAGGTTCTGCAAAGCTCCTGTGAATAGAAATGTGGAGAACAGTAATGCTCCCAGTCGCTCTGGAGAATGAGAATTGTTCCACTCTAGGTACCAGAGTGGAGACTCAGTGGTCAGTTCTAATGTTTACAAAAGACTTAAGACGAGTGAGGTTAGGAAGACAGACGAGACGGACTTGCAGGACGAGCCTACTAGGGAATCGCGCGCCCCTAGTAAGCGGACTATTTTGATTAACAGGACTCACGCTACAGACCTTAAATGCCAGACTCACCGTTCCTACCCGACAAGGACTTTTATTAACAGTGACTTTAGTAAACTGAACGCAGACTACATGACCACGCATGTAAATTCTCTCAGAAAAAACAGGAAAGTTAGTAGAAAAAAGTGTAAACATATTAATAATGAAACTGTGAATGCGGCTCACAGTATAAATTATGGCCCGGGCCCTCTACGTGCAAATAAACCAAATAATGACTACCCTCTACGTGCAAATAAACCAAATAATGACTACCCTAATTGTGACAAAATGGAGGTACAGAGTACCGATAATCCACATCAAGTAGCTGCTATAGTAGACGCTAAGTTACCGATGCTTGGGGTTGAAATATGTCAATTCAAATTGTCCGCACTACTGGATAGTGGGGCAGCCGTGTCTTTACTCTCAAAAGACGCCTATAATAGGATGTGTCTTGCAAATAAACACATGCCTAGAATCGTTAAGGGAAATGCTAAATATAGAACGGCAGATGATCAGTTACTTTCATCGGTAGGTTCCGTGTCTTTAAAAATCAAAATTGGGAATTTCACTTGGAAGTGTCATTTTGTTGTTTGTGAGAATTTAGTGATGCCTGTCATTCTAGGCTATCCTTTTATGCAGAAGGCAGGCTTATTTTTAGATTTTGGCAGTAAGAAGTGTCATTTCAAATTTTCTCCTGATTTAAAGTTTGATTTGTTTTTCGGTGCTCCGTTCTGCAATTTAATGTCATCTGACAGCAGTAAGTTAATAAATTTTCTAAATCCATCTGATTTATTACCTGAGAATGTTAGTTCTGTCTCTGTAGACTTGGCGCATTTGGGACCAAGTGACAAAAACCAAGTGACGCGTCTATTAGAGGAATTCCCAGATGTTTTGACACCGAAGTTAGGATTGACTAATGTACTAGAATATGACATTGAGCTGCTCGATACTCAACCCGTTCGTAGAACTCCATACAGGCTGTCTCCGCCCCGAATGGCCATCTTGAAAGAACATATTAATACTATGGTCGAACAAGGAGTCCTCAGGGTTTCCAAGTCCGATTATAGTAGTCCGGTCTTTCTAGTACCGAAACCTGGAGGGAAGTTCAGACCGGTAATTGATTATCGACATCTCAATGCCAAGATCAAGATAGATTCAGTGCCTTTACCTGATATTCATTCAGCCTTCAGTTTCTTCTCCGGTGCCAAAATTTTCTCCTCGTTGGACCTTAACCAAGCCTATTACCAGATACCTCTTACAGAGCGATCTAAGCGCTATACAGCCATTATATGTGACTGGAATACCTATGAATTCTCTAGAATCCCTTTCGGCCTCGCCACTGGGGCTCAAGTCCTCACACGCTTGTTAGATCAAATATTTTCTGACGTCAAGTTTAAATATGTCTACCATTATTTGGACGATTTAGTAGTCTACTCAGACTCTTTTGAGGAGCACCTGGAGCATCTAAGGGAGGTATTTTCTCGATTAAGGAATGCTGGTCTAACCCTTAATCCTGAAAAAGTGAACATTGCTGCTCGGCGTCTTTCCTTTCTTGGTCATTTGGTGTCTGCCGATGGTGTCACCATTGACCCGGAACGGACTGAGGCTATTCAGAAATTTCCCCCTCCTAAAGATGTAAAAGGTGTAGCCAGATTTGTTGGTATGATTAATTTTTTTAGAAAATTTATTCCTAACATGGCAGAAATTTCAGCGCCTTTGAATAATTTGAGAAAAAAGAATGTCAAGTTTGTGTGGTCACCTGAGTGCCAGGAAGCTTTTCAAAAACTTAAAATGTTGATCATGTCTCCCCCTGTTTTGGCCATGCCAGACTTTTCCAAGAAATTCATCTTGCAGTGCGATGCTTCGCCTGTAGCTTTGGCATCTGTTCTCCTACAGGAATTCGAGGAGGGTAGAAGGCCTGTGGCGTATGCCTCTAGGACTTTGACCCCTCCGGAACGCGTGTATTCTATGTATGAGCTTGAGGCTCTCGCTGTACTCTTTGGAGTGGAGAAATTCAAGCTTTACATAGAACATGTAGAATTTTTGCTGGAAACCGATTGCCAAGCTTTGAGTTGGGTGCTGGCCAAGCCTCGTACCACAGGAAGAATTGCGAGGTGGGCAGTCAGGCTTTCCGCATTTAAATTTAAAGCTAAACATATTAGAGGGACTGACAATGTAGTAGCCGACGGCTTAAGCCGTATGTTTAGTCCAGAAGAAATATTACAGAGTCCAGAATATGTATTGGAAGAGCCTAAAGAGCTATCTGGCATGATCGGAAACATTTTAGGCGATTTTCCTCTTGCTTTTACTTCTTTAACTGATCATCAGGCCAATGATGAAGAGTTAGCTCCCCTTATAGCCCGCCTTAAAGGTGGAGAAGACATACGCCACTATGTCTTTAGAAATAATGTATTATATAGTGCCCCAGCGCGTAGGTCACCCTCTAAAATTGTCTTACCAGCTGCATTAAGAGACATGGTATTCAAATATCACCATGAGTCTCCAGTAGGAGGACATTTAGGGTTCTACAAGACGCGGGCGAAAATTAAACAATCCTTTGTTTGGAAGGGTATGGATGGTTACATAAAAGCAAGGATAAAGGCATGCCAGCAGTGCGCCATATCCAAGCCTGCTCAATGTACCAAAATCGGATTTTTAGCTTCTAGTGTGCCTGACGCACCAATGGATAGGTTACATATTGACTTTGTTGGCAAATTACCCCGTTCAAGAAGCGGAAACGCTTATATTCTTGTAGCAGTAGATGCATTTTCTAAATTTGTGTGGCTATTTCCCTTGAGAGATGCTACAACTAATTCTACTATTCAAAGTTTAAAAAGAATCTTTTCTATGACAGGATTTCCGAAGTCTTTAGTTTCAGATAACGCTAGTTGCTTCATTTCTAAGTCCTTTAAGAAATTCCTATTCTCGTTAGGTATTCAGCATATCCGTACAGCTCCGTTTCACCCTTCTCCAAACTTTTCGGAGCGTTTTAACAGAAATCTGAAGGCAGCGCTTATTGCGTACCATTCAGACGAGCATGTCGCCTGGGACAAGGAACTGTTCTGGTTACAGTTTGCGTTTAACACCGCACGACATGAAGCTCACAAACAAACTCCATTTCAGTTAATGTTTGCTTTTCCGCCCAATAGTCCCCTTTCCAATGCTTGGTCTTTAGCAGAGCTCTTGCCGGAAGAACAAGACGCAGGTAGAGTTAAAGAGATTTGGAAAAAGGCAGCTGCCAATCTGCGACTTGCTCACCAGAAAACTCAAGAGAGATATGATGCTAATAGACAACCAGTAAATTTTGTGGTAGGCGACCGGGTATATTTGAAAAACTTTCCAAAGAGTAAGGCAGTGGACAGATTTTCTGCGAAGCTCGCTAGAAAGTTCAAAGGTCCTTACGTGTTAGACAGGTTCTTAACCCCTGTGACTGTGCTTTTAAGAGATTGTGTATCAAATAAAACAGTCAAGGCACACGTCAGTCATGTTAAAAAGACCTGATCTTAAGTTTTTCCTAAGAGAACAGAATTTCAGAGTACCAGGAAGAAGATGGTTTGCTACACGACTTCAGATTCGACACCAGCCAGGGCGAGAGTTGGTGAAGACTAAGACAGAAGATACTGGATGTACCTATTCCCAGCAGTCGAAAGAGTTGAGGGGATCTCAAGTCGAGTGGGACTCCGATCTAAGGAAAACATGGTGAAATACGGTCTCTGTATTCATTCTCAAGTCAGCTATCTTTCCCAGAACTTTAATTTATATAAGAAGAGAAAGCCAAGGTGTCAGATAACATTAATTTGTGTTAATAGTGTAATATACTTATAAAGATTAAGGGTATAATTTAAATTGTAAATATAGTGATGTAGTGTGTTTTAATTTCAATGTTGTGTAGGGCTGCATCCTGATGATTTAACTTCAATAGTAATTTTGTAAAATCTTTTCTAATATCTTTGAAATATTCAATTAAATAGAACTTAATTCCCCAATTTCAATTTAAGAGAGTAGATTTTTAAATTTAAAATTTCTATGCAGGAGGGTAAAATGTTTTCTTGTATCTTGCCTTGTATTACTGTCATCTGCCGCTAGCCTTGTAATTTCAGGAGGTCTTGATTTGAGTGGGAGATGCGGAGTCACTGGGAGATCAAGACGGAGTGGGCAACTTCCTGAACTCGGTTCCTGAAAAGCTGGACAGTCTCACTGTAGGAGAACTGAAGACGTCGTCTCGCCTATAATGTCTCTTCTCCGTGAAAATACAGTGCCTGCCAGCGAGCACCGACATGGACGATAGTGAAAAGGGTTGGATACCTAGTTTGTAAGAATGGACTCCAAAACAAGGTAAAATCCTCCCAAATAATTAAGTGCTCTTGTCGGATCCGGTTCTTGGCGAAGTGCTCACACGCCTTGAGACTCTTTCTGTGAACTTTTGAATTTCTTCCCACTTGTTTATTAAGAAAATTTTTTTTTTTTCCTATGAGAGATTACCTGCATGCTTTGGAATATATTCCAGCATATATTCCAAGTCATGGAGGGGGTGTTTGTGCCATTATTTAAATAATAATGCCACGAATTTGTCTCTCTCTTAGTAACGGCATCTTTAATGAAACTTAATTTGAGCGAGTAATAATGTATTGGTTTGAACACGCGGTAGATTGGGCTCCTGAATACTGGTGTCTGTTCAAACTTAAGCTGTTCCCCTCTTGAGTTGACCTCGAGTTTCTCCTCCCCTCTCTAGCCTGCCTGCATATCAAGAAGCACTCCAGGAGGCAGTGTGTCTCAGCTGTGCTTGCAAACTGCATCATCATTGCGTTCTTATAAAGATTCGCTTTTGTTTTTATGCATTGTAAAGGTATAGTTGATAGGTGCTTTAGTGCCGCAATGCGGAATAAAACAGAAGAGCATCAGCATGCAGTGCTATATAATCAGTTCAGAACCCCGGGAAATCCTCTTTCTTGGATGAGCGTCAGACCGTATAGGTCATGTTCTCTCGCGATGTTGTGCAAAGCTTGTAAACAAAAAATGGCCTCGCATCTAACTTCTTACTAGGTGAGTGTTCTTAATCACCGTTCATCTTGTGATAGTTTGTTGATTGCAGTGTTTTTCTATGGCTTTATGATAATTCTTTAGCAAAGCTAATATGTGAAACACTTAGTTTTGGTTTAGGCCCTTGGGCTTGCTTTATTTTCTGGCGTGCCTTGTGCCATTGTTCTACGGTTAAAATAATGTGATTTTTGTCTTGAAAATGATTTTATAAACATGGATTGAGTTTAAATGCCCAAAGGTTAATAAGTATTAGGGGATGGTTTCTTAAATATTATTTTCTTCATTAATATTGTTTCTGTCTTGCGAACACTCATCTGCTTGAAATTAATTATTTCTGTTTTAAAATTTTATCTCATCCAAGGGAGACCGTTTCCTTCAGGGCCCGAAGGAAACGTATTTCAATGTTAGGTGAATGAGAGTGAGTATTTCTGGGGCCCCCAAATCAAGGTAAATATTAATCATTTATTTTAGCATGTATGTGTCTTAAATATGTATTTTAACTTCTGTAATTAAGCAAGCATGTATATTATGTTGACTCTGTTAGTATCAAATGTAAATTAAATCAGAGATCTGCAAATTAGATTCAATATTGTAGGTTATTTTAGTAACAAGGAAAATTATTATAATTTGTATTTATTCAAATGTGACTTTAACTTCTGTAATGTACATTAGATAACAAACTTGTAGAAATTTCAAATCAGATTCAATATTGTTGGTTATTTTAGTAACAAGGAAAATTATTATCTTTTTTATTTATTATAGCATGTTCAAAAGTGTACTTCTGTATTACTGAAATCAGAACATCTGTAAGATTGTTAGTAAATTAGAATCCAGAATAATTATTAATTTCTCTTCATGTAAATTTAAATAATATTGTAACTATTCTACTATTTATTCGAGCTGCTTTAATCCCAATATATGTAAAATAATTATTATGGTAAGTTTGAGAGTGCATGAGGATATTTAATGAATTGTTGTATCAGAAACTTAAATGATGTGTCATTTTAACTTAATTGTTATTGTAGTATAATTGTTTAATATATCTTGTTTAGAAAATTTAAACTAATCTTTCTTATTTAGGTGTTTCCACTTGTTCGAAAAGGCTAGAAGGTATTCTAGGCTATTCGAAATATTTTGCTTTGTACCATCCCCAGTGCATTTATTCGTTTCCAGAGCCTCTGGTGCCCAGCGATAACCTTCCACAATCCTTACCCTATTGTTGCGCTGTGGAGGGTGGTGCAGATGGGATCTTGTTTTTCACGTATTGTAATCCAGTCTTTGTAAGGATCTCTAGAAACTGACGAGTTTGAATCATCAACACCACGTTTTAAACTTTTATACTCTTTTATGCTCAATAACATCATTTTCTGTAACATTACGTTAAAGAACTGATTCCCGACAATACAGCAGACAAGAGGGGAATTAAGAATCCTCCTTTCTGAACTAAAGTTTTCTTTTTCGTAGACAGAGATACTTTTCTATCAACAAGATGTCTCAAAGATTCTTTATGTTTGTTCAATTTACGTTTAGAACAGGAATGAAGTTTACAGTGGCCGTTCAAAACGTTGAGAGCACACTCTATTATAGCAAGTATCAACTCTTGGCTACCGCTCTTTAAAATAAAACTTCTCAACTCGGGTGAAGCCTTTTTAAGAACTTGTAAGGTATGGTAATGAGATTTTATCCGTTTCATGCTTTACAGGCACGTAAACCTTTGTAACTTCGGACGGAAAGATACTAGTTCGGAATCTAATCAAATCGTTAGTTCTTTGACAAAAATCTATTAACATATAACCATGAGCCTTCTTCGTTGCGTTTTGAAAAGCTTTGTAAAACGCTCTCCAATTCTCAGGGTACACCTGTCGAGCAAGAAAAGTAATCTGATTTTTATCTCTCAGGTTTCTAAACAAGACCATGTACTTTGTATTCAGAGAAATATCTCTACTATGCGAAGATTGATGAAAAAGGTTCTGAGTGATTAAAATCACAGATATATTACGATGATGACAACCTTTTGTGAATATTGAAGATACTTCGTTAGAGTAAGCTTTGTCGAGTAAATCGTCTAAAACTATTAAAACAGGTTTACTACAGTCTTGTTTCTCTTTAAAGTCTGGAAGACCTTTATGATACGTCACAGGGGTATTGAATTTGCTAGATGGAGGAATGGCATTAGTTTCACCGAAACACCACAAAATTCTGCTGTATTTACCTACGCTAGATAGATGTTTCAAGTTGTTGATCAGTTTTATAGTGAAAGTAGTTTTACCACAAAAACTTGGACCTGAGACAATTAAAGTGAAAGGGTCTGCAAACTTTACGACAACCATAACAGTCTCTTATCATAGGCAAAGGTCCATCCCAGCAATCGTGAACAGGGTAATGTTTATCACATCTAAGACACTCTTTAACTATTCCACTACGTTGCACACTTTGAGGGAGTTTATCGTAAACTAGATAAATACTTTGAGCTGCACAAGAAGCTAAAAAATCCGGGGATAACTCAGCCAATTCTTCTCTAGTATGATGAATAAGGGTTCTATTGATCAACAACTTCTTCACTGAAAAACATTCTTGTGACGAGGACGAGTCCATACTGACACGGTACTGTCTCCTCGGTCTTATTTATACCCGTAAGGGTGGGAGTCGAACCCACCGCTAACTCTACGCCTTTTCCTGAAACAGAGACGGTACATTTTATCCTCAGGCTCTGACACTAAAGTCGGGCCAGGCTTTCTTTTAATCTTCCTCTCGGTTCTCACAGATACTGTTGCACTGTGATCACCGCCTAAAACCATACTCTTGATGGTGTCAAAGTTAACCACTTTCAAAGTATCGTAGTTCAAAGTGATACCTCTGACCTTACATACAGTTTTTGTGGTGTTTTCGTCGATAGAAACTTTATATCCATAGTTCTTGGGTCCTCCGCTAGCAAACTCTGAGATGTAAGCGTCAGGTCCATAGTCTGTAAGCTCATCTGTCATGTCGCCTAGAAAGTCTGAAATGGGGACGACGTACTCGTCTGTGTCGGTCTGAGTGTAAATCACACTGTCTGTGTCGCAATATAAGGCTCTTCGATCCAGCTGATCGAGGTATTTGTAAAGGGTCATGCGTCCACCAGTTGTTACATAAGCCCCATGTACAACGCTAGTGTGTGGGAGTGGGACCTGTTCCTCTTCTATGGGGATATAATTAATCCACACGACTTCATCACTGGCGAAAAGGAGCCGTTTCACTTCTATACCTGGAGTCGTGAGGAGGGTAACCAACTCTAGAGAGTCATTAACAAGCTTCGTCTTTGCCCTGTTGGGATCTTCACAAAATTTCCCCCAAAAAGAATTGAGACAAAGCTTGCTAATGGCCCTCTTACCAGCGTTCTTCACGATCTGGGTAGGGTCTAACTTAATGCCTTCTCTCTCGTAGACCAGATCGATATATTCTTTTTTCTGTTTTGCTGTCACAACCTTGCTAGGGTATCCGCTGGCCTCTGTCTTTATTTTAAGGAACAGGTCGATATAGTCTGCGAACAGTCCTCCTTGACGAGAACTTTTAGAGTAGGTGGTAACCTCATACTCTAAGAATTCGTGGACTTTCTGAACAGTATACCCTTTCTCTACTGCCAGTCTCACCTCATCCACAATCCAAGTACCTGTGAGTACTCTCTCTTCCTCATCATGAGTGCAGGTCCCTTGCTCCATAGTAGCAGCACAGGAACGGCAAAGGGGAAACAAGAGCTTACCACCCCACCTGAAAGGCAAAACGGGATGGTAAAGCTGTTGCGGAGGCAGGACGGTACATCTAATGACTCCTTCTTTCTTCATCATGGCATCGACATCCAGACACTGATCCCCTACATGAACAGTGGGATGCCCTATTGGAAATTTGAGATATTTGCAGACGTATGGGTATAGAGACATAACGTCTGCATAGAGGATTTTCTGCTGCTCTTCCGCTTTATGGTAGAGGCGCATGGTTTCAGTTCGCCCGCCGTAAACCGAGTCTCTCAAGACCAGAGGAGAGCCTCCGACAAGGGGGTCATTGCGCAGTTGTGGGAATTTCTCGAGCACCTCATTAAACTCACATTCCCACATAACATGTACAGTATACCCACAATCTCGGATAGCTTTCAATCTGGCCATGGTGTTTTCATATCGCACGGACAGGGATTCAGAAGACGAATCCATCACGGGTACATCTCTGTTGGGTCTGCAGAGACAGCCGTGATAATAACAGCCGAGGAATTCAAACACTTCTCGTGTTTCATCACAGAAACCGTCCACCTTCCAGTTTGGAAGCTCGGGCAGGCGAACTTCTCTTCCATTACCTGCATGACGGATGAATATTCCCCTCTCCCTGGCTTCGTGGATAAGCCACATGAGGGATTTCCTAGAGTGCCTGTCTGCTTTACGGTAACCGCAGGGAGGGATCAGACCTATTGTGTTCTCTTTGAGAAAAAGTCTTCTGAAGATGCGATTGCAAGCACTCGCAATAGTGATCGATTCTTCAAAGATATCGAAATCAGCTATTTCCTTGAAAAGTCTTTTAAAGAGAGTGCAGGCTTCTCTCAAGACTGTGACATCCATTTGGCAATACTTTAGGAGCTCTGCACGATTATCGTATGCTTCATCGTCTTTTACGGTCTCGAACCATTCTAGAAAGACCTCGCGACCTTCCTTAGACATGGTCTCCGATCCGTAAAATTCGATACCAGGATGTGGACCAACGTAATCGAGGTTAGCGATCGTATTGAATAGATGAGGGTGATAACCTTTGGCCACGTCAGCCAGACCGAAAGTTTTGGGGAAACTTCGCAAAGGTAGTGGGATAAAGTTTAAGCTGTCTAGAAAGACCAAGTGTTCAAACTTTAGGCAAAGTATCTTGCATCCGGACATAACAACGTCAGGAACCCATCCGGCCTTAATAGCAAAGTCAAGAACGAACTGTAGGTCGTAAGACCGGGCGTTATGAGCTATAATAATGAGTTTCTCAAACTGAGGTCTGTTCATTCTTAGATATTCCATGAAACCACGGATTGGATCTTCCCAGAAAGAATGTTTACGTGGTCCACATCTAGCACACACATCATCCTTGGATGACTCACACGTAGAACAAGATTGTTCAACACATAATAGGTTCGGTACGTGAAGAAACGTATTGCCCTCGAGTCTGGTGTCCTGGGTTGACTCGATATCATAATACACCATTAAAGTACTATCTTTAGTTGAGGAAGAAGACTTCTTAGCGTCATCTTTATTCGTCAACTTGGCCATGTAACACTGATGTCCCGATGGTTGCTGCTTTTTACAATACTGACAGAAAGACTTGTAACATTCATGACTTTTCCAAAGTGTTTTAAGCATTTTACACTCTTTACACTTTTGAAGAGCCATGCAGACAGGACGTCTTTCGATCAGATTGCTTCTATGCTTATCGAAACACTCTTGACCTTTAAAGGTTCTATCACATACATTGCATAGTAAGGATAAACCTTTATCGGTACAGGGAGGTATCGATCTACACATAGAACAAACATAATCACAGGTATGTTTCGCTTCTACTTGAAACCCTTTATTACACCCCTCACAGATGTATCTAACAGCCATAGCTGCCCTTAAGTTGGTTATAGTATGGTAATGTCTAGTCTCGGGATCGTACAAGAGATACAGTTTTTTCTTGTCCTGTCCGTTGTTACCGTCGAATAACATCTTAGCGAGCTTAAAACCACTATAAACCACTAGCCTATACTTATCTTTGATGTAATTTTGAATCACAGCAAGCTCAGGGAGTCCCCCTCCTCTACTGAGATCAACGCCTGAATCTTTAATAAATTTGGCAACTTTTGCCTTGATTTTCTTGCCAGTCATGTCATGATTAATGTAAGCACGGAAATCACGGTCTTCTTCCACCTTAGCGATTGCAATCACTACAGCGAATGCCAAACAGTTCATTAGTGTTTTTATCTGAATAACACTTCGCTTCAAATGGGCCAGTGAGTCAATCTTACGGCCCTTCGTCTTGATACCTCCCCCGTTTCCGTTAGGTAGATGAACAATGTCGACTACTAAACGCAAACGGTCGGTAACACGGAAGTTGGCGTTAGATTGACATACTTTACTGACGACGTTTTTCAATACCTCAATGTTAAACTGATCTTTTCTCCTAAAACTCAGACCTATCGGTTTGTCCATCTGATTGACTTCATTGTAGATGGACACGCCGAAGAAATCCCAGTCATTAGCCTCTACTAAAGCATAATCGATGGCATCTTTCAAACACCTCTCGAAATGATTTGATTCTACATCACCTGATGGTTCAGTTAGGTTGATAATCATCTGCAACCCAACAGCATCGAACCTAGAGTACTCTTTACGAGCACTCTCTACAAGATGAAATGTAGGAGGTGGTGAAGCCCTCACACTTCCCCTTGTATTATTCGACGTGCTGGGTGCCGCTAGATTAACATCCTCAACTTCGTCTTCGGCATCTTCAGAATCCGATAACATGATGTCACTTACATCATTTCCAGATACCGATTCAGGAAGTGTAACAGTCTCTGGTAACGTATCTGGAATAGTATATATCTCAGGTTCGCTATCGGAGATCGTGTACACATCTGATTCATTTCCAGATACCGATTCAGGAAGTGTAACAGTCTCTGGTAACGTATCTGGAATAGTATATATCTCAGGTTCACTATCGGAGATCGTGTACACATCTGATTCATTTCCAGATTCGGAATCTGGGACTTTGTACACTTCAGGTTCGGAATCTGAAAGTGTAATAGTATCCATCTCGATTTCGGACTCTGAAGACGAACAAATATCAATAAAGGGGGTAGACATTGTCACACACACACACAATACTATGCAATGAGAGAGAAGGATTGATTTTAAAACTATAACAAAGAGAGAAAAAAGTATGTAACAGTATAATTAACATGTAATTACAAACGAATTTAAAAAGCACACTAACACTTACCTTATCTGTAGAAAGCGTTGTAGTACAATGTAAGATGGGAGTACGTTCGCTCTATTTATAGTAGCTCTGGTAAATGTTTTTTTTTTTTTTAGAAAGTATGAAGCTATGGAAATACCCAAACTATGTAACATATTTGCTGTGTTTGTTATATTTGTTTACTTACTTAAAGATAACATACTAAACAACGTCATAGCATTGCTTGGAGAGTTTATCATACTTGTTTACTCACTTAAAGGTATCTCGAGGTCTTTTGTTACAACAACATCCTGAAATACGTCATAGCTTTGTTCGGAGAATTTTATCATACTTGTTTACTTACTTAAAGATGTCTCAAGGTCTTTGTTATAACATAGTAAACAGCGTCATGGCATTGCTTGGAGAGTTTATCATACTTGTTTACTTACTTAACGTTATCTCAAGTTACAACAACATCCTGAAATACGTCATAGCGTTGCTCGGAGAATTTTATCATACTTGTTTACTTACTTAAAGATGTCTCAAGGTCTTTTGTTACAACAACATCTTTAAATACGTCATAATGTTGCTCAGAGAGTTTCTGTATAAAAGACAGATATTTACGAGATCCTGTTAATAGTGTAAACGGTTCTACTGTTCAACACTCATCATCATCATCATCTTCTTCTTCTATTGCTTTGAAAAAAAAAACAACAAGGTAAGACTACATCTAAAGTATTTTATGATATGTGTCTCGTCCTAAGCGTTTGTGTTGTCTAGGAGGTGGCCCCTTGGCATTGGGTTGAGCACTCATCCCAAGGGAAGGCTCTCCATGTACTTGTCTTGTTATGTAGATGATCCAGAAAATAAAACCTCTCCCTATAGGTAATGGTCATTTTAAATCATGGAGGGGGTCTTAGCATTGGGTTATCACTCATTCTGGGAGATCTCCATATATTTGTCTTGTTATGTATGTGATCCAAAGATAATCCCTCTATCGACAGCTCGAGATCATGTAAGCCCGGGTGGTTGGGGTCGTTTAAATTCTAAAGAGGGAGAGGATAAAACTTTATGTGTTGGGATTATTACTATTAATCTAATTAATTAGACTTCGTTTTTTGTTTCAGATGGCTTCTTCTTCTCTAGTTGAGAAATTTACTTCCGCCTCGGTAATGCCTAGATGTGTATCAATTTCCGACCTGGATACGAACACTGGTTACATTATTTTCTACGCATCAGTGAAGGAAACGAGATACGGTAGATGTGTACTATTACATATACGCAAGAGCGAGAATGACGAACTGCTTTCAGTGTTCTTACCTCGAAAATATACAAAGGTATTTGATGAAACCGAAATCAGTGGTATCAATAGAGGAGACTCTATTTTTAAACTCATTTACAATGGACCTTACCCCAACTCACTAGCACACAATCTATCATTGGTCAATGTGTAGTTATCTACTGCTCATTCAAGGGGTTATAGATGGATATTTGACATTGATGTATACTTTTATGTTATAATAAAACAGATTCTTCATATATCATCTTATTTACACATTGTTATTTCTGTATTCCCCTCCTAACTTCATATATTAGTTTACATAATCCAACTCCTATCGTTGTTTAATTTATTAATCTGTATAGAAGATAATTTTAGGTATAGGCCTAGTCCTTTCATGGATGTAGCGCCACGGTGTTTAATTTATTAATCGGAATAAAAATAGTTTTAGGTATTTATCACATTCCCATCTGTCTGTGATAAAATGAGTAGCAGTTGAGTGATAGGCTTAGTCCTTTCATGGATGTAGCGCCACAGTGTTTAATTTAAACATAATTAGTTGTTCAAGTTTTCAAATTTAATTTTGATACCTTAAATTTAATTAATGAAACGCACACACATAACTTACAGGCCTAGTCCTTTCAGGGATGTAGCGCCACGGTGTTTAATTTATTAATCGGAATAAAAATAGTTTTAGGTATTTATCACATTCCCATCTGTCTATGTTAAAATGAGTAGCAGTTGGGTGATAGGCTTAGTCCTTTCATGGATGTAGCGCCACATGGTAAACATAATTAGTTGTTCAAGTTTTCAAATTTAATTTTGATACCTTAAGTTTAATTAATGAAACGCACACACACATAACTTACAGGTCTAGTCCTTTCAGGGATGTAGAGCCACGGTGTTTAATTTATTAATCGGAATAAAAATAGTTTTAGGTATTTATCACATTCCCATCTGTCTATGTTAAAATGAGTAGCAGTTGGATGATAGGCTTAGTCCTTTCATGGATGTAGCGCCACATGGTTTAATTTAAACATAATTAGTTGTTCAAGTTTTCAAATTTAATTTTGATACCTTAAGTTTAATTAATGAAACGCACACACATAACTTACAGGCCTAGTCCTTTCAGGGATGTAGAGCCACGGTGTTTAATTTATTAATCGGGATAAAATTAGTTTTAGGTATTTATCACATTCCCATCTGTCTATGTTAAAATGAGTGGCAGTTGGGTGATAGGCTTAGTCCTTTCATGGATGTAACGCCACATGGTTTAATTTAAATATAATTAGTTCACATCTTTAGATCTATTAGTATAGTTTCTTTACATGATATGACACACATATAGGTAAAAAAAGAAATTGATATAAATATTACTTACCTTATAAATCAACAGCTGAGGAGTCTATATCTTCATGGAACCCAGCTGTTTTACAGAAAACTAAACTTCTCTGTGTTTTAATTATCGTTAAAGGATCAGGGTATTTATAGCAAAAGTTGACTGAGTTCTTTTGTAAACATCCGTGATCTCTTTTCTTCAACAACAGTATGAGATGTTTTTCCTGTTGACGTATTATTTACATAATTCTGTAGATGGATCACAATTAACCTTGGGGTTTTTTCTATAGGAGATGATGAATCATGCCTTTAGTCATTATTATTATTATTGTGTTCAGGTATTTTTCTCACATGGTATTCATTACGTACGTATTTACAGATAGCTAACGTAATTTTTGAAGATATTTGAACCAAATTTTAATATGTTATTTCTAGTCCCAAATAGTTTGCACGATAGCAAAGGGGGCGCTCATAACATTGCTAAAGCCTCTGTAGTGTAATGGTTTTTTAAAGGTTTAACTAGACATAGCCCCATAGTTAGGACAAGTTCTTTAAGGAACAAAATAGGCTCAAGGGGATGATCTTAAAGGAGGGGGTTTGTACGTATTTATTACACGCTAGCGGTTGTAAATTTGAAGATAATCGAACCAATTTTTAATATGTTATTTCTAAGCCCCATAGTTAGGACAAGTTCTTTAAGGAGTAAAATCGACCCAAAGGGTGGGCTGAGGGAGGGGTTAAAATTTGAAAAAAAATTTATATCCCGGCCTTTATGAAGTATAGAGGGAAAAACTTTGTATGAATTAATTAGAGTACTACCTATCGAGTTTACAGTGACACGGATGATTCAGGATTTTTGAGGGTACGAGTAGGGGTGGGGCCCCCCGCCATAGTGATAGGCCATGTCACGTCTTGGGATGTAGCGCCAGCCGGGTTCTAAGGGCAGAAATACAGTCGTAAGAGTGCGACTTTGAATTCAGCGTTAGCCCCCCGCCATATTGATAGGCCGTGTCCCGTCTTGGGATGTAGTGCCACCTGGTTCAAAGGGCAGAAATACAATTTGGAACTCTGGAAATAGCACAGGCTTAAAGGGCACAAGTACACGGTTCGAATGAATACCATGACGTCATAAACCAACCCGGATCAAAGGGCCTAAGTGTAGAACCTGTTACGTAACGGGAATAGCGGTTCATAGGACCTAACTCCTAAACGAGGCGTCGGAATGAAACGGGAGTGGCACTGGGTGAAAGGGCACAAGTACATTACTCGGAATCGCTTCCCGTGACGTCACAGGAAGAGGCGTCGGTGGGCGTCTGGAAGAGGCGTCGGTAGTTGCCAATCTATCTTCTTTTGGGGACATACGCTGTACCATACTACTGGGGATAACCGATGTAAATGCAGGAAGGATATTGTAGGTCTAAAAGCGTTGTTCTTTGTTCGTGATTGGAGCATTTCAGAAGAAAAGTAAGAGAATTGTTTTAAAGTAGATCCTACAAAAAGTTTCTCTATAGTAACCTAGTAATTTATTTAAGTATTACCCGTATGGAAAAAAGGCACTGAGGCAATGGCGAGTCAATTTTGACATTTCCTTTTGTGGTCTGCTGGATTATACTATGGTTTATTGAGGGTAAACAGTAGTTTGCACTCTCAAATCCAAGCAGGTGGCAGAATCTGGGGCCAAGTCAGCGGTAATAAAATATAAAATTTTGGCATCTCCTTTGATTCCCGTTTCCGACTGTGACTTGACAACACTTCAACACCGAGTGTGTCTTCCTTGCACTAAACAAACAACACTTCAAAGACAGAACCGCTGGGGAAGATGCTAGATAGATGACAAAAAAGTTAATACTGTATACTCAATGTAAATGCAAGAAAACGATTATATAAGGAAGCAAATGACACGAAAATGACAAAATAATGACATAAAATTGAAATAAATGCCCTAAAAATATAAAATTGCATAAAATGACAAAAAATAACCTAATAAAAATTAATTTCTATAATCTAGAGGCCATGTTCAGGATTTATCTAAAAGTTGGCAATGTCTATGTAGCATCAGTAAAAAGATGACTTGTCATTAGAATCCGGGCCCTGATCATAACGGTCACAGAAGAATCTTGAGTTCAGCTTCAATTTGCCAATTTCTAGCTACAATCATCTAGCTCAGGCCCACATAATTATAATTTTATTTTGCCCACCCCACTTGTTGTCGGCCGCGGTGGTCTGGGGGTAGCGTGCCCGCCTCTAGATCCGCAGGTCGCGGGAACAAACCCGCCCGCGGTCGATGGATTTTTCCGGACGTAAAAATCCGGGCACGGAGTCCTCCGGGAGGGACTTTAAGCTGGGGGGCCCGTGTCGTATATTTACGGCACGTTTAAGAACTCCAAGTCTAAATTGGAGCCTCTGGACAAATTTTCCCGGCCTTTCACGTCCTTAGTTTCCTGGGGGGTTGTGAGGCGATGGGCTTACCACCTGTCCCTCTGCCCTCTCTCGGAAAATAAGCGTAACAAAATTCACATAGGTATCAGAAACCTCCCATTGGAGGCCCTTCGCCCCGACATTGGGGATATAGGACATAGCCAGCCAGCCAGCCATCCCACTGGTTAAAAATAAACATATTTTTAACAAATGATTCTCCTTCCTTCGAAACTTAAAATGTATGTTGATAAACCAGCAAGTTTATAAGGAAAATAATATGCCAATCAATAATTAACCATTTTCTTCAATTCAGAAATGAACTCTATGAACTGCATTTTTTCTTGCAACAGTGGTTTCATGCAACCTCGCGCACAATAATGTGCTTGCAAAAAAATATACAGAACCCAGCAAGAATGGCATGGCCATTTCAATCACTGTTTCCGTAAATCAGTCACCAACTTAGTTATTTTTAAACTGTCCAGGAATTGGGTTCTATTTATTTGGGGTTTTATCGTACTGGAAGTTACAGCAGGTTACAGTCAAATAAAGGTATGGTCAAGCATGATCCCTCTCGCTAAGAGTTGAGTGAAACCATGTTGTTCTTAATTACCTTTATCTAATAATCTACACAGCTGTTACTTTTCTCAAGATACTTTTTCACTTTTATTCAGTTCTCCATTATTGAATATCCAAACACGCTCCTGTAGCCAATTTTATCTCTTTCATTACTCGTATTTAACCACACAAAATATTCGACCAATGTAATTTTTTCAACTTTCAGATTTACTTGTTCAAAAATCTTGTGTTGCTTTAGTGGGATGGATAGCTCAGTTTTGTGAAGTTTCATCCTCCCATAATCCAAGTGAACACTCGACTCTCTTAACCGGGGTGTTAACCGGGGGTAAACTTTAACTAGAAGATGACAAGAACAAAGAAGCGTTTACTGGAACTTTACTCCGACCGTAAAATAAACTACCAGTTAACATCTACTCCTACTTAACTGGACATCGTAAGAACGGGTCGACAAAAATTTTCTATAACTTGACTCCTTACAAAACTTTTTCAGCATTTTGATATTTATTGTGATGGAAATCAAAATGTTTGGCAATCGTTTCTACAGAGACAAACTTATTTACAGACAACAATACATAACTAAAAACACAGTTTTAGGACACAGGAAATCTCTCTAAGAAGTAAGGGTGGCTTTCATCGATAGAGGTGATCATAGCACAGTACTTTCTCGATCATCTATGGTCCTCATTTGGTGACTTAAGATTCCCTTCAGGCTTCTTCAGCTTTTTCCAATCCCCTATTTGGAACAGTATACACTTGGTGCCTTTTCAGTCTTCCTTTGAATTATGTCAAATCCTTTTGGGCAACCCCAGGGGTTCAAATATCAAATTAAATTCAATACCCTTATACTAGTAAAGACAAGCAACCCTTTTCGGATAAATCCTTGACTCATTGGGCCCCTCCATCCCCCTTATAACCTTTGGCATCTTGGGATTGCTTGGGTATGGTGTTTTAGTTTTTTCTGTATCTGTATCTGGTACCCTATGATCCCCAGGGGGGGCGAAGGGGCCTCCAAGTGGAGGTTTCATTACCTATACTAATTTTGATATGCTTATTTTCCGAGAGAGGGTAGAGGGACTGGTGGAAAGCCCATCGCCTCGCTGTTTTAGTTTCAATTGTTGTTAAATTGTGCTATGTAGTCTATACAGTACAGTGGTATAGCCTACCTGTTATCTTCAACAAAGAAAGTGGTGAAACCTATGTTTGTATTTATTTTCATATACGCATATTTAAATTACTGACTAAAATGGGACCCTGCCAGGGAAACCCGAAAATAACTTGGAAAAACAAATTTTCTGATTTGAATAGATAGATTCAACTCCAGCATGAAATTCTGGGCATTCTGAAAAAGAAATACCTCTAGCCAGGGCTGACGAGAGGGAAGGGCAGCCGGGGCTGCAGCCCCAGGGCCCGGCACCAGACCAGGTTTTATTTTTTATCTTCTAAAGTTACTCTAAAATAAAATTGGTTATAAATCAATTAGCAGCGTAAGTTATGTATTATGTGTTTATTTTATCTCCATTGTCCTGTCTTATAACGGTGACACGGAATTAATCGGTTAATCTGAAACGGATTGTTCTTG
Source organism: Ectobius pallidus (assembly GCA_964059195.1). Classification (NCBI taxonomy): domain Eukaryota; kingdom Metazoa; phylum Arthropoda; class Insecta; order Blattodea; family Ectobiidae; genus Ectobius; species Ectobius pallidus. Next base: position 42,318,694 of record CAXKWD010000006.1, read on the forward strand.
AAGAAAAATCGCTACTCTTGAATAGTAGGAGCAGAAATCCTTTTGGACTCAACAGTAGGCCTCACTAACGTTCGGCATTTAAAATGATATTTTCAAAAAATTAATTTTGGTACATACAGATTAAATTGGTACATACAGATAAAATTGTTCCTAATTAGAGCATTTTAACGTATTTTTCCGTTTCATGCCTCTTGATTCAGAATATATGAATCTTATAGAACCTAAAAATTGCTAAATCAGACTGAAGGGCCTAAAAGGGGCTAAGGAAGACTTTTATTGAAAACTAGGAGCTAAAGAGGACTTTTGCTGAAAAACATGACTTTTAAATAGTTTTTCCGATTAATGCAAAAGAAAATAAAGATGTGAATTTGTACGTTTTAAGAAAATAAATTTATACAACGCACTGAAATTATCAATGTATATGTCGCTTTGTCGCTTATCTTTGTAACTGAAAAAAGCGCCGCCTCGCCATCGCAGGAAATGAAACTTGAGCCGTCTGCTGTCTGCAATACTTTGAAATCTGCAACAAATCCATTATCGTTTCATCTTTCAAATAATAAGTTTCCAACTGATGACAGAGAAGTGTAAGGAACAAATTTGTGGCACTCCAGTCTACATATTTTTGTAGGTTGGAAGTTAAGTTGCGTGGTGTATTGACCCTTATTGTGTTTAAGATAGTTTGATATACCAAAACAGAAATCTTCAAAAATAGGACTTTTCCGGCAGTGGATTGAGGAAGACCCCAATTTCACAACTGATGATCGAGTAAATTTTCTGCCAAGCCTGTCAAAAATAAGTAGGCTAAGTAAACATAGCTATCTTTCATTTTATCTTCCTTCGGATTTTGAAATCGAAATTTAAAATTATTTTACTAACATGCATAATTATGCGGTTTAGTGTTCGCTCGATGAATTACAGACTTTCCATTAAAGTACTATAAAAAGAAAGAATAACTGTATAATTAAAGGGTAAATATCTCAAGTGTTTATGCAATTTTTCAAGTGCCGATATAAGGAATAGTTACTTGTTTATTTTCTTTTAAAAAAAAACTAGAATAATATGGTGTTAATATTAGTGTTTTATTAAGGTGGCTAAAATCTTTTGTTTAAAACCTAAATTGCTCTATTCCACGAAATAAAAGGCTAAAGTACCTTTTATAAAAGCCTAAAACTCCGGGTCCTATATATTACCATATAATAGGCGCTAAATTGGGCGCTATAAATGCGTGTACCAATACCCGATAAAGCGTATTTGAGTTATCGCGCTTAGACACACGGACAGACATATAGATAGATATTTTCCCATCTACCACACAATCTCATAAAGTACCGGTACCATTCTGGCACTTAATAATTATATAATATCATTAATTTATGGCTATTGATCTCCAAAGATAAGGAACTTCTCCATGTTTTAAACATCAGTTTCACAATAATGGAATACTAGGGTAATTCCGGGAGAGACGGCCACGCGGGGGAGACGACCAATTGCTCTGATTTCAAGGTCGATAAACACATTTGAACGTAACTTGGTAGGCGGCAAGCTTTTGATACTAAGAGTCGATTGTTGAACACCTGCGCTGTTTATATTTAGAAATCCGCGATTAATTTAACATTATTGTTTTTGAACTGGCCGTTTCTTTTATGTATGTTAGTAGTATCAGGCCATTTTCGGCCCCCGCCCTTTGTACCGCGACGCCTCTTCCAGACGCCCGGCGTCATTGTACTCGATTCAAAAAAGCGAGATGTGCCCTTTCACCCCGTGCTATTCCCGATTCTTCCCGACGCCTCGTTTAAGAGTTAGGCCCTGAGAACCATTATTCCTGTTACGTAACAGGAACAGGATCTATACTTGTGTCGTTAGATCCAGACTGTCTTGTGACGTCATGGGACTCATTTCCGAGCAATGTACTTGCGCCCTTTCACCCAGTGGTATTCCTGAAGCGTCCCTACGCCTTGTTTAGGAGTTAGGCCCCAAAGAGTCATTATTACTGTTACGTAACAGGAAGAGATGACAGCTTACGACGTCGTTCAAGTTGTAACAGGGAGAGATGGCAGCTTACGGCGTCGGTCAAGTTGTAATAGGAAGAGATGGCAGCTTACGGCGTCGGTCAAATTGTAAAGTAGTTAGTTGCATTACCGACCTACCGATGACATCATCCATGATGGTGGATTCAAAATGTTTGCTAGCGCCAGATTTAAAATTAGTAATTGCAAAAGTGTGTTCAGTCGAAATTAATGCAAGAGTGTTCTAAGTCGAAATTTAAATTTTCAAACTGGGCTGATACTAGAAGAAGCTTCAAAATGGTGGAATCTACAATATGAAGGATATGGCGGGATATATGAATTATGTATTTTTCAAAATTTGGTGGAAATTCAGGAGCATGATGAAGGCAAACAGGAAACATGTGTAACTGGAAGGTCTTGATACTACTACCACTCCTACAGTTGTATTATGTAGTTATTATCATTTCTTTATTTCTTTCTTTTCTACTAAAATGAAAAATGTAATGATATATGAGGACGATAGGTGCATGCTTTTTGAAAAGGCACCTTATTATTATTATTACTTGTGCTACTATTGTATTGTTTAGTTTTATCATCTCTTTCTCTCCTTCTTTCTTTCTTAATGTAAGGATGCATAAGGATAGGTGTAGGCTTTTTGAAAAACGGCACATTATTATATGAATAAGAATGTATCGTTTTTTATAAGTAATTACATTGTAATACACTAAGAACAGATCTTGGATATTTATTTAAATATATGTACATTAAAAAAAACATATTAATATTAACACTGGAAAAAAAAGTGTTCATGTTTGACCGCTCTAGTTTATCTAAACGAGCACTGTAATGTTCTACAACATAACCAGACCTTGGTTGTTTACCTCATCTGTTATACAATCATATAAACCCAAATTTTCCCAAGATGAGGGAACAACTTGTTTGTTCACAAGTTTCGATATGTCGTTCTGCATTATAGAGTACTTTGACATAATGTTTGTGATGATGTTTGTATTCATAGAAAGAAAATTAATTTCGTTGCACTTTAAAACAATACATGTCTTCTCGTACTGAATATAACCCTAGAAGTTTCTCCAGGTCTATCACCTCCTCCGTAGCTGGGGTGGTTTTCCGATAGCTCTTTGTACGAGGGTCTCGCCTCGAAGGATTATTCTGAAATCATACAAAAACACAAACACATTAGAAAATCTATTCACGATACGTGTACACATGTTATGACAACTTGTTTCTATCAATCAGTTCTATATTTACTTCTCTTGCAAGAGTTTTGCTCCCGTCTCCATTAGGTGTAGACATCATGATTCCAGGAGCTTGCTCTACAAAAGTGTCGACGGCTGTGTTTTGCGCTTCCTCTAGAAGTTTCTCCAAGTCTATCACCTCCTCCGTAGATGGAGTGGTTTTCCGATACCTCTTTGTAGGAAGGTCTCGCCTCGAAGGTTTATTCTGAAATCATACAAAAAACACAAACACCTTAGAAAATCTATTCACGCTACGTGTATACATGTTATGGCTACTTCTTTGTATCTATCACTTCTATACTTACTTCTCTTACAAGAGTTTTGCTCCCCTCTCCAATAGCTGTAGACATCATGATTCCAGGAGCATGCTCCTCAAAAGTGTCGACGGTTGTGTTTAGCGCTTCGTCTAGAAGTTTCTCCAGGTCAATCACCTCCTCCGTAGATGGGGTGTTTTCCCGATACCTCTTAGTACGAGGGTCACGCCTCGAAGGTTTATTCTGAAATCACACAAAAAAAAACAAACACATTAGAAAATCTATTGACGATACATGTATACATGTTATGACAAGTTCTTTGCATCCATCAGATCTATACTTACTTCTCTTGCAAGAGTTTTGCTCCCCTCTCCATTAAGTGTAGACATCATGATTCAAGGACAGTGCGTTCTATTCTGACGTTACACCATGACCTCGTCTCGTATCATTCTGAAATTAGACAAAAGTAACTGTATTACTATCACGTGATCTAACGGTACTAGAATTAGTAGCAAAACAAGATACCGTTAACAATAATGACTCACGGTGTGAATGTCCGGGAAGACATCTCTGACCTCCTTTCCTTCCGCACAATGATCCCCATGATTTATGGAAGAGGCGTACAACTACTTTGTCAGGAGTTGATGCTGTGTTGAAGAGATTCACAAACTCTTGCATGGTCCATCCTCTGTCCATGTAGTATGCGAACATACATGTATACTATCCGCAGACAGAGGTTCTCAGTCCTTGCAGTCTCAGAGTATTGTAAGTCCAGTTTATTGAATTTTGAATGATAAACTTTGTTATCCCAGGAATTAGAGGTGGAAGACCATATGAATCAAAGTAATAAGCAAAATTTTGATTTTTAAAATACACGGCAACCCAATGAGAACCAGGTGAACAATGGGGGTCTAGATTAATCATGTAAGATTTAGGTTTGTTTGTTACTCTATGGGGCAGGAGATCGCTAGGATAAACTCCTTCAAAAGTGTGAACATTACGAAGTGCATGGTTTATTTGAGTGGTATTCATTTCTTAATAATCTGTAGTTATTTTTTTATCTTTACAGATTTCAATACTATTATCGTATTCCGAATAGAGAATACATGTAATGGCTTGTGTTAATTCTGTGTGGAATTTTGCTTCTATTCTAATGTTACCGTTGTTGGGTAAGCTTTTATGACCATGCGAAGCAGAAGCGTCAGGAGTTAGATCATACATTAACATGAAGAACCCTTTTATATACATGTCGTGAGTGATTTGCATACCGCTATTGCTGTGATGGATCCCTGAACCTTTAAATAGAGTATCGTAAGCTAGTGTTATAGTCTTTTCATGATCTGTAGAGATGTTTAACCCTTCTGAAGGAATCTGTTGACCATTTATATACATGGCAAAAGAATTCAAGGCAAAATGATGAAACTCGTAGGGATTGGAATCCACGGAGCCTGAGAAAGCTGAATTTTTCACCATCGAAAAGAGGAGTCTTTTGGGTAGAGTACCAATGTAAGCATTATCGATAGAAATCGATCTTGATCCTGAGCTAAATGTGAATGTTTTCAAATCCACTCTCGTGATGGGATAGTGGGCATAATGACCTTTTTCCAATGTTTTAACATGTGCTAACAGAATACTGGGTGAAGCTTTGATTTTCTTCACATACAGACCTACATCAAGGAACTTAAAGAAAACTTTAGAGTCTTTGTCTGTACCTAAAAGATAAAACTCTCTCTTAGATTTTGTAAGACGTATCTGCATGTTTACACCGGGCAACAAAAGCTTCGAAAGATTGAAAATATCACCATGTAGTTTACCTATCATGACTATTGTTTTAGACTTCTTAGACTTTTCATATCTTTCAAACCAGCCTGTGTTTTATCATTTGCTCCTAACGTTCCGTTTAGTCCAACTTCTTTATGATCTGTCAAACCTTCGATAGCTTTATCTAGATACCAAAATGAGTTAATCAAATGAGTTTTAGAGGCATCCTTTCCATATGCAAACAATGTTTCAAAATAAGACCTGTAATTATACAAGTCTTCAGAGGAGGTGATTGACGTTCCATTTAAAGAAACGCTGCATTGCTCGAAGAGCGAATGAAGTAGATTGTTTACTCCGGTAACCTTATCGGTGTCTGTTAACTCTGTTCCGTCGCTTTTAACGAATTGTCCTTTCACCATGACCTGTACGTTTAAATCGAGATAGTGTTCATTATCTGCAGGAACTATGATTTCGAGAACATTTTGATCGACATGAGTAATGGGTTTGCATAATGTAGTAACATTCCCCAACACGGCTGCCTGAATAGGAGCCTTATCGAAGACGTCGAACTCTGACTTTGTTAGCGCAAGCATCTCGACACTACTGACTACTTTCTTCTCTTTACACTACTAAATATATCTCTTATTTCACTATGCGTCTTCATTTTTGATGAACGTTTCCTCTTTCTACCACTACCCTGCATTTTGTTCACAAGTTTCCTAGTTGATTCGTTTACTCTGTTAGCGACAATGTCTTTTACTTTTTCACCTTTCTTCTTAGATACTATATCTGACAAGATATTTGCACCGGCCGAGAGACTTTCACGACCTATGGCTTTAGCACCCGAAAAGAGAACAGGTTTTATCATTCTAAACAGTCCACCCAGGAAACTACCTAGACCTCCACATTGTTGAACATAGGGGCTACCTGTGTAGAAAGGCCCTAGATTGTTAAGACGCCCTCCCGACTGATTGACGTAGTAAGCGGTGAGAGGATCCATCGCAACTGAGTCAGAAACTAGATTGTTTTCTCTTTTTAAAATGTAAAACAAGCGTAGTAGGTTTAGTGCTATCTACAAATTTAGCTAGAGCACCTAACTTTGTTGTCAACTCTATACCTATCACCTGAAATTCTGTACTTTCAACGGGATGGTAGTAAACTAGTGGAAACCAATGGTACATCTGAGGAAAATGAATAATTCTAAGAAGTTTCACATACGAATCTCCTACAAGTTGTGGTTTCATTATATTACAATATATAAATACAAGTTCTTTCTTTGTAGTCCATGTTGTTAGATTGGTTTTAGCACCTTCCGTAACAGATAAAATTCCTTGAGAATAACTAATTTCACATAATCCCACCTCCCATTGATCCCTCTCTAATTTTATGACTTGTGGTAGTTGCACTTGAAAACTAGCTAGAGTATTGGTAGGAAAAGTTTTGTATGACGCATCACTGAGTAGAGTAATATAAAAATCTTCGTTCTTCATACTAAGTCTTTATCTTTAACCCAAGAATCAAAGTCCTGACCATAACCTCTCCACCGTACGAGATGTTCTTTACTGCCCCTTACCGTACGTGTGCGTAGAATTTTATCTATTTTGTAAGCAGTGTCCTTGTTTATAGTTAGAGGCGTGAGTTCATAACTATAAAACTGACCCGCAATAGGAGTGTTTCTAAGATCTTCGAGTTCGTATACAGGTTGAGGTGAATGTTTGATTACTTTAACGATTCTGAATATTTCAGTGGAATAGTTTTGTTCGAATCCCTTTTCGAATTTCATCTTCTCTTTACCTATTCTAACAGTCTGCCCTACATTGAAACGTACAGGTCTTGGTTTCACACGAAGCTGTTTGTTTCTCATACGCTTCCATATTTTCAGGACATCCTTATCGGTTACCTTACTACGAGCCATTCCTGTAGTGGCATGTACAGAATCGTTGTATCCTGCCACAAATCTATCCAACACGTCTAAATACTTGTAACTGTTCTTGAAAGTAAAATATTTGTACATTTTAGTTTTTAATGTGCGATTAAAGCGTTCAACTATCGAACATTTAACATCAGGGTTGCTGGAAACGCGATACTCTATGTTCTCTTTCTTTAAAAAGTCTTGAAACGTTTTGTTTAGAAACTCTTTACCCTTATCTGTTCTCACTACGATAGACTTTCTAACAGATTTCTCCATCACTGATTTGAATGCATTTTTCACTTCTGTACCTCCCTTTGATTTTAGAGGTACAACCCATGCGTATTTGGAAAACACGTCAATAGCTACAAGTAAATAGCGTACGTTAACATTAAGTTTCGAAATGTTTTGCACATCGGTTAGATCAAGTTCAAACATGTCGTAAATGTTGTTTACCGTATAAGGATTTCTTGGAAACTTTCTCCTAATAGGTTTATGTAAACTGTAAACATCTTGTGCAAGCAACCATTCCTCTATATTCTTATCTGTAACGGTACTTGCTTGTGAAAGTTTGCCTAGAGTGGAAAAACCCGTAGGTTCTTGAGGATTGTAATAGAGGTCATGTAATCTGTTCATCTTCTCTGATTATAAGTACTCCACCTTTTCGATAGAAATAATTTAGAAATGACTAGTTTATATTTAAGGGTTCTAAGGGTTTTAAGCTCGTTATTGTGAAGATGTCCGCCAGTTGATATTAAAATGTCTTTGTACATGTCAAGGTCTTCCTCACTTACTTGTTTCAAGTCTACATTCTTTCTAGTAAGAAGTTCCCATAGACCTACAGTTGTGTTGTACTTCTTATTGTTAGTAATTAAAGTGTTGTGTTCTCTCTGTATTTTAGAATTACCTATCATATACTCTCCCGATTCTTTATCTTTATAGATTCCAAACAGAGAATCTACAATCCTGGGGGAGTTTACATAAGCTGCCAAGTATTTACCCGCAAGATCTCCTATGACATTAGGTTTTACATCTAGGGTCTCAGGTGTCGGAGGTTTCTCGAGTGCTGAAGTTTTCTCGAGTGAAACATCTCTTTTACTAGACTCTTCAAATATTCTTTTCTGCCTCTTCTCAGAGATTGGATCTTGTTTTTCACGTACTTTAATCCACTCTTTGTAAGGATCCCTAGAAACTGACGAGATTGAATCAGTAGCACCACGTTTTAAACGTTTGTACTCTTTTAGGCTGAGCAACATCATTTTCTGTAACATTACGTTAATGAACCTATTCCTGACAGTACAGCAGACAAGAGGGGAATTAAAAATCCTCCTTTCTGAACTAAAGTTTTCTTTTTCTTAGACAGAGAAACTTTTCTATCGACAAGATGTCTCAAAGATTCTTTATGTTTGTTCAATTTACGTTTAGAACACGAATGAATTTTACATTGACCGTTCAATACGTTCAGAGCACACTCTATTATAGCAAGTATCAACTCTTTCTTACCTCTCTCTAGAATAAAACTTCTCAACTTGGGCGAAGCCTTTTTAAGAACTTGTAAGGTATCGTAATGGGATTTTATCCGTTTCATGCTTTACAGGCAAGTAAACCTTTGTAACTTCTGACGGAAAGATTTGAGTTCGGAATCTAATCAAATCGTTAGTTCTCTGACAAAAGTCTATTAACAAATAACCGTGAGCCTTCTTCGTAGCGTTTTGAAAAGCTTTGTAAAATGCTCTCCAATTTTCAGGGTATATTTGTCTAGCTAGAAAAGTAATCTAATTTTTATCTTCAAGTTTCTAAACAAGACCATGTATTTTGTATTGAGCGAAATGTCTCTACTGTGGGAAGATTGATGAAAAAGGTTCTGAGTGATTAAAATTACAGATATGTTACGGTGATGACAACCTTTTGTGAATATCGAAGATACCTCGTTAGAGTAAGCTTTGTCGAGTAAATCGTCTAAGATTATTAAAACAGGTTTACTACAGCCTTGCTTCTCTTTAAAGTTTGGAAGACATTTATGATACGTCACAGGGGTATTGAATTTGCTAGACGGAGGAATGGCATTAGTTTCACCGAAACACCACAAAATTCTGCTGTAATTACTTACGTTTGATAGATGATTCAAGTTGTTGATCAGTTTTATAGTGAAAGTAGTCTTACCACAAAAACTTGGACCTGAGACAATTAAAGTGAAAGGGTGTTCAAACTTTACGACAACCATAACAGTCTCTTATCATAGGTATGGGTCCATCCCAGCAGTCGTGATCAGGATAATGTTTATCACATCTAAGACACTCTTTAACTATTGCACTACGTTGAACACTTTGAGGGAGTTTATCGTACACTAGATAAATACTTTTAGCTGCACAAGAAGCTAAAAATTCCGGGGATAACTCAGCCAATTCTTCTCTAGTATGATGAATAAGGGTTCTGTGGACCAACAACTTCTTCACTCCCAAACATTCTAGAGACGAGGACGAGTCCATACTGACACGGTACTTTCTCCTCGTCTTTATTTATACCCGTAAGGGTGGGAGTCGAACCCACCGCGAACTCTGTATCTCTTACTGAAACAGAGACGGTATTTCTTATCTTCAGGCTGCGAGACCATGCTCGGACCAGCCTTTCTCTTTATTTTCTTTTCTGTTCTCACAGAGACAGTAGCACTGTGATCACCGTTCAAAACCACGTTCTTAATAGTTTCGAAATTCACAATCTGTAAAGCCTTATAATTTAAGGTAATACCCCTAACTTTACAGACAGATTTTGAGGTGTTTTCGGATGGAACAAGTACCTTGTAATCATAGTTCTTTGGTCCTCCGGTAGCAAATTCAGAAATGTATGCGTCTGGCCCATCGTCAGTAAGTTCGTCAGTCATGTCTCCTAAATAGTCACCTGTAGGTAGTGTGTATTTGTCATCAAGTGTCTGCGTGTAAATCACGCTGTCAGTGTCGCAGTACAGAGCTCTACGCTGCAACTGATCAAGGTAAGAAAAGAGTTCCATTCTACCGCCTGTCGTCCCATAGGCCCCATGAACCACACTGGTGTGAGGAAGAGTAACCTGTTCCTCTTCGATTGGTATCCACGAAATCCACACGACTTCATGGTTTGCAAATAGGAGTCTTCTAATTTCTATCCCCGGTGTCGTGAGGAACCTGTACAATTCTAGAGGGTCCTTAACAAGTTTTGTTTTGCATCTGTCAGGATTCTCAACGAGCTTCCCCCAGAAGGAATTCAGACATAACGTGCTAATAGTCCTCTTTCCAGCGTTCTTTTCGTTTTGTGTAGGGTCTAACTGAATGCCTTCATGTTCGAAAAACAAATCGATATATTTCTTTTTTTCTGTCTCTGATGTCACCCAAGTAGGGTATCCGCTGGACTCTGTTTTGATTTTAAGGAACAGGTTAATATAGTCCACGAACAAACCACCCTCACGGGTTTCACGAGAGTACATTGTAGTTTTGTACTCTAGAAATTCGTGGACTTTCATAACGGAATAGCCTTTCTGAACAGCTAATCTCACCTCGTCCATAATCCAGGTGCCGGTGAGAACCCGCTCTTCCTCGTTAACGTGAGTGCAGGTCCCTTGCTCCAAAGTAGTAGCGCAGGAACGACAAAGGGGAAACAAGAGCTTACCACCCCACCTGAAAGGCAAAACGGGATGGTAGAGCTTTTGCGGAGGAAGGACTGTGCATTTGATAATACCTTCTTTGAGCATCATGAGATTGACATCAGCACACTGATCCCCCACGTAAACAGTGGGATGTCCTACAGGAAATTTATTGTATTTGCAGACATAAGGGTATAACGACATAATGTCTGCGTACAGGATTTTTTCGGAATGCTTCTCGTCCACCTTGTGGAAAAGGCGCATGGCTTCTGTTCGCCCTCCGTAGACCGAGTCTCTCATGACCAGAGGAGCATCACCTATCAAAGGGTCATCTTTCAACGCGGGGAAATTCTCGAGTACGAGATCAAATTTAAATTCCCACATTGCGTGAACAGTATACCCACATGATCTGATCTTCTCCAATCTGGTCATGGTGTTTTCGTATTTCTCAGCTAGGGATTCGGAAGAATCCATCATGGGTACGTCTCTGTTAGGTCTACAAAGACATCCATGATAATAACACCCGAGAAATTCGAAAACTTCTCGTGTTTCTTCACAGAAACCGTCTACTTTCCATTGAAGGAATTCAGGTAGGCGAACCTCTCTTCCGTTACCCGCATGACGGATGATTATATTCCTCTCCTTGGCTTCGTGGAAAGCCACATGAGGGATTTCCTAGAGTGCCTGTCTGCTTTACGGTAGCCGCAGGGAGGAACCAGACCTATGGTTTTGGGTTGGAGAAAAGTCTTACGAAAGATTTTGTTACAGGCCGACGCAATAGTAATGGCCTCTGCAAAAATGTCTATCTTGGCTATTTCCCAAAAGAGGGATTTGAGAGAGTGCAGGCTTCTCTCAACACTGTAACGTCGGCCCGGCAATACTTTTCCAATTCTTTTTTGTTGTCAAACTCCTCGTTTTCGAAATACTTATGCCAATCTAGAAAAACTTCTCGGTCTTTCTCAGACATGGTGTCAAGTCCGTAAAACGATTTGTCAGGATGCGGACCAACGTAATTGAGGTTTTGACTGGTGTTGAAAAAATGCGGGTAATAACCTTTGGCAATATCGGTTAAGCCGAATGTCTTGGGGAAACTTCGCAGAGGAAGTGGGATGAAGTTTAAACTGTCTAGAAAGACGAAATGTTCAAACTTCATGCACAAGATTTTGCATCCAGACATGACCAAGTCTGGAGTCCACTTTTCTCTAATAGCGAAGTCGAGAATAAACTGCAGATCGTAAGCTCTTGCGTTGTGTGCAATGATGATGAGCTTTTTAAACTGGGGTCTGTGAATTCTCAGATAATCCATGAAACTACGGATAGGATCTTCCCAAAATGAATGAAAACGTGTTCCGCAATTTGAACAGTAAGCGTCTTTAGACGACTCACAATGGGAACAAGATTGTTGAGCACAGAGTAGATTGGGGACATGAAGAAAAGTATTGCCTTTCAGTAGCGTGTCTTGAGTTGACTCTATATCGTAATAGATGTATAAAATCTTGTCAGAACGCTCAGTGATTTTCAAGGGGGCCATGTAACATTCGTGTCCTGTGTCAGGCTCATAATAATTACAATTACTGTAGTAAGTTTTAAAACATACATGTTTCTGCCGGTACGCTTTAAACTTTCCGCAAGTCTGTAGAGCCATACATACACTGCGTCCCTCGATGAGGTTACGTTTGTGATTATCTAAGCATACTTCTCCACGAAAAAGTCTCCTACATTCATCACAAAACACAGACTTCACGTTTTCGGGACAAGGTGGAGTAGATCTACATGAAAAGCAAACGTGCTCACAACAATGTTGCGCACCTTTACCGAAACCCCTATTACACCCTTCACAGAAGTAGCGCTGGGCCATAGCTCCTTTTATGTTGACAATTGTATGGTAATGACGTTCGTCTGGGTCGTATACAAGGTATAGTATTTGTTTGTCTTGTCCGTTGTTTCCATCAAATATCACTCTATCGAGATTAAAGCCCTCGTAAACCACTAGCCTATATTTATTCTAAAAATGCTTTTGAAATGCCTGAAGCTCCGGGATTCCTCCACCATTCGTGAGATCTACACCAGATTCTCTCAAAAGCCTTCAACTTTTGCCTTGATTTTCTTATTACTCATATCCCTCTTCACATAATTACGATAGTCAGGGTCATGCTCCACTTTAGCAACTGCCATCACAATAGTGAATGCAAGGCACTTTAGAGCTGCTTTAATAAAAATAATACTACTTTTCATAAGGGCAAGTGCGCTAGTCGTACGAGCCCTCGTAGGTACTCCACCAGCTCTACCGTTACCGTTAGGCATGTGGACAATGTCCACAACCAAACGTAAGCGATCGGTAGCGTTGAAGCGCTCGTTCGACTGACACACTTTCTGAACAACGCTTGTGATCACCTCCATGTTAATCTGATCTTTTCTCCTATAGGAGATACCGATAGGTTTGTCCATATTATTAACCTCGTTAAAAATAGAGACACCAACCATATCGTGATCTCTAGCTTCTACTAAAGCATGGTCTATTACATCTTGCAAACATGCTTCAAAATAGTTAGCTCTAGAATTTTCACCTGGTTCTCTAAGGTTGATAACTAGTTCCAAGCCAACTGCACCGAACCGTGGATAGTCTTTACGACTAGATTCCAGAATCGTGAATGGTGAGGGGGCTGCCCTTTCATTCACGTTCGTACTATCCGGTACGTTGTCTGAACCTAGTTCGTTTACACCCGCATTTTCGGGTTGAGCTTCATCTTGAGAAGTGGTACCTATATTGTTTCCAGATTCCTCAGATAATGAGAATATTATAGGAGAAAAATTCCTCCGACACTGGGACTTGAACCCAGGACCTTTGGCTATTCGCGCCAATGCTCTACCAACTGAGCTAAGCCGGAGTTCAATTCACAGCGCCGGATGGAACCTCTCTCCTATGACTGATTGCCCTAATGGTCTACCTCACAGACAGACAAGTCATGTCATATGCAGTACTGTGAGGCACACTAATTAGTGATTTTTATGACCGGGCTCCCACTGTTATTGTACAGTTGACATTCAAGATAGATATATAAGCTTTCATGAACCACAGATTATTGTCTCTGTTGGACATTACATGAGAATATTATAGGAGAAAAATTCCTCCGACACTGGGACTTGAACCCAGGACCTTTGGCTATTCGCGCCAATGCTCTACCAACTGAGCTAAGCCGGAGTTCAATTCACAGCGCCGGATGGAACCTCTCTCCTATGACTGATTGCCCTAATGGTCTACCTCACAGACAGACAAGTCATGTCATATGCAGTACTGTGAGGCACACTAATTAGTGATTTTTGTGACCGGGCTCCCACTGTTATTGTACAGTTGACATTCAAGATAGATATATAAGCTTTCATGAACCACAGATTATTGTCTCTGTTGGACATTACATGAGAATATTATAGGAGAAAAATTCCTCCGACACTGGGACTTGAACCCAGGACCTTTGGCTATTCGCGCCAATGCTCTACCAACTGAGCTAAGCCGGAGTGAATTGAACTCAGATATATCCTCAGATAATGTATCAGTATTACAATCTGGCAAACTCGAAGTTTCTATTTCATCATCAGATTCCGAGATAGTTATAATCTCTATATCTCTTCCGGAATCAGATAATGGTACAGTATCATTCTCGTTTTCAGCTTTAATACTTATAGCACTTACGGAATCTAGAGACTTTATCGATTCCATTTCTCCTTCCGAATCTGACGTGATATCAATATAGTTAGACGCCATTTTATAAAAAAATATGTACTCACTCAGATATACAACTTGCTCTGATAATGGTAGGACAGTTTCTGAAATTAAAAAAGAGAATAGAATAATTATATTTATTGAAAAAGAAAATGAATAACGCAAACGTATTGAACAGAAAAATGAAATGAAGTGTTGCTGACTCACCTGATTTCGCATACAGCAGGCACTGCACACATTTTTCACTGTTTCTATATAGACGAACTATGACAAACTGAAAACAAAACAACGCATTCAGTCTATTATATAAGGAAAACGTGTAACTGTTATAAAATTAAAACTGTAAGTAGATCATTAAAATGTCATCCTTTCACGATCATGTCGCAAGAATGCAGCGCCTACTCTTTTTTTTAAATTGAATTCTATGTCTGGTAGGTCAAGTTCTTTATGATTGCAACGTCTAAGTGTTAACCAGCTCCCTTTATGAATGGAAAGTCTACTCTTTTAAAATTTGAATTCTATGCCTTGTAGGCCCAGTCCATTATGTATGCAGCGCAAAAGTGATAACCAACTCCCTTTTTGAATGCAATGCCTACTCTTTTTTAATTTGAATTCTATGTCGGGTAGGCCAAGTCCATTATGCATGCAGTGCCAAAGTGTTAACCAACTCTTTGTAATTTACAATTAACGGCTTGCCGCAAACTTTCTTTTTAAAAAAGCACACAAAAAAATATATTAAAAGAAATTTATACATTAGTTAGCAGTATGAAATCTTACCTTTGATATAGTTGATGATGATGATGATGATGATGCACTAACACTTTCAGTCACTTGTAGAAATAATCACACACGCACGCAGCTACACAAACACAGTTGTGAATTATCTTCGGTATATGTGATCAACTGCTAGAAACATTTCTCTTATATAGTCTGAAGAACATGACGTGTTGATTATGAGTTAGAAATAACGTCCAGGATATGCCTCGAGCAGTTCCGCGTATAACGGTTTCAAGACGGAACTGCCTAGCAGTTTATATATATAGATATTGAGTAACGGATTTTCCCCTCCTCATTTGAACTTATACAAGTTTCTTGTTTGAAATAGAATT
The DNA here is from genome assembly GCA_964059195.1 of Ectobius pallidus. Classification (NCBI taxonomy): domain Eukaryota; kingdom Metazoa; phylum Arthropoda; class Insecta; order Blattodea; family Ectobiidae; genus Ectobius; species Ectobius pallidus. Next base: position 42,334,323 of record CAXKWD010000006.1, read on the forward strand.
AGATGCCGGAACCGGATTTCTTACAAGGATGTACTTTCAAAAAAACTTGTTATGATACGTTTCTACATTTAGAATTATATACCTGAAGAGTAACGGGTTTTCCCCTCCTCATTTGAACTTATACAAGTTTCTTGTTTGAAGTAGAATTAGATGCCGGAACCGGATTTCTTACAAGGATGTACTTTCAAAAAAACTTGTTATGACACGTTTCTACATTTAGAATTATATACCTGAACAGTATCGTGTCTCGTGTGACTACTGTTATGTTAAGTAACGGGTTTTCCCTTTTTGAGGAATTTCCACTAAACATCTGGGATCTATAATTGCAGACAAAAATAATGTTAAGGCAGAAATTAAGTGTCGACTAAAATCAGGAAATGCTCTATACAATATTCTGTGAAGTATAATACCTACAGCTTTGAAATTTTAAAGGTTTACATTGTAACAGGTGAATGTTCAAATTTTGAAAGAAATCGGATAGATAGAAAAAAAGTTTTGCTGTAAATTATTTCATTCCACTTGTGTGTGATTCATACATATAAAGTTTGCACGAATTCCCTAGAGATAATATATCACTTTTAAAAAAAAAACAATATTCAGTGAAGTATAACAGCTACAATCTTAAAATTTAAAAGGTTTTGTACTTACATCGTAACAGGTGAATGTACAAATTTTTAATTAAATCGCTTCGCTAGAAAAAAAGTTTTGCTATAAATTATTTTATTCCAGTTATGATTCATATTCAAATTCTACCGAAGTAATCATTGAACAAAATATAGATTGCTATCAGAAAATGTGTTACAGATTCAGCCTGCTGGTAACGGTTAGTTAGCAAGCAGGATCTTCCTGCATGACGTAAATGTTATAACGTCTGTGTTCAGCAATGCATTACAACTTACCGATTTTTATATAACTCAAACAGACAAAAACATATCGCTTTACATTTAACTCTGGTGTTAATAATTTGGAGTTCCTCTATTTAGTAAGCAATGTCATTGTTTTATAGAAATTTGAATAATAATAAACATGTTAAGGATAGCGCGGGGACGTAGAGTAAGGCGCTGCATACATATTGGGAGTTTGCCTACCAAACATAGAATTCAAAATTTAAAAAAAAGTAGTCGCTGTATTCGTAAAGGTAGTTGCTTAACAGTTTTGGCGCTGCATACATAAAGGGAGCTGGCCTACCAAACATAGAATTCAAAAATTTAAAAAGTATTCGCTATATTCGTAAAGGGAGATGCTTAACAATTTTGGCGCTGCATACAAAATGTGAGCTGGTCTACCATACACAGAATTCAGAATTTAAAAAGCAGTCGCCGCATTCGTAAAAGGAATTGCTTAACAGTTTTGGCGCTGCATCCATAAAAATCAGTTGGCCTTCCATACACAAAATTCAGAATTTAAAAAGTAGGTGTGTATTCGTAAAGGGAGTTGGTTAATAGTTTTGGCGCTGCATCCATAAAAAGAAGTTGGGCTACTGTACACAAAATTCAGAATTTAAAATGTAGCCGGTGTAATCGTAAAGGGAGTAGGTTAACAGTTTTGGCGCTGCATCCATAAAAATAAGTTGGCCTACCATACACAAAATTCAGAATTTAAAAAGTAGTCACTGTATTCGTAAGGGGAGTTGGTTAACAGTTTTGGCGCTGCATCCATAAAAATAAGATGGCCTACCATACACAGAATTCAGAATTTAAAAAACAGTCGCCACATTCGTAAAAGGAATTGTTTAACAGTTTTGGCGCTGCATACATAATGTGAGTTGGCCTACCATACACAGAATTCAGAATTTAAAAAGCAGTCGCCGCATTCGTAAAAGGAATATCTTAACAGTTTTGGCACTGCATACAAAATGTGAGCTGGCCTATCATACACAGAATTCAGAATTTAAAAAGCAGTCGCCGCATTCGTAAAAGGAATTGCTTAACAGTTTTGGCGCTGCATACAAAATGTGAGCTGGCCTACCATACACAGAATTCAATAAAATAATAACAGAATAATAAAAGATATCCTCCCTATCCACCATATTGTAGCTTACGCCATTTTGAAGCTTCTGCTATTTTGAAATTTCTAGTATCAGCCCAGTTTGAAAAATAAAATTTCGACTTAGAACACTCTTGCATTAATTTCGACTGAGCACACTTTTGCAATTACTAATTTTAAATCTGGCACTAGAAAACATTTTGAATCCACCATCATGGATGATGTCATCGGTAGGTCGGTAATGCAACTAACTACTTTACAATTTGACCGACGCCGTAAGCTGCCATCTCTTCCTTTTACAACTTGACCGACGCCGTAAGCTGCCATCTCTCCCTGTTACAACTTGAACGACGTCGTAAGCTGTCATCTCTTCCTGTTACGTAAAAGTAATAATGACTCTTTGGGGCCTAACTCCTAAACAAGGCGTAGGGACGCTTCAGGAATACCACTGGGTGAAAGGGCGCAAGTACATTGCTCGGAAATGAGTCCCATGACGTCACAAGACAGTCTGGATCTAACGACACAAGTATAGATCCTGTTCCTGTTACGTAACAGGAATAATGGTTCTCAGGGCCTAACTCTTAAACGAGGCGTCGGGAAGAGTCGGTAATAGCACGGGGTGAAAGGGCACATCTCGCTTTTCTGAATCGAGTACAATGACGCCGGGCGTCTGGAAGAGGCGTCGCGGTACAAAGGGCGGGGGCCGAAAATGGCCTGATACTTATGTTGAATGAAATAAGCAGAAGTCCACATTATTACTAACCAGTTAAACGATACTAAGGGTGGCGTGCACCATCCAGGAGTAAATCTTACTAAAGTAGTAAATTTTAGACGGAGACCTGGAGTATACAAGACCCAGTACATCTGTCTCACTCTTTAAGTCATACTAGTAATGTGCTAGAGTGAGACAGACAAACCGGTTTTTGTTGCATCATGTTCCCGTCTTAGATTTACTACTTTAGTGCTTCTCTTTTAGTAACTTACTCTTTTAGTAGGTGTTGGAGAGCTCAATTGATAGTTACTTCTTTAGTTGTAACTAAAGTAGTAAACGATTTTTACTAAAGAAGTAGTCGAATTCTGCGCAGAACAGAGCAGAAACATTAGTGCAGCGCAGCAGAACACGTGCATTTCAATTGCCGGTATTATTCAAGTGCCAGATAATGAAAAGGAAAGGTTCGCTGAAACAATGAATATGAATTTGGGTTGTTCCAAATATTACCAATGACAATCTTCATGTTTTAAAATAGGTCTAATAGTAATGTTTTATTCATTACTAATTTTAATTCCTTCAATTGAATATTTTCAGTTTAGTGGCCTACGTAGCCTACTGTGATTACAATTTTTGTGCAAACTATTTCTGTATTATAATGCAAATAATTGGAATTTCCAGTTGATTGTCATAATTGATTCACTGTCAATATTATAATTATTTCTCTCATAATAATAATAAATTTCTAAAATATATTAAAATATTCTTCCCCAAAAACGATAAATCAATTATTCTACAGTTGTTTATCATAAATCTCACTATAATGAATTATTAATACTTATTGACTGTTTAACAATATTAATAAGAAGTATTACACAAAATCATGAAAAAGGGGGGATAAAAAGGATAACAAAACTAATAAGGGGCATTATGTTTCTGTCCTTTTTCAAATGCACAGAACATTTACTTAAAAAATATTACCTTATAAAAATAATAATATTACAACTGAGAAATGTAATATTTAAACAAAAAATGGCGGTACAATATTTCGGACGCTATGAACTCCAATAATAATTATGTAGATGGTTGTGTGTTTAAAAATAATTTCAGTGACTACTTCTCTAGATCCTGTGCAGCTTCAACCTCCGGGCCCCTCCTTAAAATTTTCTTTCGGCACTCATGTTGGCATTTTTTTTCTATATAGTTTATAATGCTTCTCACTTTCCTGTCCACAGGGTTAGGCCTAATTAAATAGTTAGCAGCATACTATAGACCTGCAGCATCTGTTATAGTTTATTCCCAAACATGAAAGTCTCGTCTCACTCCACCATTCGAGACTTGGGGAGTCTTTAAGGAATGGTTTTACAATGTGTCCCCTTCTCAATGTACGCTAATCCCAGAGTCAGTCAAATTTTCTTCCGATGTGGCCTGTTTGGACATTTTTATACCTGGGTTAGAAAAAAAGACATATTATTCATTAACACTGCGGGTGCAACTATTGAACTTTTAGCTCTTATAATTATTATTATAATCTGGCATTCGCAATGTTGTGCTTTAAGTTAAGCTATAGAAGTGTAATGTAATAATATTAATTTACAATAATTACATTAAATCGTTTTACAATGAGAATCACCTATTGTTCAGTAATTCTATGGTTAAGTAGCAGGGGGAAGTGTTTTCTGGGTAGCTCCAAGAACGGAGGCTTTCATTTATTGGAATGTACTACACCTCGCCGATATCTGTATCCATATGATTAGCTTGAAATACATCGTCGTTTTCTGACCCAAAGTTAGGGAGAACTGCAACATCTAAAGGCCGATCCAGCTAGGAAGATATTTAAGAGCACATGAGCTCCTTGTACCGTGCAATGCAAACGTCCCTTCCACTCACTCTTCCCCTCACCTTTGGTGGACGTCTTCCTAGCTGGATCGCTCTCCGCAATGATATTTCCACATTTGACTGACTGAAATCACATGGATGTAGTGAGAATCTGACATCGTTTCTTCCAAACGCCAAAATTTCATGTAAGGATTTATGAGCTTAATTATTTACGTTATTAAATGCCCTACTAGGTATGGTTCGCTTAATATTTATTAAATCACCTGCCACAACTCTCATTTTTGGTATACAACCTTCTTCATCTCAATAACTTATCCTCAGTTTAACTATGTAATCCATTTAATGTGATATGTAACTCATAACTCACGCAAATGCCACAGAACACACTTACTCCACAACTTTACTCCACCCCCTGAGTAGGAGTAAATATTGGCCTTATTTACTCCACAACTTACTACGTTAGTAACGTACTCCGTGTTGGTGCTCTCCACCACTTGTGGAGTAAGTTCATTTACTCTGGGAGTAAATAAAATTTTTACTTCTTTAGTACATTCCTCTATGTTGAAAGCCGCCGAGTTTAGTTTACTCCTGGTTGGTGCACGCCGTCCTTACTAAAAGAGTACGGTTACTAAAAGAGTAGCTTACTAAAGTAGTTAGAACTAAAGAAGTAAGGCTTACTAAAAGAGTAAATGGCATGAGTTTGGTGCACGCCACCCTTACTGTGTGAGGTGAGCGAACCTTATACTGTATATTTAATTTGTATTGCGTGTTCTGTTCCAAAACTCCCCATTTTTAACTACTGTCTATGGCCATCTCACCTTTAAAAATGGGATAGATGGCCCACTTTTTCCAGGAGAGTTGGCCAACAACTTAAGAGTCATATTTTCAAGATCTTCTGATTTTTCTAACACAAATTGTAAAAATTCTCACTTAAGACTAATTTCCATCAAACTGGAAACCCAAGGCTTCGATTCTCAATTGCTGATTTATTTTTATTGCTAGAGAATTAAATAAACGAACATATTGATACGTATACCTTAATGAAACAATTTTCAAAATCCAATCCAGTAACATGTAGGTTATGTAAATAAAAACGACTTTGACAGTGTACCCCTAATTAAATAAATTATTCAATTCATTTTCAAAATTATTTATGTGTTTAAAATGGATGGGACTCATGTTTCTATGCCAAAGGTGGCTCCATAATATTGTATTATTTTTCATATTTAGGTTTATTTGTGGAAGATTAATGACTGATATAAGAAATATTAACAATGTTGGTGTTTTGGAGACCTCTTCCAATACCTATTGCTATTGTTCTGGTGGCCCGAGTTTCACCCCCGGCACCATCTCGGATTTTACTGAGATAGTGGAATCTGGAACGGGAAGCAATCAGCCTCGTTAGCACAACCGAGGATTTAAGCCTATTTGATAAAACAGTACATTACGGATGTGGTGAAGAAAACCAACAATACCGGTCATGGAAGTCGGCATGCCGATCAGGTGCTCTCGATCCTGTCATCAACTAACGAAGTCGAAAGATGGAGAGTTTAGTTATCTTTTCAGAAATATATCAGAACTTTTCAGTTATCTCAGAATTGATTCTGTTTTCCAATATGTTTATTTTTACGTTGTGATAACTTATTTTAGCACTTAAGTTTATTTTTTTGTATATATTTATAGAAGTACTGTACTTATAGAAATACAGTCTTTCTACTTTGTTCCCTGTCCCTTCTATCTTCTAAATGGTGTGGCCAACTGTCCCTATGTCCTATGGCAATCTCCCCCTGACATCTCGGGTGAGATGGCCAATGTATCATCTTTTAAATGTTGGGATTTCTCACCCTACATTACGTTTTTCTCCATAAAACATTATGTTACGAGAATGTGGAGATCCAATGACCTAATTGAACATTTTGCACAAGAATTATCTTGAAAATCCTTCAAGTTATTGAGCATTAAAAAAAGCGTAGCCATCTCACCCGGATTTACCCTATGTTCAAAGTCTGTCACTAACAGATTGTCTAACTACATTACTGCAGCATTGCAATTGTTTCTGATGCTTGTATGTAATATTTTTTTCATGAAAAATAAAAGAAAACATATGGACAATGCTAAATTTACCTTGTGACTTACAGATGGGTTTCGAAAAGTGAAGACCTCTTTTCAAAGTGAAAAAACTATGAATGGCATTACTCTCTTGATGTTTGTTGTGATCAGAGAATGTAGTACAAAAAGGAAACCAATAGACAACTCAGCAATAAACTATATTATATTCCTCATGATCAGATGCAGCACCCATATTCAGACTCTAGAGGCAAGGTACTTTCTGCTCCCCAATTTCAGAAGTAATGGCCTTGCCCCCCAGTATACAGAAGTTAGTATTTAATAGCAAGTTGTTTGCTATTAAATTCTTAGACCTATGTCTAACTGCTGTCCTATACCTAGGTATTATACCAAAATAATTCTTGCTCACCCAAGAATATTTTAAAGTTGGTACCTGATATTTTCCAGTTCAATTTAGCTTTGCCAACTTCAAAAAAATGTCTCTAGATATAAATACATTCATTGCTCTTAAAAAAAATTCAATTCCATAAAGAACTTACCTAAATTTCGAGAAATATAGGCAAATGACAAATTATATATAATTTTTAACATATCATCTTCTCTTTTTAGACTCCATGAACTAATGACACTGTATTAATATGAATTTCTGGTTAAAAATAGCATAATGGTAATATATTTTGAAGTTTATTTTTTATATACATATTCAATGTTCCAAAATCTTCAGAACAAAGTAAAACTTTTGTATTAATTTCAAGCCACAGCCAGAAATAGAACAAGAACTGAACACAAAAGTTAGGTACCTTCTAGGTCAAAAAGTATTTTCTACTCCCCCCCCCCAAATTTTAAGGTTTTGTCATATAACTTAAGGCTTATGTATAGGCCTAACTACTGTTACTAAAATTCCAATTTTTGCCCCCCAAAAACTATTTTGAAGTCAGTGCCTCTGGAAGCACCACAGTGCCATACAAGGCTGGAGAGAGAGAGTAGGAGAAAATGTAAAACAGTGCCTAATCGCTACACCAGATTAGGTAAGTTCTTCTCTTCAAATATATATATGCCTAATGTGCAAATATTGTGGGTTTTACTTCTTAGGGCTGGAATGATGTTAGTTTTCATGGTTCGGACCAGATCCCAACACCAAATATAGACTCACTGGCTTACAATGGAGTAATACTCAATAGGCATTATGTTCAGCCACTCTGCACTCCTTCCAGATCTGCTCTGATGACAGGGATGTACCCTATCAGCTTAGGTGAGTAACTAAACAACAGCATGAGTCCCCTTCTCAAATATCATATAGCTTATACCAGTAGGCTACTTGTGTATTTCAAAAATGTATCACTACACTGATAGTTTCACAAAGTAGGTAATCAATTCTGGGGAAGTGCAGTAACAATAGAAAAAGGCAAAAATAATATTTAGACCTGGGTACTAGCACGTGCAGTAACAATAGAAAAAGGCAAAAATATTATTTAGGCCTAGGTACTAGCTTGAGTGAACAGTAGACGCAGCAAATAGAAAAGTGTATTTCCTTCTAATTTTTCCATTTCCCTCTTTCTTTCTGTCCTTTCTTTATATGTTTCTCTACTTTCTCCTTTGTTTCTTCTTTTCCTTCCTGCCTCACTTTGCCTTATGCCTCCTTTATTTAATTTATCTCTTTCTTTCTTCCTTTCTTTCCTCTTGTATTCAACCTTTCCTTGAAATATCTTTCATTCTCACTGCCTTTCATTCTTTCTTTTCTAACATTCTTTCATTTATCTCTTCTTGCTTACCATAATACGTATTTCTTTGTTCTTTTTCTCTTCTTTTCTATTTAAAGTACCTTTTTGCTATCTTTGTGTCTTACTTTTCTTCCTTCATTCATTCATTCTTTCCTTAGGCCTACTACATCCTAGCTTTTTTCTAGTCTTTGTTTCCTTCTTTCTTACTCTTCTCTTCTCTTCTCTTCTCTTCTTTCTAAATATTTTTTCTTCCATTATATGTAGCCTATTTCTTCTGTGTTTTTTTTTTGTTTCTTTAGTTAATGTTTTCTTTTTTAGTTTGATGCTAACTTTATTTGTTTATTTCTGTATTTACTTCTATCGACTATGTTTCAAAGAGTTAAGTTAATATCTCTACATATTCGCTAAAACTCTGAACTTTTCACTACATTGCCTATGTAGGCTTTAAAACCATGGTAAAGGACAAATTATTTTCAACTCTTTGAACATAAACAAGGTTTTTACTACAGAAATCAGAGTAGCCTAATACAGTAGGCCTAGGCCTATTTGTTTCTTTGTAAATAGGAGCTTCGAGTTTATAAATTTTTGTAGGCCTACACTGTTACTAGTTTCTTTATGTGCACTGTGGGTCTATTATTAGTAACAATTATGTAACATCAGTACTTTTTTCTGGGGGTATGCAGGGGTATGCATACCCTTAAAGATTTTTCCATATAGGAGAAAATCAATAATTTCCACAATTTTAAACCTGGAGAATTTGTGTCAAACAAAATAACAAAAGTGATTATATGCATCGTTTGCATTAAAGTAGCTATTTTTAATGTTATGTTCGTTATCTATAGGCCCTACAATGATTTTTGAGAAGTGGGGCCTGACATTACCATTGCAATTGTGCTGTAGAGCTCACTAGTTTTCCCAATTGCAGTATCCCTTTCCTCTTGGCTTCAAATTGCAATTATTTGCATTAATGTTGCTGCACATCAGGGGGTGTTCAAATGTCGTGCGCAAACACTTGTAATTTCTTCCAGACTGCGCACCACACCATCCAGGAAGCAGAATCAGCCGAGCTCTGTTTGTTGTTTGATTAGAAACGTGATTTTCCACGTGCTTTCAGTACCATTATTTGAATATTTTAGAAGAAAACAGTTCAGTCTAGTATTTTTTCGTTAGTTAAAATCTGTTTGTTATGTATTCATTTTTTAAGACCTAGACAATATTAGTGTCTAGGATAGGAACATAGGGAGGTGCACAAAATTGTATATAATATTATATTAATTATGCTCGAAAATATAAATTGATTAGATAGGTACAGAATTAAGAAAAAATCTCCTACTTAATTGTTTGCCTTAATTGTAGAATGTAGAGCTGCCTCCTTAGTTGGAAAAATGTAAAAGGGCCTAATATATATAGGCCTAGTACATATATTTAACTTTATTTGTACATTTTTAGACCAGGCAGGCCTACAAACATGTACTGGTAACAATATAAATTTGAAAAAAGACACATCAAGGTTATTAAGTTAACAAAATCAAGGTAGATTATTAAAATTGTTATATTTTAAAGAAAATAATGATGGCCTATATCCAACTTACTTTTCCAATGAAACTTTATGAAAAGAATTTAATGTGGAAAGCCTTTATTATATTACTATTTTGGTATTTCTTTAGACCTACAGATTATTATATGCCTATTCAGAGAATTTGAAGATTTTTCATATTATTTTATTTCATCCCAACATTTTTACACCAAATTAAAGATGCATAATTAAGAAATAAATAAACAGTGGTAGTAGATAGTTTTCTCCTTAGTATAATAAATTTTTATGTAGGCCTACGCCTACCTACAAAAAGGACTGGGAATCAAAATATATTTAAAGTGAAAAAAATTAGAACAGTTATTTCAAATGTTCACTATTGAGTAAAATGACAGTATATAATAATAGCCTTAGGACTAATTATTCTGAGATTGATATTTTTCATATGAGTTTAGTATTTTGAATGCGAGTTTTTTTAATTATTTTGAGATTATCTAGATGTATTTGTACTTTAATTTTTTGTACTTTTCTTAAAAGCCTTCATTGTAATTCGGTTTATGCACTTTATGTTCTCAACGAAATAAATAAATAGAAGAAAATCTGCACAAATGTGCAAAAGATCAATAGGCCTAATTAATATTTGCTATAAGCGCTAATAGGCCAGTCAGTAGAGAATCGAAACAGGGGCGTATGTTGCAAAAGGTGGGGTAGAAGATTTTATTTTTTACAAACATGTAAAAAAACAAAAATGCTAACATGAGCAACCTCGGGAAAACTTTTGGCAGTAAAAAAACCTCGAAATTTTAGGACTTTTTTTGGTTTTACGCCTATAACTCCTAAGCGGTGCATCCTAGCGAAAAATTTACGATGTAACTAATTAAAGAACATTAAATTCTGTGTCGAATGAGTACCGTAACGTAATAATTCGGTCAGGTAATATGGTCGAAAACCACGGACAAAGAACGGCGATTTTTTCCAACTTTGCCAAAAACTGAGATGTAGTATTATATATGAACCTGCAGCTTGGAAATGAGTACTCTGAGAGAAAAACTCGTGAAATAAAAGTTGTAGAACATCAAATTCTGCGTCCACTGAGTACCAAAATTGTCAGTTTCGGTGAAGCACACCTCTCGAAATTGGCGATCTCCCGGTGTATGGTAATTGGCATAAGAATCCCATGAAGGTACCTGTGAGTTGCAACTCTAGCCAACCAACCCGAAAGTATCTTTCTATCACATTTCTTAATAGGAATAGTAATAATAATAATAATAATAATAATAATAATTAACAATAATTTAAGTATAATTATATTTAGTGTATGTCTAGTGTATAGTGTCTTTGTACGCAGCATTCACCCCGCTTCCCTCCAATGCTGCAGAAGAGTGACAGTATTTCGCAGTATTGGATGGAGGCTATCTGCTTCATAAAGTTGTTTGGCCACCCAACACCTCCTTCGTCACCATCGCCAAGAGTTAATCCTCTTTAAAAAAAAAATACACGATGGGTTCACGAAAGTTGCCGTTGTATTCGACAGATAGGCCTACCCTGCTCAGAGTGGCACCAAAAGATCTGAGTTATTGCGGCGGATGAAGATTCGCCATTCCCCCTAAGTAATCTTTGATGTAGCCTAAATACAATTAACCAAGTCGCTCAGGAAAAGTTTTTGGTCAGTGAGTTTAATAAAAGTCTTCTCATTGAAGTCCTGAAAAGTCACTTCGAAGATTGTGACATTAAAGTCAATCAGGCCCATGCTGACTTGCTCATTTCCAAGGCCAAGGAGCATGAAAATGTCCCAATAATTGGAGAGGACATAGATCTTCTTGTGCTTATGATAGGGCTTGGCCAGCCATGCATCAACTTGGTCTTTCTGAAGCTGCTGATGTGCAATATTTGAGAACATCTTTCAAATTCGACCAATCCATATCCAGCCACATCCTTTTCATCCACGCGTTTAGTGGATGTGATACGATATCTGCTATTTTTGGTCGAGGAAAGATGAAGCTGAGAAGCATGGTCACCTTTTCGAAAGAACGTCAGGACATCTCCTGATGCTTCGTCGACCCATTCACCAGCCATGATTAGATTGATGAGGCTGGTGATCTCTACACCGGAGATCCCACCAAAGTAGCTCTGGACGAACTGCACCAATCCACGTTCACACGAGCAGTGGCCAAGGGAAAAGTGGACCTCGCAAGACTACCACCTGATTATGATGCTGCACGCCACCATTCATATCGGTGTTTCCATCAAATACAGACATGATTGGGTAAAACAAGAAACCTTGAAGAAAGAGGATGGGTGCGTAGTAATGCAGGTCTAGTGCCACTAAAAACCAACAGATACGTGACTCCCTTGTTTCTACTCAACACAGTGTCATGCCCTTGCAAGATAGCGTGTAGTAGAGCCTGCTCTTGCCGTAAGGCTGGTCTGAAGTGCTCTTCCATATGCAATCACTACTGTGTTCAGCAATGTGAGAACACTTTATCCACTGGTAGTTGATGATGACGACAAAGATAACTTCAACCAGCTATTGGAGCCCGAGGAACAACCAGAGGAGGATGATGAGAGCTTCCTACCACTTCCACAGATGCTAATAGAGGAACTGGGCTCCTTGGTTTATTTAAATTACACACATTTTTCAACAAATATTTATTGACTAATGGTTTTCAGGTTCAGGCTTATTAACACTTCATTTCTATTACTATCAGTTTTTTTTATAGATTTAAATCGTGGTAAATTAATAAAATGATGGTATCGTGTATAATTCTTATGTGTTTTTAAATTACATTCATGTTTTCTTATTTACTCATGTGTTTTCATGTTTGTTTTCTCCATATTCACATTTTAAAATGATTATTTGATGATAATAAAGCAAGAATAACTCTGTATGATATACACCCGTACGTTTGAAGCGTTCTAACTCATTGGTACCTTCATATGCCAATTGCCGGACACCGGGAGATTAACAATTTTGAGAGGTGTACTTGACCGAAACTAAAACTGTTGGTACTCAGTAGACGCAGAATTTGATGTTCTACAATTTTTATTTCATGAGTTTTTCTCTCAGAGTACTCATTTCCAAGCTGCAGACTCATATATAGTACCATATCTCAGTTTTTGGCAAAGTTGGAAAACATCGTCATTCTTTGACCGTGGTTTTCGACCATACTACTTGACCGAATTATTACGATGTGGTATTCATTCAACGCAGAATTTAATGCTCTTTAATTAGTTATATCATAACGTTTTTACTAGGATGCACCGTTTAGGTGTTAGAGGCAGAAAACCAAAAAAGTCCTAAAATTTCGAGGTTTTTTTGCCGCCAAAAGTTTTCCCGAGGTCGCCCGTGTTAGCATTTTTGTTTTTTTACATGCTTGTATCCATATATATACAAGTTAAAAAAATAAAAGCTTCTACCCCACTTTTTGCATCATACAATACCTCTGTTGTTGCATTTGGATTTTGTTATGTGGTATCTTTCATAGAAGTTATCACAGAGGAACACACATTCTGGACCAAGCTCATGGTACAATAAAACTTGGTTTTGATAACAGTATTAGCCTGAAAACAATTTATGTACGCACATACTCGTACTAAGTAGCCTATAAACACTTCTAATATTAGTAATGTTTAAGCTGCACATGGGAATAGGGCAAAGGAAGATGTTCTCTTTGTTGAAAAACACCTTCTAAATCGTCCCTAATGCTGCCATTGCTTCCCGGATGACGTCATGCGCAGAAACAGATTTTCCACGTTTGCGTATGGCGCTACCTAATAGTAATTTATATCTACGTACCTTGGCTGCACATGTCTTTCTGTCTCTGTCTATTCTGCAGTTGTTTTTCATGTGTTAAATTATAGGCTACTTGTACGAACTGACTCTACCTCAGAAGGCAGAAAGTCTTATAACCTTATGTATATTGTGTGCAATTCTACTTTCTTTCTAAATGTATGGATAAGTCTGGCAATGTCCAACCAAGTCAAAAGCGAGAGTAGGCCTACCCCTTCCATTTTTTTACAAAAAAATGCACTGTGTAATGTTATTAGTGGTATTTAGAAAAAAATATTTCATGAATCAAGTACAATCAAATTGGATTACTAAGCAGTAGTAATTAAATGAGGGATAGAGCATAAGTCATAGCAACTATTTGTTCTCAAAGTAAGGTGATGGCACCATGAAATGTTGTATGTCATGGGACAGTGCGGCATATCTAGTAATATGGACACGTCATTTGGTAGCACTGTGATGTATGATTATAGCCTATGAATAGAGGCGATGGTAATTTAGTTGTGAGTGATCCACTGTGCAGAATGGATATGACAAGATGTGAACAGCATTCTTACGTCAAATTTAGTCACTATCTGAGGAATAAATGCCAGAGATTTCCACTAGAACCTGATGAAAGCTTCGGGGAATAATGCCCGTCCACACCAAACTTAAAGGAATCATGGAGTGCTTTCATGCTTCCAACTACTATGCAATGCAGTTGCATAGGCCTATAGATGGGTGTCTGTTTTCTTCACTATCCCACATCTAGTACCAATAATATGCATTACACATACCTTCCATAACCTTCTCTTTCTTTTGTATATTTATACATTTTTAAAGGTTTCCCACATCCACAGTGGCAGTGATAGTAATGGTGATGGTGTTATCCTGCAATTAAGCACAACCACCACCATTTGTAACATTAGTGTAAAATTTTCTAAAAATACAATAAAATTACCTTTCTTGAATTTTGTCCTTTTTGTAGCAACATATATTAATATTAATGAAAGTTATACTTTTATAGTGACATTCACTACTACATTTGTTAATGTGAATTACTTTATTGTAAAGCAAAAGGCCTTGGATTGTGTTTACGAATGTGAACATCATAAGCTCCATAAGAAATTATTTTATTTACAGTTATAATTTTGTTTCTTTGAAGTTACATATTTTTAAATGTGAATTAATCATTAATTACTGTGTGTATGAAAAAACCAGTGCTTTTAATCAGCCAATCTCTTGTAATAAGAGACATTCGAAGCAGAGTTTTACTCTTATAAGTGACTAGCTTAAAAGGCCTGGCATCGCCCGGGTTTTGTATTTTGTAATTTGAAATTAACTTATGAAAGACTTTCGATTTTCAAACTCTAGGTCCTTATATAATATGTATGTAGAATTTGAAATGAGGAAGAATGACTTATCACACTCAAACTATTCCCTCAGAAAACACTAGATATAGCGTCTTATGGCTCATAGATGATGTCGAATGTTGCATTTCATTGCTACTACACACCATGCCTGGGAGGGATTGAAATAAGAAGAAACAGAAATTCTGGTTACATAAGATTGTTCTGTCTTTACGGAAAATTTTATTTCTCACTCTCATGTTACCATACATTATTTTTATTTCTTGGGCCATTCGTCACATTTTCAGAGCCCCCGACCACAGGCCACACTCTGTGTAAGTTCTGATTGCACTTTTCGTTCTACTTTGTTTCAAACCTTCTGATTCTCTTTTGTACAGTCGGTCAAATAAAAAACGTCGGCCGGTATTTGATTAAGTATCACGAACGAGCATATGCGCATGTACAGGAAGACTTAAGGTTAGGTTCACACACGCCTCTTGTCTATCCATGTATTTTCTTGATTATTTAGTCAGTTTTGTTCCAAAACAAACATGTATAGAAGGCTGTGGCTATATGCCTCAAATCCGCCATATTCTTGGTTGCAAATTTTTATAATATTAATAATTAATAGATTCGCGAGGAATATGTTTATTCAAGGAGCATTTTTTTAAGATTTTATTTTATAATACCGGTACTTATAGTGCAAAATCAATAACTTACGCTCAACTTCTGCAACCAATCTTAGCATCGAAATACGCGTCCGGCCAGATCAACGTTTGCTATGAAAACTTCCGGTCGCATTATAGTCAAGTTCCCTCCTCTGAGCTGCTCTTTCATAAATATGGAACCTTCTCGCTGCTTCAGAGACCGAAAAATGCAGGTCAATTACAGCCCTAACTACACTTTCTCTCACGTTAGCATTTGTATGTGGCGATGACACAAAGCAAAATGAATTATGACAATGCATTAAGTTGAATATCGTGTGTTGCGCTTTCCGCGATTTTCATTTTTTCCCTCCTTGTTCATATTTTCCCTCCTGCCGCATGGCCTCATATGTTCCGAAAATGACCTGTATTTTGTGTTTTTTATAGGAAACTTGTGAACTAATGCGTCAAAACTTTAATTTTAACAGCATACGAGTCCCGACGTTTTTTATTTGACCGACTGTACATGGCATAATGTTATTGCATCTGATTTGTACTTTCTAGACGGTAGTTCTGCTATTTGTTCATCCATCTCAGCTTTCTGATCTTTCTAGCTGTCTTTCGTTCTGAGTTATACTTTAGCTCTATTTGTTCATCTTTCCCGATATATTGTCTCTTTCTGTTAGACATTCATCTTTCTCAGCTTTCTGATTTTACTAGCTTCGTTGAATTAAAACAAGAACCATGACTCTTGAGATGTTATACCTTCTTTCCTTTTTCCCCTCTGTTGCCGTTCCATATGGTAGCCTTCTTCCTATCTCATTGGCATCTGCTGGGGGAGTCGAGATAATCCAGCAGAGCCCTGGTACCCTTAGCAGGGGTCCAGCCGGGGCATTTAGTCGCCTCCGAACCCCGAAGCGCCATGCACAATGCTCCGGTACCCAATTCAGTGTGGGTAGCACCAATCTCATCACAAAGCGTATCACAGTTCACAGACATGAATGAACTGCAACTTTGGTCATGTAAACTTAAAAAAAAAAAAAAAAAAAAAAAAAAAAAAAAAAAAAAAAAAAAAAAAGATAGGGGTTTTTCAAAGTCGGATATTAAACCGTGAACCTTGTGTATATCGACAAAAATGCTAATTACTCAACAACTGTAGAGGCTGACTTCATGTGCACTAAGGACCATGCAAAACAGTGTCTAACCTCGCTAAGAAATTTTCAGTTTGTATTCTGAGGAACCATTTGAATGAAGATCAATAGTAAGCCCCAAAAAAAATCGACAGCCCTCAACTTTAACAGAATAAAAAAATAGATTCAGCGAGTAAGGGACTGTATGGAGGTGATCCCATATCATAAAACCCAGTTTCATAAGAGTCTGAACTGTGAGAATGAGGTTGTGTATGAAGCGCTTGCTACTCGTCAAATCCTTTTTTTCTGTGGGCTTTCAGAAGCTAGTTGAATGCTCGCATTCAAGTGCATTGAAAAGAACGGGATCTAATCGTATGTTGAAAAATAATATATTTGTAATGTTCTTTAAATGAATTTGAAAAATTGTAAAAAAAAAAAAAAAAAATTAAAGGAAAAAAACAAAAAAACTCCTCCGTGTATACACTTTTGACGTCAAAATACACTTGTTAAGGTTAAAAAAAAAAAAAACACGGCCCGCCAGAGGCCAACCCAAATAGTAGACTACCACGCGCAAGCATGTGGGGGCTAACAGCCCACACCCTGGCTACCTCAGTCTCTCCGCGCCACAGGATCGCCCTTTACAACACGGTGGGCGAGACCGCAGATTGGGTGGATCCTGGTGCGCCGGGACACCTACCTGAGGTACGTAGGATGCCCTATATGGGTCCAGGCTGTATTCATGGCCCGAACTTATGTCTCCCGCTCTCACATACGCCCTTTCACACACACAGTGGATCGGGTGGAGGTGTGATGCCCTAGATTGTTCCCAGAAGTAAAAAACAACCCTTCACCTTTGGTCCTATCCAAAAGGACAGTACTTCAGTCTCTCCGCTTTCATCCATCATCCTTTTGCCACGATGCCATGGATCGGGTAGACAAATGAAGGCCACTATAAATGTCTTCCTGAAGTACAAAGCACGTTCCCTGTACGTGGATGAGGACGAACCCCCAGCAACTGAAATTCACAGAACATCCTGTATGGAACGTTTAGAAATGCCAAGAAACAATAATAAAAAAGTTTACGAGTAGTGACGCATCGATCTTGTCACACCAATGCATCAACTTTTGCCAGCATCTCATCTGTGACGGCTGTTGTTGGTCTCTTCATCTTGAATATTTGTCCTTCCCTGTTTAAACTCACGAACCCATTTACGCACATTTTTATGTCCATACCAGTGGCGTATCCTGAAAATTTTGGTAAGGCATGCAACATGAAATATATATATATATATATATATATATATATATATATATATATATATATATATATATATATAGGCCTATACATATATATCACTGTTGTATGTAACATCTGTCATAGGTTCGTTCTTTACTTCTTGAAATAGGCACGAGAGGAAGTTGAATTTGAAATCTCTTTAACATCGTTAGAAATCCACGTGCTTTATTTATGGCGAATGTATCCCAATCGTCTTGATTTTCTAAAATGTAGCCATGAAGCTCTTCAAGTTCGGTTCTATGATCTGCGACTTCCTGTACTAAGCGATTTGAGAAACTCCATCGTGTTGGTGCAAGTTTTGGAAATCTCTTCTTTACTATCCTGTATAATAGGTTCGTTCTTTTCGAGGAATGTCCAAAAAATGTTACAAAACCAGTAAGGTTAGCAAAAACCACCGTACAAGATTTTATACACGACACTGCCTATGATAACAACAGATTCAGTTTGTGGGCGTAACAATATACAGATATGGCCTGAGGAATTACTTCCCTCACCTTTGCCTGTACTCCATTTAAATGTCCCGCCATGACGGCTGCTCCATCATAGGTCTGAGCTACCACTTTTCCTTTGCAATCAAACTGTGTAAGTTGCTCTATTGCAAGTTTAGCAAGGGAGTCAGCTGATCTATCGGCACTAACGTCGCTAAAATCCTACAAATCTTTCAAAGATTTGTCCCTTATAAACATATCTAAATATAGTTGACAGCTGTGAACAGTTGATGTCGGAAGTTTCATCTAGGAAAATAGCAACAAATGTTGCTGCTTTAATCTGACTTTTTATCTCTGTTAAGATAACACCACGAACGCTCTGTATTAAATCATTTTGTATCAGAGGAGATAATCCAGTAAATACAGTGGCAGTAGTCAAGTGTGCTTGCAGTTTGTCATCGAACTCCGCCAACAAATGAATTAACTCTACATAATTCCCTCGATTGTTGGAATAGGAACTTTCATTATGCCCTCGAAATGCGAATTCTTGTTGCCCTAAAAAGCATGTGGCTGCTGTCAGTCTCTTTAACACTTTTCGGTTCTCTTTCAGAGTTTTATTGTGTTTTAAAACACTTGCCCTGGTTTGTTCATTTAACAGTAAATCAATCCTGCTTTTATCATTCATATAATGTCAAATCAGTTCATAGTTTGTCAATAGTTGCTAAATTACTTCCAGTCGTTTTTATGTTTAATATGTTGTTCTTCTTACTAAATTTGAAGTTTCATATATGTTTTTCTTCATACTTCACTTCTTGTAGCACTTGTTCAATATAAATGTATTAATTATTGTGGTCGCTTGTGACCCTGGCAGTTAAAAAGCTACTTTAAATATATGAATTTAAAAAAAAAAAATCCTGCTTTTACCAAACAATCCGAAGGATATCCATGCATCGATGTGAGACTCTGATTTTCGTGGCTTGGAATTGTAGTGGGTAAATTGTTAAGATCCTAATAACTCCGATCCTTACTGATACAAGGAGATTTATCCTTCCCGAGCAACAAACACAGCCAGCAGAACAGCTTACACAAAGTTACAGAGCCGCATAACCAAACTACCTTAGTATAAAATTCCGAGTTATAGGTACGCAAGAAGTTCTTCACTTTGTTCTCGATAAGTTTTTCAAATCGGGAGTAGGTCTCCCTTTCTTAACTAACTCTTAACTTATCACTGGATGAACGTGAGTGGAAAGGAAAAAATACACTTAATATAATATCACTTGCAGAATCACCCTTGCTTTGAATATTCAGCGGCAAAATTCACTGAAGTACACTCAACAAAGAATCTTCGCACCTTAGATGCATTGACTCGTGTTGCATGCAAAGTGTCTGTATTTCACGGATCGGAGTTATGACGTCATGGTAGCAGACAAGTGGTGAGAATACCTCAGCACCTCGCCTAGGCATTTAGGAGAACTAATAAGCCATCATGCACAATCTTGCGCAGAAACACGCGCGCCGTCGCCATCTGTTATTCGGCCTAGAAAACACTTCTTTGGAACAGAATTAAGGGTTTTCATGCGTTATTGTTGATTCCTCTGCCATTTAAATGGTGCTATTTCTATATTATCGATGACTGTTAGTAATTTCTTTATTCTACAACGCATGCAGTGCATTCATTGCATTCATGGAGAATACGCCACTGGTCCATACATCCCTCTCCATAAACTTTGCAAAGCGTTCTGTGAATTTCAATCGGCGGAACTATTTTTGCAGTAAGAAACCGTATGACTTCGCGGAGGCCGGACTTGGCGGGAACGGAAATCGGGAGATCCATTTCAAACAACTGTTGTTAGGATACTAAAAGGTTCAGAGGCTGCAGTAATGGCTCGTTTGAAAGAGGGGAGATAACGGGACAAGGCAGTGGCGCCAATTCTCTCGTCCGACGTTGCCAGCTTCGGCTAGAGTGTTGGAGACCAACCCTCGTACTTAACGGCTCAATAAATATGAATTATAAATTATCCTACAGTACTAAGAGCTGTGTATCATATAGTTTTATCTATGATAATTACCTATATTGAATCGACTAATAAATAGGCATAAACCAAGTATCGGGTGCTAAATAGGCTCCGCCCATCCCACATTCCGTTGCCATGGCGACAGCAGCTGTCGGCCGGCGACCTCTCGCTCGGCTCTCGCCCCGATCTTCCGACCGTTCCCGAACGTACTCCCGACCGTCGTACTCCCGACCGTGTCCCGCCTTCACTCGACTCAAAATACGAGATGCCCCTTGTACCAAATATACCCACCTAAGTATTTACAAATTATATTTACGAATTACCAAGGCACCACTAGGATATATGTTCACCAGAGAACATTATCATTCTTATTACTCGTCATGTGTTACACGTCTCTGTAGTACAAAGGCTAGAAGTTTTCTCGATTTTTATTGCAACGAGCCCTCGTGGTATAGTGGTCAAGGCGATGGACTAGAACGCTTGCGGTCCCCGGATCGAATCCCCGTAGGTGCGAAAATTAGTAGGATAGGAATAGGTCCCAAATAGGTAGGTAGGGTGAAGGAGAGAAAGGAGGTAATAGGGAGGAGAGGAGGAGGAAGAGGAGAAAAGAGATAAAAGGAGAAAATAAAAAAATTAATTTTCTTGTGTTTCTGCTATTTCCGCCAGATGTCTCTGCGCCGCTACTACTAATTCCACCATTACCTGCTAGATGTCTCCCACTGTTTCATCCCGCCCTAAACCCCTCCTTCCCGGGCGGGCGAGTATGGGAGGAGCCTATTTGGCACCCGATATTTGGTTTTTCCCAATAAATATACTGTGTTGTGTAATTCAACAAAATTATGTATTAAATAGGTAAACAAATTTATATCTATTTTTCCAATAATTTACAATTAAAAAAATATGCTATTTTCCTGAATATAAAGTCCAGATTAACGATTAAACGTAAGAAATTTTTTTCAGTCTTAAACATTGTAAAACTCACTGTTGATAAGTGTCCCGGTTTCACCTTCAGAAAATATAGTCACTTTATTTAAGGGATACTCTCGCTTTTGACTTGACGGAACATTGCCAGACTTAACCACATTTTTATAATGAAAGTGGAATCATACAATGTGAATACGATTATACAAATGTAAGTCCTCTGAGGTGGAGTCAGTTCATACACATCAATTCTTCCATCAGCGACAATTTAGTCTATGATACACTCACAGGGTTTCTTGCATCTTTCACTAGAAGATACCTATTACCTTTATTTTCGAGAGTTGGGGCCTGACAGGTTTGCGACCAACCTTCGAACTACTGAGAGATATTGCTGATCATCTGACATGTATATAAGAAGAATCATTTTCACAAAGCTAGATATAATTTAACACATGAAAAACAAAGCAAAATAGCCAGAGACAGAATGTCATATGCAGCAGCATTAATGCAAATTTGAAGTCAAGAGAAAAGGGATACAATAAATTCTTGAGCATGTGCTACTGTTGAATCAGTAACGTTGGCAAAGTAGTCATGGCTACCATTGCAAGCGGTGCTGTAGCACTTGTTTCTCTGATTGCAGCGCTAATGTCAGGTCCCACCTCTTGAAAATCATGGGATACATAACGAACATAACAGGGTCAATCCATTACAAATTAACCAAATTTAATAAAATTTGTTGCTCGACATTTTTGATTTTCCTAATTTTTTTACCAGATATTTCCCAACTAAAGTGAGTTCAAAACTATAATAAAAAAATTTTTAGGCTCATACTTTTTTTTTGGCGGCCGTTTTAAGTTTGCTTTCTAACCATTTTTCGGCCGAAAACATGTTTTGCACAAATGTTTGTAACTCTGTTAATGTTATAGATAACAAAACAAAATAAAGACCAAAATTATCAGAATGAAATGCTCTAAATTTTTGTTCTTACATAACATTACCTAACTAGTGAGGAAAGTGAAGAAAAAAATTCAAAACTACAAATTGAAAATTGACTTAAAACGGGAGTTTTAGTGCCGCAAAATTATTAGAAGGAAGAAAGACTCACCCTTAATTTGTGTAGATCTATCTACTATAGGACTACTTGCTGTAGAAGTTTCAAGCTTGAGAACTTTGCTGTTTTTTTATAAACTTTTTCAAAAATGCCCAAAAGTAGAATATCTCAAAAGGGCCTAAATGAAAAATTATGAAATTTGTACAGTTAACACCTCCTTATGATATAAAGATGTGATACAAATTTGGTGACTGAGACTCAACTGGTTCCCGAGTTACAGTGCATCGAATTTGGCCAAAAATTGCATTATACGCACACGAATTTTAACGGTAATTTAATAGTAATAATCCCCATTGTAATTTTAAATACAAAATTTTAGTGAACCTAAGTATGTTACACAAAAGAGTTGTACATGTAGGCTTCATTTCATCAGTTAGCATGACAAATTTATAATTTCCTCAAAGCGTTGAAAAGCGTTGAAATTTCGGTGCATAGTTTGCAATTTTTGGCCAACTTCGATGCACTGTAACTCTGGAACCAGTTCAGTCTCAGTCACCGAATTTTTATCACATCTTTTTATCGTAAGAAGGTGTTATGTGTAAAAATTTCATAATTTTCACTCAGGTCCTTCTGAGATATTCTACTTCAAATAATACCAAAATAGGGTCAATCCATTAGAAATGAACCAAACTGAATAAAATTTTTTGCTCAACATTTTTGATTTCCTAATTTTTTTTGCCAGTTACTCCCCAATATTAGGTGAGTTCAAAACTAGGGTAAAACATTTTTTAGGCTCATACTTTTTCTTGGCGGCCATTTTAAGTTTGCTTTGTAACAGTTTTTCGGCCGGAAACTTGTTTTGCACAAATGTATGTAACTCTGTTAATTTTATAGATAACAAGACAAAATAAATACCAAAATTATCGGAATGAAATGCTCTAAATTTTTGTTCTAACATAACGTTAACCTAAGTAGTGAGGAAAGTGAAGAAAAAAACTCACAACTACAAATTGTAAATTAACATATAATGGGAGTTTTATAAATAAATAAATAAATAAAATAAGCCTATCGTGTCCCATGTAGGGCAAAGGCCTCCTAAGAAGGGTTTAGCTCCTCTTATCTAGCACGGCGAGCTACTCCGCGCTAGTGAAGTTGTTCGTGATTTTGAGTGTCATGTACACTTGAACTTTAACACTTGGTCTTGAGCACTTAGTCTTGCGTATTGTTCAGGGTTTTCCCCAGTTCTTTCCACTCGTTTCTTCTTTTGGCTACCCTGGTCCATTGTTGGCCCACTTTGTCCTTGAAAAGTTCCTCCCATCTCCTTTTTGGTCTTCCGCGCAGCCTTCTTCCTTGTCTGGGGTCCCATATGGTACTCCTGTATGTCCATCTATCGTCCACCAACCTTGAAACATGGCCACCCCATCTCCATTTAGTGCTTTCTGCTAGGTGAGCGATATCTGTCGTTTTTGCTGACTGGATTGTGCTGCAAAATTATTACAAGGAAGAAAGACTCGCCTGTAATTGTTTGTTCTTACATATATCTACTATAGGAATATTTGCTGTAGAAGTTTCAAGGTTGAGAACTTTGCCCTTTTTTTAATACAATTTTTTTAAAAATTCCCAAAAGCGTATTTTGGCAATATTTGAAGTATAATATCTCAAAAAGGCTTTAGTGAAAAATTATGAAATTATACAGATAACACCTCTTTATAACATAAAGATGTGATAAAAATTTGGCGACTGAGACTCAACTGGTTCCAGAGTAACAGTGCTTTGAATTTGGCCAAAAATTGCGTTAAAGGCACACCGAATTAAACGGTAATTTAATAGTAAAAATTCACTTTGTAATTTTAAATATACAATTTTTGTGAGCCTAAGTTTTGCAAAAGAGTTGTATATGTAGGCTACATTTCATTAGTTAGCATGACAAATTTATAATTTCCTCAAAGCTTTGAAGAGTGTTGAAAGTTCGGTGCATAGTTTGCAGTTAATGGCCAACTTCAATGCACTATAACTCTGGAACGAGTTGAGTCTCAGTCACCAAATTTTTATCACATCTTTATATCATAAACGGAGGCAATCAAGAAAGCAGAGGAAGCAGAGGCAGATCCACACAAGGCCCTAAGACCGAGGAAACCCCGGTTCCCAGCAGATATCCCAATGAACATATGGGAAACCCATGTCAAGAACACAATTGCACAAAAGGAGACAAGGCCGGAACGAGCAGAAGTGGATACCACAGACCAATGCCCATATTTCACAAAGAAAGAACTACAACAAGCGGTAAGAGCATTGAAAAGCAACAAAGCTCCAGGACCCGATAGTATATGTAACGAACATATAAGAGATGCATACCTGCTCTTAGAAACGACATGGCTGAAGCTGCTAAATAAATGCTTAGAAACTGGTGAAATACCAAACGAATGGCGCCAGTCAACAATGAAAATGATATATAAGGGAAAAGGAGACCCAAGCACACCGGAGGCATACAGAGGAATCGTCTTAGAATCTACCCCCCTCAAAATACTCACCAGAATGCTAGTAACAAGAATCAGCCCAACGGTAGACAAACATATGCCAGACGAACAATTCGGATTCCGAAAGGGGAGATCGACACTCACAGCAGTGGAATGCCTAATAAATAATATCAAGGATGAACTAAGCAAGGACAAGGGAAAAATGAACGTAGTATTCGTAGACTACAGCAAGGCATTCGATACAGTAAACAGAAAAAAGGTAGTAGACAAATTGAGGAAAATCGTAGAAGACCCATGGATAGTGACACTAATATCACTGTTCTACAAGGGTCATTTTTCTTATATGAAAATATGTGTTTCTAAAGGATTTCCATATGGTACATTCAAATCTGAAAACAGAAATTCGCTATCAGGCACAGTTTTTAAGTTATACGAGAATATATGTCTCATTTAACTGACATTTTAAGTTTGTAATCAAGTTGGTGAACTTTGCTTAACAACAGCTGGCAATAGTTAATTTTGTCCTCATTTATTTTCATTTTCAGATTGTGGCATTCCTGTTGCTAGTAAAATTTTATGTTAATTAGCAAGTCATTGTTACAGGATTTAAAATTGAGTTTTATAGCGTTAAACTGGCATTATTTGGATGGTGGAGACATTCTTTATCATGTGAGTAAATATTCATTTTTGACCATAACATTCAGACATCTGTGGTAAATAAAATATGTAAAACTTATAATTATAATTATAATTATAATGATGACATTCTGCAATGATGTTTGTAGACTAATGAATACTTTGAACTTCAAATACGAGCCACAGGAGTGGAGACTTTTTATAGATGCCTCAAAATACAGTCTAAAGGGAGTTCTCCACAATGGGAACATAATGCCTTCTGTCCCAGTTGCCTATGCAAGTATGACTAAAGAATCATATGATATTTTGAAAAATATGCTGAGATTAATAAAATATGAGCACAAGTGGAAAATATGTGGTGATTTGAAAATAGTTGCCATGATATTAGGTATGCAACAAGGCTACACCAAATATGGATGTTTTCTGTGCGAGTGGGATAGTCGCGATAGAAATTCCCATTATAAAAGAAAGATTTGGCCTGAACGTAAGTGGAAAGTTGGAAAAAAAAAATTACTGAATGAGAAATTGGTAGCCAGTGAAGATGTTCTGCTGCCCCCTCTTCACATCAAGCTAGGCCTTATTAAACAATTTGTTAAGGTCATGGACACATCTGGAAGAGGATTTATGTGCCTTTCAAAAAAGTTTCCTCGTCTTTCTGCAGCAAAAATAAAAGAGGGCGTGTTTGGGGGTCCCCAAATTAGAGAACTTCAAAAGGACTCAGATTTTGAACAATGCCTTGCTCCAAAAGAAAGAAGAGCGTGGTCTTGTTTCAAGAATGTAACGCAACATTTTCTGGGAAGAAAAAGAGCTAACAACTTCGAACAACTGGTTCAACAAATGGTAAATGCATATAGGGATCTAGGATGTCACATGTCTTTAAAAGTGCATTTCCTAGATTCACATCTACATTATTTTCCTGAGAGCTGCAGTGATGTCTCCGACGAACATGGTGAAAGATTTCATAAAGATATAATGTCCATGGAAAAGCGGTATGAAGGGAAATGGATACCTGCGATGCTTGCTGACTACTGCTGGAACATTATCAGAGACTGCAAAATTGAACACAAGAGAAAAAAATAAGACTTTTAAATTCTTAGAGAAAAGTGTATTTTTTCATATTTTCTAAACTTAAATAAGTCTTTCCACATAATATAATTATTATATTAAGGCTTGTGTACATTTATTTCGTTTTATAGTGCATAACATGTTTGTAAATAATTTTGCAAGTGACTAAAATATTTATAGTTACATGTTTTGCCTACATAAATACGTAGCGTGGAAACGAAAATTATTTAAAACATGAAATTGCATATAACTTGAAAACTATGCGTGACACAGAGAAACTAATTACAGATTTGAATTCAGGAGGTGAATTTCCATGTTAATCAAGAATGTTATACCCAGAAAAATGAATTTCATTTTTATTTGTAGAACAGTGTATCAAACATACTAGCAGAAAACGCAATACAAATAGAAGACGGTGTGACAAAATCCAACTGGATCAACCAAACAAATGGCGTAATGCAGGGCGACCCCTTAAGTCCCGTCTTGTTCAATGTACTCACGCATGACGCAATACAGGAAATAAATAAGGCAAAACAGGAGGTGACAGCATACGTGTACGCAGATGCCATGGCGCTAGCATCAAGCAGCAGAGCAGAACTTCAGAAGGCGGTGGACGCATTGGAAAACTGGGCGGAAGAAAATGAGATAGAAATAAACCAGAATAAGACAGAGTATGTAGTATTCCGCAAGGGAGGGAGACTAGCAGCACACACAGACATATACTGCAAAGGACAGCCGCTGGGAGTGACCATCCAACAAACCGGAACATCATATGCAGTACACCTGAAACAGAGACTGATAGCAGCAGTAAGAGCAATCAACGATATAGAAAACCTACAGTTAATATCATTACGGACGGCAATGAAACTGTTCGAAACGAAAGTACTGCCTACCTTAACGTACGGACTGGAAGCCATATGGGAACAACTAACAGAACGGCAACTCCACAGTATTGAAAGCCAGAAGGCTAGATTTTTGAAACGAGCGATGGGCGTAAAGAAGTATACGCCCTCCAGACTGACGTATGTGATGGCACGAGAGACATACCTATTAGAGGACCTCAGGCTGAAACACCTGTTGCCGACAACGCAAGCGGTGAAAAACGCACTACAAGAGCGCCAAAGAAAAGAGAACGAGATCTGGGAAGACTTCTACCTGACAGAAGCAGTGACAATGACACAATGGCAGACAGTGGCGGCTCGTGGCTGGAAAATTAGGTGAAGAGAAAAAATGCCACATGCTTATGTTAATAACGGAATTCAGCCAATAGCGGCTCGTGGCTCAAAACGAGGGTGTGCTGCAAATATCGTTTCATACAGCAAACTTAAAATATTTTAAAAAATTATTAGTAGGGCTATCTAAACTGCTCGTCTCTTAATCCATCTCTGGGAACTCTCACGCGATTATTTTGTGAGTTGTGTGACGAGAGAAAATAGTACAATAATAATAATAATAATAATAACAATAATAATAATGATGATAATAATAACAGTAATAACAACAACAACAATAATAATAATAATAATAATATTAATTAGGGCAGGGAAAATCGCGTGAGAGTTCCCCGGAAATGGAATAAGAGACGAGAAAATAGTATTTTTAATGATCGAGGTAGAGGAAGTCGCTTAGTGTTCCCAGTGCGACAGAATAATTAATCGGGGTTGCGGAATCCGGGTTTTTCTGAATTTAACACATTCGAATTTGGCGGCGTTAGACCGTCAGACGGTGGAAGATCTAACTTGCCCACCTCTTTCTCCGAGCTGACTGTGAGGTGCTGGCGCGGCGAAGAAAATGTCTGAACAAGGGGGACTGCTTCATGGGTAGTCTGTTCTCGTCACCTAGCAGACATGGGATAAGCGAGAAAACTGCTGCTTGCCATCCTCATTTTTTATTTGAACAGACTACCCATGCAGCGGAGGGCGTGGTTTCCAGATCACCTTCACATGGCCGACTTGAAGCACGCTGCGGTCTCAGGATCTCAGTGTCTCCTAGCTTTGCCACCAGGTGGTGGCGTGGCGGGCCGTTCAAAAATACATATACATTTATAGTAAAAACCAATTCGTGATATGGAAAATAAACTTTAAAAATACGTATTGTAAAGGGAAAATACTGGTGAAGTGCTACTTCACCTACTTCCCCTGAATAGACACCACTGAATTGGCAGAAGTCAAACTATGAACTACAGCACGTAGTGACTAGGCTCGCAGTGCATGGTTTCCACGCCAAGATGTGCAATAACAGGAAAAATCACAATCCAACAGACACATGTACGTGTGAACTGTGCGGAGAGAAGTGCGGAAGATACCACATACTTGAATGCAGAAACAGAAACCGAAGCCTGAACGAATATGCCCGAACATAAGCGAACTAAAGAAAAACCCAATACACAATGTGTGAACATTCCCAAATTTATTATATCATAAAGACGTGTTATTTGTATAAATTTCAAACATTTTCACTCAGGCCCTTTTAAGATATTCTACTTCAAATAATGCCAAAATACGCTTTTGGGCATTTTTGAATAATTGTATAAAAAAACAGCAAAGTTCTCAAATATTTGAATAAAAACACTTTCTTAACGCACTTTATTTTACCTTAGTAAACTTCTGGACGGCCGTTTCGCAGGTGGTGTTCCTGCATCATCAGCAGAGTGCCAACTGAGGTCTCTGGAGCAGGTGTTTGTGAGGGTGTCTGTTATGGTGGGGGTGTAGTGGAGGTGGGGGTAGGTGATGGGGGTTTGGTTTGACTGCCTGTGTGTATTAATGCGTCAAATAGTGTGTGTGATCTGAAATTGAGTTGGTTATTTAAAACTGATGTTGGGTGTGATTTTGTGTGTTTGTAGATTTCAAATTGTTCCAATGTGTTTAATTTCTTGCTTTTGTGTGTGAAGTGTAGTATTTCCATGTCTGTGTTTATGTTTTCGTAATTGTGGTCTGTTGTGATGATGTGTTCTGCAAAATTTGATTTGTTTTGTGCTTGGTGGATGGCTTTGATGTGCTCTTTGTATCTGGTTCGAAATGATCTGCCAGATACAAAGAGCACATCAAAGCCATCCACCAAGCACAAAACAAATCAAATTTTGCAGAACACATCATCACAACAGACCACAATTACGAAAACATAAACACAGACATGGAAATACTACACTTCACACACAAAAGCAAGAAATTAAACACATTGGAACAATTTGAAATCTACAAACACACAAAATCACACCCAACATCAGTTTTAAATAACCAACTCAATTTCAGATCACACACACTATTTGACACATTAATACACACAGGCAGTCAAACCAAACCCCCATCACCTACCCCCACCTCCACTACACCCCCACCATAACAGACACCCTCACAAACACCTGCTCCAGAGACCTCAGTTGGCACTCTGCTGATGATGCAGGAACACCACCTGCGAAATGGCCGTCCAGAAGTTTACTAAGGTAAAATAAAGTGCGTTAAGAAAGTGTTTTTATTCAAATATTTGTACACAACGCTAAAGTCGGACACAAGAATGAAAGTTCTCAAGCTTGAAACTTCTACAGCAAATAGTTCTATAGTAGATCTATACAAGAAAAAAAAATTAAGGGCGAGTGTTTCTTCCTTCTAATAATTTTGCGGCACTAAAACTCCCGTTTTAAGTCAATTTTCAATTTGTAGTTGTGAATTTTTTGCTTCACTTTCCTCACTACCTAGGTAATATTGTGTTAAAACAAAAACGTAGAACATTTCATTCTGATAATTTTGGTCTTTATTTTGTCTTGTTATCTATAAAATTAACAGAGTTACATACATTTGTGCAAAACATGTTTTTGACTGAAATACAGTTACAAAGCAAACTTAAAATGGCCGGCAAAAAAAAAAGTATGAGTCTAAAATTTTTTTTACCATAGTTTTGAACTCACCTTTAGTTGGGAAATAACTGGTAAAAAAATTAGGAAAATCAAAAATGTCGAGCAACTTGGCCTGGTTCATTTCTTATGGATTGACCCAACACTAAAAATAATAACTTTAATGCAACTGATGTATATAATCATTTTCCTTATTTGGTATGGCATAAATAGATTTCAAAATTGTGAAAATAATGATTTTCTCCTATATGTAACTGTAAAATATTTAAGGGGTATGTGTACCCCTGCGTACCCCCAGAATGAAAGCACTGGTCCTGTTTCAGCAAAAGAACATTCTTAGTAGGCTAACATACAAAAACTCACAATCACAGACTAGATCCATAAATGCTTGAATACCACAAGGCAGGCCATTTTTTTACCTTATCTATGTCTCAGACTTTCCAAATAGTGATTCAGTTAAAATAGTCCAGTTTGCTAATGTTCTCGCCACATTACGTACAGGATCATCATGCCAAGAAGCTGCAATGAAACTACAGACATATTTACCCAGGATATTGACAACAGGTGGACGAAATGGAAAATAACAATGAACCCTAAAAAATCGAAGATCATAAAATTTAAATACAAATACAAGAGACTACAGATTATGTCATTATTCTATAAAGAGAACAAGTTCCCTGCACAGAAACAGTAAAATATTTAGGACTCATCTTAGACAACAAATTAACCTGGAAACATCACATAAATGATCTCTTAAAATGACTCAGAAATAGAATTCATCAGCTAAAGCATTTACTTAAAAGTACACATCATTACACATCAAGAGATTGATCTATGTGGATGTATGGGTGCAGCTTCAGACTCCCAGGTGAAGAGAATTCAAACCATCCAGAATCGGGTTCTAAGGTTAATCGTAAACCCACCTTGGTATGGTTAATCTGAGGCTTTCACGGCTGGATTCTTGATGTTGAAGCATCTTCCAGGATGTGGGCCATGGTCCAAAGGGAAAAAAGTCTCACCAGATGTTTCGCTCCCACTGTGGGGAACTTCTTCAGTGGCTGTTACCTTGACGCTGACTGATAAACACAACATCAAGACCATATACAAACCAACAAGAAAGATTAAGGAGATGCTAAGGTCGGTCAAGGACCAGTTAGAGTCATTATCCACATGCGGTGTGTACCAGATACCGTGTTCCTGTGGTAAATCTTATACTGGAACTATGAAGAGACACATCTCGACCAGATTAGAAGAACATAGGACTTATTGCCACCAGGGGCATGTGGAGAAGTCAGCTGTGACCAAACACGCATTTACAGATGGTGATCACAAGATAGGCTTCCAGGAGACGAAAGTACTGGCTAGAATTTCACATTACCATGCCCGCCTTAACAGAGATTTTCAAGATTAGAAACAATTTCAATAAAAAAGAAGAGGGGCTAAAACTTCAAAAATCTTGGTTTCCGGCCGTAAAATCCCGTATTAGACAAGAAGGAATACAACAGCCAGCGTCAAATGCCACCATTGGTGCGACGGCAGCAACCACAACCAGCCAAGCCATGCCCACTGCGAGTATATAAGCAGTTCCGTTTCAAACCAAATACAAGGTCAAGAGCCCAAACCTGGGGCTCATACCTTTTGCAGTTAGGGTCAGAAATGCATCAAGGTAGCAGCCACTGAAGAAGTTCCCCACAGCAGGAGTGAAACGTCTGGTGGGACGTTTAGCCTTTAGACCACGGCCCACATCTCGGAAGATGCTTCAACACCACCTTGGTATGTTTGCAATGACACCCTCTATCATGATCTAAATCATTAAAATCGACTCCATTCTACACAACAGTTACAATAGATTTCATCATTCCTTCCTGCAGCATCAAAATGAACTGCTCAACCAGGTTCCACACCAGATGCCACCACAACGCAACCTTAGAAGACTAAAATGTAAACAACATAGACTACCTAGTTTACTAAGAACTAGTGCCGGCCCATAGCAAAAATTAGTGGGGGTGTTGCTCCAGAAAGTGTTTAACCTTCGTTTTAAAATTGTGTAAAAAAAAAATACAGTAGATATATAAAAAGAAAATTTATTCAGAAACTTGATAAAACCCTAAACGAACAAAATCAACATTTTTACTTATTTTATTATAAATTGTTACAGCTGAAACTTGATGTATTCGTTTAAAAATTAAATCTATTATTCTTGTTTTAATTTGTGTGAAAAGATCAATAATTTTCTCCTTGACCTGCCACAGTTAAAGTTTTCTGTTAAATAAAATAATAAAAAAAAAATAATCATATAGAATAGCTGGAAACAAGATAATAATCTAATTCTACAGTTTATCACATTCAAGAATATGGTACATAGTTTTTAAGCACAATGCACGCAGAGCAAAAAAACTATTTAAAAAAACAGTACCTTCCACCAATACACCACGGTCGGTACTGTGGAAGTGACAGTGCTCTCTCTCCCTTGCAGCTACGGCTTGCACCTTCCTACATGGGCATGCGCACAACAGTCAAACACCACGCCACTGGAACTGTGCAGACTGTGAAGTGCACAGTTCCATACATAGATTTTCTTTTCTCCTTTTAATTAACTGGGGGATGGTTACTGGCATTAAGCTTAAGGAGATTGTACAAGTATAAAGAAAGAATTAAAGAAAAAAGGATAATATCAAGTGAAATAGGGGGTGCTGCAGTTCCACAGTGCCTATTCACGAGCCGCCACTGATAAGGACAGTCAATGGACTGAGACATTACAAATGTTTAAAAAAAATCATTGTAGTTTCATATTACCAAAAGTAGTAGCGAATTAACTTATTGTAATGTCATATTACCAAAAGTAGTAGTGAGTGTCACTATAAAAGTTTAACAACAAGTTTACTTTTTTCTGACATTCCCACAGGAATGCAAGGTTCACCAATGCTAGCATCTGAGCCTCGTGGATTGCCTCTGGGGAAGATTTTACCAGAGTATCTTAAAGATCTCGGCTATGTTAATCGAATTGTGGGGAAGTGGCACCTTGGATTTTACAAAAAAGAATACACACCACTGTATCGAGGGTTTGATTCTCACCTTGGATACTGGGCTGGATCCATTAGTTACTATGATCACATCGTGCAAGATGAGGTGAGTACTTCATCTGATGAATGCTCAACTGATTACTTTAAAAATAATATATCTGTTATGATAGAAAATTACCTTTGTGTGACACGCTGATTTGAATTACTTCTCGATCAGTAGCTCTGCACCAGCTTACTGGCTCTACCTGCTAGAAATGCTTGGGCTTTCTAAAGAAAAGTGCACAATAATTTTAAATTATTAACAGGGTTTTAAAGGAAGGAGGTTAATATTTTCTTTACATATTGATACAAATATGACTAATGCCCTGTTTCTATAAACTCGTGAAATACCTATGGGTAAATTATCCAATGGACAGAATTTACACAAAAATAACTTTTACAAACTCAAATAATTTAAAGGTAACAATCACATACACTTGTCAGTGGCGAGTTTCTAGATAAATGTCCTCTGGGTAAATATGAAAATGACAGAAAAAATGTTCCTACAAACTCGGGCTAATCTTTCTAAGGGCAAATCGTCGGGTTAATTTATCCTTTCATGGATGGCTGGATAAAATTTAACCTCTCATAGGATCAATAATAATTTAAACTCTAAGACTTTCCTCATTATATCATTGTGGGTGATTAGCAGGGCCCGGATTCTAATGACGTCATCTTTTTATTGATGGTGGATAGACATTGCCAACTTGTAGATAAATCCTAATCATGGCCTCTGGATTATAGAAATGCATTTGTATTAGGTCATTTTTTTGTCATTTTATGCCATTTTAAATTTTTAGGGTATTTATTTCAATTTTACGTCATTATTATGTTATTTTTGTGTAATCCTAGAATTTGAAGGAAGTTTATATAGTGAAGTTATAATCAAATTGAAACTTGAGATGGAGGATTAACATACGTAACTTCACTTAATTCAAGTACTAACCTGAACATGTTTCGAGCAAACTTCATGACTCATCATCAGCTATACTCCATCTGTCTGTTGTATATTGGCAGCAATTCCTGGTGGTTGTTTAATGAACTTCTTGATGAGATCCATCCCCGCGGGTATTTCGAAATTCATGAGTTGGTCCTGATTTTTGTAAATATAAATCTTTTCCCAAATTGTGAGCTGTTTGTGTCCTTGGACACATTTTAGAAGTTCCGGTTCCACATTTATTTCATGGTCTTTCTCCCATACATGTGCAGCTATCGCCGATTTATCAGTTTGTCCATACTTTACATGTCTCAAGTGTTCTTTAGACCTAATCTCCAAATTTCTTTTTGTTTTTCCTATGTATTTTTGGTTACAATCTTTACAGTTAAATTGATATATGCCAGATTTTTTGTTTTGAGGAATATGATCTAGGTTATTGGATTTAAGTAAATTTTTTATACTATATTTATTTACTGGAGCTGTGGTAATGTTGTATTCCTTGAACACTTTCCTGAATTTTCCATCTGCCCATGGGTGGTATGTTATTTTCTTATAGATAACATCCTCTTTTTCTTTTTTGAGTGTGGTAATTTCCTTGATATGTTTTTGTTGACTGAATTTCTTAACTTTCTTTATGATTAGGTCCTTGTGGAATCCATTATTTTCTGCTATGGAAATGATGTTGTGGTATTCTAGATCAAACTCAGTTTTGTTTAGGGGAATGTTGATAAGTCGATGAACCAAACTATTAAATACTGCCTCTTTGTGTTTTCTGGGGTTATAACTATTGGCTTTGATGTAGCAGTCTGAATGTGTAGGCTTTCTGTATATACCAAATTCAATTTTGTTGTAGTGTTTAATGATTTTGAGATCAAGGAATGGGAGAACGTTATTCTTTTCTTCTTCCAATGTGAATTTTAAAGAAATATCCTGTAAGTTTAGAAGTTTTACACAATCTTGGACTTGATTTCGATTAACTATGGCAAAGATATCGTCTACGTATCTATGCCACGTCTTGAACATGTGAGGGAAGGCAGAAGTGATGTGGGTCTCTAAGGAACTCATATAAAGATTAGCCAAGAAAGGAGATAGGGGATTTCCCATTGCCAAGCCCGATCTTTGCTGATAAAATTTTCCATTGAACTTGAAGTAAGTTTGTTCAATACAAAGTTTAGTCAAATTGCAGTATTCTTCTATGGTATTGTCTTTAAATCCCACGGAGGTAAGCCATTTTCTCAGGTATGTTAATAATTTGTCTTGGGTGATGCTTGGAAACAATGACACTACATCAAATGATACTAAAACATCATCTGGGGATAATTCCAAATCTTTGATTTTCTGAGTAAGTTCAAAAGAATTGTTTATGTTTTTACTACTGAAATTTGGGAAAGCGTGGAATCTATTATTAAGCCATTTTGCTAGTTTGTATGTGGGGGCATCAATATTATTAATTATAGGTCTCATCTTATTACCCGGCTTGTGTATTTTGGGCAGACCATATATCTTAGGCAAAGTGGGGTTAGGAATTTTGATGTTTCCCTTCTCATTTTTTGGAATAATGGTTGCTTTCTTAATAGCAATGTCACAGGCAGAAATGCATTTTTTAAGTGGATCAGAATCTACTTCCACAAATTCCTTATCAGATAACAATGTTTCCATTCTTGCTATATAATCTTGTTCATCCAGAATTACCAACTTGTTCCCTTTGTCTGCTTTTGTAAAAATAGTGTTCCTTTCTTTTATAGTTTTAATGATTTTCCTGTGTGAATTATCTTTTCGGTGTTTACTCTCCATATCCCTTACAATTCCCTCACATTTATTTCTAATTAAATATTTATCATCTTCTTTTAAATCAGCTATAGCTATCTCAATGTCCGCAATATAATCCTCAACATTGTTAGAAAAATCAACGCATGTATTTAGTCCTTTATTTAGCAACAGCAATTCTTTCTTAGTGAAAGTTTTTGATGATAAGTTCAGTACATTATCAATTTTCAGGTCTTGTGTTTGTCCAGGTTGATCATTGTTGATTGGAACTTGTGACTGTGTATGCTTGTTTATTGGATTATTAACTTCAGGGATTTGAACTTGAGGTTGTGTAGGCCTAGGGATCTGATCTTGAGGGACCTGATCTAATGGTAGTGTAAGGGATATGGAGAGTAAACACCGAAAAGATAATTCACACAGGAAAATCATTAAAACTATAAAAGAAAGGAACACTATTTTTACAAAAGCAGACAAAGGGAACAAGTTGGTAATTCTGGATGAACAAGATTATATAGCAAGAATGGAAACATTGTTATCTGATAAGGAATTTGTGGAAGTAGATTCTGATCCACTTAAAAAATGCATTTCTGCCTGTGACATTGCTATTAAGAAAGCAACCATTATTCCAAAAAATGAGAAGGGAAACATCAAAATTCCTAACCCCACTTTGCCTAAGATATATGGTCTGCCCAAAATACACAAGCCGGGTAATAAGATGAGACCTATAATTAATAATATTGATGCCCCCACATACAAACTAGCAAAATGGCTTAATAATAGATTCCACGCTTTCCCAAATTTCAGTAGTAAAAACATAAACAATTCTTTTGAACTTACTCAGAAAATCAAAGATTTGGAATTATCCCCAGATGATGTTTTAGTATCATTTGATGTAGTGTCATTGTTTCCAAGCATCACCCAAGACAAATTATTAACATACCTGAGAAAATGGCTTACCTCCGTGGGATTTAAAGACAATACCATAGAAGAATACTGCAATTTGACTAAACTTTGTATTGAACAAACTTACTTCAAGTTCAATGGAAAATTTTATCAGCAAAGATCGGGCTTGGCAATGGGAAATCCCCTATCTCCTTTCTTGGCTAATCTTTATATGAGTTCCTTAGAGACCCACATCACTTCTGCCTTCCCTCACATGTTCAAGACGTGGCATAGATACGTAGACGATATCTTTGCCATAGTTAATCGAAATCAAGTCCAAGATTGTGTAAAACTTCTAAACTTACAGGATATTTCTTTAAAATTCACATTGGAAGAAGAAAAGAATAACGTTCTCCCATTCCTTGATCTCAAAATCATTAAACACTACAACAAAATTGAATTTGGTATATACAGAAAGCCTACACATTCAGACTGCTACATCAAAGCCAATAGTTATAACCCCAGAAAACACAAAGAGGCAGTATTTAATAGTTTGGTTCATCGACTTATCAACATTCCCCTAAACAAAACTGAGTTTGATCTAGAATACCACAACATCATTTCCATAGCAGAAAATAATGGATTCCACAAGGACCTAATCATAAAGAAAGTTAAGAAATTCAGTCAACAAAAACATATCAAGGAAATTACCACACTCAAAAAAGAAAAAGAGGATGTTATCTATAAGAAAATAACATACCACCCATGGGCAGATGGAAAATTCAGGAAAGTGTTCAAGGAATACAACATTACCACAGCTCCAGTAAATAAATATAGTATAAAAAATTTACTTAAATCCAATAACCTAGATCATATTCCTCAAAACAAAAAATCTGGCATATATCAATTTAACTGTAAAGATTGTAACCAAAAATACATAGGAAAAACAAAAAGAAATTTGGAGATTAGGTCTAAAGAACACTTGAGACATGTAAAGTATGGACAAACTGATAAATCGGCGATAGCTGCACATGTATGGGAGAAAGACCATGAAATAAATGTGGAACCGGAACTTCTAAAATGTGTCCAAGGACACAAACAGCTCACAATTTGGGAAAAGATTTATATTTACAAAAATCAGGACCAACTCATGAATTTCGAAATACCCGCGGGGATGGATCTCATCAAGAAGTTCATTAAACAACCACCAGGAATTGCTGCCAATATACAACAGACAGATGGAGTATAGCTGATGATGAGTCATGAAGTTTGCTCGAAACATGTTCAGGTTAGTACTTGAATTAAGTGAAGTTACGTATGTTAATCCTCCATCTCAAGTTTCAATTTTATTTTTGTGTCATTTACTTCCTTATTTAGTCATTTTCATGCATTTACATTGAGTATATTAACTTCTTTTTTGCCATCCCCAGCAGTGATGTCTTTGAAGTGTTGTTTGTTTAATGCAAGAAGGACACACTCAGTGATGAAGTGTTGTCATGTCTCAATCGGAAACGAGAATCAAAGAAACCTCGAAATGTTGTATTATATTACTATTATTATTAGATTGACTTGGCACCAGAGTGCAAACTACTGTTTACCCTCAATAAACAGTAATATAATCCAGCAGACCGCCGAAGGAAATGCCAACGTTTGACTTCCCAGTGCCTCAGTGCCAGTATGAATTTCTGTGAGGAAAGAACAATGACAGTTACAGTTAGAAGAATGGTTTTATCTTTACTTTTTACCATTTTCAAGTATGCACCCATTGTTTTGGCGGATGTGGAGAGGAGCTTCTCCATGTATAAATGTATCCTTTCAGATAATCAGAGGTCATTTATCTTCGATAATCTCCATATGCTGACAGCAAGGAATGTCTTTGACATTAACTGAATATGGGGTAGCGAAAAGTTTAAACATTGGAGAAAGGTTTTCCACATCCTGAAACCACAATTCGAACTGAAGAAGAAGGTTTTGCAGAACTAACTCATATTCTGCAGAGAGAACACTATCAGGATCATGTACTTGCGTTAACTTTGTAAAATGCTCCGTATTTACAACCAGAAGTTGTTCTACCCACAGAGCTAAAGTGAATTGGTCCTCTAATACCTAGCTCTAGTCTACTCTAAATACTCCTACTACCATGCGCTCTTGCTGACATCACACACGAGGGATTCATGTGCACTTGCTCCACAAACATCATCACAAGACGAAGTTGACTTCCACTGTATTAGATCGTACCTCTAGGAAGTCATAATCTACAAAATGATATACTTGCATTCAGCAATTACAATAATATAGTAATTTTAAAACTGTCCGGTATCACCCTATAGTCGGGGTGATTTCGGACACAAGTGTTTATAAATGAGTGTCCGATGTTCTGGCCTCTCTGGGATGTTGTTGGACAATTTTTATTTTATTTTTTTTTATTTTTTATTTTTTAAATACTGCAAGTATTGCAACTCTATTTCGAACTTTGATAATCATTACACATACTCCACAGAACACTGAAAAGTACTAAATATTACGAAAATAAATGAATCCACCAAAAACCTGACTAAACATTTTACTCAATATTATTATTGCAAACTTCTTTTAATAAATAAAATAACTGCTTATCAAAACAAAATTGTTTAATTATTAATTAGTTACCGGTACTGTATTAGTATTAGTATTAGCCCATAATGTCCCCGAGGGGCACGGGCCTCTCTCCTGGGAGAGGTGGCTTGTGTTCGCAATCCCGGTTAGCCATTCCGGGAAGGATCTTTCTATTATTACTTATGCCTATAGTCTATCATTTATGGTCCGATATGTAGTCTATCATCATTTTTTTTTTTTTTTTGTCCTATATATAATTCTAGCACTATACACTGTGGGTTTAGGTCTTCGCTTTTCGGTCGTGCACTGCTTTCCTGCTCCTTGCTATTTACTGTCTTCATCCTGTGTTGTTGTTTTGGATTGCTGTCTTGACTAGAAGTTGCCATTTTCCTCTGTCTTTAGCTGTGGTCGTCCATCTGTTGCCGAAAGTTGCCCTTAGTTCATCCGACCACCGTGTTCTCTGTCTTCCTACTTTCCGTCTTCCCATCCTTGGTTCCCATGAAGTTATTCTGTGAGTCCAGCGAGCAGGATCTTGTCTCATTATGTGTCCAGCCCATCTCCATTTTAGGTACCTGCTGTCGTTTCCTGCATCTGTTATTTGTGTTCTTCGTCGTATTACGTCGTTCCTTATTCTATCTCTCCATGTGATGCCCAGCATTTTCCTTTCCATTCTATTTTGGCACGTTTGGATTGATTTTCTATCTTTTTTAGTTGTGCTCCAAGTTTGTGAGCCATATATCAGCGCGGGTAGTATGCAGGTGTTCATAATGTGTCTTTTAATGTTTATAATGAAAGATTTTTCTAACAGTATGAATCTCAGCGCCCAGAACTTTGACCATGCTGTAGATATTCTTCTTGTAATTTCCTTGGGCATGCTTTTCTGGAAGGAGATTGTTTGTCCCAGATAAACTATCTCTTGTACGTATTCCAATGTTTCGGGTTGCGTAATTGAGATGGCTTTCTCTTCGCCGTTTGTCATTAATTTGGTCTTTTTTGCATTCATTTGTAGTCCTACTTTGTTACTTAGCTCGTTCACTTCTGTCATGAAGGCCTGCAATTCTTCTGCTGTGTTTGCCATGAGAACTATATCGTCTGCGAAGCGTAAATTGTAGTTACCATTAAATAATTTCCCCAGTTTATTCAAGTGAAAAGCACAGATTATAGAACACCTTCCTTGGAAATAAATTTTCCCTTCTCATTAACTGGGGTTTCGAGGAGTCTGTCTATTTGATCTTTGCTGATCACGTCCTCATGTGAGATCACAGGGAAAATGAAAATGTTTTTACTGTTGTTATAGGGGTGCATAAATTTTACTTCAACATCTTTCACACCCATATGTGTAGCTACTACAACATATTGTCTAGTGAGCAACTTGTTTCCTTGATTGTAGTTGTAATTTGCAACAAGAAATGTCTCTTCCTGTAGAATATTGGCTACTTCCACTGTTTTTTCAATCTCCTGCCTACTCTCACTGTCACTGCAACTACTGCTGCTACTACTTGCTGAATCTTCTTTGTCATTGTTGTTCTCAGCATCAAAGTGATGCCCCAAAACAGACTTCCCAGGTGGAACCGCAAGTTTCTTACGTCTGCCTGTTGTTGAAGTTGTGCTTTTGTACTGTGCCTGTTGTAACATTTCCTCAAATGATGAGGACCAAACTGATGAGTTGTCATTCCTCTCTTCTGTATCTGGCAGCTTGTTCAAAACATGTTGGGGATCAAATGGAATGAGTCCTGTTGAGCAGAATCCACTCTTTATATTCTGAGACTGACTAGCTGAAATCTTATCAAGCATCTGCTTCAGAAGAGTAGGAAACGCATTCTTCAATATAGTTCCACGTGTGCACTTCTTCCATTTGGCTAGTACATTGCGCCAAGCATTCTTTAGGGTTCTAAAGAAGGACATGTCTAGCGGCTGCAGAATGTGTGTGCTGTTAGGTGGCAGTAGTACAAAAGAGATGTTGTGTTTCTCACATTGTTGAATCACATTCAGGGAGATGTGATTGGACAAGTTACCTCCAATCATGATACACGGACCATTCTGTTTCTTGAAATACGGAAGTGCTATGCTAAAGAACCAGTCCTCAAGTATCGCTAAGTCAAACCACCCACTTTTATTGTGGTTGAATCTTGCTCCTGCAGGACCACCTTCCATCCATGTGTCCCACAAGTGTTCTGATCTGTATAACACGTAAGGAGGAAGTAATTTTCCGTCCCCGGTGGCAGCCATCATTATTGATATACTGGTCTTTGATGAATCAAGAATTTGTTCAGCATGTTTGATACCCCTTTTAACAATAACATTTCGTCTTCCCAGGTCATCACTCATATTTGCTTCATCGTGGTTCATTACATTGCATGGTGGAATATTTTCTATTGTTGGTTCCAGATTATCAGAATACTGTTCTACAGTATGTTTACTGACTTCAGCTCGACATCTCTTAATGTTTTTGCCGAGCCTAACTGAGAGTGTATTCAAGTGTCTCTCCAAGAAGCACTTGGCCCACTCGATTCCAGGAAGGTTATTGTTGAACTTTTTTGTCTAGATACTCCTTGACGAAGTATCTAATATCTGTCGAATTGAATGGGAATCCCCAATGAGAGGCTATCAGAATGCCTTAAACCAAAATATCTTATTTCTTAATAATTATATAAGAGTTGAATTTTTACACAAAAACTTCACTTTTGGTAGGCCTATAGTTTACCTGAACTAGTTTCGGCGCCTTCGCAACCATTGTCAACAGCTATACTTCAACTGCCGTGCTACTCTCCCGCAGACGTGGTACAAACTTCGAGATGAGGTCCTCATTGGTCGGGATATCGAAGTTCATCAGTTGGTTCCCATTCTTGTGAATAAAAATTCTTTCCCAGACTGAAAGTTCCTTGTGTCCATGGACACATTTTAGTAATTCTGGATCCCTGTCAACTTCATGTCCATCATCCCAAAAGTGTGCCACTACTGCTGATTTGTCTGTATTTTGATATTTGATGTGTCTTATGTGTTCTTTAGTTCTGACTTCCAATGTCCTCTTGGTTTTTCCTATATAGACTTTTTCACAATTTTTACTGTGGTGGGGGTTTTCTAAATTTGTAGATCTGAGTAGGTTTTTTAAAGAGTATCTGTTTAGAGGTGCTGTTGTGATGCCATGCTTCCTGAAAACTTTTCTGAATTTATTATCAGCCCAAGGGTGGAATGTAATTTTCTTGTATTTCAAGTTTTCTTCTATTGTTTTCAAGGTGGTGATCTCTCATGTTAGTTTTTGTTTTTTGCACTTTTTGATTTTCTTGTCGACCAGTTCTCTTCTGTAACCATTATTTTCTGCCGTGGTGATGATTGTATTATATTCCAGGTCATATTCTGATTTGTTGAGAGGCATGTTTACCAGTCTATGTGTGAGGGAATTGAATACAGCTTGTTTATGTGCAGTTGGATTGAAACCATTGACTTTGATGTACGAATCAGTGTAGGTGGGCTTCCTGTGAATACCGAATTCTAGTTTGTTTTCTTGTTTTATTATTTTGATGTCCAGGAATGGCAGATAGTTATCATTAAAGCTGTAAAAACTAGAGTGATCCCTATACAGGCCATGGTAGCTCTTATGGCTCGGGAGATTGAGGATCCCAGATTTTGAGACATTTGACAAATGAAGATGGTAAGATAAATCTGTCATGTTGGTCCTGATTTCCACCGTTTAATATAGTCAAGAATAACATTAAATTGTTTTCGGTGGATCACATGTATTTGTCCTTTCTACAATCTTCACGACGTTTCGGTCTTATCCTTAAGACCTTCCTCAAGTGACTGTTTATATCATGCCAAACATGATATAAACAGTCACTTGAGGAAGGCCTGAAGGATAAGACCGAAACGTTGTGAAGATTGTAGATCCACCAAAAACAATTTTATTTTATTCTTGAAGGTGTTAAGGTTATCAGCCTTAACACACCAGACCTTTTCCCCCAGGATTGCTCCTGGTACTCACAAGTCGACCACAAGGCTGTGGTGCCACCAGAAGGATTAGGGCAATTAAAAATTCCAAAAGTGGGGATCAAACCTGCAACCTTCCGGTCTATATTGTTGTGTCTCATCCAAACAACAGCATACCCCCAGATAAAACTGCAGGGTTTGTATTGTAAACAAACAAACATTTTTCCTTTTTATATTCACATATAGACGTGTTTTTACCTTGAAGCATCATAATTACATATCTGGCATAACAAACTGCTGTAATTCGATAGATGTACTTTTATCTTAATGGATGTTACAAATTAGGCTACACTACATTTGATGATAAGATTAGTCAATTTTATTCACACTTAAGTATCTCGAAAAATGGGGTTTGTTTCTTTTTAAGCACTGTCATTTGTCAAACCATAGCAACCGACAGGGCTATACATAAGGTTGTGTGATATTAAGGGCGTTGAATAAGGGCCCAATGATTGTTTTTTTTTTTTCAAAATGAAATGTTGACAGTGTTTTTCCTCGTGTTTTGAAGGCTAAGTGTGCAGAATTTTATCGAGATTGGAATAGAACTGTAGATTCGTATGAAAGACAAACACACATACACAACTGTTCTTTGTATAGGCCTACATAGATTAATCTGAAATTAATATTTTATTGTGAATTAGATTTATTTATTCTATACTTTACGTTATTATGTAATATATTTTCATGCAGCCAGTTATCTGCATCAGAGCCACCTTGTAGACCCCATCGTGTCTTTCATGATTCTTCACTTCTTAAGTCACTAATTCACTAATTAAGAAATTTGAATGCACAAAATTCTTAGGACTATGGATACAAAATAATTTACATTGGGATATTCACATTGATGAAGTAAATAAAAAGCTCTGTAAAGCCACATACTTAATGAAAATATTATTTAACTGTACAAGAAAGGAAACTCTCAGAACAGTTTACTTTGCATACATCCACTCTCTCCTTGCATATGGGTTAGCATTTTGGGGAAGATCATCTGCAGCTATTAAATGTTTCAGAACCCAAAAGAAAATAATTAGAATAATGGAAGGGCAAAATCCAAGAGCTTCATGTAAACCCCTATTCAGAAATCTTGGTATCCTCCCACTACCATGTTTGTACATTTATCACAGCTTAATGCTAATTAGTAAAACTACAATAGATTTGTAAAAAACAATGAAGTACACTCTCACTACACTAGACTCCGTTCTGATTTTCATTCACAACAGCACAGAACCACTCTATATAAAAAAGGAACCTTTTACTCT
Organism: Ectobius pallidus; assembly: GCA_964059195.1. Taxonomy (NCBI): domain Eukaryota; kingdom Metazoa; phylum Arthropoda; class Insecta; order Blattodea; family Ectobiidae; genus Ectobius; species Ectobius pallidus. The sequence goes on from CAXKWD010000006.1 coordinate 42,379,297, forward strand.
GTAATAGAATTATATAACAGTCTTCCAAAGCAGCTTAAATTAATCCATCAAAAACCCGCATTTAAAAACTCCCTTAAGGCATATTTGATTGACAATTGCTTTTATTCAGTTGAGGAATATCTTACAAAAAATGCATATGTACTTTAGAACCATCTTGCAAATATTATATACAAAAATATTTCTCATATTATTTTAGCTTAGTCTAGTTTAATTATAAATTGACTTGTCCAATATCAATTGTACATTGTACATAGTGATTATTCTGGACTAATAAAGAATTAGAATTAGAATTAGAATTAGTCACCATTCTAAAAGACACGCGTCTTTTGGGGCTAGTTAGCCTACTTTCATACATATTACTTAGTGCTACTACGAAGAAGATTTCCAAATAGAAATTTCAAGATGCCAACTATGCATTGTCTTATTTATGAGTTGTAAGTACTCTACAAGCTTCCCATGATCTATCAAATAAAGGTATGTGAAGCTGTGCTCCACGTTGGCTGTTTTTTAAGCAAGATTAGCCATCTTGTTTAAAGTGGGCTCTTCAATTAATGAATTGTGTTTAATTCACACATTACATTGATCATTTCATTATTATTTGTGAATATTAATTGCTGGAGCGAGGATGCTCATTTATTGTGAACTTAATTTCAACATTATTAGAATTCAAGCTGATAGCAATTAAACTTACAAGACCTTTTACTGAATAATTGTAGATTTGGGCTCTACAGCTAAGTTTTATCAGAAATATAACTATCACTGTTGTTATTGTCAATTTACCACGCATTTGCATGGTTGGTCCTTTGCTTTTCTACATAATGCATTAAATTTATTGATTGTAATATATTTGAGCTTATTATTTGGACATTAAAATAGCGTATATATGTGATAAACAATTTAAACATCATAAATCACAGTTTAGACAATCAATATTATTCCCTGTGAAACTTGAAGATTAAACATTCATCTGTGTAAATAATTATTACATCAAGAAACTTCAACCAGAATTTTGTAAAGTGTATTTCATTTATTTGTATTTGTCATTCTTCTTTATGGAAGGTGAAATAAATCTTTGTATCTTTCATCCTATGTCCTTTTTCCGAGATGTGTGCAGTAAGGGCTATTCAACCTAATCCTGCTTTTAAATCTAACTTAACAATTTATACAATTAGCCACACGTAGGACCATGGGTCGGTCAGTGTTTTGTCCTATGGCTGGTGAACTTATAGCTTGTATAGCTCCAAATTTGTTTTTGTGTCATTCAAACATTTTGAAATACATTTCTAGTGTTAATATTATTAAATCAAATGATAAATGGAGATTACTGTACAATAAAAATCACCATCACCATTCCTTGAGATACTAAGAATGAAAATTACCTTGTAGCATCCTATGCAGTGCTTTCTCTCCCCATAACAACATTCTCACTGTTTAAATCTTCATCCCTAAACAAAGAAAAATATTCAGGTGATACAATAATCTATAGCAATAAGAGAAAGTGTTTGTCTATTTGTCTGTCTGTCTATCTGTACGCGATGCCCAGCAAAATCTATTGCACACAGAGATCTGCAATTTTAAACATAGATGGACTGAAGGGTGGCCGAATGCACCTCGAAGCAAGATTTTTAATTTTAGCTTTTGTTTGCGAGTAATGAGTAAAAATCTGGCAGAAAACATTAATTTTGTGTGCTATTGAAGCATCAGTTTTTGTTAATACATTTCAATCGTCAAATCCATTGTAGGTGGCTTTGTCTTTTTTTGTCATAACTTGGAAATAAAATCATCGCAATTTTTTCAATATATTGCATGGAATTATCAGTCATTTTGATTCTGTGAGCTCATCCTGTTGGTTTGTTTGTTTATAATGTCAAATAAGAATAAGAATAAGAATAAGAATAAGAATCTTTATTAGCCGTTAGGTATGTTTGATACAATTGGCTTCGTCATAGATTTTACATAACATAACATTTAATCCTAACTTAGTCCTAACATTTAATAATATAATACAATAGGATATGCAACTTAATCCTAACATTTAACAATATAATACAATAAGATACACAGCTTAATCCTAACAATTCATCTCAAATTTACTTACTATAAGTCTAATTCTATTGTGTCTAATTCCTTAAATTCAGTTATAGAGTAAAAGGCTTTCCTCGTTAGCCATTGATTTAAGACGTTTTTAAACTTTGTCAAGGGGTAAGATTTGATGTAATTAGGTAGTCTGTTAAATAAATCAATGCTTAAGTATATATGACTATTGTGAATCTTAGATAGTCTAGAGTAAGGCAGGTTGATCATGTGACTATTTCTTGTATTGTGTTTATGAAATGATTGCCTGAGGGGATAAGAGTTTAGATTTTCTTTTGTATATACTAGACAATTGAGTATATATAATCCAGGCAGGGTCAAAACATTGAGTTGCTTAAAATGATCTCTACAAGAGTCTCTGGGAGCTAAACCTAGAATACTTCTAATGGCTTTTTTCTGCAGTAAGAAAACTTTTTCAGAGTGGGTTGAGTTGCCCCATAGCAGTATACCATACATTAAATGGGAGTGAAAGTATGAAAAGTAGGAGCACAACATTAATCTCTCGCTTACCTTTCCTCTAAGCTTATGGAGTAGGAATATAACCCGTGCTAATTTATTGCATAAATTTTCTATTTGCTTGTCCCAGCTAAGTTTTTGATCTATAAATATTCCTAGCAGTTTAACATGCTTATTTTCATTGTTCAGTACATTTAAGGTAAAAATTATTTCTTCGGTTTTTTAATTGTTAAGAAGCAGGAGATTTGCTTCAAACCATAAGTTGGATTTTTGCTGAAAATATGTATTCATTTCTCTTACTGAATCCGAGTTTTCACTAGTATTATAGATGGTTGTGTCATCTGCATATATTATTGTTTTACAATTGAGAAACTGTGGTAGATCATTAATATACAGAATAAAATAGAAAGGACCCAGTACTGATCCCTGTGGGACACCTTTCCTTATTGGAAGAAATTCTGACATTTGGTTGTTCACTTTCACTATCTGAAATCTGTTTGCCAGGTATAGTATAGTATAGTATAGTATAGCCCTTGTTTGTCCCCTCCGGGCACGGGCCTCTTCCTTTGAGGGAAGGTGGCTTGTTTAGGGCAATCCCGGTTAGCCATGCCGAGAAGGATCCCCTATGAGTCTTAATACTCTTCGTTTTAACGAGTTCCTTATTCGCTGATGTTCTGTAAGACACAATCAAATTTAGAGATCTGCTTTGAATTCCGTAGTACTTTAATTTTTTTATTAACATTTCATGAGAGACATTATCAAACGCTTTGCTTAAGTCTAACAATGTTGCTCCTGAAGTTAGCCTGTTTTCAAAGCTTTCATAGATATTTGAAACTAGATCCTCGACAGCTTTTACAGTTGATAACTTAGATCTAAATCCATATTGGGCATCACTAAATAGTTTGTTTTGTTCAAAATAGGCGTAAAGTTGTTGAGCATACAATTTTCAACAATTTTTGAGAAAATGGACACAAGTGAGATAGGGCGATAATTACTAGGGTCTGTCTTATCGCGTTTTTTAAATATAGGTACAGTGACGGTTATTTTCAATAAATCTGGGAATATACCTTGGTAGATCATACGGTTCATCAGAAATGTCAAAGGGAAGATAATTTTGTTAGAAATATACTTAATTACAAAGTTTGAAAGACCATAGTAGTCTTCAGCCTTGGAGTAACTTAATTTGTGTATTGCTTTACTCATTTCTGTGTCTGTGACAGGTGTCCATGAAAACCTATGTTCAATAGTTTTATCCAATTGCATAAGTAAAGATTCGGCATCATAAGCATCTCCTGGTGGGGCTATTAGTTTGTTTTGATTTTGCTATACGAAATTAGTAAAATAGTAGTTGAATTCATCAGGGCTAATGGCTATCTCAGGTTGTAACTTTGGAAAATTAATCTCATCTTTTATAACTGACCAGGCAGCCTTGGTTTTATTCTGAGATTTAAGTATAAAATTATCATTTGCATGTTGTTTTGCCTTTTTTATTTCATTTCTGTATTGTTTTCTTAGCTTAACATAAGACTCTTTGTATTTTTCATTCTGTTCACATTTATCATAACATACAAGTAGCATAGTTCTAATATTATTCAGATGTGGCGTGTGTAATTACATTTGCTCTTTTGAATCTTAAAAATTTTAGGACAGCATTCATTATATTCCTTTATAATTGTATCCATGAAAATATTGAATAATTTATTTACATCTTCCTCTGTTGATAGTATTTGGTACCAGTTCAACGAACTTAACCTATTTTTCAATTTATCTAAATTCTTAGTATTTAATAGCCTGGATGCATACGGGTATGGAATTTTGGCCCAAAGAACATCATGATCTGAAATTCCACATCTTAATATCCCTGTTTCTACATTATTTTTATGAACATTGCTTATTATTCTTGAGTTTTGTCCATTCTGTAGCGATAATCTTAATGATTTATGTATAGCGTAGAGCTTTATCACTGGTACTCACTACTAAATTGCGGTATTTTGTTACCTGTTGGAGCGCTATACATAAATCATTGCTTATTATGTTTAGTTTAGTTTAGTTTAGTTTAGTTTGTTATCTAAGCATGCTTTCATTCTAGTAGGTTTATCATTTAAAAAGTAACAATTTAAGGATCTCAGAGTGCTTATTAATTCTAAAACATTCTTACTTTTTAATCTGATATCCATGTTTATGTCACCAAAGATAAAAATTCTATGGTTCTTATACTTGGGTCTAATGAAATTATGAAGTAACATTTCTAATTTTTCAATGAAAATTTGTTCATTAGTAGATGGGGAACGGTAAACTGATGCAACAATCATATTTTTACATGGGATGTGAATTGCTGTGGCCTCAAAGATCTCTTCAGTACATAGGTCTGATTCAATATTATCAATTATAGAGTAACTGAATTTAGAGTCCTCTCTTAGGTATATCGAGACACCTCCATGTGATGAGATCTTCCTACAAAAACTACTCGCCAATATAAATTTATGTGGTATGTAATAATTTATTTCCTGGTCGGTTAGCCAGTGCTCATTTATGCATAGTATAGTACAATTTGAGGTTTCAAGCCAGTACTGGAGGTCCTCTAGTTTATTTTTAAGTGATCTTATGTTTAAGTGTATTATTAGAATAGCACTCTTGTTACCTTTTGGTGTACTAATGTTATCTCTTATAGTATTTTCATTGCTTTTAAGATATATTTCACTAGCAATGGCTTTATGATCAGAAAAACCCAGTTCGATTACTTTTTGTTTTAAGAAACCAGGATCAATGTAGTGAAAAACATTATCCAAACACACACTTCCAGTGTTACTAGTAGGTCCGTCTGGTGACCAAGTCTGATTCAGGTCAGGCTTGGTCAACAAATCGCGTTTCCCTGGCAATTAGTTTCACTTTCACTTTTGTCGATGTAGGGTAGAGCAATAGGCCTATTCTTACATTGTTTGGTATCAAGTTCTAATGCCACTTTCTGAGTGAAGTCTATGATTCTATCACTTATATACTGTTTGCCCAGTCTATTTAGATGGAGGCCATGTTTGGTATGGAACCTGCCACCTATCCTACTTATGTCTATAAAAGATACATTTTTCTGTTGTTTACACATGCGAAACATGACTTCATTTATTCTTCTCACTTCTGCGTTGATAGAAGACCATACAGGTAGATCGTGCCTGTGCGGCACTGAAAAGACCAAGATGTTTGTATTCTTGAGGTAATGCAGTGTCTGTCGGAGCGAGACCAAAAGAATAGAAGCTTTCTAATCGTGGAATGCACTCCAAAGACAGATTTTTAACTGTTTCATTATAAGCTTAATTATTAATCGTTTAGTTTATGAATGATTCATGTATAAGTGTTAATAAATATAATGTTTTAATTATTTTGCTTTTAATTTTTAATCTTCGAATTAACTATCATGGGCAAAGCCACAGCACCTGCAAATTATATATAATATTTCAGATGTCATTTTATACTTTTTAAAGCAATACATTTAAGTGAGGTAGGCTAAAATAAAAAAATTATTTAACCTACAGTTTGACTCATTTGCATAGGTCTACTGTTGAATTCAAATAAGCATTTGGCTGAAATATTTAACTAAAATGTTACATTTTAAAGACAAGCAGAATGGTTAATTTTGTACCTTGATCTAAATACATGATTCATTCAATGAACAGTTTATAACGACAAACCAAATGATAAATGCTAGAGATTATGGTCAACTTTGAAGATGAAATGAAGGATAAAATACCTCAATCATCAAATAAGCCCAAAAAGTAGAGCTAATTAAAGTTCATTTTAGTTTTATATAATTTTGATTATGAAATGTGAAAAGATGAATTACAAATTAGTTTAAAAAGTGAAATAAAATTGAACTAACATTTCTGACCATTGATTGATTCCTCATAAAACTTTAATGTATAATTTTATGTTATTTTGAATCGTAAACATTGTTTAACAGAACTCTCTGTGTCTATGTCAAGTTCCATTTTGCGGGCTGAGCTATAAAGAAAAAGTGCTAGCATGTTAAGTGTAAAGAAAAAGGTGCTATCCCATTATAATTACTAAGTAGTTATTATAATGGGATATCACCAGATGTCACTATCATTCTCTTCCCTATTTTGACATACAAATAAATATCCATTTCTTTTATTTTAACCACCACAGATTTATTACTCCTACTACTACTATTGTCGGCCCCGGTGGTCTAGAGGTAGCATGCCTGCCTCTAGATCCGACAGTCACGGGATCAAACCCGGCCTCAGTCGATGGATTTTTCTGTACGTAAAAATCCTGGGCACAGAGTCCTCCGGGAGAAACTTTAAGCTGGGGGCCCATGTCATAGATTTACAGCACGTAAAAGAACACCAAGCCTAAATTAGAGCCTCTGGACAAAATTTCTCGGCCCTTTCACATCCAAGTACTACCTTAGTTTCCTGAGGGGGGTTGAGAGGCGATGGGCTTACCACCTGTCCCTCTGCCTTCTCTCGGAAAATAAGCATAACAAAATTCATATAGGTACCAAAAACCTCCACTTGGAGGCTCCTTCGCCCCAACATAGGGAGCTATAGGGTTCCAGATGGACAGAGACAGACTACTACTATTATTGTGTATCTATTAATGATTTATAATTCAAAATAACATAAAATCTATTTCAGGATTGGAAACCTTGGTTCATAAACTATATAGTTTAAATGCTTTTGTCATGTTTCATTTTAAGCATTACTCATGACCTTATTTTCTCTCTATTCTATTAAATTCCTGCAACTTCTTACTATAGGAAAGATTTTTGTTATTAGTTCGTTATTTGACTTTTCAATAATTTCAAGTGAGATATCCATTTCTTTATAAATAGGTCACGATTCATTCATATCCATGAATGTTTCTAGTATTTTCAACTGTTTTCATAATTTGAGTTGTTTCCAAAAAATTGTTGCCAACCAAAAGAGCATGAATATGAAATTATCAAAAAGTTTTTCAATTACTATTCTAAGCACAAGCAAGGTTAAACTAATGGTATTTTTATTTTAAAATTTACAATTCAAAATAACATAAAATATCGTAAGTTTACAACATTCAACTGTTTTAAAGAACTTCAAATGAATAATGAATAATTAAATATTCATGAATAATGAAACTCGTAAGCGCTAGTTTTGTTAACTTTATGCTCACATGTTAAGTGCTATATGATGATCTTACTTCATAAATAACAATTAAAGGCTTCTTACTTATTTATGTGCCAGTTTTAATTTATTCACTGAGGGACTATTTACAGTGAAACAGATAAATGATATGGGGTTTTATCTATACAGTATCAATATATTTATAAGAAATATATTTAATTTCTTCTAATCAGTATAAGGTTGAAACTATGGAAGTGTGTAGTAGTCATATAAGGAAAGAATGAGGGGAGTCAAGGTAGTAATTATAATAGTTACTGAAATATAAAGGGTACTTGAAGTGGAAGAAAAATAATTCCTAAGCTTGTAAACCGGGTGTCACCAGTCTGGGCCCATTTGCAAAGAGTTGGAGGCGAACAACAGTGTCGTGCTGGTGCATAGATTATTGGGGTTCTAAAGGGAGCAGTGTAGAAGAATAGCTACTGTAAAAAGCATTAAAATCCTAGGAGAGAAACTGGCACCAGTAATAAAACTTATTGAAAGTGATTGTTATGAAAGATTGCAAAATAAAGGTATAAATCTTGCATAGATTTGAAAAAGAGCAATATCCCAGTAATAGAAGTGTACAGTTGAGCAGGATGTGTTAGTGAGGGTGAAAGGATTTCTAAAGCAGATTGAATAGACGGAATAAGTATTAGAAAAACATTTACTGTTATACGGATATGAGAAAGGTACTGACAATAAGAAGTACTAAAATTTTGTATTTGTAAGGAAAGCGAGGGGGCCGGACTCGGAAGCATTTAGGTTTTAAGAAATTGTATGAATTGCAGGGTAATATATTATAAGTAGACCTGGGATTTTAGGCTCTAAAAAAATTAGTTTTAGGCACCTAAAATAGGCTTTTAAAACAAGTAAATAGGCTTTTAAAAGAGAAAATAGGCACTTAAAATATGCTTTAAAAATGTGTAAATACTAGAAAATAGACTTTAAAATATTACAATATACACTTAAACTGTAACATGGTCTTTTTTTTACTATTCCTAACAGAATTAACTGCAGAATTAGGCATCACGAACTATATTCACTTAAACAGATGTTCTTTCATTGGTGACTTGACACAGTAGTCCTTCCCCCTTAATCCTCCCCCTCCCCCGTCAGTCAGCATTCCTTTAGCGACAATTGTTTGGAATAATCAAGTTTCTGTGAAAAATCCACCTCTGCTGTTCTGCTTTTCATTGAGGGATGTCCATTATAAGACTGTAAAAATTACATAAGTAGAATTTTATTTTAAATGTACAAAATTTTAGGCACTAAAATAGTAAAATAGGCTCTAAAGATCCAAATAGGCATTTTAGGGCACTATAAAACTCTATAAATGTAAGTGATTTACCATGAAACATCCACATATTTAAAAATTTTCATGTTATTTCATAAGGAACAAAATAGGCATTTGCCTTAAAATCCCAGGTCTAATTATAAGTAATAAAACTGTGAAATGAAGATGGCTGGTGTGATTAAAGGACTGTGCCGACTATTTATGCACATATCAGCGATTGGCTGAAGGGTAGTTATGACCAAACCAATATGTACTTGAAATGTCATAATTAGAATTTTTCAGCCAACCAGAACTAAAGTCAGGGGAGGTGCTTATCTCGAAAATTCAGTCAAGACCAATTTTTCAAGCGAGCATTAACTTACTTATTCTTCATGTCTTAAGGGAGACGGGTGCAACAAGTTTTCATGCTTTCCAACAGGAAGGACTGTCTGTGTGCAACAGGGTAACTTAGTTAAAGTAAAAAGTAGTAACACAAAGTTTTGAATAGATAAAGTGACATCATGTCACCACTTAGGGTATTAGAGTATCAAATAGGCATTAGATGCACACCCACAGTGTGTAGTGGCCATTATTGGCAAGCAAATTTCGGATACACAGACATTGTATTAAATTAAGGGTACGTAATAACAGATCTGTTAGAGGATTAATTGGATAATAAAAATTGGTGAAGGTGCTGTGAAGTGTGTGTATAACTTGTAGAATCGGTTGTACTATGTGTACTGTTCTTGTGGACACCCAGAAGTTTGGAATAAAACCAGGTAAAAAAAAATATTCAATCTGTGATTTAAAAAATTAGCCTTCACGACTCCTCAAATCGTCACCCTGAGCAAGAAGATCAAGCTTGCAGCCACTGAGGAAAGCCAAGGTAAAGGGGAGAAGAAACAATATAATTTCGTAAGTACATATACAGGTACGTAAAGAGCACCTGTAATGACTTACGTGGCGCTCAACACCAACAGAACCACCCAGCTTTAAAACCCCTACAACAGCTTAAAGATGATTTTGCTTTACTCCTTCCTAATCTGTACGACTATGCCAAAGCTAGACTATAACCTACATGTCAGTGAATTACATGCAAACATTATTAACCTTTTCACTGCTAACATATTATTAAGTGCCAGTGTGGTACTTTATGAGATTGTGTGGGGAACGGGAAAATGTCTGTCCATCTGTCCATCCATCTGTCTGTCCGTCTGTGTGCCTGTACACACGATAACTCAAATATGCTTAATCAGATTGTAATGAAACTTGGTATACGCATTTATAATATTCATGGGAAGAACCCTATTGATATTGGACCAAATCGGTTGACCGGTACTGGAGTAAAACCCAATTTAGTGTCTATTTTAAAGGTGCGATAACTCAAATACGCTTTATCGGATTTTCATGAAACTTGGTATATGCATTTATAATGTCCATGGGATATTGATATTGAACCAAATCGGTGGGCCGGTACTGGAATAATGCCCAATTTAGTGCCTTTTTATGGTAATATATTATATAGAATTTAACAAATGCAAATCAGTTATCCTGACAACATGTTTTACACTGTTCATATACGGCTTTGGAATTTGCAATACAGTTAGTCATGACATATCCCTTCGCAACTAGTCAGATATTTATTTCGTTCATCAAGTTGGATACCAGTACTGTTATATACAGAAGATATATTACTGTGAAATAATTAGGCCTACGTACATTAAGTGGAGTTCTTCGCCTGTGTATTTTGTGAAATGTTGACATATTTTAAGAATGTCTTATATCGGTGTATACGAGTTTGAATTAAGGTTAAGTATCAAACTTTACACCTTTGTTCTTCCGTAAGTCCTGCTTAATAAATCGATCTGCAGCTTAATTCAGAGATAGATTACAAAAATAACTTATTTTCTGCATATCATAATTGCAATTAATTTATCACTGATTAAACAAAAGCATTCTGGCACTTTGTGATATCAGTTTACCTGATTTTATTAACTGTGCAAACTGGTGGTGCTGAATTAGTTTGCAAATTTCTTTTGTAATCATAAATAGTCAAATAAATGCAAATAATTTGTTAGTTTCATTCGAAACAAGAGCAAAGCAAGTATTTCTTGAAGTTTAGACTGATTTACGCAACCCTGGAACTTCATATCACAACAGTTAGTTACCATGTGTTGCAATGGATGGTGCAATACATTGCCTGAAATATTTAGCTACAGATGACAGATGTTCAGAGAACAGGGAACTGATGGTCAGAAAGTAGACAACAGATGACACTGTATGTTAACACACTTGGAATCCCTCTCACTGAGAATATCTTTTGTCTATTGGCATGCAAAGGGTGCATCGTATATATGCATCAGTAGCATGGCCAGCAATAATGCACGCTGATGCATGTATATGGCTGTAGCAGTGAAAGGGTTGATTGCTAATGCATACGTACTATGCAGGAGTGCTTCACACATTGAGTGCATCTGAGCAACATAAAGAACTCTGTGATTTCTCTCTTTCTATTAATGTAATACACTCTCAAATCACTGTCCATTATAGAAATATAACTATGTGAACATGTAGTCTTTTTAACTCATCGAACTAATAAAAAGATACAAAGTTCATACAAATTTCTGGCAGATTACACTTTATTTAAATGGTTTGGTATAATTTGCAGTATCCAGGTGGGGTGTTTATGAACGGTCATGACTTCAGGCGAAATATGAGTACTGCATGGGATTTGGATGGACAGTATGCAACAGATGTGTTCACTAACGAAGCTGTCAACATCATCTCAAGACACCCCTCACAGACACCACTATTCCTGTATGTGAGTCATCTTGCTGTACATGCAGGCAACATGGGGAAGCTAATTGAAGCTCCTCAGTCTGAAATTGACAAATTCAGGCATATTCATGAACCCAACCGACGCACATATGCTGGTAAGAATAAACAGACATTTAGCCATCATTGCTTGGCTGATTTTGCATGTTCAGTTTTTTTAGAGTTGTTACCCATAGCCCAGGGGGAAAAGCATGGTGCAAATTGTGCCATCAGGAAATTATCTCGAGGGAATACAAAAACTATTGAAGTATTTGTGAAATAAAAAATAATTGTGTTGTACTGGATGTTACCCACATTTAACTTATTCAGTTTAGAAGATCAAGTCAGGATCATTTTAGTCCTAGAGCCCATAGAGAATAGAGGAAGGAAAACGGATAGTAAAAAAAAAAAAAATATGTCTATAACTAAACAAATCTAAAAGAAACCATAAAGGGTTGGTGTTACAAATCTACATTTGTAACACCAACCCTACTACTAATTTATTGCCCAAACAACAACAAAGGACTTTGATTAAAAACTGACCAGTAAAAGTACATTACAAAAAATAATGCCACTCAGTGATATTCCCTAGATTAAGATCAGAAACCTGAAGAAAATGCTGCCTCATACCCTTCTCTTTCTCTCATAATACTTTAAATGGAATTGTGATCTGGTATAAGGATCTAATCAAATAGTATAACTAAAACCATGAGGTAAGTTAACAGTAAGCATATAGAAAAGAAGGGAAAATCCAAAAATCCTGAAAAATATAGGCAAAATTCAGTAGTTTCGGCTGGCCAAAAGGATGAGAATTCTTTCACCTCTGTCAAGTCCATCAGATCATCATGATGAACAAAAAGGAAAGGTGCTTTCTTCATTTCTTTCATAATATTTTTGTTAGCTCTTCATAATCACACATTCAAACATGTCATTAACCCTATGAAGCTTTCCCAACTCCCCTTAATGATTCAGATCATAGTAACTAAAGACACAAGTTACATAATTTTTTGAAATTCCCTTGGTTTATGTTGACTCACTTTTCACTGGAGGGTACTTGCTACTTACACAACACTGTGACATCAGTACGTCTTGTCATCATTTGTTTAAAATTTTGATCACTTTCTTGTTATATCTGTGTTGCTAATTTTGTTGCTTTGACAATTCAAAAGTAGGATTCAAGTTCTATTTTTTTTTCAGTAAATAAGACTTACTGAAATGCCTATATTGTCTGTTGACAATCATGTTTTTTTAATAGCTTTTGATAAGTTTTTATATCAAAATAACAATCTCTAGTCCATGTTCTTTAATTAAAGAATAAAGCCACTGCCAGCAATAGACCTTGCTCCAATTTCACTTCCTGTAACCCACTTGTGCAAATCACTGCCTTCTAGACTGTATAACTCGTGTATACACTGCCTGTCCTATACGGCTAATTTTGCATACGCGGCGACATTATAAATGGGAGCACCTACCACACCCAGCTCCAATACCCTTTACATTACCATATGCTCTGTGTTGCCCTCTGAAGTATAAACTCGGAAACTGAAGTATGCTGGAATTTCATGCAATCTGGGTGTGAACTGTGTCGCCTCTACTGGAGAAATTAGGCAATTGAGCAATACCCTGAACTCCATGTTAAAATAAAGCATAGGACAGGCAGTGTAATTCTCGAGACGGTGGTGGTGCAAATCATATAATATAACATCAAATGGTAATTATTTCTCATCACCCCACTCAAACTTATCGTGTTTTATTTCCTTACACACATGGGTCTACTTTCACATAAATTGCAGGAATTACATGATTTTATTCTTAATTATATTGTTTAGCATTAAAAATATAGATAATTAAACGAACAAAACAAATCTTTTGCTGCCATATAGACATACAAATTCACAATGAAACGATTAAAATGAACCATAGATTCATGAACCTTATCCAAATCATGCATAAACAATTTTATTATAATGACTGATAATTTAAAAAAAACTAAAAACCTGGCTTTGAGGTGCATTTCAAATACAAAGTGCATTTCCCTGGGGAAAAAAGGCCTCAGATTCCAGTTCCCTAGCCCAAAAAAACCAACACAGTGTGTTTCATCCAAATCATTCAATGTTTTCCATTAACGCATGCCACCCATGTTAAAAAATCAGATCTCTGCAAATTGTAAACAAATGAATCAAGAAAGTAATCAAGCAAGGCCATCTTGAATTAATTTCACAATTGAATATTGTCTTGCTAAAATAGGAATGTTTTCCTCGACAATCAAATTGCTCATGCGTTTCTTATGGAAGGTATTTCATCTCCTCGAAAACATTTGATTTTTGGCATTAAACATCAAAATTTTTCAAAATCCTTTCTTAGTGTGTACTTACATTATGAAACAAAGGTACTGTCAAAATTCCCCAAGTCGCTACCTATTATAGTTTAGGCTCTACATTGATTCTCTGTCAGTCAGTCAGTCAGTCGGTCATTCATTCAGTCAGTCAGTCAATCAATCAGCCAGGACAAAGCAGTTTATATACGAGGCACATCCATAAAGTAAGTTTCCCTGGGGCTGTTTACAGAAACAAAACACAATTTCATGGACATGTATATTCCAGCAGATACAGGAAGTGTTCAGCTATTTTTCAACTTATTGCACAGGAACTGAAACATTTGTCATACTGTGGAACCAGCTTTTGAACACCTGTGAGGTAAAAGTCTGCCACCAGGGATTTGAACCACTATGTGACAAACATCTCCACCTCTCTGTCATTCTCTGTCATTCCCTGTCATTTATTTAGGTATAAGAAAAGATGGGAATCACGGGGAGTGAAATCCGGGCTGTAGGGTGGATGTTTAAACACCTCCTAGCAAGTCTCCTGGAAAAGTTCGGCTGGGAGGTGTTTAAACATTCACCCTAAATCCCGGATCTCGCTCCCAGTGATTTCCATCGTTTCCTACACCTCACAAAATGACAAAGAATGACAGAGAAGTGAAGGTGGTTGTCACAAGGTGGTTCAAATCCCAGGTGGCAGACGCATCTACAACACAGGTATTCAAAAGTTGGTTCCACGGTATGACAAATGTTTCAATTCCAGTGGCGAATATGTTGAAATATAGCTGGACACTGGCTGTGTCTGTTGCAATAAATATCTCCTTGAAATTGTATTTTTGTTTCTGTAAATTGCCTCTGGGAAACTTACTTTATGGACGCGCCTCATATATAGAGATAGATGGATTTTGTGGTGTTGTGTGATGAACATTAAAAATATCACCATAATATCCCTGTTGCTCCACATTACTAAAACTCTAAACATAGCCTAAGTGAAACAATATTTCTGTTAGTAGAAAATTTCATTTCATTGACTAGCCAACCACATGGTTTCCTTCGACAAGTGAAATCTTTCTTCAGATTTTCTATCTCCATATGGTTCAATTATACTAATTTGAAGTTGGTCTCTACTAAAATAATCTGGGTACATAATTTATTTTATTCCATCAGGAACATCTAAATGCGCCACCAATTTTTTTAACTCATCCTGATTTGTTTAGGATAATCACACCTTCACGAGCTATTAGTTTCACATTTAACTTAATCATGCTTGTTGCACAGGAATCTGAGGATGAGGGTATTATGTGAACGTCGTGGTAGTAAAATTTTATTGAGAATGGTGCATATGACCATAAGTGAGTTTTATATGCTCGAAGTTCATAAAATATATGCACTGTTAATGAATAACATACTTTAAAATTAAATTTATGTGTGTTTCAGCAATGGTATCAAAACTTGACGAATCTGTGGGCAAAATAATGAAAGCCTTGCAAACAAGACGGATGCTCCAGAATTCCATCATAGTCTTCTTAGCAGACAATGGTGCACCTTCCGTTGGAATCTTTCAGAACTGGGGCTCTAATTATCCACTCAGAGGTGTAAGAAGTTTTCCTTTAGATCCAACAACACTAATTACTATAATATATAGAAAATTTTACACATTCAAATTTTCCTTCCCCCCCCCCCCCCCCCCAAAAAAAAAAGATTTAGTCTTTTGTTGGGTTGCTAGAATTAAATACTCAGCGAACTGTATACACAAAATAGCAAACGAGAGTTTATGAATGCAAATGTTTTTGCAATTTACAACATCTCTTTGTATGCAATATTTGATGTCTGAATGCAATTATCTATAACTTTTTGTTTCTCATTTTCGATAGTTGACAAACATACTGTTATATTTAGTGACTTAAAGAAAAGGCTACATAAAGTTGTACATGAGTAAATATAGCAATTGGTCAACATCCCTTTTTCTCAACAAACACAAAGCCTCGAATAACATATCAATGGGCAGGATTGTTTTTACCAACTTCTGACATAGAATACTCGCTCCCATTATTTACACATAGGCTACTCATGCTCCCAAGTCCTGCCCTCCCTCTTATCTAATATATAAAATCGAAAGTGTTTATGTATGTATGTATGTATGTATGTATGTATGTTTGTTCCTTATACAAATCTATATTTCTTTACCAATTTACACGACATTTTGCACACATACCCAGTTAAGCCCGGGAAGTATAGCTGTCGACATTAAAATTGAAACAAATCAGTCCTTCCCTTGAAAATTATATAATTTCTGTGAATATTCTACTGAAAAAAATGAAATGTTGTTCAGTTCACATGGCAACAGTGAATTGTTTACTGTGATTACATAGGGCCTTGGCAACTATATAGCCTAATGCTGGACTTTAACGAATTATGATTCCATGTAATATATTGGCGAAAATAATTACACGAAAATAAAGCACAGTGTGATGCAGTCACATAACTTTCTCTACCTTCGACATAAGAAATATTTTCTCACTTCACATTTTGATGTAGAATAAGAGGTCGTATTGCAGGAGCAACTTAAGTGTGTGAGTATGCTATATTAGAAGTCGGTAAATAGTCAGTTATCCATAGCTGTAGGCTTTTTATTAGTTGAGATTTATCATAGGCCCTAAGCATGGGATGGAACATTTTGAGTCCTATGCTCGCAGTGTATTATGTCCCGGGTTTTAGGGGAGGAAAGTATGAAAGTGATACTGCATTTCTATTTTATTTCAGCTCCGAAACGGTTGTATGGTAACATGAGAATGAGAAATAAAATTTTCCGTCAAGTCAATACAATCTTATGTAATTTATGTTTCTTCTTATTTCAACCCCTCCCAGGCATGATGAGTAGAAGCAACGGAATGCAGCATTCGACATCCTCTATGAACCATAAAAAGCTATATCTAGCGTTTTCTGAGGGAATAGTCTGAGTGCCATATGTTGTTCTTCCTCATTTCGAATTCTACATACATTATTATATCAGGTCCTAGAGTTTCAACATCGAAAGTCCTCCATAAGTTAATTTCAAATTACAAAATACAAAGCCCGGGCGATGCCGGGCCTTTTCAGCTAGTACTATATAAAAATGTAAAGCAAGAAAAATAATATTGTCCATGCCCAGGGTAGAGAAAGTTATGCGAGTGCACCACAAAAGATTTGTATATATGTGGATTTCAACCAGTATTGTTAATTTATAGGAATTAATTTTATCAATAGGTTCTCTAATTTTATCGATTACATCAAATCCCAGTACCATTTAATTTCCCAAGTCAGCCATGTACACTGAAAATAATAATGTTGTCACGGAGACTACAAACACAGTATAAATCCCATGTGGTGAGTTCAATGTAAGATTTTCAGAAATTTTATTAGGCCTGTATGAAAATTTTAAACAAACAATGTGTTTTAATGTAAACTGAGTAGGGTCATCTTAGGGTCATCTTTCATCTCCTGAATTTATGGTCACAGATGTCCCAGTGTGGGAACTTTTATAGAGATTTTAACACACTGGCGATGGGACATAGAGATCTCCACGACAGATCCCGGAGATTTTTGCATTAGGCCTACTTATAGGGTTGCTATATCATGTGTTATTTTTAGTCCTACTTTTTAAAATATGATCACATACCACTGAATACAAAGTTGTTATTTAGGCTATCCTTGGATCCTTTCCTTTCCTAATATGTGTGTGTATATATATATACACATACCAGTATGACTAATATTGTTTAACACAATGACAACAGACAGTCTCTTGACTCTTTTACTGCAAATTTCTTTCTTGGTTTTCACGGCATGAGTAAGGCTGATGTACACGAAAAATTGTGTTTTTATACAGATATAGGCTTACTGAATGCATTGTACAGAAATCCTCTTAGGCCCTTGAATATAACAAGTAAATGAAGGTTGCTGACAGAACGGAGCAAATTCTCTCCTATTCATTTACTCTAAGAAAACCCCTGAAATGCCATGGCTGCTAAATTGTGCCCTATACAATCTGTTTTGGGTAGCCTATATACATTTTATAAATGCTGACACCAAACTGTACATTTTTTTATTGGTGGTAAATGCAAGCAATTAGGAGGCAATAAGGTCTGAAAAAAGTGCCTATTCCCACAGAATCATACAAAAACCCAAAAACAAAGCTTTCAGGGAATATGAAAAATATAACTTTCAAGCAAAAGTGACAGTTATGAGGGGGAAAATCTTAAAACCCTCGCTTTATTTTGCACTGCATGCAAGGAACAGAAAGTACTGAAAGTATAAAATTAAGTATTGAAAGTATAGCCCAGTCAAATTAGGATTTTTTGCTGCATTAAATCATGTGATTCCAAAAGTTTCAGGAATGTGTATGGGGAGGTCCCCTGAACAACGCCTAATAAAGTCCCACTGATTTCAGGTGCCGCAGGGGGTGGGGAGAGGCTCAAAAGCTCCCACTTTTCAGTTCTTGGCACATATCTAGGAAACGGTGCATCGTACAGAAATTTTTATACTTTCCAAAATTATTGTATATTAAATTCCCCACAAAATGGTACATTCACATTTATTTCTATATGTTAATCGTCTTTGACAAATGAGCCGGCAAAAATGGAAAATTTGCATAGTTTGCAGTGCATCCCTGGTATTAGTAGTGTTACTGACTTCTTCTCATTGAATTCTAGTTTGTTGTTCTTTGCCGAGTTTTAGATCTGTTTCAGGTCTTAATTATCATAGTTTTCATTTCTTTCAGTTGTTTTCCTTTTGTCAAAACTGTGAGATAGTCTACGTACACGCTTACTTTCATATGATTGCTATGCTTTATATTCAGAACTGAATTGTACATTATATTCCATAGACCTTGTCCACAACATGAACCTTGAGGGCACCCTTTGCTGACTGTTGTTCCTGCTTTGCATGAGTTGAATATTAAAGTGGTGAATCTCCTGTTGAAGTAGGTTACCGTTTTGACTTCATACCTTCCCAACAATTTTCTATGAATCTGTGGATCTGAAAACTAGCAGCAATATTAAACAAATGTAGTGCTATAATAATTACAATTTGAGTTGAACTTAGACACTTATGCTTCACTTACCAACTTTTTGGTAGAACATGTTTCAAGGACCCTTGTCCCCATCCTCGGCTACGTGTCCAACTGACAAATCCTGCTTTTGAAGGTCATGAAGTGTCCCTGGTGGTGGTTTTATGAACTTCTTGATGAGGTTCTCATCCTCTGGTATTTCGAAATTCATGAGATTACTATCAAATTTTTGTATGTAGATCCTCTCCCAGATGTCCAGTTCTTTTGGTTTGCTTACTGATTTTAACAATTTTGGTTCACTACAAATTCTGTGGTCATTTTCCCAAGAATGCGTTGCAACGGCCGATTTTTCCAACTGACAATTTTTAAGGTTTCTCATGTGTTCTTTAAATCTAGTCTCAACATTTCTTTTTGTTTTTCCTATATAAATCTTGCTGCAGTTAGTACAATTTATCTGATAGATCCCTGATTTCTTTCATCATTCTGTTTGGATTTAATCAAATTTTTTATGCTGAATCTGTTGTGAGTGGCCAAAGTTATGTTATGATCCTTGAATATTTTTTGAAATTTCGGTGTTGCCCAGGGGTGGTGAGTGAACCTTTTGAACTTTGTTTTTTCTCTTTCGGTAGACAGTGTAGTAATTTTTCTTATATCTTTCTGTTTTTCAAATTTGGCTATTTTTTTATCTATTAGTCTTTTGTCGAAGCCATTCATTTTAGCAGTTACTAGTATATGATTGTATTCATTATTGTATTCTTTAACTGTAAGGGGAATGTTCACCAATCTGTGGGTCAGGCTATTGAACACTGCATGCTTATGTGGTATGGGGTTATGGCTATCTGCTTTGATGTAGTTTTCTGTATGAGTGGGTTTCCTGAATATTCCAAATTCTAATTTGCCATCTGTTCTTTTTATCTTCAAATCCAAAAAATTAAGTGTTTTTTCTTTCTCAATCTCGACTGTGAATTTTACAGAATTTTCTTGTAGATTTAATATTCACAGTCGAGATTGAGAAAGAAAAAACACTTAATTTTTTGGATTTGAAGATAAAAAGAACAGATGGCAAATTAGAATTTGGAATATTCAGGAAACACACTCATACAGAAAACTACATCAAAGCAGATAGCCATAACCCCATACCACATAAGCATGCAGTGTTCAATAGCCTGACCCACAGATTGGTGAACATTCCCCTTACAGTTAAAGAATACAATAATGAATACAATCATATACTAGTAACTGCTAAAATGAATGGCTTCGACAAAAGACTAATAGATAAAAAAAATAGCCAAATTTGAAAAACAGAAAGATATAAGAAAAATTACTACACTGTCTACCGAAAGAGAAAAAACAAAGTTCAAAAGGTTCACTCACCACCCCTGGGCAACACCGAAATTTCAAAAAATATTCAAGGATCATAACATAACTTTGGCCACTCACAACAGATTCAGCATAAAAAATTTGATTAAATCCAAACAGAATGATGAAAGAAATCAGGGATCTATCAGATAAATTGTACTAACTGCAGCAAGATTTATATAGGAAAAACAAAAAGAAATGTTGAGACTAGATTTAAAGAACACATGAGAAACCTTAAAAATTGTCAGTTGGAAAAATCGGCCGTTGCAACGCATTCTTGGGAAAATGACCACAGAATTTGTAGTGAACCAAAATTGTTAAAATCAGTAAGCAAACCAAAAGAACTGGACATCTGGGAGAGGATCTACATACAAAAATTTGATAGTAATCTCATGAATTTCGAAATACCAGAGGATGAGAACCTCATCAAGAAGTTCATAAAACCACCACCAGGGACACTTCATGACCTTCAAAAGCAGGATTTGTCAGTTGGACACGTAGCCGAGGATGGGGACAAGGGTCCTTGAAACATGTTCTACCAAAAAGTTGGTAAGTGAAGCATAAGTGTCTAAGTTCAACTCAAATTGTAATTATTATATTATAGTTGCTTCACTGTATATGTTCCATCATTTTTTAAATATAAATGTAGTGCTACTATTTCTTGACACTAAGTTACAGGTTTAGCATAGAATCACTCACTAATGGTTAGCTACAGATAATTTTTATCCAAAATCAATGTGCAGATAACTGCAACTATGTGGAATAGCATAAGTTACTTTTAATTGCATATCACAAGTTTCCATGACTTTTGAATTACTGAGAATGTTAAATTATTAAATTTTATTATTTCAGATGAAGGCCACATTATGGGAAGGAGGAGTTCGAGGAGTTGGTCTAGTGTGGAGTCCACTCATAAAGAAACCCCATCGGGTTTCAAATGAGGTCAGACATCTGTATTTTAAGTGGAAAATCAAACAAAAACACAGAAGAAATACAATGTATTAGACAGCAACTGAATTAATTATTACTGGAGTTTCATTTCCTAAATAAATTATTGAAAATTAAGAGCCTGCTAGCCAGCATTTTGAAAGTTCTTTTCTTTTGGGGGGGGGCAAGTGGTATGATAGGTGATCTTAACTAATTTTTAGTCGCTAAACACAAGTCCATTGTCCATTTATATACTGTATATCATGCACATTTTCTTGCAATAGGTACCTCAAAATGAGAGGTATATTGCAATTAGGATAAAAAGTATTGAAAAAATTAGTTTAAGTTAAGAAGTATTTATGGAGAAAAATAAAATAATATTTTTAAACAGTCCAAGACATGTGTATTCCACTACTTTTTGTGAGTGCAGGCCAAATAAATTGATATAAGTCCAGTATCTTGGGTCGAATATGCTGTTATACATACATTCATGATTTCTAAGCTGTAGCAACTAAGTGTGAGCAAAGAATTCACGAAGAAGGCAATATATATGTCAAACAACACCAGAAAATGCTATTACAGGGAAAAATTGTAGTCTCTTTAATGTGAACAGTCCTAGATGTCCCATTGGAATTATTGCTTGGCTGCCCAGTGCCTGACTGCTGTATGATTGCCATCTCTTTTCAAACACCAACAGTAGTCGGCCATCACTGGGACATCACACCTCCCCTGGTATCTTCTTTCTACCTTCGTGGTATCTTGGTGAAACCTCTCTCCCATCTCTTCACTAACAGCTTTCAGATTTTCTGCAAAGTGATAGAGATGAGAATGAAGGAAGTGCAGTTTCAGGCTCATTCTACACCCTGACTCTTTCATATAATTCAACATCATTTTCACTATTGTTTCATATTGTTCATCCTTTACATTTCCTAGGAACTTTGTCACGATGTCCTTCATTGAAATCTATGCAGCAAGTTCTATGGCATTCATCATCTGTTCAAAGTTTCAGTCTTTCAGAAGCTTCCTAATTTGTGGTCCTTCAAAAATGCCTTCCTTGACCTTTGCATCTGATAAATGTGAAAATTTGCTTGCAATGTACTGAAAACAAGGGCTATTTTACCCATGGCCTTAACAAACTGTTTCATGATTCCTAGTTTGATGCATAGTGGTGGCCAATTCACTGTTATTACAAAGCAGCACCGAGATGCAATGACACATTTTCAGACAGTAAACATGAAAATTAGATGTGATACAAAAAACACAGTGACATTTCTGAAATCACAAGACCTTAATTAGTTAAAATCACTTATTAGACGCTTTGTCGCAAAAATCATGCTGGGTATATTATTATTACTGTCACTATAGTGAGGATCTGAAGCAAATGGAGGTAGTGACTTGTGTGAGTATGAACTATTATTATTATTATTTATCGATTCTCCAAGTAAAACCTTAACTCACATTATGCATGCTAGGAGTATAGTCGAGATACAAAAAAACAGAAAGCTTACCATAAAATCTGGTTAGTAGGCCTATCATTAATCATTCTAACCAATAAACAAATATAACCATAAAAAATAAACAATAAAGCATAATGAACAGATAGAGCTAAAATACTGATAATGAACCTATTTATATAATTAAATTACACAACTCATTTTAGATAATATAGGACACTGCTATTTTATAAATATATTTTGTAAATACAGTGTATTTACTATAGTTTACTGTAGTTGCTATTTTATAAAAATATTTTGTAAATATCGTGTAGGTCTTGAAAGAAACCTTTTTTTTTTTCTTTCTTTCTTTTTTTTTTTCGAAAAATATGATGCAGTAGTTTAATGAAATCAAGTCCACAATAAATTAAATTATATTCTACAACAGTTCTCAACAGTATGAGAAATATTTTCACATATGAAATAATTGCCATACAATTTGTCATGAAATACAATGGATTGTTACAATAACAACAATTAAAATAAATACATTTCGTCAAGGGCTGAAGACTGAGGAAAGGTTCCCATCACACTAGTGGCATTCCCCTTTGTATAGCAATTTAAAATATATTCCGTTCCTTATTTGTCATGTATTTTAAATCTTTCACAGTGAACTAGTTACAAGTGGATAGGACTGCAAATGTCAATTAAAATACAACAGTAGATTGCTAGAAACTATAGCAGATTGCACAGAAACTTGCACAGATTACCAAATTAGTATTTAGGACAAGAGGTCTAAGCCTTTCATGGGACAAAAAATTTGTTCTTTCATTCATTAAATGCATAATAATGACTAAATATATGTTACATAGTGATAAATTATAGTAGGATTGATTTTGGCATTTATGTTATGATTAAAAATGCACACTTCCAAATCAAAATCATTAAGAATCTTTTAATACAATAAACAACAAATTTAAAAATAAATTTTAAATCTCCAAGCCCCTCCCAATGAAATATCAGTTACCATTGTTTACACCCAGACAGCTCAATTCTTTTTCTCCCCACTGTGTAATAATTGAATTGTAATAGTACATTATGCAGCGAGCCTATAATGGCATTTATTAACTCTTATCCAGGCAAACAAAAATTTTAATATTCTCCTATATAAAAGAGCCAAAACTACATTAGAAGTAGTAGTAGCAGTAGAAGGAGGAAGAGGAGGAGAAGATCGTAGAACTGGTAGAGAAGTCGGAGGAAGTTTAATGGATATGTTTCAAACAAAAATTTAAAGGTTCTTTTACATAAATGCACCAAAACAAAATTCAGAAGTAATAGTAGTAACAGGAGGAAGAAGAGTAGAAGGAAAAGGAGGAAGAGGAGGAAGAGGAGGAGGAGGGAAAGGTCGAAGAAGTGATAGAGAAATTGAGGAAGTATTACAAACAAATATTTTGACGTTCTACTACAGAAAAGAGCTAAAACAGACCATGCAGTAAAAAAAAAAGGTTGCCTGGAAGAAGGTTAAGACACATTAGTAGAAGACCTCTTGTCATGACCAAGAAAATAAAACAAGAAATGCACTTACATGAATAAAATAATATCGAAAGCAGTTGAAGGTAAATTGAACGTCTTTAAATAATTCGCTACATAGCACAATAATAATAAATAAATAAAATCAGGTAAACTGATATAACAAAGTGCCAGTATGATATGCAGAAAATAAGTTTTTCTAATCAGATTAAAATCGACCAGCGTCAGCAGAACTACAGATTTGTGATACCTTGACAATCACGCACTCACATAAAAATTAAAAATTAAATTTAAAAAATCCATGTCAAATCGACCGGCTCCGAGATTCGATCCGGGGACCTGCAAAATACGAGTCCAAGACGTTACCATTTGGCAAACTCAGTCAGTTTGACGGTGTTGTTTGATAAGCATATGTGAAGGAATAGTGTTAACTGTGAAATTATACCGGTAGACAAATATTAAAACACATGTGACCTTTAATTAGTTATTACTCTGGTACCGGTCAACCGATTAGGTCCAAAATTAATAGGCTTCTTTCCATGGACGTTATAAATGATTATACCAAGCATATTTGAGTTATGGGGCCTTTTGTTATATAGTACCATAAAAATGCACTAAATCGCACATTATTCCTGTACCGGCCAACCGATTTGGTCCAATATCAACAGACGTCTTCCCATGGACATTATATGTATACCAAGTTTCATGAAAATCCAATAAAGCGTATTTGAGTTATGGCGCTTTTAAATAAAAACACTAAATTGCGTTTGACGCCGGTACTGGTGAACCGATTTGGTTCAATAACAATAGGGTTCTTCCCATGGACATTATAAATGCGTATACCAAGTTTCATGAAAATCCGATAAAGCGTATTTGAGTTATGGCGCTTACAGACACACGGATAGACAGACAGACAGACAGACGGACAGACATTTTTCCGTCCCCCACACACAATCTCATAAAGTACCATACTGGCACTTAATAAATAAATAAAAAAAAAAATAATAACAAAAAATAAGTAAAAAATAAAAAACTAGACACAAGCACCTAGTCCATGCAAGAGTGAAGCTACAGGCAAAAATGAGTAAGTTAATGAAAATTAAAAGAGAACCTCAGAATTATGGTATTGTATTAAATTAATAATATTCATTTATAAGAAGTGTTCTTCTTTTGCAGTTGATGCACATATCAGATTGGCTACCAACATTATACCATGCTGCGGGTGGAAATGTTTCACACCTCAGTCAAAATGTTACTGGGAAGGACCAGTGGGATGCAATAACCAAAGATGAAACATCACCTCGCAAAGAATTGCTGGTTAACATTGACGAAGTTCAAAAGAATGCAGCAATTATTCAAGGAGACTGGAAGCTGATAATTGGTAAGTTCAGAACCACTCTTTTTAATATGAAACCAAGGGATTCTGTCAGAAATATTTTTAAAGAAAATAATATACTCACTGTGATGGATCTTTTAATTTTAAATGCTGCAATATTTTATAAAAACTACATGCATTTATTCAGGACAAATAGCGATGTTCATAATCATTTCACATGACTGAGAAATAATGTACATATAAATAATTACAACACAACCAGATATACCAGAAGTCCTATTTGTCTCACTAGTAGAATTGTGAATAAGATACCAAAAGAGATTTTAATGCATAAGTTACCTGTGCTTAAGATACGCTTGAACAAATTTTGAAATCAGAAACCTTTTTATAATATGGTTTTTCCAATCAACAATGGTTTTTGTATGAAATAATGTGTATTTTTTTTATGAAGTCTTGACAAGTCTATCCGTATATTTTTACAGCTTCTGGCAATAAACATAAAAAAAATAAAATAAAAAAACAATTCTCGGGTGGGTGTGTAAAGAGAGGTATTTCCAAAATTATGGCAAATGAGTTACCGATACCTAGTTTCAATGAAGATAATTCTGTTTGTAGTCAGTGTGTATGGAGAAGGATAATGAATTGTTGCAAAGTAATTCCATAGTGCATTTTGAGGCAACTCACAATTTGGAGATGCATCACATGTAAAGAGATATTTGAATCCATGTGTGTTTTTTATTCTAGAATTTCTAGCATTTACATTTACAATTTTACATTTTAATTGCAGTATAAACAAGACACTCCCAAATAAGCTACTGCTTGTAGCCAGAAAGATAGTTCAAATATCTGTTATAAAAAAAATGATTATTTTTAAATTTATGTATGATATTCCACTTCTTAAAATTTTATATGACAGGTTAATGGAGCATCTTATGAATTTTTAATAATTTTATGCGATTCTTTTTGAAATAGTCTATTATTTAGTGATAATTATTTAGCTCAAGAATCAGTGATCAAGTGATATGTGGGGTTTCAACAAATCACAAGTGTCTATCGTCATCATTTTAGTTTCACTTTTATCACTTTAATTTTATTCCACCTACATGCAATTTTTTTTTTTTTTCTCATAAATTCACAACGACTGAACACTGAAGCATCTCCATACTGATAGCTGTACTTTCTTTGATGAAAAACAATCATTGAACACAGCGATCGATATAAGATGCATGTGAGAAAAGGCAGATACGAAATTAATGTATAATTTTATGTGTGTGGAAGCATTTTAAATTTTGTATAAATATAATTATAATATTAATAACATGATATAATTAGTAGTCTAGTAGCAAGAAGTTTTAACCTACCAAATAAAATAGCTGATGAAAAGTGTTAGTTCAGCAAGACTATCATTAGTGGCACGACGATCGATATTTCCTAATTCAAATTCAAATTATTCAAATTTTATTTTTTCTTTGTACAAAAGAACTTCTTCAGTAGGTACCATAATTAATAGTACAGTGAAAGTATTTACATAATCTACATACAATGGTGTTAACACTGTATAGATATTATAAATATATTGACATTTATGAAACACATCCAATACAGAAGCTGTTTCTGCAACAAAGAATTTTCAATAAATTGCTATAATGAGTAACAAACTTTATTCATCAGGTATTTGTTAATTCAGATTTAAACCTACTAGCTGTTTGATAGTTCTAATTATAACTGGGAGTTTGTTGTAAAATTTCACACCATTGTAGCTCGGTTTTTCTTCAAATAATTTGATATAATAGTACTAATAATAACAATAATAATAATAATAAATAAATAAATATAGCCTAGAGACATCCCGTAAGGGCAAAGGCCTCCTGTTTACACAGGGACGTGCTCATAATTTGACTCCCATGATATAATGTGCTTTAACAATGAAGTCATTTTTTCCCTTGCATTGTGTTTGTGTGCAGTTAGATTTTAGGCATTATTGAGTTGGTTATTATAAACAAATAAAATGGTTCTTAAAATAAAATAGGAGAGAGATACCGTTACATTTTTTTCTGGCATGAATTCCTTTGTGGGATGTTCAAGAGATATCTAACAGCCTTTTTCTGCAGAACAAAGATTTTACTATACTAATTGCAAGCCCGACACACAAGTTCTTTACCACACTCCTGGGAGTGTATGGGCAATATCGGGGGAAATGAGCTTGCAGGCAATCACGTGCGGTGAAAAATAAGCCCAAAATGCATGCATGTTCTTTCTCGCATGATAGAGTGTCAACAAAAGAGTATGCGTCGAATATTGTGCCTGTAATTGCTAAACATGCACGAATTCTTTCTCAAAAGAACGGTGTGTGGAGTGTCTAAATTTTCGACATGCCAGGTAAGAGCGTGCGATATTGTTTAACGTTCAGTACAGAGGAGTTGATGTGCTCTTGGAAAGTTTTGTTTGTTTGTCTTCTGCCTTTACATACACACACACTTCCAGGCGAAAGAGTGCAGCGTTGCACGAATGACGTACCGTGTGGTTTCTTTCGTGTGTCTGTTGTCTTTACATGCACATGTTTTCATGATCATTTGAGTGTGCACCTGCCTAAACCCGAGCGATAAAGCATGTGTGTGGGGGTAGCTAATATCGATTATCTCGTCATGGGCCATCTTGCTTATAATGACACCAAAGCAATGTATAGGCCTATTATTTTCTGTATTACCAGCAGTGTCCACAAGTCTTATACTGTATCTTATTCCCCTGCTGCCAACAATTTTGTGTGGTTCAGTCTCAAAAAGCCCAATCCACTGTAGTCTTGATGTAGCCTACTACTTTACACAAAATATATTCACATTCTCGTAGATTTATTGAGCACTAGTTGTTCAAGACAAATGTGAGAAGCGTAGATGACAATACAATTGTGGAAACTCTAGTAATAAACCTTTTCTTTTTAATCAAATTTACTTTGATGATATCTTCTTCTTATTGCTAATGCCTTCAAATGATTTTCATTATACAGTTTTGAAGTGCATGGTTTTCCAGTGATGGTAGTACCTGCAGGGTGGATGTTATAGCCTTCAAACCTCATTCTTCTGAGGGACATACAGTGTGATCTATATAAAACTAAATACTTTTAAAGACTTATAATTTCCCTCTGGAAAGTAACACAAAATTTAAATTGGGTTTTATGATCTCAGTGGCTTTGGGAGAATTCGATATTGGTATTAATGTTGCACCTCCATCAGTGTTGCCTTACGACAATTGATTAGTTTCCAGTCTCTAGTTTTGCAGTAAGTAATGAAAATGCAGTTCTCAATTCGGCAGCGTGTTATTCTTTTGAAAACATGTTGGCAGACAAATTCATTGATTAAAACACAACAGACATTTCGAAGACAGTTCAATGTGTGTAATGTTCCAACAAGGGCAACAATTTTATCCATGGCAAAGTTGGAGACAACTAGCTCTCTATTCAGCAAGACTGGGAAAAATTGGCCTGCAATGAGTCAAGATCATAAATGTTGATGATGATCAAGAACTTTGAGTGAACTCACAAAAGAAATCATTGTGCAGGTTGAGCCAGGAGAAAGTCTACTCCTATGACACATGTCAGAGAGCTACCATAGGAAGCAGGCTTAAGAGCATTCAGAGTGCATATAGTGCATGAATTCTATTCTATTCTATTTTGTGCCCATTAAGGCGGGAGGCGGGGTGGGAACGCCCCTGAGCACCGCAGCCGCTACCAACTTATTGTGCCTACCTACGGGATGGGATGAGTTGCACGCCCACTGGCCACCCCGGACCCGCAGAGCCCCCCGTGAGCCCCCACGGAACTCCTCTACATCCAACAAGCCTAGTACCATGCCACGTACAGGTTCGCGACACACACCACCAACAACCTCTTGACCACAAGCAGCGGGGAGAATGGGAGAGGCCCCCAAAGGGCACTGACTGCCGAAGCAGACCCGATACCAGAAGTGAAACGGGATGAGGATGAAAAGTGGGAAAGGTGAGATGAAGTGGAGAGTGTTGGTGGAATGAAAGGGGGAAATGGGACAACCCCCGAGAAAAACCCCCCAAGGCACGGCTTCGTCCACCACGAATGCCACACCCGCTGGCCCCGAGATTTGAACTCAGGACCGCTAGCATGCCAGGCTCACGCGCTACAGCATGAGCCACCGCGCTGGCTAGTGCATGAATTAAAATAACCAGATGAGAAAACGCAAATCCATTATTGTTAATGGTTTCAGGCTCATCTTATTGCAACCCCAGACATTCTCATTATAACCTGGTTTACAGATGAAGCATGGTTCCACCTCTCAGGCTACAGGCTACAACAACACGCAAAACAGCAGACATTGGGCTGTTGAGAATTTGAATATCATCCATGAAGCTCCATTGCATTCGGAAAAGGTTGGGTCTGGAGTGTGGTGTCAGCTACCAGAATTGTTGGTCCCATTTTATATGACACTACAGTAGACCCTGTGGTTTATGGGTGCATATTCGATACATTCGTGGAGCAACTGGACAGCAAATTAACAGAAGGCTATTTCCAGCAAGATGGCACAACATCTCATACGTCTGGTGATTCCACGAGACTTATGGCCAGCTTCTTCGGTGATCACCTTACCTCAAATAATCTGTGGCCTCCCAGAACACCCGACCTCACATCTCCAGATTTCTTCTTGTGGGGCTACCTTAGACATTAAGACCGAGGTCACTTGCTGAAGTCCGTGAAGCAATAAGGAATGAAATCAGAAACATTTACAAGAATATGCTTTGGAAAAGTCACAGAATACAGTGTGACGAGTACAGTTGTGTATGGATGTAGGTGGAAGACAGTTTCAACATTTACTCAGAGGAATCTGTGGAATCTCCCAAAGGGGCCCTGTAATTCAGCACAGTTGCACTTGTCTGCTATTATTAGTTAGTAGTTATAACTCTTTAAAAGTGTTCAGTTTTATATGGATCACACTGTAGGTAAGATTTGAATCCCCTAAAAATCAACTGGAAAAAGTATGAGGAGAAAATACGTACTTATGAACCCACCATGAAGTATTACAAGAATAAATTCACTCTAACATCCATCATACGAGGACTGGAACTTTAATAGTGGCAACACATTCATAAAATCATGGTGAATTATAGGAAGTTCTAATCACTTTTGTAAGATGTAGATTGGATATTTTTTTTTTTTTTTTTTTTTTTTTTTGTGTGCCCACCCTTTCCCCCGGAGTGCCTAGCAATGAAGCCAAAAACTCCGGTCAAACCAAATTTTGGTGACCATTTGTGCTGTGTGTTCCTATAGTGCCCTTGTGTGCATCCATGTGGGATGATTGAGGTTATGTCGTTTTGGGCTGTGTGCTTGTACAAGTGTCTTTATTTTGAGTTAGTGTTTGCCTTGCGCTGATCGGCTTTTAGTGCTGTGTTGGGTAGTGTGCTGCGTGTGTTTATGTTAGGATCTAAGTTGTTGTGCTGTGTTATTGTGTGAGGGGATTTTGGTCCAGCCCGGCATTTGCCTGTGAGCAGGGGAAACCTCTCTAAAACCCTGCTCGGGCTGGGTGGAGGGTTTGCCCAATGGGGCTTGCCCTTCACATGGTGTTTAATTTCCGTCTTCGTCTTGTTTCTCGAGGAGCGCTTGCTTGGCGAAGGCTTTTAGCGCTGGGAAGGAATTTTTTAGAGTCCAGAACTTGAGATCAGGTGCCCAGACTTCGTTTGCATTTCTAGCAGCTTCGTGTAAAAGTAGTCTGGCGTCTGTGTACCGGGGGCAGGTGTAGAGCATGTGGTACATGGTATCCTGCTCGCTGTCTTCACATGCACAAAGATCATCTTCGGCAAGATTGAAGCGTATGAGATTGGCAGCAAAGTTCCCGTGACCTGTTAGGATTTGCGTAACATAGTGGTCGGGTTTGATCCAGATCATTTTGAGTCTGCTTTGGACGTTTGGGAAGAAGTCCCTTGTGATTTTCCCTTGAGGGGATTCCGTCCAGTTTTGTTGCCAGATGCAAGTGAGCGCGTTGAAAAGTTGTTTATAGAGCTGGTGTTTATCAAATGTTTCGAACTCATTTTGTTCTAATTGTAGGTTGTCCAAATGGATGGGGATTTGTCGTCGAATCTTATACCTCAGTGATCGTTCCTGTAGGAGGAGTTCGACCGGAAGGACACCGGCTATTACATGCAGAGCATTGTGAGACGTGGTAGCGTAGGCCTTCGTGGCTCGGAGGAGTGATGATCTTTGGGCTGATCGGAGTTTCCGAATGTGGTGCGCGTTGATCTTAGGTGCCCAGGCATTGGCAGCGTAGGTTACTATCGGGACAAAAACGGCATTGTAGAGAATTCTATAGTTGGTGAAGCGGTAGCCCCATTCATGGCCAGACAGTCTGGCTAGAGCTTGAGTTAGGTTGTTTGCTGTTGCGGCTATTTTTTGTACGTGTGCGGTGACTTTGTATCCTTCCTGGAGGGTTATGCCTAAATATCGTACTTCTCTGGTGTAAGGGAGCCGGGAATGCCCCATGCGTACCCTAGGGGGGTGTGTAGTTAATTTGCCTTTGAGTAGCATGGTCTGTGTTTTAGTTCCAGAAATTTTGAGTTTTGCATCTTTCGACCATAGGTCGAGAATGTTTAGCGCCCTGTTTGATTTAGCCTCGAGTTCTGCTCTGGACTCTCCTTCAACTATCAGTGCAGCGTCGTCGGCATAGGCTATTACTTCGGCATCATCAGTCTGGTCTATTCGTCTTAAGGCTTCATCAAACACCAGGTTCCATAACTTGGGTCCCAGTACTGAGCCCTGGGGGCACCCTTTGGTTACGGCCTTTGTGTGCGTATGCAGTCTGTCGCGTAGCGTGATTTGTCTGGCTCGGAAGTAGTCACGTATTACGGCGTAAGCGTCTTGTGGGCAGTTTATCCGACGCAGTCTTTCCAAGGCGTGTGGCCACCAGACATTGTCAAAAGCTCCTTCAATGTCTATAAAAATTGCTAACACGTACTTTGAGTTGGATGTTTCTACTCTTTGTCGGAGCAGTGAAGCTGCGTCTTCTGTGCATTTTCCTGGTCTGAAGCCGA
This sequence comes from Ectobius pallidus, assembly GCA_964059195.1. NCBI lineage: Eukaryota > Metazoa > Arthropoda > Insecta > Blattodea > Ectobiidae > Ectobius > Ectobius pallidus. Next base: position 42,412,083 of record CAXKWD010000006.1, read on the forward strand.
ACTGCCTAGGAGAGTACGAGTCTTCTAGAAGTTGGTTAATTTTGAAGAGGAGAAGTTGTTCGAAAACTTTTCCCATGACTGGGAGAAGACAAATTGGGCGGTACGATTTGGCCAGTGTTGGATCTTTATTGGGATTTTTAAGGATGGTGATCAGAAGCCCTCGTTTCCAAGAGTTGGGAAATTTACCTAGGCTGAGGCACGCATTGTAGATGAGAAGGAGATGCTCGTGGAGGACGGGCCCTCCTTTCTTGACAAATTCTGGGTGTATTTCATCGATGCCCGGAGCTTTGCGATTTTTACATCGGTCGAGAGCGATGTGAAGATCGACGATGTCAAAAGGGTCAGTTAGATGGCCGTTTTCAAATGGGCGCCTAGCAGCGCGTCGGAGAATTTCGTGATGGAGAGTGTCGTCAACAATCGAATCGTCGGGGATTAGTGTTTCGGTCATTGTGGTGGCCACAGCATACCACGTGTCGGCAATTGTGCCATCCGGGGCTCGGAGACTGCTAATGACGGGGCGCGAGTGAAGTTTATTTGTTTGGAGTTTGTAAGCTAGCCCCCACGAGTTGAGGGCGCTTTGTTCCGAGACGAAGTTCTGCCAGGACTCTACTTTGGCTAGGTAAATAGCTTGTTTGTACTCTCGCCTGGATTGTGAATACTCTGCGTAGAGTCTGCCTCTATTCTGAGGGTTACGGGTAGTAGACTTCTGAAATTTCCGCCTCTTGGCATTCGTGGCGCGTCTTAGGTTGTCTAGTTCGTCATTCCACCAGGCGACTGGTTTCGTTCTTGGGAGTGTTGCAGGTATGCTCTTCCTTGCCGCATAGGCAAGGGCGGAGGTGACCTGTTCAACCCGCGATATTAGCTGCGGTGTTGTGGTCAGAGGAGTTTGTAGTGGTTCAAGGCGCTCTGCTAATTTTGTTTGAAATTTGGGCCAGTCTGCATGTTTGAAATTATATTTTCGGGTTGTTCGGATTGGGTTATTTGCTGCCGCGCTGATGATTGTTTCGAGGACATTGTGTGAGCTGGTACCTATATCAGGTTTTACTCTCCAGTCAATGTCGTGTCCAATCATATCGTTGGAGATTATGGAGATGTCTATGAGTGAAGTGCCATGACAGGATTGGAAGGTTGGTACTTGGTTGTTCCCATTGAGGACATACCAATCCTGCTCCGCTGTGAGCTCCTCTATCAGGTTACCATTGTAATCGGTTACTTGGGTTCCCCATAGGGGGGATTTTCCATTTGCGTCCATGCATACCACTATTTTGGTTTGGGTTCTGCCTATTTCTCTTAATGTGTTAATCACTTGATCAGGGGGTTCCCTTGGCTGAAGGTAAGCACTGACTAGTGTGAACTCGCCGATTACGGTGGCTATTCTGGCGCAGGTTACATGTGGGGTGCAAAGGTGCGTGAGCTTAAGGCATTCGATGTTTGGGTTTAGATTTATAATACCGGTCCACGGGTACTCACCGCGTGCGTTTCCTGTAATAACCTGGTGCTTGCAGCTGAATCCTGTAATCTTATTGCCTTGGTATCCATAGGGTTCCTGCATGAGTAGAATATCTACATTATGTTTCTGCGCTTCCGTTCGGATTTGGTCCGTGACTACTCGAGCCCTGTCGGAATTGATCTGCCAAAGCTTGAGTAAGTGTCTAGCCATTGCCGTAGTCAGTCATGTCTCGCAGTCGTTGGATCGCCAATTGCCTAGATGGACAATCACGGTCGGTCGTGGAGTGGCGTGAATCTTTCTTATGTCGAGTGCAGGAGGCGCAGGTCGGTGAAAGTCTCTTGTTGGGACACTCGGTAAATTTATGGCCTTGCTGTGCGCAGTGGCCACAGGTGTCAACGGGTGCTTCGCATACCTTGGCGGAGTGACCGTAAAGGTGACAGCGGTAGCACCGGGAGGGGGTGTCGTGGTCGCTTACGCGACAGCTATGAAACCCGAAGAAGAGGCGGCCTTTGGCTTTGAGTGCATCTCTGACCGAAGGGTGCACGTCAAAGACCCAATGGTCCCTGTCCTGGGCCTTCCCGAATTTGAATCGGAAAGACACCAGGTCTTTCAGAGCGTCTTGATTTGGTCTGTCTGGTAGGGAGTTTCCAAGGGCTGTTGCGAGAGATTTCTCGGGGGTATCACTGGGGACGTCCCAAATCGTGATTCGCGGTCTCAGCCTTTGGGGTTTCGAAACCCGGTAGCCTTTCGACCTCAGGCCTTTGCTATTGACGATCCTGTCGGCTTGGTCGCTGGAGGTCGTTTCAAGGATGACCTTGGGTCCTCTCAGCCTGCGAAGACTGACGACCTGCCAACCTTCGTCGCCCGCTACAGCGTCGCTGATTAGAGAGGCCTTAAGATGGTCAGCTGTTTTAATCTTAGGGTCATCCTTCTCTATGAAAATTACATGCTTTGTCTTTGTCGGGTGAGATGAAAAATTGACTCTGGGGGGGGAGGGGCAGTGAGAGCCCTACTATACAAAGGGGGAGGGGGGGGTGAGTGTCTTGTTCTTGATTGTTTTTAGATTCTGATTCTCTACTCTGAGGGTGGTGTTTTCTGCCTGCAGGTCCGTTTGGATCTGAACCAAACGGCCTAGCGAGGTCAGTATCCTCTCTTTCTTACTTAGAGCAACTTTGCTGATAAGGAGGCCATTGGCCACCTCTACCAGGATCTCTATTGCTGTCCTTTTATCTCCGTCCAACCGAGGGAGGGAGGAGAGATCGAAATCTGCGCTAGTCGATGCGACGCTAGCCACTGAGCCAGCGCCCTCATAGGCATGCGCGTTAGGGTGCCTGAAGTTGAATGCTGTTGTATCCCTTAGTGCTTTGAGAGTTATGTGCTCATCAGAGTCCCCTGCTGGGATTGCGGGATTTGCTTCTTCTTTGCCCAACGGGATTTCAGATGTTTTCTCCCTCCCGCTGGCGGAGCTTCTACTAGAGCTATTTTGACTGGATCGGGTATTCTTGGTTCGCGATTCCTCATCGCTAGAGGAGGGACTTCCCTCTGTTGGGGGTGTCTTGCCGCCAGGAGGACTTTTGTCTCGTCGCGGTTGTTTGGTTGAGTTGGATACTTTCTCCCTGTCGGCTTTTACCAGCTCGACTGAGGGGTTCTTTGGTACAAGTGCTAGCCCACTTGTTTGGCTTCGGTTTGTGCGGGTTCCTAATCCGCGAGGGTTTTGCTTTTTGAAACTGTTGACAGACATGTTTGAAAAGCAAAGTGTTAGTTGAGCGGCGCTCCGACACGCTACAACCTAAGGGATCACTCCGCGCGAGTGCGTGAATTCCAAGGGGGTCTTGGCCTAAATGTCGCTAATCGACGTGCGGTGGCTTCCTGGCACCGGCTTACGTGATACACCAGCTTCAGCCCTAGCAAACCGGAAGGGGCTATCTGCCACGGGGGCAACATTCCCCTCTAGCCGGCGGGCCTACACACTAGCCACGGGTTACGTGCAAGTCCCAGGAGAGCCACCGTAAAATTTGGTGACCCATGTTTACGCGAACTCCTTGCACCACGGCTGGCGCGGAACTACTTCCCCCGGCGTCCTAACTATAGACCTAGGTCCACGAGCCCGTCGGTGCATTGGAAACCCACTACAGCGGGCGGGGAACACGCCATGCTGGCCCTATGACGAGCGTCAACATACTACGCCAGGTGAAGCATTCGCTTACCCGCATGGCGCTGTGTTATCCACCGTGTAGGAGGGGAAGTCTCAAATTCCCTTCATCGTCGCTTTCCATTATCGGTTTAAAGAGGAAGATATGTGTATTGGAGAAGATAGATGAAAGTAAAGAGGGAGGGCCGTTACCTAGTAATTGAATTAATAGGGGGTTAGTGGCGATTAATAAATTTAAACTGACTTTAAGTCAAGGGGGGTTTGCCTATCGCAGCCTGTGAGGCTCTCTGCAGCGCCGCATCATCGCCGTTCATGGAGGCACCGACGCCGTGTACGCCTTAAGTAAAAATTAAAGAAGACAGAGAGAAGATAAAATAAATGGAAAGTAAAATAATAATTTATTATGGACATGAGCCCCACGTGAGGAGAGCTGCGACTAGCCGACGCTCAGTAGCCGACCAGTCGCCCGTCCTCGCACGTATCTGAAAACTCGACCCTGCACATCGAGTTGCAATGAAGCAGGCAGTGGGAAAGCAGCTCTCCGAAATCCCACCGCCCCCCGGTGCACAGGTAAGTAAGGGGAAACACGGCGCGGCACAACCACTAGTGACGCAGACTTAGCACAGTTCGAGCTTGGTTACTTATGGGCCCGCTTCCGACCACCACTGGTTAACCAGGGCGGGAGTAAGGGGGTGGGGACGGAACGCGTGTCATTGGCTGGGTTATTGCAGATACTATTGAATCTAACATGTAAGCTTTTAGTTTGGATTTGTGATGATGGCATATAAGGCATGCGTAGGGCTTGTTTAGTGTTTACGCGATTTTAGAGAGCGAGTGGGGGACAGACTGCAGAGGTGTTGGAATTACTAAATTCAATTTGAAAACAAAATTTTGTCGAGCTTGGCCGAAAGGTGTGAGGAGGCTGTTGCCTCCTGGTGAGGTTAAATCTAACTTTAAAATGTTAGTCTGATTGCAGAAATTTTGTCAGGCTTAGGCCGGAATGTAGATTGGATAGGCAACATACTTCAGAATAACTGGAGCCCTCTATCACTGTGCATGTCTTCACAGAAACCAAAAGAAAAAGAGTTGACCCTTTCAGCCACCCTAAATTGACTTTTAGAAGCTATAACAGACATACCGGTAACAATTCCATTGACTGAGAGGATTCTAGAGGATTTTGAGGAATTTGCATTTACATACAGGAAAAGAGCAAAATAGGCCAAAGCCTGTCACTTCACTTCCAACATGTGTCACATTCAGAGTCTGAGTGGAATAAAATTAGGTTCAGGCATCCAGAGTACACCGGCGCTTCAATTTCCCCCTCCAATATTCCCTCACTCATTCCATTCTAACCCCTACCACTACCCTACATCTTGTGTTTTTAAAGATTGTCTATTTATTTTTTCCAATCACATTAGCAGGTAACAGCAAAAAAAGTTACTCTTTTGTTCTTATTTCAGTATTATTCATAGTAGAATTTTTCAGTACTTGTGACTTCCTTTAATTTCTTTAGTCTATGCTGAACAAATTGAGAACACAGCTAAGGACATTATACAGTTATAGCATGTAGTGTAGTGTAATGATCAAAACTTCAGGTTTATTGGTATAGACATATGGGCCTGTATAGTGAACACTAAAGTACATGCTTACATTAAACAACTACATAAATTTCAACAGTGCACTCTTTCTTGCTACATCCTTAGGAAAGATTGGTATGGTACCGGCTGGCTGACAGTATCAGCCACTCCCATTTCTACTTTCTGGGGGTAGAGGGCAGAAGCTTACACTTGTTATATCGAAGAAGCCAAACTTTCCCTTACAATAGTTCGGGCATTCTTTTGTTCCTCCATTTTTGGCTGAGTTGTGAGTGAATAATGATTGCTGACTTATATTTGTGTAAGGAAAGTTAATTTCAAAGGCTTGGTTTTTCGATCTGAAGTGAGTAAATTAATTTGATTTTACATTTAATTGATCTATGTTCCTTAAAGAAATTGTGAAAAACTGTCCATCAAACAACATGAAAACAGAACCAACATATCCTCATGTTTGTCGTACACTACCAGCCACCACCCAATCGTCTTCCAGTTCCGACCAACTCTGATTTTACATATAAATAGTCACATTCCTTTATTTTTAATTTTCAGAGCAAAATCGCGAAATATAACAGGAAGATAAAATGAAAGTGAACTAGGGAGAGTAAGAAGAGGGTGTTAAGTGAACCATCAGTATTTTCTAAGATACTGACAGTAAGGCAGGCAGCTGAGATATTTTGTGAGCTTAGTGGTACACTAGGAGATCAGCTGGGACTGATTATTTGGTTTTGTGTCTATAGATTTAACACCTCAGATGAGACTAAAAATTAATGAAATGGAAGAGCTGTTAGTTTGCATAAAGGATTTAAATAATTTAGAAAGAAAACCAGTTGGGTTTAGTGGATGAAAATAAGTGAATAGAATGAAAAGAGCTGGCAGGTAGTGTACGATATTTTTGTACAGCAAGAATATTCAAAGTTTCTGTATTGTTAAATAAACATCATTTCAGAAAATATTTCAGTTAAAACATGCCCTGATATTCTTAAAGCATTAATTGGCCTAGTGGATTAGCGAGATAAAATCTCATAACAGTTGGATTTCTGTTTGTAGTGGAGACAGTTGTTAATTGGCAAACCACTTGACTTGTATACGTCAACAAGTTGATGATAAACATTTAACATATTGTAGCCGATTATATATTTGGTCTGTCTATTTAAAAATTTGCATTGGTTAGTCCCCTGCATCGCAGTATCTGGTCAAGCGCCACTGTCACATCTGGTTTGTTATGAGTAATGTTCCGGTTGTCTCTACCAGGCGTTTAGATCGTCAATAGCTTTCTTGCTGTATGATTCTGCTGGTGAATCAGGCTCGCGATGGGAGATTCGAAGTTTGTGGAAGCTCGCAAGATGTAATATACATTTCTATTAAGTAACATTTTTATATTATCTCCATCTGGACGAATGTAAGTAGGCATTTTTTATGATTAGTCTATTGCTCAGAGAGTTAAAGAATTCTCTACTTTAATAGAATTAAAATAATAGCTCGATCGACAAGGAAACTTCTGTTGTAAATGCCAAGCGATTATGATATCCCCTTGGGATAAAGTGTATGCTCTAGTAGGCTATGTTCATTGAATCACCCCACAGTGCATGCCCGCTCTAAAAATAGCTCAGTTTTTTCAGCTTGCCTTCAAGCAAGGGTGGCCTATGTGCAAATGTATCATGCTCAAAGTTGTATAACTCTCTATAGCTCCCCTTTTAAGGCATTTAAAATTATAAATTCCAATTGGGCTTCTTCTAATCTCAAGTTTATAGATCTGATAGGTGCCATAGTATAAATTTCTTTCTGTAAAACTAAAATAGATAGAGCGTAGGCTACTGTATACACCCCATCCCCCCCCCCCCCGTGGGAATTTCCGACACATATATTTTTTTGTTGGTATTCCCATCTAGTTTCAGTTTTCAGTTGTTTGCCCCTTATCAATTACAGCATTTACCCGGAAACCCCGGAAATCCGGAGAAAATGAGTTTGTTTTAATATTTCTTTGTTCTTTGCTCCTAATATGCCCAGGGAATTTCTGGCTCAAATATTTTTTGTTGGTATTACCATCTAGTTTAAGTCTTCAGTTGTTTGCCCCTTATCAATTACAGCATTTACCCGGAAAACTACGGAAATCTGGAGAAAATGAGTTTGATTTAATTTTTCTTTGTTCTTTGCTCCTAATATGCCCGGGGAATTTCTGACTCACATATTTTTTGTTGGTATTGTCATCTAGTTTAAGTTTTCAGTTGTTTGCCCCTTACAAATTACAACATATCCCCGGAAAACCCGAAAAACCACTTTTATACGGAGAAAATGACAGTGTTTTATTTTTTAAATCTTTGTTCTTTGCTCATAATATTCAAAGGGAATTTCTGAATCATATGTTCTTTTGTTGGTATTGCCATCCAGATTAAGGTTTCAGTTGTTTGCCCCTTATCAATCACAGCAAATCCCCAGAAAACTCCGAAAACCACGGAAACCCGGAGAAAATGACTGTTTTAATTTTTTAAATCTTAGTTTTTTACTTCTAGTATTCAAAGGGAATTGGTGACTCATATGGTTTTGTGTTGGTATTGCCATGTAGATTAAGGTTTCAGTTGTTTGCCTCTTATCAATTACAGCAAATCCCCAGAAAACTCCGAAAACCACGGAAGCCCGGAGAAAATGACTTTCTTTAATTTTTTTAAATCTTAGTTCTTTGCTTCTAGTATTCAAAGGGAATTGGTGACTCATATGGTTTTGTGTTGGTATTGCCATGTAGATTAAGGTTTCAGTTGTTTGCCCCTTATCAATTACAGCATATCCCCGGAAAACTCCGGAAACCTAAAAAATCCGAAGAAAATGAGTTCGTTTTAATTTTTTAAAAACCTTTGTTCTTTGATCCTAATATTCCCAGGGAACTTCTGACTTACATATGTTTTTTTGTTGTTGGCATTGTAATCTAGATTAAGGTGTCAGCTGTTTGCCCATTATCAATTACAACATATCCCCGTAAAACCCGGAAAACCACGGAAATCCACAGAATTTCTAGAACTCGGAACTTGTGATCTACGGTCACTGAAACCGTTATTGCGAAGTAATTCTTCTGCTTCAAGTGTGTCCCTTGCAGGTTCAAAAGGGTGAGTATATGGACTACGAGATATCTGCCATAATTGTGATGGTCACATGCAAAGAAAAGGGGTATCATATCTTCTAAACATGCCAAGTGTAAGTCAAAGTTGTTTTCTTTAGTTGCTCGCTGAAATCTCAAAATCAATGACACTTTGTCCATATTACTATTCCAAAATTGTGCTGTTTTACCGAATGTCCCTTCTCTAACTTCAGTCAGGAAAGTTTGGTAGTGGCTGTGGAAGGTTTGGTAAGATAAATTATCATTCACAGATGGCAAATTAGAATATTAAGTGTGTTCTGTCAGGTTTCCAATCGCCTTCATTCCTTCAGCATCAGGATTTTTTCCAGTATTCTTTGTCATGCTGTAATTGGTAAGGGGAAAACAACTGAAACCTTAAACTATATGGCAATAGCAACAAAAATTATGTGATTCAGAAATTCCCTGGGAATATTAGTATCAAGGAGCAAATATTTAAAAAAAATTAAAACAATCTCATTTTCTGCGGATTTTCTTGGTTTTCAGGATTTACGTGGATATGCTGTAATTGATAAGGGGAAAACAACTTAAACCTTAAACTAGATGGCAATACCAACAAAAAAACATGAGTCAGAAATTCCCTGGGAATATTAGGAGCAAAGAACAAAGATTTTAAAGAAATGTTTAAAAAGTCAATTCCTCCGGATTTCCGTGGTTTTCGGAGTTTTCTGGAGATATGCTATAATTCATAAGGGGCAAACAACTGAAACCTTAATCTAGATGGCAATACCAACAAAAAAACATACGAATCAGAAATTCCCTTTGAATATTAGGAGCAAAGAACAAAGATTTAAAAAATAATACATAGTAATTTTCTCCGTATATACGTGGTTTTTCGGGGTTTCCGGGGATATGCTGTAATTGGTAAGGGGCAAACAACTGGGACCTTAATCTATATGGGAATACCAACACAAAAACATATGGTTCACCAATTCCCTTTGAATACTAGGAGCAAAGAACTAAGATTTTTAAAAAATAAAACGAAGTCCCTTTCTCTGGATTTCCGTGGTTTTCGGTGTTTTCCGGGGATATACTGTAATTGATAAGGGGCAAACAACTGAAACCTTAATCTAGATGGTAATGCCAACAAAAAAAACATGTAAGTCAGAAATTCCCTTTGAATATTAGGTGCAAAGAACAAAGATTTAAAAAATAAAACATACTAATTTTCTCCGTATAAACGTGGTTTTCCGGGTTTTCCGGGGATATGTTGTAATTTGTAAGGGGCAAACAACTGGAACATTAAACTAGATGCCAATACCAACAAAAATGTGTGAGTCAGAAATTCCCTGGGAATATTAGGAGCAAAGAACAATGAAAAATTAAAACAAATTCATTTTCTGCGAATTTCCGGAGTTTTCCGGGGTTTCCGGCTAAATGCTGTAATTGATAAAGGGCAAACAACTAAAATCTTAAACTAGATGACAATACCAACAAAAAAATATATGTGTCGGAAATTCCCACGGGGGGGGGGGGGGGAGGGTTTCATATTGGTAGCCCATGGTCTAAGAGGCATTATGTTATTTTGCAAGGTACATGATTCTGAATCAGTTTTCAATTTATTAACGATGAACATTGCAGTCACATTCCAGGTCTGTTTCTGTATTCCCACGTACTTAAGTTTTCTTTGAAGCATTATTCAAATTGTGTTAGTATTCCACCAAAGATTCAGGTTTATTATTAAAAAAATTATCTATAGATCTATACATATATTTCTCGGATGTAAGTTTTTTCGCTCTTTCATAGTAGATTGCCTGTTGTAATATTTTGGCTGGCTACTTTAGTTAAAGTATTGTCATAATTAAATTGTACACAAAAGGGGTAAAATACATTATTCAGAGTTATGTTTCATGGTTACGTCAAATTTGATCTAGGAATTGCAATTGTTACAGCAAAATAAAGATATCTATAGATATATATATATTTCAGTATAGTACATTGTGCATATGCTAATTTAGGTTTATGAAGCTACATTCAGATTAACTTACTTACCATTGATGATAGTTCATATTTTGAATTTCGGTGGTTATTAAAAAAAATCATAGTTTTCTCCACCCATTGTTGTTTTTTGAATTTAATATAGCATTTTCTTAATATATTGAAAACCAGATTTTGCTATTGTTGCCCTTAGTCAAAATTATTATAATCTTATAATAGTTATATTAATCGGCTTTTCACTTAATTAAATCTTATTTTTCTGTATTCAATAAGGTAGGTTTTGAATCCTATAAAGTAAACTACTCTGAATATATTGAAAATCAGATTTGCTATTGTTATCCTTAGTCAAAATTATTATAATCTTATAATAGTTATATTAATTGGCTTTTCACTTATTTAAATCTTATTTTTCTGTATTCAATAAGTTTGGTTTTGAATCCTACATAGTAAACTACTCTGAATATATTGAAAATCAGATTTCGCTATTGTTGCCCTTAGTCAAAATTATTATAATCCTATATTGGTTTTTCTCTTAAATAAATCTTATTCTTCTGGATTCTTTAACTTTGGTATTGAACCTTAAATGGTAATTTACTCTGAATATATTTTGGAAAGTAGATTTTATCATTGTTGCACTTAGTCAAAATTATATAATTCTAGAACAGTTATAATATTTGACCTTTCATTTAAATAAATTTTATAGTTCCTTATCTGATCATTTTCGCCTTTGAACCTTACATAGTAATCAACTTTGAATATTTTTTAGATCAGACCTTGTTAGTGTTGTACAGAGTTAAAATATAACAATTTCTGACACTATTTAGTTGGGTTCTATAAATTGGGGTTACATTATTTGCCTTGGGACTTATATAACTTGTAGTGGGTATTTTCATTGTTCCCGTTTTGCTATAGAATACCCAGTTCTATATTTTCCAAATTTCATGATTTCTCTTCTGGACTTAAGTGATTTTGCTAGTCAATTATTTCTGTTTGACCCTTACGGAGTACAGTTAATGTACTTTCCATCATTAGCTTTTTTATCCTTTTGGATTATTCTGAATTTAATAGTAATTACTTGGAGTATTGAACTTTGCATATTTCCATAGTCAAGTGATTGAAAATTTTCCTACACCAGACTATTAACTTTTTGCAATTAATTAAACTTGTAGTAGTTAGTCTGTTATCTAACCTCCTGAACTTATGGAGTAAATGGCATTCCAGTTTATTTTATAAATATTCCATTTTTAATTAATTAAATTTCATGGTAGTGTTTGTGGAGCTATATTTGCTGCTATAGTTAAAATTCCATTTTTCTGTTTGGATAAAGATCGTTCAAGGCTCCTTTCAGCAATTAGGTGTTGTGACTATAATTAAATAACATTAGGGTTTCCTTCCAGGTTTCGAAGATTAGGGCATTTTCTATTAAAGGTCACATATTTAGGACCGTTTTGGAGTACTCCCGAGAAACCTCACATATGTATGTACTTTGTAATGTTCTGATTAGTGAGGAAGTTAAGTACAAAATTTGTATGGTATATTTATTACTCTCAGATGATTGAGCATCTTAACTATTTATACCATTGTTGATGGATGTTTACCTCTTTTAATGGAATTGTGTTAATATTGTTGGCAGCGTTTATCATTTTGGATAATTATTTTGGTTATACAAATCATAAATTATCTCCATACTAATGTTTTGGAGTTATGTTTGGGTATTTGTTATTAAATGAGGCTGATTTTTTAATTGATTTCTTTTTCTAAATGCTTGCTCTTAACACCCTCTCCATGCTGACAAGTGACATTTGGCCTCTGGATTATCTGCTCACACATGCTTCCTGACTCCTTTGTTCTTCAGGTTAGATTTTAGTGTGCCTTGTAAATTACATTCAGCTTTCAGTTTTGTAGTCATATAAATGGTGATTATTTCTAGTGAACCATTATTAAATGGTTCTTGTTCTATTAATACTTATGTATTGTATATGTATATCTATTCTGGTACATTTTTTGTGTTTTCTAGCTAACATTCACTTATTACGTATTTTTCTGCTGTTCATTTCCGTTACGTCACTATACTTCCGGTTTTGTTTTATTCTTAAAGTCTGTTATTTATTTGTTCTATTCTTTATTAATTCTAGTCATTCAGTTTATGTATTATTCTGTAATTATTTCTTTATTTATTACTTAAATATTTAATGCTTAATATTTATATTTCATTTGTTATATTCTGATATCCACTTCTATGCGTGTTTAACGTTTCTTCTGTGTTGTGGCGCTGCCGTCACTCGGCAAGGTTTAGCGCTCGGTATTCTCGGCGATAGATCGCCGAGGACCTCCGACCGAGAAGCACATAGACTTGAAGCTGCGCTCTGTGATTACGTACTGATGTAACCTTAAACAGTGTATTTCTCCAGCAGGCCAATTGGCCATTATATGCCAGGTATGGTCTGAACTTAATTTTCTAATCATGTAACTGCCTTAAGCTTCTTTTCTTGTGTTCTTTCGTTTTATATTTAACACCATGTAATTTTTTTTGGCTCTTGTTTAGTTCAGGTTCCGTTTTCAGTTTACTTTAGTTTTTTTATATATATTATTTTTTTTTGTCTTTAAATTCACTTCGTTGCTTTTCTTGAGTTCTTTTATTATGCTTTGCTGGTTATGCTTTATTTCCGGAAATGTGTTGTATGCAAGTTAACACGCATAGAATGGATTACATAACCCAACCGGGTTTTAAAGTCATTTCCCCCAATCTCAAGATTGCGTTAGCATCGGGAATCATACGACATAATAACTAAATTCTGCTTTATTGTTGTACCAAATGTTAATGTTTTAAAGAATTGTGTACTTAAGAACCATTCTAATTATTCACTTTTCAAGTGATGTGTGTTGTTTATATGAAATATTGGCTTTATCAATAAAATACAAGAGCCCTTGTTATGCATAAATTTGAATTCTTTTGTAGTTTTCTATTTCCTGTACTCTCTCCTACGGACTCTGGATATATTTTGTTGGGTGATGACAATATCCAGTACACTAGAGAATCTTAACAAATACAACAGTAAAGAATATTCCAGTTTAAATTTAATATCAGTCAAGTAAATATAAATTTTCAGTTAAATATAAAATTGTCAGCGCAACAGATATTACAGTCAATACAAAGATTCCTTTCTAGACTCAAGAAATAAAATAAAAGAACAACTTACAGCACTGCAATACATTAACTGCAACTTCTTGTGCTAAATGTTAAGTAGTGGGGACCCGGCTTAAGTTATGATGTTAACATGTTATGATGTTGACAAGTTAATAATGTCAACATAGTTAAGATTTTCTAAATTTTTCTTTTCAATGGACATTAGTATAAAAGATTCCATTTTCTGTTGACCCAAACAGTATCTCAATCTACACGCATAAGCATAGCTTTTCACCCCTCTATCTATGGCCATATGGCCAATTCAAACCTCTTACTTAATTACAGTGCATAAGGGGGATGTAGTATGTATGAGGTATGTAACACTGCAATCTCTATTTCTTTATACGGAAAATAATGGACAGCAGTTAACCCTTTCAGTACAGGCTGTTTGTTGGAGAACTGCTTCTAAAGTGCCACCCACTGATTCACTTGGTTCCTACTTCTCACGGTCTAAAATGCTAGCGCTGATCAGAGCAAATTCAGTTTTACAAAATAATATACATATAATTGAGGCGGACTGTACTCGGAATGTACCACAAAAAGCATGCATGGATAAACATATGTAAATTAACATAGTTGATCCCAAAAACAATAATCTGGAAACAAGTAAAACTATGTAGCCCATTAACAATATGTTGAGGTATTTTGTTGTATAATGCACAGATAAGAATGGTAAAATGAAGCTTTGTACTGAAACATTATAATAATATATAAAACATAATCCTTTTTTTTAAGTGTCTGATAGAACAAATATAGATATGGGGAACTTCCATGTGAAGGTTCTAGAAAATTACCAAGTTCCTAGAATTTAAAAAATTGTTGAGAAAAGTATATGTTAGTACTGCAATGAAATAAAGTTAAATAATTATGTACAGACTGGAAGGGGTATAACTGAGCAGATTTCAACAGCTTATTCCTTCGGTATAAGATCAATGCCTTTGCAGTGCATTGTTGCTGAACTAATGAATTAATTATCTCTTAAATCATACACTTAATTACTTAACCAGTTTTATGCTTATTTTAACCCTTAGAGCAGAAAATCCGTCTCACAGACGGATGTGGTATTGCCTTTTGCTACCAGAGCACAGGTTATGCTTCTATCGAGGTCATCTACTCAGAGTCTCATTTAAGTATTAGTCTTCTATTCTATTACATCGCCTGTTCACCAACAGGATTATCACGGTAATACCAATGATTTGGTAGGAGCTACACCGCCTGACAGACGGATGTTCCTCATAGCGTAAATAAAAATCACTGGTCCTCTAGACGGATATTCTTTCTAACGCACGGTTTCTGTATGTCTACCTGTAAAATTAGTTCTCATGTGGCACAAATATGGCAGCTTTTCTTCATGGAAGACATTATAGATGAAATTGTCATGAGTACTAACTGTTAACTAGATTATTTTCATGAGAACTTAGAAAATAAAGATGAACCTTCTTACAAGAAAACCAAGAAGTCCAAATGTCCAATACAAGAACCTTACAAGAAGTCTTCAAGGGAATCTTTCAAATCATTTTGTACGTGAAATTATAATTGTATTCTTTTATTGTTTCACTTTGTGTTCGAATGTTTTGTGATTCTAAAATTTATTTTCGTTGAGATATGTTTTAAAAGTAATGAATGTCCTTTTAAAATATGACATGCCTACCCAATTTGTTAAATTATTGATGATGTATGAAAAATAAAAGTTATTTGTAATTTGTGCTCATCATCATGGTGTATTTCGGTAGGCTATAAGCCCAGAAAGGATAGGCATGAAACAAATGAGCTTTAACCAGAAACTATAGCCCTGGCGATAATTTCTATAAATACTTTATAACTCTAAACTGTCTCTAATTCTAGAAGGAATGTATGTTACAGTATTGATTCATTTTAGAAAGAATATTAAGTGAATTTAACAAAAAATTGTATATCCGTCTCATAGACGGATATTCCTCATAAAGGAATATTAGATGATGCTCCTATCTAAGGGTTAATGTTATCTACTGCCCCCTTTAATCTGCAAATCTTCCAATCTGTATATAATTAAATTATACATTAATTATCAGAATTCTACGTTGACAGCTGTTCCAAATTCGTCATGCTGAAATTCATTAAGCGATTCAAACTTATATTGGAAGTTTACACAGTGAAGCTAAATTATAAAGGATATAATATTGAGTTGGGTCTAACACGTATACTTCACTTTTTGTATAAATACCTGAACTAGTTTTGAAGACCATCATCATTCATAATCATAAGATTAACACCAACTGCCGGCTGGATGTTTGTGCTGCCCTTCAGGGAAGTTTGTTGCATTTGGGGATGAGACATTCATCTGTTGGGATGTTGAAGTTCATGAGATGTTCTTTATGTTTATGTTTATATTCTTTACGTTTATCTTGATTGATGTCATGGCCTTCATTCCAAAAGTGGGCCATGACATCAAATCGGGATCCAAAATTAATTAAATGTGTTGAAGGCTACAAAGAACTTTCGGTTTGGGAGAGCATATTCATCCATAAACATAAAGAACATCTCATGAACTTCGACATCCCTACAAATGAATGTCTCATCGCCAAATACAGCAAACTTCCCCGAGAAGGCAACACAAACGTCCAGCCAGCAGTTGGTGTTAATCTGATGATTATGAATGATGATGGTCTTCGAAACTAGTTCAAGTATTTATACAAAAAGTTAAGTATACATGTTAGACCCAACTCAATATTACATCCTTTATTAAGCAATACCTAAACCAAAACTGAAAGAAGATAATAAAACATTAAACTACGGAGATAAAACAGGCAAATTGGATAACAAAGTTAAAAAATGTGAATGAACTTAGATTTTAGAAAACCGTAATCAATTCATGGCTAGGAGTGATAGAAAAAGTTTCAAACAAGTTAAAACACATTAACCACTTTTAAATCTTTTAGAGATTTTGAAAGTCACCAGACTTTTGAATTGCACCCATGTGGTGTTTATTTGCCATGCCTTCTAAGTGATTTTTGAAAGCTGTTGCAGATACACTGTTTTAAAATGAAAATATGTTACTATCCGTGTGTTTCTTTCTAGGTTCATTTGGAACGAATGGTTCATATGACACCTACCTGGGAGACAGTGGATCTGATTTTCCAAATCCAGCTTACACACCTGCAAATCTTAAGAAGAGTGATGCATGGCAATCGGTAGCATCATTAAGACAGTTCAAACCCGCAACAGATGACGAAGTAAGGAATCTCAGACAAAAGGCAACAGACAAGTGCAATATCAATGAATATCCTCCTGGAACTAACTGCAACCCTTCACAGAGAAAAGAACCATGTTTATTTAATTTAGCAAAGGACCCATGCGAAGTGAATAATGTGGCAAGAACAAATGAGAACATAGCTAGAAGACTGTATAGCTCGTTACTTAAACAAAAGTCAACGTTAGTGAATCAGATCAATCAACCATTCGATCTCGTTGGAGCAGATCCAAGGAAGTTTAACAATACATGGAGTCCATGGTTATATTAGACTAGCCATATACTGGTATCTATTTAAATTGTGAATATTTTAAAGAGGAGAGGGTTAATTTCAAACATAGCAATCTCCACTTTTCATGACTTTGCCACAGAGACAAAAAACTGTTACACCAGTTTATCTGTACTTTGAAAGTGATCTTCTGTTTCTAACAATTATTTGGACCAATAAGCATACATTTTCTGATCCACTTTTGAAGTAAACCCTGTTTATATGATGTAATACGCACTTAAAATATGGAGATTGGTGAGTTTGATGTGTTAGTATTAGTATTATTTATTGTACTAAGAAAGGTTACAAGAGAAGTCTACCAGTTCTGATGCTTGATCATATTCTCAGTAGACATCTTAAAATACAAATGCACATAATAATTTAGTAGAATTGTGTGTAGGCACAGGGAAGGGGCTGCTGAAAAATCATATTAGTCTCATTACTGTTCACATTCAATAATCAACATCATCATTCTCAACAAGGTTTAGGCTAAGCAGCCCATCTACTACGAGGTCGGCCAAATCTCTCTTGCCCCTTGGATTATAATAGGGAGACTCTTTTTGAAATTCTTTCATCCCTCATTCTCATTAGGTGTTCTGTCCATTTCCTTCTTTGTGTTTTTATCTTATCTTCTATTTTATATATATTTAATTCTTGTCTAATAGTCTCGTTCCTTTTCTTATCTTCTCTTGTGCATCCTTTTACATTCCGTAGTAATAGTATCTCGGCTGCCTGTATTTTACTGTCATCCTTCAATTTAATCATCCAATTTTCACTTCCATATAACAGTGTTGTGACTGCCATTGTTTTATATAATTTAATCTATGTGTGTTTTCTAGATTTCCGACGTAAAGTTCTCATGATGGTTCCACATATTGCTTGAAATTTTGATATTTTATTCTCTATATCTTTATCTTCTCCATATGTTATATCGCATCCCAGGTACTAAACATTTTCTGGAACAATTTTGGATCTAATCCCATACTTTCTGTTAAACGCCATTACTTTTAATACATTCAATAATAAATAGAATATTAATAATCATACAAAAAATAAAATAGAAATAGGTTTCTTCTCTGTTTCCATCTTGTCATCATTACTAGTTCCAATACCTCTTTTCAGTTTCCATCACGTCAAGACTATTTTGTTATGTAGACAGTATATACTTATAGGAAGAACCTTTCATGCTGTTTTTCCTCAAGACTTCCCCAAGATTTATTTATTACACTTTTGATATGAAATTTACTAATAAACAAAACTGTGCTTATATGATCTTCACTAAATAAAGAAGCTGCGCTGCTGAAATATATCCCATCAATACAGTATTATTTTCTCACACCTTATTTCTTTCAGTTATAATTCACTGTCTAAGAGGTAAACAATATAGACAATCTACACTTTTAAAACATCACATTTTAACACTGTTATTTTCTAAAAATTAATTCCTTTAAAATATTGCTCACTATCGTTACTGCCTGCTTACAAGATAATACCATTCACAGAACGTAGTTTTCACTCATTTTTATGTAAAGTTAAAAGATTGTAGTGTTTTTTCTAATTTGCAATTTATACCAGTTCTTTAGTTGCCCCACGTTGGGCGCCATTTATATCGCAGTCCTACCGGGGAGCACTTCTGTTGGGCGATTCTGTTTTGTCGAAAAGGGGTTATTGCCGGCTAGTTGCTCAGTTGGTAGATTTATGGAAGAGATTCTTAATAACGGGTCGGTGGCTAGAGAAATTGTCCGAGGGAACGAATAGACAAATCAGGATGAATTAGGTGAAATAAAATGTTTATGATCTTTTCAATGTCAATATATATTCTAAATAAAAAGGTTTGTTCTGAAATGTAAAAGTTGTATTATTGAGTCTTTTCATAAGATGATGTAAGTCCAAAGGATGAGGTCGTAATTTTAGTCGTAGTAATTATAAGTTATTGTTGCAATGTCTAAGACTATTATAATATTCACTTGTTACGCGCTTCTTCACTATTCAATTAAATAAACAATCATTATTTCGTCGATTCTATTTATATGGCGCGGATTATTAATGCTTCCTTTTTATCTCGCGGGCAACTTTACTAGTTATGCACCGGGTACGTTTTAAGTTTAATTACTTTAACGAAAAGTCACTTATACAATCTCTACTTACGTAGGTTAATACTGACGCGCTGCAATGTTATATTATACTAAATTGATCTATTTATAATGCGCGGATTCGATATATTTGAAGTTGAATATTTATAGAATATTTTAGTTTAGTCCATGTTATAAAAGTTAGCTGAAGGCTATGTCTGAGTTTCGTAGATTCGTCGTCTGTCTTCTGATCCAAAAAGATGCTGTGTCCCGTGGGCTCTTCGGTAATATCTCCTGGGTAGGTGGAGGGGTGAATTGTTCCTATTGGAAAGTTTCATTCTAGAGTTTTACTTAATTGGAGATCTATGGTTTCTGCTAGCTTGTTTGAATCTTTCTTCGGTTGTGATGCGTTAATGTTCGTTGGATCATTAATTTTAAGTGACATCTCGACATAGCCGTCAGAGAGTCTGTCAAACAGGAAGTCTCCTCCTACTAAATATATTTGTGATAATAACTGTGATAGCTGAAGGCTATCAGAGTTAATACTATTTCCCTTTTGTGGGCTGATTTTAGCTGAATCGAATGATCTAAGTCTCAAGTCTGTTGGATTAAAACTATGGGAGTTAATTATGATGTCCGATTAAAATGATTGAAGGAGTTAATTAAAAGTTTGGTGTAGTATATGACATTGAAGGGGATGTTTCTATCTTTCTATTGGTATAATTTGTTTTATTGTCATTATTTTATTTATTGAGTTATTGATGTTTGAAGTTGAGGAATTTTACTATAATGTGGGGGAAAAAGTCCGTTTCATATGAGGAGATGTCCGGTTTCAAATTCAATCCCTCCTGTATCACTTGTGTTGCCTCCCTCTGCTCTTCTTGATTCTTCTTCATTCATTTCTTTTAACCATGGTCTGGCCGCTATGTGTAATCCACTGTTTTGAGCAGGCCTGTTGAGCAGTACTCTGAAGATGTGAAGTCATTCCCCTGTTTCCCTTCTCTTCGTGACCTCCAAAGTGCAACTGAACCAATCGCTACGCTTTGGAGGTCACAAAGGGATGGGAATGACATCACAGTTGCGCAAGTAAACCAACCACTATGCTTTGGAGGTCACGAAGGGAGGGGAAGTAGGAAATGACTTCACACGTTTGGAATACTGTTCGACAGGCCTGGTTTAGAGTATCTGTCCTCGCTCCCTTGACACCTGCATAGTCATTCTTGGTCGTCAGCTTTAATGAAGCATGACATATTATTCCTCTCGAAGGCTATGTCACTCGTGAGATGTCATTCTCCACCTTTTCCTCCACATGCTTGATAGCTGTTCTGATGTATGTTCATGGGCTCTCAGCGTTGCCTTGAGACACTGGAATTTGCTGATGCATATCCTCTCTACCTTTGCTGCTGGTTAGTTCACTTTTGTCTTCACTGAATTTTTACCATCAACATACAGTTCCAAATTGTGTATAACAGCTTTCCTACCTACTTGCTTTAATTCTTTCTTTTTATGTATCAATTTTCTCCTAGTGTTCCATTCTTGAGGAGCAAGATCTTTGTTTATAAAAATGCCTGATTCTTTTAAAAGTATTGCTCTTTTCAGAATTATGTGTATAACTTGCTTTATAGCAAAACAAGCGATTATTAATCTTCTCCTGTTGTTCTTTCCAACTCTGAAGGATTTGACTATTTACCATCCTTGGAGTTCTCCCAAATTTAACGTGCCTTACAAATTTCAGTACTCTCCATTTCAGGCCAAACAGCTCTTTTTCTATTCGTGTGAATACTAGGTTTCATTCTCGATTTCTCTTCTCCATACAATCTATTCTAGTTCTCGAACTGAGAACTAGAATAGATTTAATTTAAGCTCTTCTCTGAACTCCTGCTTTACTTCTTTTATTGCCATACTGATTTGATTGTGGAGACATTCTTCTACGCCATCAAGCTTTCTGATTCTCTCTTCTAAATGTTTGTCCACTGGTTTTGGATTCATTTCAAATCCTCCAACCATTAGAAGGAGCATGATTACGACTGAATAAATCAATGCATTAGGTATGCTTTCTTTAGTTGCATGATCCTTTTTCCCCATCATTTTTCATTCCCAAAGGAGCCAATTCTTGCTCTATATACTGGTACTTCTACACCCATTGTACCTTACGCCACTTTTCCTTAAACAATCCGGAGCACTTCCTACATACGTCTTCTCTCTTTCTTTGCGTACTTAGTACTCCTAAGTTTAATGTAACAGAACTGGAGTTTAATGTAACAGAACAACAATATTTCTTGTTATAAAATTATCTTGGTCAATTTTCTTATTAGTAGGCCTGCCATAAAACAATGTGAAATGTCATTATCTAAGACATCCTAAACTTGGCACAATGCCAGGCCTTTGAATTGTGTTTGCATTTGGGGCACACCAGTAGACCCTTTGGTGCATACCTGGTAGAAAATAAGGCATTTGTCTGTAGAAATGCTGCCATCAAAAAATAATACACTAGTGAAATAAGTTCACAGTATGATCATACGAGTTTTAGGTTAAGCTACAGTTACTAACCTCTGTTGTTTGACAACATTTGCCATTTGTTTGGTTGCTTTATCTGTTTCCTGGCTATCAGAAAAACTATTGAACTACAAGTGTCAATGGTATCCATTTTACAGACAAAGAGAAAACTTCACTTAATGACTCAATATTATTGGGCTAATAACTTCAAAACACTACCTAAACATCAAAATACTAATAAACAAATAAGTATAAGTGTAGTGTTGTCTCTCATAAAAATTCTTACACATAAACCATATTATTAACAGATGGATATATATAAGTATTCATGAACCACAGATTATTGTCTCTGTTGGACATTACATGAGAATATTATAGGAGAAAAATTCCTCCAATACTGGGACTTGAACCCAGGACCTTTGACTATTCGTGCCAATGCTCTACCAACTGAGCTAAGCCGGAGTTCAATTCTCAGCACCAGATGGAACCTCTCTCCTAGGACTGATTGCCCTTAATGGTCTGCCTCACTGACAGACAATTTATGTCATATGCAGTACTATGAGGCACACTAATATTTCTCCTGTAATATTCTCATGTAATGTCCAACAGAGACAATAATCTGTGGTTCATGAATACATATATCTAGGTACATATCCATCTTGAAAGTTAACTGTACAATAACAGTGGGAGCCAGTCACAATAATCACTAATTAGTGTGCCTCAGAGTACTGCATATGACATAAATTGTCTGTCAGTGAGGTAGACAATTAAGGACAATCAGTCATAGGAGAGAGGTTCCATCTTGCGCTGAGAATTGAACTCCAGCTTAGCTCAGTTGGTAGAGCATTGGCGCAAATAGCCAAAGGTCCTGGGTTCATATCCCAGTGTCGGAGGAATTTTTCTCCTATAATATTCTCATATTATTAATGTTAACCAGCACACGGGTTGGTATTGAGTCCATGCTGGGTGTCTTCCATTTTTCAGCCATGATTGATTGGTTCACAGAATGCCAAGTTTGAAGTAACGAAAAACTGGAGATTGTAAGGTTTGATAATGACAGCCATTTTTATTAACAGAAACAACATGGATTTTGCCATGTTTGAAGGGAAGTGGTATATTAGGTCTGTACAGCATTCAATGCCATGGTTAATCCAGTACCTATAATTCAATTTGCAATAAGTGGAGATTGCTGGGTTTGAAACTAGCACCCTCTGGAACTTGTCTGCCTAAAGCACTTGGTTAGTATTTCCTACATTCCTTCTCCTGCAAGATTTTTTCCCCCACCAGATTATTTTTTATTTATTTAACAAAAGGTCCTAATGAGCCAACGGCTCACATTAAGGGACAGTATTACAGAAGTATGATATGCTTTGAGATTATTATAATAAATTTGTTACAGTAGTTTACAAGAATATGGTAATTACAATGGAAACATCTATCTAAAATCACAAAAATTTGTTAATATCATTTATTTAACAGAAAAATCTTCAACTTTTATTGAAAGTACTTAAATTTTTACAGATCTTCTTTTTGCTGTGGAATTTTCATCAAAAACCTTAACCAGATAATTTTTCAAACCCCTGAGTCCATAAGTAACCAATTGTGAATGAGTTATGAAAATATTTGATTTCTCTCTTATGCTGTGGGAATTACAATTTTATTATGAATATGTTTACTTACTATGACTATGTTTATGTATGATAGGAAATCAGTAAATTTACATTTCATAATCATAGACAGTGTGAAAATAAACTTTACCAGGATTGGAGAATTAAAAAGTTGAACAGTAAATAGCCCAAGAAATAACTGCAGTATGTTCCATGTATCTTGTATATAGAGATTGTATTAAACACTAAGTACGGGCTCTATGAATCTTACTGTTTTACAGCCTTGGCTCAAGAACACGTCAGAATAAATTACATATTAACTCTAGCAATACATTAGGTACTTTACCAAATAAATTTACATTTACTCAAGCTAGATTTTATTGTTCTTATAGATTTCAATAAATGACTTGTTTAAAACTTGGTATTTTGTTACAATTGAATAAATATAATCCAGAAATCATAATCAGCAAATAGTTTCGGGTCAGCTAAACTATTTACATTCTGTACAAGTCATTCACATACAGTAAAAACAGAAGGGGTCCCAATTTACTACTTTGGAGAGCTCTACAGGAAACTGTACCCCACCTTGAGTTTTGTGTTAACCTGGCATTTTTTACTCAAAGCACGGAACCCTGGACTATGATTAACTTCGTATAAAATTTGTTTGATTTGATTAACAGCCTAATCTTAAAACAAAGGTTTATGGTACTGGTATATAATTCTAACTTAAATCCTCAGTAAGAAAAAATAAACTCAAAATAAAGTTCATTGTTACCAGCATGAACTTCAGCTAACAAAGAGCATAAAATACCTTCATAGAAAGTAGCACTAGTATTGAATATTTCACTGAGTAAGCAGCAAGAACATATCTCTAGATATATTGCATGTATGAACCAAAGTGTTATAGTTGAAGAAAACCAAGCATAGCAAACTCCCAGTCATCCATGTTAACTGGGACCATCACTTACACAAATAATAAAAAACATGAATAATCCAAATGTTGTAGTAGTAGTAGTAGTAGTACAGGGTCTTTATTATAAATTGAGACCGGGCGACCGGTGTTTTCACTCTCCGCTACGGAGTCCGCATTAGCCGCCGGTGACGCGCGCGCGGCTTCCCTGCTTAAAGTGTAGGCTATATAAAGTATTACATATCTTACCTTATAACATATGTTGGAAGTGTCGTCCTTCCTGTGTTATACAGGCATTGTATCTGGAAACCACATTCTGGCTGACGCGAGTGAGTTCTTCCACTGTAATGCCCCTAATTTCATTCGTAATGTTTTCTTTCAGCTCCTCCAATGTGTGAGGATTTGTTCGATAAACCTTATCTTCATCACGTACACGTCCAGCAGACTCGTACTTAAAATAATGTTTACACACAAAAATACGATGCTGCAGCGAAATGGGTCTCACCATGTTGACACTTTAACAATAACTGCACGTCCCGATGTTGCATCAAGGTCAGACCGGCTGCGCGCGCCTTCCGTCGCCCGGTCTCAACTTATAATAAAGACCCTGTAGTAGTAGTAGTAGTAGTAGTAGTAGTATCTAATGCCCAGACACTTGAATGATCTCCATTCGTCTTATAATCCACATGTTTGGATGAATACTATTCTAGCTTCAGGCAATGTTCTGAGATGTACACATATAATTATTCTAATGTGATTTTAATAAGCTGTGAATGCTATTAAATGTGAGAATATTATAGGAGAAAAATTCCTCCGGCACTGGGACTTGAACCCAGGACCCATAGGAGAGAAGTTCCATCTGGCGCTGTGAATTGAGCTCCGGCTTAGCTCAGTTGGTAGAGCATTGGCGCGAGTAGCCAAAGGTCCTGGGTTCAAGTCCCAGTGCCGGAGGAATTTTTCTCCTATAATATTCTCATGTAGTGTCCAACAGAGACAATAATCTGTGGCTCATGAATGCTTATATATCTGTCTATTAAATGTGTCACAAAGGGTAATACAAAAAGTTTTTTTTACTCTCTATTGAATCTCAATATGGCAGGGGTTGCAACCAGATGAAACTCTACCTCCTGCCACATGTGTGAGAACATCTCTGGAGTCTCAAGTGATATTGCTTCAATGTTACAGCATCATAAATCTGCCAAGTCTGCCACCCTGGATCCTTGACAAATTCCAGCAACAAAAAAAAAGTCTAGTGGGGTGAAGTCCAGCAATCTTGATGGCCTTGGTATAGGTTTGCCTCATCAGATCCAGGAGCCAGGAAATCTTTCCCCAAGAGAAATGCATACAATGCTAGAGTATTAAGGAGGTGCTCTGTCCTTTTATTTTTTTTAATGTCCTGGTGGAAATGGTTTCTGGTTGTAACTGTGGAAAGGAATACTGCTGCAACATGTCCAGATAGGTGGTAGTATTATCTGTAGGCTCGCCAAAGAAAAACGGCACAATGACAACCCGATTTCAGTCCAACAAAGTACCCACCTCTCTTGACTAGACTTCTTTTGTGGGATCTGTTGAAGATTGAGTGTATCATCATGCACCTGTGGCAGACTTGGCAGATTTACGATGCTATAACATTGAAGTGATATCACTTGGAGACTCCAGAGATGCTCTCATGCATTTGGCAGGAGGTAGAGTTTCATCTGATGCGACCCACTCCACAAATGGCGCTCATACTGAGATTGAATAGAGAGTAAACAAAACTTTCTGGAGTTTCTCTTTACAAGTGTGAAAACTGTGGAACAATAAATATATTAGTTTCTGAGACATAATTAATTATTTTTCACTAGGATTTCCCCAGACACGGTGTATATACAAGGTGTATCATAATTAATAGCGCAAACTGAAACAATTGAAAGTATACGATAACTTGCGAATGTGTGGTTATGAACCGCCACTGACGTTCTTAGTTGTGCTTCACTCGTTGTGTATTTAGAAGTGGTCTGCGATGTGCTATTGTTTACAAAAGTGAACACTGCCACAAAGTAGAGTTGTAATCAAACCATACAAAACAGACAGTACACAGTCGAAGCAGTCAGATCACTCGTCTGAACAGTGTCAGGTGTGCTCAACTCTACATAGTCAAAATGGAATCATACAGCAACACCCAAGAATTGTACGTGCTTGTCAAGAGTTCCATAAAATGATCCGGGGGTGTTTGAAAGAATTTGAAACTCACTGGAGAGACAAGTGCAGTATTGTATCTAGGTGCAAGGACGACATTTGAAACTCACTGGAGAGACTAGTGCAGTATTGCATCTAGGTGCAAGGACGACACTTTGAACACCTCCATTAACAGGATGAGTGTACAGTATTAATACCACATATGTGCTGAAGTAAAGCCTGGTATTTGCTGAATCACTTCTGCCTCAGGCAAGACTCATGCAAGCAGATCTCCCTCTGATTCTACAGGGATCTCATAGACAAGAAAAATTTGAGATGTTAAGTCTGGCAAACAATTGCAAGCCCCACACACAAGTTCTTTACCACACTCCTGGGAGAGTACAGGCAATATTGTGGGAAAGAGCTAGCAGGCAATCATGCGCGGTGAAAAAATAAGCCCAAAATGCATGCACGTTCTTCCTCGCATGATAGTGTGTCAACAAAAGAGTACGCGTGTAAGATTGTGCGTGTAATTGCCAAACACGCACAAATTCTCTGGCGCATGGAGTGTATGAATTTTTGACACGGCAGCTAAGAGCGTGCGGAATTGTTCAAAGTTCAGTATAGAGGAGTTGATGTGCTCTTGGAAAGTTTTGTTTGTTTGTCTTCTGCCTTTACACTCACACACACTTCCAGGCGAAAGAGTGCAGCGTTGCACGAATGACGTACCATGTGGTTTCTTTTGTTTGTCTATTTCCTTTACATGCACATGTTTTTACTAGCATTTGAGTGCGCACCTGCCTAAACCCGAGCGATAAAGCTTGTGTGTGGGGGTAGCTAATGGATCCATCTCGATTTATCCCCTTTCCTTGAATCTTCAGTTGAGAAGATGTTGGACAGCAAGTGACAAGCATGTTAGTGTGCCTTTATGTTGCAATCACATATATGCATGATACTGACTGACTGACTCAGTCCTATATCCCCAGTGTCGGGGCAAAGGGCCTCCAATTGGAGGTTTCTGATACCTATGTGAATTTTGTTATGCTTATTTTCCGAGAGAGGGCAGAAAGACAGGTGGTAAGCCCATCACCTCACAACCCTCCAGGAAACTAAGGTATTACTTGGATGTGAAAGGCCGGGAAATTTTGTCCAGGGGCTCTAATTTAGGCTTGGAGTTCTTTAACGTGCTGTAAATCTACGACACAGGCCCCCAGCTTAAAGTCCCTCCCGAAAGACTCCGTGCCCGGATTTTTACATTCGGAAAAATCCATCGACAGCGGCCGGGTTTGATCCCGTGACCTGTGGATTCAGAGGCGGGCACGCTACCCCTAGACCACCGTGGCCGACATATGCATGATAGTTGGTGAAAAATAATGTACCATGGAAACTAGGGAGGGCTATCCATGCAATGGTGTAGGAACAACATTCAGAAGGCGACATGTTATGCAAAATCAGCTCGTACCTTCTGAGGGTAGTATGGGTTCCTCCAGAGAGCACCACACTTGACCTTGCTGATTTTGAAAGTACCTGTATCTTGCAGGAATTGTTCTAGTCTAGCAAAAATGGTACCGGGTATGTGATGGAATCACGCAATGCAAAATCACCCCTGAATCAGGACCTATTGAACTGCTATATACTTATTTTGAGCTTTGCTGTAAATTAACAACAGTGTGTATTCTGTCATCCTGTACTGTACAATATTCATTAATGACTAAACGGCAATTGAAATTTGAAGCAGTAGGTGAGATTGTTCAACAGAAGACATAAGGCCACTTCAGTTATCTTATAATAATTGTAGGTATAAACTCTTTAGGTAGGTGAAGCATTAGAGTATCCTGCATACAGTCCCAATCTCGTCCCGTCAAATTTCCATCTTTTTGTCCCACTTAAATATATCTTAAAGGGCCGCCAATTCACCAAGGAGCAAGAACTGAAGGAAGTAGTGCATACATTGCTACCCAGTCGAAAACTTTTCTTAATGCTTGTGCAACGATAGATCAAGTGCATTGAGAAGCAAGGGGACTATGTTGAAAAATGAGGTAATTGAAAGTTTTGTATTGTTGTTTAAAAAAGAGAGTATGGCTACTTATTGACTTACCCTCATATATAAATAATAACCTACATACGTTCTTTTTTCTTTGCCAGCCGACTGTAATGCATTTCTTCTGAAAACCTTACACTGAGGTCCTTAACTAATTTGGTAAAGGAGTTTAGACATCAGTTGAATTTGTGATGGAGAAAGGAGTATCTGTTGAGTTATTTATTTACAGTTTAAGAAAATGAGTATTTCACAGCATTATTACATGTAGGAATGTGAGTAAAACATAGCAATCGCTGGGTCTTCAGTCTCACAGGTTATGAGCACATCTCTAAACTTATCCAGTAGCTGCAGTAATTGGGAACGTCGAATATTTTCTAAGTACATTATTTCCTCTAAATGATGGTTACCTCGTAAATATCCTTGACGACATAAACTAGCTAGAAGGTGGAGATCCTCTGGGTTTGCTGCAGCAGATATTTTAAGAATTGCAGCTCGTTCTTCATCACTAAAATCTGTTAACAGTTCTTCCTGCACAACACTAGATTTCTCCTCCTCCAAAGCATTTACAAAGCTCACCTGAAATTAAATATACTGATATAATTATACAAAGTAACATTAATAAGCTATGGATGCTTTTGGGTTTTCAGCAACTTAACACCTAAGTTATCTATCACACTATGTATACTAAACTTACAAAGACACTGAATTTACCTGGCCCTTTCATATGTGATGGCTTGAGCAACAAAGGCACTGTAGAATCGTATTGGTAAAAGGAATCTCATTAGAGACATGCAGGCAATGGATCGTATAAATAAAAAGAAGCCACTGCTACCAAGCCGCTGCTCTCCATTTCGTATAAATAAAAGTTCTTCTTCCTGCCAAGCAGCTACTCAGGCAACACATAGCAGGTGCTTGGCGTCTGCATTCCATTCACCCGACACATAGCGGCTGAGTAAACAAACATGCACTTGGCTGTCTGTGCAGCGATTTAAAATTTCAAGTTCAGTATATGTATCAAAATGGTTGAAGAAAATAGTGTCTTTCAAAAGCAGTTCGTGCAAATTCTGAAAATGCACAAACGAGTACTGAATAAAGCTCAACTGCCTGAGAGCAAAAAGAAAAAATCTCTAGCAGTAACTGTTTTCAAAAGTCAGGTAGAGCGAGAATGTAAAGTAGTGTTAACTGAAAATCAGATTTTCAAAAGAATTATTAATTTGAAGAGCAGGATAAAGCAAAAATCAGATCTGAGACTCACTGAGAATAAGCCGATTCGGAACAGGAGTTCCTGGACCTGCTACAAGCAGAATCAAATCCGTCTATTGCAAGAATGGCAGGTAAGAATTTATATTTAAAAAAAAATACCGTATTTACTAAGTTACTTAAAGTAATTTGTACTATAATACAAAGAAGTAACCTATGAACTTTTTTATCATCCCAGGCAGAATAGAAGTTGGTTTAGATGAATCACAATATACATCAAAATGATCCACTCCAGTGCCCTCCATTCTTGTAGCTGCAGAGTAGACTCCTGAGGTGAGGGACGATACACTAGTTAGGGAACACACGGTAACTTGAAAAACTGCAGGGAAAAGACGACACATAGATGAAGATGAATAAATAGCTGGACTCAGCAACATCAGACTCCAAAGGATGGTGTTAGTGAAACAGAAGTGTTGAAAAAAGGGAAGAAAGAGAGAACCAAAATGAAAAGGAAAAATTAGAAATAGAAGTATTCAATTTAAAGAAAGAAAAACTACTTTGGGAGAAAGGAAAGAGACAAGAGAGTGAGAACAGGTCCCCGTATTTGTTACCTCTCTAGTCCTAGTATTCAAAGGTCCTGGAAATCCAAAGGTCTGGATTCAAGTCCCAGTATCAGAGTAATTTTTCTTCTACAATATTCTCTAGTATTCATGTTTTATTAGCAAACCTTCATTTTAGGGAACTAAAAATTATGTTTAGGATTGTAAATTAATAAATTAGGCATTTAACTAGAACAATAGACAGATACAACTTTACTTATTACTAATAAACAAAAGTTAACATTTTATACTTATAAGCACATTTGGGTATTTTGCTTACTTGTACCGATATAGAAACATATTATAGTTTAAAGTTTTAAAGAATACTTAACAGAGTAGGCAATTGCCCTAAAATCACAGGTCTACTTAGTAGCTATTAGGTAAATAATTAGGATATTTTATAATCTTAAAATTTTTAATATTTTTCTCTTGTGCAGACTATACCACTTAAGAGTCTAAAAACTGGTGCTCTTCCCCATTTCTTTCATTCCTTCCACAGTATTCATGTTTGTATGAAGACTGGAAATAGTCAAATTTATAGTAAGACAAACAGACAAACCCGGATAAGCTTTTTAAGGGTGTGAGGTTTGTTCAGATCAGCTAATTTTGTCCCACATTAATATAGCTTTGTAAGAGGATGAAGTTTCCATTTTATTTCCGTATGTTTTCCTATTGGTAAAGAAGACAGGTCTGCGTACATATATATATATATATATATATATATTATTAATATTTTCTTTAGTTTCCATAATTAAAACTTCAACAATTTATAGGTTATATGACATCCATTGTGAATTTTAAACTGTGTTTTATGTTGAAGTGTTATCGTACATACAATTTTTTGTACATTTCCATAATTAATTCATAAAATATGTTCGTTTCGAATCTGCATGCTGTATAAAAGATTTGAAGTTATTTAGTTTACAGTATTACAATTTGAAATAGTGTTAAAAGAATTAAGCAAGTTTGAAATATTTTAGTTCATACTGATACCAGTAAAATATGAGAATGTGTTAGACCTATAATTATGTATTATTATTTTTGATTATTATTATTATTATTATTATTATTATTATTATTATTAAAAATAACAAGTTAAGTAACACATGTTTTACAATTTTACAACCGGTTCTTTACATTTGTGCACATAAGAATCCCTACGCTCCATATAAATTACTCATACTCCTTAGAAATCATCCCCATGAACCCCGCCAACACGATTAACAACTTCACTTGAGCAAGCCGAGTCCACAAATGAGGTACTTCAGGAAAAAGTAAGCCACTGCTCGCAACAGAGAGCTGCGACTTAGTTTTATTTATACCAAATCCTAAGCAGCGGCTCAGCTATCAAGGTCGCTGAGCAACTGCTAGGAAGGTCACTGAGGAAGCCGCTTTTTATTTATACCAAACCTAGCAGCTGCTAGCAATTAGTGAGTTTTGAGCCACTGCTTGGTTTTATTTATACGACCCAATGACTGTAGCTGTAAGTTGTCCTTCTTATACCAACAACAATCCAATTCTCAGATTTGTTGATATAGTAAGAAAAGAATATCCGAGTATTACAAGACAGCTTCATATCTCAGATTTCTGCATTTCTCAAAAATAAACACACAAATGGTGTATTGGGATCTCCACATGTTGCCAGCCTCATAGAAGGAAAAGTAACTAATCATAGCACAGCTCTAGTTTTGGTCCCTGATGATTAAATTCCATTAATAAAAATAACCCTGAATTAATTAAACTGAACAATTACAAATTTTAATAAAATAATTAAGTTTATTATATAAATATTATTTTCATGTATCTTTCTTCTTTTTAAAATTTCCTTCCTATTATTGCTGTAAATGAATGTAACTGACAGTGTTTTTAGTTAATGTACTTGTATTTTTATTTATTTATTTACCGTATTGGCCCGAAAATGAGACGACCTCACATATAAGACGACCATGAATTTTTCAAGGGTAGTTACGAAAAAATAAATAAAATAGCTTATTAGTACATTTTGCTTCACATAAAACAGAATTTTGAAGTTCATATCATAACTTCTTCTCTCGCCTTTATTTACGCATTGAGACAATGAAGATGCTTTCTTTTCCATATTGTCTGCCACGACTGGTGGTCAAAAAAAAGCTTTACGTGTAGAGAATAGAGACACCAAGCAAGTAAGTCTTGGCGCATATTGGGGCGCGTTTGACACATGTGAGATGACATGATGCGAGCGGCATGACCCGATCGTGCCAAACACATCTCGTTCACGTGTCGTTGAGGAACGCATATTGCAATGCAGTTTTCTCGCTCTTTGCGCATGTGCTGTAGTCATGTTTCTTGTGCGGTCAGGACCAGAAGGTCCAGGTGCAGTACAAATAGAAGCGCGAATTTAGGAAAAATTAAGTTCGGTAAAGTTTGGCGAATTTCTGCACGACTTTGACCTTGGGTCGGGCGCACGTCAATTGCGTGGGGATACCCACTACACACGTGCACAGCTGCATTCATGAATGGAGAGTTGTTGAGTCTTAGGCTGCGCATATAAGACGAGTATAGTTTTTATAAGCACATTTTCAGGGAAAAAAACATTATCTTATATTCGAGCCAATACGGTATATCCATTTCTGAACTTTCCCCAACATTCTCATTCTCATTCGGGTAGCATCTTAATGGGGAAAGAAGGAAAGGAAAAAAAAAGAAGTGGAAAGATTGGAAACATCTTTCATATGTAACATTTATTCAAGACAATAAACAACATTCAAGGTGTCATCTGAAGCAAACTCAAATTAAAAGCAATTCTTGATGCCTCTGAGCAAGACTTAATTCTTGATGCCTGCACCTCACACACAGGTTTTAAATTACACTTGTCAGTGTATTTACTACTTTCAAAGTTTTGAAGATTGGTATGGTCGGAAATAAATAATGTGATATGACATCTTACCTCATTATCCGTGGAGACCAGAGAGCTGCTAGTCTGTACAGGATGACCATTGAGCTTGTTGCCAGGGATAACTAGAACGTCATCGCTCACATTGGAGCTCAGGTCACTTTCACTAGGAGCTCGTCCTCCTAACATACCTCCTATGCTGATGCTCAGCTGCTCATCAGGAGTGCTCTGATAGCTGCCATCTTTCAGACTGTGACTTGGTTGTCGAATCAAACTTTCCTGCAAGCGACAACTTATCTATACTACTGGTCTAATAAAAATGTCTTTAATTTATACATAGGATGGTCCTGAAAACAGGTATTTTAGTTTCAAAGATTTCTTACTATGATTATAAAATGGTCTCTCAATTTGAGTGGGTCTATGTGTTTTTTACCAGGCTGGCCTTGGCTACATATCCATTTTGCAGTGAAAATCCAGATTCTTTGTTAACATGAACACCAAGCCTAGCTAAATTCAACTAAATGAAGATAATGATTTTACTAAAAGTTTTACAGAAATAATAGTTTGCTATTACCGGTGTACAAATAAATTTGATAATTGTTACCTCCAAATTTCATGTACTGGTAAATTTAGGATATTTGCCTTCACTGATATATTCTATCATCAGAACTAATAAAAATATGAAGTGCTATCTCTTCTCCCAGCCTTACACATATTTAATATGAATAGGGACGACAATATCTTCTGTGGGACAAGTCAATGAAATGACTAGATTCATCTAGTTTTAGGCTCAAATTTAATCAAGCCACATGTGTGTAGGTCAATTTATGGTGTTGATGTTTTGCTTCCTAAAAGTTGGTGCTCCACTGCCATCTTCTGGGAAAAGGTTTGTTTTATATAGGAGAGATGAATAAATGCTTGTTCTAGTGTATAATTACATGATTATCTGTATACAGACAATCTTCATAAAGTTATACTGTCAAATATTTTGCACACCAAATTAGAAAAATATTAAGTAGGCCTACATGTAAATGATTGCAAACATTACTGTTCCTGTACCTTATATGCTACCTGAAAGCTAATACAGACATAAGAAAAACATAGCCTACTTGTAGACTGTATTGATAAAAAGTGTAAGAATTAGCTTATATTCAATTGAAAATATTCTGACCTAATGCCATGCAGCATACAGAATAAAATGGAATAATGCTATTAACCCCTATAGCAGAAGCACTGGGTATCAGCAGCATTTAAATAGAAAGGAGTTCCTATTCAAAGCATTATCTAGTTGGACCCCTCTAATAGCCCTAGAAGTCTGTAATGGGAATTTCCAAACATTGTTTATAGTTACTTATGTAATAGCCCAGTCAAATTAGATCAAAATAATGGTTTTGCTGCAAAAAATCATGTAGTTCCAAATGTCTCAGAAGTGTGTAGTGGGAGGTCCCCTGAACAACGCCTAATGTTTTCCCGCCAATTTCAGGTGCCGCGGGAGGTGGGGGGGGAGGCTCAAACGTCCCCTTTTTCAGTTTTTGGCGCAAATCTCGAAAACAGTGCATCGTACAGAAAATGTTATGGTATTCAAAATTAAAGCTTATTAAATTCCCGACAAAACAGTATATTCATATTTATCTTTATATGTTACCGTCTCCGAGAATGAGCCGGCGAAAATGGAAAAACTGCAGAAAAATTTGCAGCGCCTCACGTTTCTCGTCGAACTCGCCCTTCCAATTCTTTAGTTTTCCATTTTACAAGAAACTTGTAAGAAAAGAAGTTGTAGAGAATTGCATGTTCTTCAAGAATATATATACATTTGATAATTTATCTTCACGTAGTCAAAAGTTAGACCGTTTTTAAATTTCGGGGTCGATTTCGAGATTTCGCTAGTAAACTGCCCATCATTTTATTTCCGTTTTCAAGTGCTTTAACTCTCTTTATCACTTTATGTATTGTTTATGTAAACATAAATGGTATTTATTACCCATGTAACTAATATATATACATATATATATATATATATATATATATATATATCATATATATATATATATATATATATATATATATATATATATATATCATATATATATATGCATGTGAGCCTTTATACCAGTATGTATAAAATGTGAACTTTTATGTACGTTATTTATTGTTTACATAATCGACGTAGTATACATAGTTAGTATATGACGGATTTAACTAAAATACTACTATTTCCAAATGTTGGTTAGACTGTGGTCTGATATGGCAATTGAAGTGACACTGATGCGTGACATGAAAAGTGAAGGTGGACTTACACGAGGGAGAGGCATGAGTGATTCTGTGTTGGCGAAATGGGTTGGAGGGGCACGCACAGCTACACCCATATGTTCTTCATTAGAGCAGTTTTCCGGCGTCCATTCTGTGAGTGGAGAACAGCATGTCGACTTTCG
Source organism: Ectobius pallidus (assembly GCA_964059195.1). NCBI lineage: Eukaryota > Metazoa > Arthropoda > Insecta > Blattodea > Ectobiidae > Ectobius > Ectobius pallidus. Next base: position 42,447,415 of record CAXKWD010000006.1, read on the forward strand.
AGCATCACGAGTTAGCAGAAATGACCAAGACAGAAGGAAACTTGCTCAGTGGTTTTCTGTACGCGATTCTTTGATGTCCCTTTCAACCGGAGTAATAGGAATCAATAACATCATCTGTTACCAAGCAATGGAAATCGGAACCCGTACAATGGAAACTTTTGTTGGAATGAACTTCGCAGAAATTAAGCAGTGTAAGAAGAACGCAGTAGTCCCATTGGCTGCTATGAGCAACACTGTCAAATTGGACAACGGAGTGGTGGTGATCGAGCCTTTAATGATTTTCCAGAGGGCCATAATTACCCAGAAAACTAAAGAGGATGTAGAGGAGTTGTTGAAGTGTGAGTTAGCCCCATACCCCATGACTCTTTTCGACGAAGGGATCATGAGGAAAACGAAAAAGTCAGCTCTCTACGATGCCTTTCCTTCAAGCAATAAAATGGTCAACTTGAAGAACAGTTTCACGGTAATCGATGGCGGCTTCCTCCTTCATAGAGTAAAGTGGAACAACAACACCAAGTTCGCCTCCATCTGCGATCAATATGTGTCTTACATGATCAACCGTTACGGCTACAACTCTGCTGTGGTTTTTGACGGTTACGAAGACACGAATTCCACGAAAAGAGCCGAACAACATCGAAGGGCATCAAGTAAAACATCAGTGGATATAGACTTTGATGAGAACATGGTGGCTACTGTTCAGCAGGAAAACTTCCTTTCCAATGAAAGGAACAAAACCAAGCTGATATGTATGTTAGCGCAGGCCTTGGGCGCAAAAGGTGTACAAGTCATCATAGACAAAGGAGACGCTGACTGCAGCATTGTTAGGTGTGGACTGGAAAATACCTCTCATTCAACTGAGGTGGTAGTTGGCGAAGACATAGACCTGCTCGTCTTGCTCGTGGCACTCACACCACGAGACACCAATGTGTTTTTTATGAAGCCTGGACGAGGCAACACAGAAGACAGGTTGTACTCCTCCCAACAACTTCAGGTCTTGCCATTCAGCCCATACATTCTGTTTATCCATTGCTTCACTGGATGCGATACCACTTCTGCGATTTATGGAAAAAGTAAAGCAGCCATACTTAAATGTTTCCAGCGGTTTCCTAACGAAACCAAAAACATCGTTGAAGTGTTTTACGACTCCACATCCACGCCAGGAGATATTGCTGAAGCTGGGGAACAAATGTTCCTACTGATGTATCAGGCCCCACCCAACGAGCATGACCTCAATCATCACAGGTACATTTCATTTTGTATTGCATGTACTAACTTCATTGAATCATGCTGTTTGATAAATAAATATTCTATTCTATTCTACTGTGTTTTATCCACAGGTACATGTGCTTCATCAAATCTTCAGCCAAGATGAAAGCGAACTTGTCTTCATTGCCACCTACAAAAAATGCTGCTTTACATCACTCGTGCAGAGTGTTTCTACAGGTCCAGCAGTGGTTTGGAAATGAATCTCTCGAACCTGAACATTGGGGTTGGACAAGAGAAGATGGGGGATATCTGACTCCTATTAAGACCAAGGCCCCTATTGCACCTGACAGCGTGCTCAACTCCATATTTTGTCATTGTGCCACAGGCTGCGGTATGAGATGTGGATGCCGGAAAGCCGGCATCCACTGCTCACCTGTCTGTGGCAATTGACACGGTGCTTGCACTAACAATGCTCCCGTTCAAGAGGACTTGGAAGAGTTGTATGATGAGGAATATGAGTATGAACAGCTTTAAATGTGTGACAGGATGGAAGGGTGAGCGGAAATTAGGCTGTGTATGCCTCTTTTATTACTTTTGAATTATTAGCTATTATATATATATATATATATATATATATATATATATAATAGCTAATAATTCAAAAGTAATATATATATATATATATATGTTAGTTATATGAATAATAAATAACATTTATGTTCACATAAACAATAAATAACGTGATACAGAGAATTAAAGCACTTGAAAACGGAAATAGAATGATGAGCAGTTTACTAGCGGAATCTCGAAATCGACCCCGAAATTTAAAAACGGTCTAACTTTTGACTACGTAAAGATAAATTATCAAATGTATGTATATTCTTGAAGAACATGTAATTCTCTACAACTTCTTTTCTTACAAGTTTCTTGTAAAATGGAAAACTAAAGAATTGGAAGGGCGACTTCGACGAAAAACGTGAGGCGCTACAAATTTTTCTGCAGGTTTTCCATTTTCGCCGGCTCATTCTCGGAGACGGTAACATATAAAGATAAATATGAATATACCGTTTTGTCGGGAATTTAATAAGCTTTAATTTTGAATACCATAACATTTTCTGTACGATGCACTGTTTTCGAGATTTGCGCCAAAAACTGAAAAAAGGGACGTTTGAGCCTCCCCCCCCACCCCCCGCGGCACCTGAAATTGGCGGGAAAACATTAGGCGTTCTTCAGGGGACCTCCCACTACACATTCCTGAAACATTTGGAACTACATGATTTAATGCAGCAAAAAATCTAATTTGACTGGACTATAATAAAGGATGTAGGTAACAGTTACCAGCCAAAGTTGAGTGACAATGAGAGTTTGCAACTTAGTTCGAGACTGATCAACTCTACCAAAGTCACGAATTGCAAGTACCAGTTAATGTTTTCTCTATGCCCTACCAATACTTTACACATTCTAAAATATATTATTTTATTTTACATTACATGAAGGGATCAAGTTTCAGGTATCTTTTGCATGTTGGCATGGAAACATCACACAAAGACATTACACTAAGACATTTTAAAAGTTGCATGCTGTAAATATTGAAAAATATTTCAGGAGTAGGAGAGGCAGCAATGAATGCTGGATGTTGATTTTTACTACCACAGAAGTAAAGTAAAGTAAAAAAAAATAAAATAAAGTTTGTTCAAATTATTATTTAAAGAATGAAGTAATGAAAAAGGGACCAGTGTTTGTGAGATTATATTGTTAGCTGATTTCTTAAAAAGTACAAAATGTTAAAGTCACCAGCAAGTTTTTGCTATGACTATTACTGTTAAAGATATCTACTGTAATCTCAATTTTGCTTCTTCAACCTGCATTACATGAAATATAGGTAGAGGAAGTTTGTGTTTGACCCCAAAATTCAATGTAGAGTTTTTAAAGGAAGGGTAAAGTAAAAAAATACCATTTTATGATTTTAATCTCATTGCACAGAGCTTTGAATTACGAAACGAATGGTGATCTCGTGATCTTCAGGCGCCTAATATTACACTTTGTACGGGTGAAGTAAAAATCTCCTGTGACGTTATGCTCGACAACTCACTGAAGGGACGACAGCTGCTGTTATGCTAGCGCGTGCTGTTTCTACATAGACCACAAAGTCTCCTTTGGTTTGTTGTTGATAGAGATGTCTGCCTTATAAGGAAGAACCTCGGTATTCAGAAATTAATATCACACGAAAAGAAAATGACAAGGAATTATTGAAAGAATTGCAAGGAAGAAAAGAAAATACGGAATGGTGTAAATGTGGGCTGTGTATACAAATGAAAACGGACTACGAAAGTGTGTGTTGTTGGGACTGTGAAGGAATTTGTGAACGGAAGGGGTGTGTAGACTGTATAACACAACATGCCTCATTTGATATCATTATAAATAAAGACACACTAGTTGCCAGTCGTTATCAGTTAATACTTAGAGCTAATAGAGTTCAAAAACAAAATATTTCTCAAGAGACGAACAGAGTCACTTTCAGATTCAGAATCATCTGTTGTGGTAGTAGATATGTCTGAAATGCTAAAAGAGCTATCTAAATCACAATTTCTAGAAGAAATATTCAATGAATCTGTGCAAAAATTGGCATAAGTTTCATTTCGTAGTTCACGCTGAACGCCTACACTGTTAGAAACTGAATTTTTGTCATAAATACTAGATTCCACATTCATGATTTGTCCATTCCCGGATACTGATGGATTATTGTTTGAATCTCATTTCCTTCTTCCTCAAGTACGATGATTTTCTTTTCTTCATTGGCAGTGTTTCAGATTTCCCACGCAAAAGAAGTGATGGCACAGCACTTTTTTTTTAACAGATTGTGGGGTTTCTCCAGTTAACTGTTTTCGTAACTGTACAGAAAGCTCGTAATCATTTTCTTCAAAATGTAGTGAACAAACCGTATTGTATTTACTAGGAACAAATTTCTCTTTATTTTGATCAGCCATTGCTTATAACGTCCGAGTGACTTATCTCTGTTGGAAAATCAATGGAAAGATATTTTAAGTGTGTTTGTACACCCCACAACACAACAATAAACCATTGTTTGAACAGATACTCACTCAAAAACCGTAACAGTAGACAGAATGCTGTGAACTGTCTTTCACCGGGCGGGACTGAGTCAAGCATTCGTCAAGCGTGACGTCACGCACCCCTTGAGTTACAATAAACATATTCCTTTTGTAATTAAATGTGAAGGTGTAAAACATTTCTAACAGTGAATATCATTTCTTAAAAACATTTTCTTTCAATCCGTATGAAGGAAATGATACTGAATTTTTAGTTTACTTTTCCTTTAACATAAATGTTTTCCAAAAATATTATTTTCCGAAACATGTCTGTCTATGTGTGTGTGAACAGCCTAGTTTGAGAATGGAAAAATTGTATAAAACAAAATGTTATATTTGGGTAAGGGTTCTTGTGGGGAAGTGACAAAAATTGGTGACTAATTTCTCTTACAATTAATGACACTTGACATGAAAAAAATTTAAATTTCTCGCAATTTTCTTGAAAAATGGTTTTAACGATTTTGATTAAATTGTTGTGATTATACTAAGGTCTAGTAATTTTATTTTAGATTTTTTGGTAAAAATCTCTGAAGGGTAGTGGTGCCATTTATGGAATCTCAGTCTTGCCTGGTGAACAATAAATTTTTGCATCAGGCTGAAGCAAGTGAACACCCACTCCTTGCCATAAGCACTGACTTCAGGCATGCTTTGCATTTTCAGTACCCCAAAATAATTATTGGGGGTGTTCATAATCTCTTCCTCAAGAAAAGTGGCATTTTTAATACTGAAATAATTATTGATTAAACACTCTAAGATTAGAGTACTACAAAAAACTAAAGTAGCGAAGTTGAGTGCATCATTTTAGTCTTTTATATTATTTGATCACTTCACTGTGATTCCCGCATATAATAGTGTTGATTATAAGATTAGAGTGTTTATGTTTGTTTATTAACAATGTAGTTAGTTGTAAAGAAGGACTTTCAGCATAAATTGTATTAGAATTAAATATGATTTTCTTATCTGAGTGAGCATCCCAAATAAATTATTTTTAGGTTAAAAAAGACAGTTTTATGGTTTTCATTTAAGTGAAATAGGTTTTTGGTCTAAAATTTTGTTTTAGGTTATAATAAATGGTTTAATGAATTTTGAATATGCTACATAGAATTCAGCACATATTACATACTACAGGGTGGACCAAAAGTCGCGATCGGATATTTTGTATGTTAGTTTATGCAATAATAAAATACCACAATTGGCGTAAAAACTTTATTTATTGAAGTAGCAAGTATTAAGGGATGAAAATATGGTAAAATAAACTTCCCTGGGCCTGTCAGCATCATTGTTAAACGTCCAAAGTTTCGGTATGTGCACCATCATTTTCCGCGCACGGTTGAATACGCTGCCATGTACTTCTGCTTGCCCGCCTCAGCATTTCGGGAGTGGTCGTCCTGAAGATAGGGATGATCTCTCTCTTAAGTTGTTCAACAGAATTCATCCGAATCATTCCAATCCAAGATTTTCTTCTAAGGAGGACCAGAGCCAGTTGTCGCACAACGAAGTTCTTGGGATCGCTTGCTTGTTGATTTCATTGGTGAACCCTCCAATGATTCACTCAGACGTTTACTGACATCATCGCCGCAATATTTTTTAGGTCTTCCGCTGAGTTTTGCATCCAATACAGAGCTTTTTGAGAAATTCTTTTTTTCCAGTTTCCGTAGTTTGGCTTCAGTGGGAGCTACTTTATTGAAATGAAGAAAGAAGTTCTCTCTGATTTCTTTGTACGTTTCGCCAGTTTGTTCTTTTTCGTGAACCCACACACTAACAATGAAGCGTTCCTCATTCGTATATTTGCTTGTATCTGCCATTGCTTACAACACAAACACAACACAGCGTTGCACATCAACAACAATCGCCTAATAAACCCGCGCGCAAGAAAACTCTGGATTGTCACTAAAATATAACAATGTCCTTGCTCTATCGGAAAACCGACAAACTAATCCTACAAAACGTATACGAAGGGGTAAATATTCCTGTCAGCCTATGAATAGTTTTTAATTAGTTTTCGGTTTCGGAAAATGAGTTATTACAATATAAACATTAACCGATCGCGACTTTTGGTCCACTCTGTAGATGATTAAGCCTGTTAGAAGGCTGAGAAAATAATATGTTTACCATTTAATGCATTTTACCGATATTATAGCAGTGGAATTTGAAAACCAAAGTGTAAATAATAACACAACACTGAGGTTTCGAAACTGGAATGATCGATGTGCTCACAACGCTACAACTTAGCAACACCACCACTAGAGTACGATGTATGCAACCTATACCATGACTGTACAGCACTGCAGAAAGCACAACAAATACCTTAACCAAAATTTACAATTAAATTTTGACCAAACCAACAGTAACATGTCAATTGTATTTTGAACAGCATGGCTTACGTACACAATCCACTTGGAAAGCATGCTTAGTAAAGACTGAGGTTAGCTGCATAAGAAGTGTTCTAATGGCGGTTTTCTCTGAACATCCAAGGTAACTTTGTAACGGTGCCTTCTGATTGATTGAATCAGGGGTGAGCTCTATCGAATATGGCCCGGATGACCTTGCAGGTGGCAGGAGGTTGTGTAAAGGCTACAGAAAGAAAATTATAAAAATGACAAAACACTATCCATACCATGGATATATGACTGCAGACAAACAAATGACAAAATATTGTCAATACCAAAAGCACACAAAAATTAAAATTAAATTTTGACCAAACAGACTGTGCTATCAGGACGAAATTTTCACAAAGACACTTCCCGTATCATGTTGAACATATGGTGGAAATTTCAGACCTCTTGGTCGAAGAGTCTCAGAAGAGTATGCATACATATACACATTTTAGGGCGCTTTTAATATAGGCCTAGTATAGAAAAAAATTTAGATGAAAAATGAGTTAAATTTGTTAAAACTTGTTTTAAGACACTAACAGAATTGAAGAAAGAAACCTAAACAATCAAGAGAAGCAGTGAGATTCAGTTTCTTCGTACTCCTGCAAATGAGATTTCTCTACAGTAAAAACAAACCTTAAAACCATGGAGAAGTCATGTGCAAGAAGCTAAAAAGATAGTTAATGGGTCATTCCACACCAAATCAACCAATGGTCCAAACATCACGTCATCAGATTGTTACGATTTTTTAATATGAGGTAGTATTAGCTGAGTAGGTACAAAATGTAGATTTTTACCTTTTTTGGACTTATAGTTTTTGAGATTAAAATGTTTGAAAAATTACATAATGACAGTTTTTAGGAACGTTTTGAGATATTAAAAAGCATGTAACTCAAAAACGGTTGGTCCCAGAAAGCTCAAATTTGTACCATTCTTTTTAGAATTACAAGGGGTTTAATTCGACATGTAACTTGACTGTATCACATCACTGTATATTTCTTCCAAAAACTCAAAAAAAAAATTTTATCAAAAACTTAAAATCGGAATTTTTAATTTTTATGAAAAAAATATATTTTATTCCAAACCTCTTTAGTAAGTTGTGTGCAAATTTTCATTATGGCATTTTCATGGTTTCATACTAAAATTAATTTTTATATGAATTGAGGCATATAGAAATTCTGGTAAATTCATTCATGGTTATGCTATTAAAAATTAATCATACTGTTGTAATTAAACTTACTCTAATACTAATTTACTTTTTTACATCAGGGCCTGTACCCTAAAAGTTTGTTTGAAAAAAGTTAGGTCTATATGATAGGATGATGATGGTCCATATGGTAAAATAACAACTGGAACCAACAGGCCTTACTGAATCAGTGACACGTTTCTTTCCTCCTGTTGAAAATTGATTATCTATTTTATTAAAAGACAGTTAAACTTACTTTAAATCATGGAACAATTTTCATTACACTCTAAATCAGTAGAGGTGGTTTTTCATCTTTGCCAAAACTTGTGTTGCTTTGGCCATCTCCTCCGCTGGAACTTGGTAGGTTCTACCTGTTGCTGTGGTTGGATTTAGTCTGCACAAAACATAGTTCATTGGCACTGCTAGGGTATCTTTTCTCCTAGGATATGAGAATGATGGTGATGGTCCTTTTGGATGAAGAAAGGAAACATGAATTTCCTTTTCAACATCATCTTTTGAGTCAACATGCACCAACCACCACTCTTTATCATAAGCACAAGCAACAAAACCCACATCATCTTCAAATGGAATGTCTTCATCACCAGGGCTGATCTGTACTCTATGTGTTTCTGAATCATCAGAAAATGAGTATACTTTGGTTTTTACCCTATTTAGGTCTAGAGGAATGAAGGCATGAAATTTCTGGGTCCCCGAGATTGCCACAGCTTCTTCAAACCTTGATTTCAGAACTTTTTCTTCATAAGAATACTCTTCATTGGTTGTGTAGAAAAATGTGATGGATGGTAAATGAAAAAGCTGAAAAGGTGTTAAAAATTGATTTTCTAATGGATTTTGGAGGGTGGCTTTGGCGGCAAGCCTTTTGACTGTACCCCCTACTCCATCACCAACTCCCTTTCCATGTGATGTAGCATAAAAATGCCACTCAGCTTCAAGTCCATCAAAGTCCTCTTTGTGATAGCAAAGGTTCAGAAAATTCTTACGATTTTTGTATTGCGCAGCTGAACCGTCTGAAAAATAGTGCAGCTTTTTCAAGTTTGGTAGATAATTTCTTAGATATAGCATTAATTTTTTCTGGAAAGCATGAACAAGAACAGTATTGTGTGCTAGGCAATCTGATATAAATACAAAGCTCCAGTTAACTAGCTCTTGTTTTCCTGTTTCTTGATTTCTTTCCTTGAAATATATTACAAAAGGGTGCACAGTAGCCATAGAATTGTTCCAATGAAACCCTTGAGCCTCATCTTGTAGAACAAATGAATAATTTTCGGCAAAATCACAAGTTACTACAGCTTCATTTTCTTCCAATGAGGATTTTGTTTCAGAGAAGGAAAATGATTGTTGTATTGCAATAAAATCATGTTTTTTAAGATTACTCAATTGACTGCAAAATTCTTGGACAAACTCAACTGGTTTTTTAAATGTTTCGAAATTACACCTGTCTACAGTAATCCACTGTTTATAAGTAATGTTGACTGTTGTGAGAAAGAACTGCTGACTGAGGGGTTGCAAGTTTCAACAGGAGGAAAGAAAACGTGTCACTGATTCAGTAACTCTTGTTAGTTCCAGTTGTTATTTTACCATATGGACCATCATCATCCTATTATATAGACCTAACTTTTATCAAATAAACTTTTAGGGTATAGGCCCTAATGTAAAAAAGTAAATTGGTATTAGAGTAAGTTTAATTACAACAGTATGATTAATTTTTAATAGGATAACAATGAATGAATTTACCAGAATTTCTATATGCCTCAATTCATATAAAAATTAATTTTAGTGTGAAACCATGAAAATGCCATCATGAAAATTTGTACACAACTTACTAAAGAGGTTTGGAATAAAATATATTTTTTTCATAAAAATTAAAAATTCCGATTTTAAGTTTTTCATAAAAAAAAATTTGGAGTTTTCAGAAGAAATATACTGTGATGTGATACAGTCAAGTTAAATGTCAAATTAAAGCCCTTGTAATTCTAAAAAGAATGGTACAAATTTGAGCTTTCTGGGACCAACCGTTTTTGAGTTACATGCTTTTTAATATCTCAAAACGTTCTTGAAAACTGTCATTCTGTAATTTTTCAAAAACGTATAACTCCAAAACAAAAGGACGAAAAAAATTAAAACTTTGTATTTTTGGTCATAGTGATGAACAGAACACAATCACTGAATATGAGCCATTTTGAAAACCTCAAGGTTAAAAATTATATTTTTATTGGTTGATTTGATATGGAATTACCCTAATACCCACCTACAGACACCAGCTTTTTAGGATTCGAACCCAATGCTTCTAACTGCGTAAACAAAAAAATGCTTTATGGTTTGGCATCAATATTTTTTTGGAATCTGACAAAAAACCTTTTAACAAGTTGAAATTAATAAATACCACCTGCGTATTATTTTAAAATTAATTTCAAAAATATTGTTCAACCCATTGTTATCTGTGATGGGCCAGGCCAAGAGAGGAGGGGTGAAAGTAACACTACTGGCGTATTCCTTTTAAATATTGTTCAACCCATTGTTGTTGTGGATGGAAAATGCTAAGAAAGGATTTATTTTATTTTCTTCTATTGATTTCTATGTTGTGAAGTTGTTTGATCTAACTATTGCCCTGATATTCATATTGAGTGGTTACACAGTGAGTTTTAAGAGTTTTTAATTATGTAGAGACAAGTGATATCACCTTTTATAAGGTAGTGGATTGGAGATTAGTTGAGTTTTGCTACAAATGGCAAAGTGATATTTCGTCAAGCCTACCAGAAACACGCAAGAATTTGCATGAAATTGTGTTTTGTTTCTGTAAACAGCCTCAAAGAATCTTACTTTGTGGATGTGCCTTATATAAAAGTCTAAGAATTAAAAAGACCAAAAATCTTGTTATGATTAAATTAGGTATTTTAGGTTTTTTTTTATATCCCATTCAGGTATTTTTAGGTTAAACAGAATTATTGTGTGTAAATCCTATGGACAAGACTCGAAAATGTGTATGAGCAGTGATGGGAAAATTACAAAAAAATAGTAATTGGGCTGAATTACAATTACTTGAGAAAAATTTTACTTAATTACAAATACAAATTACTTTTTGAAAAAGTAATCAGTAAAATTACAATCACAATTACAATTACCTTACAAAATGGCAGTACCTAAAAGTTCCTTCTTTTTTGGGGGGCACAAAAAGTAATCAGTAAAATTACAATTACAATTACTTTACAAAATGGCAGAACCGGTACCTAATTTTTTTTTCTTTTGGGGGGGGCACAAGGGCAGAAACTATTGGGCCATTCAACTAATGAAGTTGCTTGGGACGTTACAAAGTCTAAAATTATTAATGACCAAACAAACAAAACAGATCAATACCAATATTTTCATACACATTGAGTAAGTTTTGTTAATATTACCTCTAACCTGGATATTAGTTGTGACGACGTTAGCCTATAGCAATTGAGAATGAGAAACAAATTTCAAAATATACTTAAATAAGAAATGTTCTTACTGAAAACATTTTAACTGAAAAAGTTTTGAGAAAAAACAAATATACGGTGCATTTTTCGTTCTTTTTAAAACCGAATCTGTAAATCGCTTCAGCTTCACTGGGGTTAAAAAGAAGGCCATGACAGTTCATGTAGCAAAACCCATAAAGTGACATTTACAATTGTGGAACCCCGCAACACGCGGCGTAATATTGCAGTGTCACAATAGATTAGATTTGATCAAATTAGAAAAAGATAAATACCGGGATCCAGAATCCTACTATCAGAATTATATGTGAATGTCACCTTGTTGTAAATCACTGGTCCTCATACAGCATAAATCAATTTTCAATGCCAGAAGCAGTATTTTCAACAGAGCCTCTAATGCTCGGTAATTAACTTTGAAGTTGAGGTTAGTTTGAGCTTAGTTTTATAATGTGGAACACATAACCTTATTTTCAAAGAAAGGGATATAAATAAATTTTATAGGCTGAGAACAGCAAATTTAATTTCATGAACACGTCTTGAAATAAATGGAAACCATACAGAAATCTAATTAAATGTAGTATCGCTTCCGTAAATTGCTCTGACTGTGGTTGCCATTGAAAAAAAAAAACACACACACAATACTTTCGACTTCCGCTCATCTCAGCTGATGTCGTGTTGCCACATTTTTCCGCAGAAATGCTGACTTGCCATGTCGAATGTCGCGTCACTGCTTTAAATCACTACAGTTTCGCCGCAGCAAACTAAAGTGTAAAAAAGAACGGCTGATACCCCATGCAGCAAAACCCGTAAAGCTAGATCTGACTTCGCTTCACCACCGCTGCAGCAACCATACAGCGATGCTGCAACAGCTGTAGAGCGCTTTAAGTTCACTTTAAAAAGAATGCAAAGTTCACCACCGCTGTAGCGACTGCCAGCGAGTAGAAAAAAGCAACATTGCCAAATTCTCAATTTGATACTTTTCGATGACTAAAATGTAACGATTACTCAAAAGTAACAATTACAATTTTATTTCCAGAAGTAAATTACCAGTAAAAATGACATTTTTTAAAAAGTAACGATTACAAGTAAATGGGACCAAAAAAGGAATCGTTACTGTAATCCGATTACTTTTACTCAATTACTTCCCATCACTGTGTATGAGCCATACTGGTAGTAAGGAAAAAAATAGGTAAAAGCCTAAGAATCTGGTCCCTACACATCATAATGTAAAATGAGAAAGGTGTGTTGCCCATGCTTAAGGTAAAGAAAATTATGTGAGCTCATTAAATCCGATTTTACTTGAATTTTGCAACACAAAGTGTGGGTGGTAATGTTTTTCTCTTCACTTTTACAAAGACTTACATAAAGAGGATTTCATTTTTCTTGCTTTTCTCTAAAACAGTTTTAATGATTTCGTTTCAAGTGTCTACAGGAACTGCATGATATGCACAATACTTTCATATGCATGAAGCTCATGACTAGGACCCTGATTTGAAGGTTTTTCCCTTTTTTCCCCCAGCTTTCTAATTAGAACATTTTAACATATTTTTCCGTTTCATGCATGTTGGTTCCAAATATATGAATCTTGTAGAACCTAAAAAGGGCTAAATCGTACTGAAGAGCCTAAAAGAAGCTTCGAACACGATTTTTAAATAGATTTTCCAATTAATACAAAGGAAAATAAATATGTGAATTTCTGCATTTTAAGAAAAGACATAATAAAAATAAATTTATACAATGCACTGAAATGAACAACGTATATGTTGCTTTGTCGCATGTCTTTGTAACTCGAAAATGTGCCACCTCGCCGTCGCAGGAAATGAAACTTAAGCCATCTACATTACTTTTGAAATCTGCAACTAATCCACTCTCGTTTCAACTTTCAAATAAGAAGTTGCCGACCAACGACAGAGAAGTGTATTAAAGGAACAAATTCGTCTCACTCCAGTCTACATATTTTTGTAGGTCAGAAGCAATGTTGTGTGGTGCATTAATCTTTGTCCTTAAGATAGTTTGATATGTCATGTATAAAATAATTCCACCTATTCCCTCGTATAAAATGTTCTTGTTAAAATATCAGCTCAATAGCTTTGTCATATCTAAAATTTATACTTGTCAATATTATAAAATATTACTAAAATCTATAGCTGTCAATTTTATAAAACAACTTTTTTATTTCGTGGCTATTATTCTGTTTGTTAATTCATTACAGTTGTAACAATTCAAATGAATTCAAATGAATTACAGTTGTAACGCGATTCAAATGAAGTTGACATTTTTCATTAACACATTTTTAAATTATTGCCATCTTCTTAGTGTTTGTTTGTTGAATTACAGACTTTTCATTAAAATACTAAGAAAAGAAAGAATAATTGTATCATTAAAAGGGTAAATATCTCAATTCTTTATGCTATTTTTCGAGTGCCATCATAAGAAATAGTTACCTGTTTATTTCCTTAAAAAAAAAGAAAGGAAAAAAAACTAGAATAATTGTGTCAAAATTACTATACAATTTTCGGTGTTAATATTAGTGTTTTAATAAGACGGCTAAAATCGTTTGTTTAAAACCTAAAAAGGGCTATTCCATGAAAATAAAAGGCTAAAATAGGCGTACCTTTTATAAAAGCATAAAAATCCGGGCCCTACTCATGACTGTGGAAGGAAATGGTACTGATGCTATAATATTAAGTAAACTGTGTAGCCTATACAAGGTTTGTTCTTAAAACATATTTTTTAATTGCTTGTAAGTAAAGTTAACTTACTCCCTGCTGGCAATAGCAACAACAATATGTGATGGTAAAATCCACCCACTTCCCTAAATGCAACATCACACCACTTACTTCAGTACTAGAGGAAACCTGTCATTAAACTTAAGAATTCAATGACCAATTCAATGACCAATGACACATCAAGTGAGGTTGCCAACAACAAAAGCATGACTATGTGCAGACTTAACTCAGCAGATGACAGAGTAGTTCACAGATTATAAACAAAAGTGGTGTGTTATTTATAATGCTATAATATAATGGTAAAAGCAACAGATTTTGAAGACAGTACAGAAATGACGATTGAAATCAGTAATAGGAGTTACCATAAGAAATTATTAGAAACGAAGTGTAATGAGGTTTTGTGAAAGGTGTGGAAGAGAAACAAAGCTACTGCAGCTAGATTCTAGGTCAGTGACATGCAATACCAATTCTGACTACTGACTGGCACATGCATTCTTGAGCTGTTCCAAAGCTGTATTATGTATGTATGTAACTGTATAATTAATCCCTTACCTGAGGAAGGCTAGGCCCATTGGCAGTAGGCATAAAATAGATGTAAGTATGCAACTGGAGTAGAAGGCGATGTTGTAACATCCAAACAATTATCTGGACTAGTTGTGACTGTTGCTGCGGATGATTTAAGGGATTAATCTTCTGGCTGATTGAAGTGGGTAACGAGAAATCACTCATTACCTATAATGGAAGGAACAAAGATATTACTACCAATTGAAATATGTTTTCAGTTATATTTCACTAAGAAGTTTCATTATACCCTATAAAAAAGAATTTTCTAGGATATGAATTATTGTATGTTGATGCTCAAGGAACTCAGTTTCCAGAATGTATCCATTCCTACTCAACATATTCCTCAACATTTCTATTTATTTCAGTACTGAAGCTAATACAGTTCATTTTTAGGTTATACTTCAACTTTACTGGTATATCTAAATTGTTAAGTTTTTAGATATGTTTCAAAATACATTCTACAGACGAAAATTTATTCTGACTGGTAATCAAACCTGAGTTATTACCTTATAATTATTCTCTACAGATTATAAAGATATCACTATCTGAAACCATAGGAAACATGCATTGGTAAAACTTCTTTTGAGGTCAAGTGCTTGGAATTTTCTATTGGACAAAAGTGACCTGTTTATCATAGGTAATCCCATGAGAGAATTTGAGCTTATCGAAATATTTTCAAGAACGAAGTTCAAGCAAATTTATCTAATGAAACTCATAATCTTGAGTAGGATTTATTAAGACTATTCCAAGAATAAAATGTAAGAGATTTTGTAAATAATAATAATTGTCTTACTTTGTTGTCAATATTTTTCCTGCTATGAGATCATGGTATACTAAATGAACGAACAGACCATGCATCGATTCAATGCTACCAATAGTGTGTTACCACAAGATGGAGTGCATCAGGATCACAACGCTATAAAAACACACAAACTTGCTTGGACCAAATCAAAATTGTGTTTTTAATCAAGATATATTTACATTATTCCAATTTCTAAACAAGTTATGTTGTATAAAATAATGTGTTTTCATTCTGTTCACTGGCAGCATGTGACTTATTAATCATGGCACGTTGATTCCTTACATATCCATAGTTTGATTCCTACCTTGTTTTTTATTTGATTTTGGGTTGGGATTATCAACCTGAGCAGTTGCAAGCTGGGTTTTATTTATTGTTTTATCAGATAAAATTGCCTTGTGGCCCTAGGAAGCATATCATAAGATAAAAAATCGTGATTAGCCTATATCTGAGGGATTGCTAAACAATATTGGTCAGTATCAAACATGCGACATATGAATGGAATATGTCAAAGTAAAACAAAAAAGTGAAAGTATGACAATATCCTGACTTAAAAACTAAAAGTGACAAAAATGGGACACAACACTTAGCCATGGACATAAAAATGGAATACTATAAGTTATTTTAATCAATTTACTATTAAGTTTTAGCTAAAAAGATTATGACAACATGGACCTACAAGGAAAAAGTATCAACTCCAAAAATGCAAAAAACGAGTTATTATTGGTAATAAGTACAACAGATTGTGCTCTATGCACATGGAAAACGAACCAAATCCTAACCCTTTTAGTTCCTAAGCAATGAAATTGTCACAAACTCGTAAGTTCATTACACACAGAATGTTTTCAGGGAAAAAGAATTAAGTCCACTTCATACATTTTGCCTGTGTACCTAAATATCAAATATAACATATCTCTACAGGCAGAAAGATTTAATTCCGTAACTGATCATGTTGACTGACTGCCAGTGTGGTCTTGTGGTTAGCGTCACTGACTACATATCCAAAGGCTTGAGTTCGATCCCTGGTACCACCTCGAATTTTTCTGTGGTAGGGAGGTCTGGAACGGATGCACTCAGCCTCGTGATTCAAACTGAGGAGCTATTTGATACAGAAGTAGCGGCTCCAGCCATGGAACCACCATACGACCGTGGGTGAGGGTGCTGACCACATGCCCCCAATCCTGCCATCTGCCTATGGTAGATGATGCAGCGTTTGGGTGATAGGCCTAGTCCCTTCAGGGATGAAGCACAACAGAGTTTAGTAGTTTAGATCATATTGATTATCAAGCACTGATTCCAGAACCTGCTGTGGAAGATAGTGCAAGTGATGAGTCTGAAGATGATTGCTAGGATGTTAGTGGACAGTGTTCATGTAGCTTCTGAAAAGAAAGACCATAATTACACACTTAGCATTTAATTAACAATTTGGAGGTGCTAAGTTTGTTTCTATCTATATATAGCACAGTTTGTTGTAATTCCTATCAGTAATAACCTATTTTTTGCATTACTGGACTTAATACCTTTCACCTGTATTCATACTATTTTATTAAGTTAGGCCCTACAGGAATTATGGAAACATAATTTTGAGGAGTATCATTAGCCGGGTCTTGCGTGGGACTCACTGTACATACAGTTTCCCCAAATTCACTTGCATGTTATTCGTGTGTTGTGAGCCATGGAGTGATGAAACATAAAGCAACAGAAAGAAATAATTACCAAATTTAAATTGTGGTGGAAGTAGCAAATGATCAACAACAATGAAGCAATGAAAAATTCAGGAGAACAGCATGCATTCTAGAATTCCATAAAACTCGAGTGTACAATAACAGTTCAGAGACATTTTTTGCACATGTTTAAAGGTAAACCAATTGTCATTCAGTCCTTTTATTTTGTTCCTTTGCTTTCTTGTATAACTCTTTCCAATTTTGACATTACACCCCTTGAAAATTAAACCCCGTTTGCCTCCGAAACATTGAAAAAAATACTTTTCAACCTAGCTAGAATTCCAAGAAAATTTTCTGCATTAATAATGCCAGGAAACCTTAATATATATTTTAGCATTAATATATTCAACATTTTTATCGGTTTTCTTCAAATTGTGACACAGTGGATTAACTATCTTTGCCCAAGCTCCTCAACTCAATTGAAGAAGTTGTGTTACAACAAACTTTTTATTAGTGTATCAATATAAAATTACATGTGTTTCATAAAGTTATTTACTAAGCACACAAGTTACACTCTTTTAGGTGACTAGAAAATTCTTTATAAAATTATATTTTAATGAAAATATGTTCACATCTTCATGCAGAAAAAATCAACATGCAATATGAGCTCACCAGTAATTAATTGAATTAATCTGTGTTTCTGTGATCGTTAATGATTCCAGGTTTCTGATCATCTGACATAATTGTGAATCTGATTAACTATAAATTTGCATTCTGCCTTGGCAAGTTCACATAATAAATATTTTTTGTACCAGGGAAAAAAAAGGAGAAAATGTGTTCAAATGTAACCAATAGATGTGTTATTTTTATTAAAAATGTACCTAATTTTTCATAAACAGTCGGTCAAATAAAAACAGCCGGGCGTTATTTGATAAAGTACCACGAACGAGCATATGTCCATGTACAGGAAGACTTAAGGTTAGGTTCACACCTGCCTCTTGTCTATCCATGTATTTTCTTGATTATTTAGTCAGTTTTGTTCCAAAACGAACATATATAGAAGGCTTTGGTTTTTTGCCTCACATCTGCCACATTCTTGCATGGAAGTTCTTATAATATTAATAATGAATACCGTATTTACTCGTCTATAGCACCCCGTCACCTATAAACCCCCCCCCCCCCCAATTAAAAAAAAAAAAAATCTTTTAAAGTGATCGGCATTCCTGTTAACGGTAAAACCCACGCTTCCCTGCCACCTTTGTGTTGGCTTTAGTTACTCTCACCTCCCCCATAGATTTCTTAATGCCCTTCAGGTTTCTGAGTTCAACTTCCGCCGTACGCATGTATTGTGTTGTTGCCTGAGAGTAAGCACATGAAAAATGAGTTGGAGAGCAAGTTTTACGGCATCCTTCAAGTTGAGTGTGTTAGAATATGCAGCCATGTATGATATCTTATTGGCGTAAACAGAAAGACAAATTATCAGGAGGAAAGTAAATGTTGAAATCATTCCTTGGTGTGAAGAAAGGGAGATACGAAATTCGGGCAGTTGTTGCCCAGTTGGATGACAACATTGCAATGCTGAGTTAACCTTGAACACCACGCAGGCACGCGCAGCGTTTAGTCACGTGACCCAGTCAGCTGCGGTAATGCAGGAGGGAGCTATACCAAACTGTTTGAAACTCTAAAGTTAAATTGACGTGATAATTTAACTTTTTGTAAATAAAAAAATGGATTTAAACAACTATTTTGAGTGTTAATTTAAAGGCGCTAAATGTGTCTTTTTCTACTTTTAAAGCATGACAATCCAACCTATGTCATGTGAAAATTTTCACCTATTATACCCTCCCCTATTTTAGAAGTTGAAATTGTGAAAAAAGGGGGGTATTATAGGTGAGTAAATACGGTAAATTCACAAGGAATATGTTTATTCAAGGAGCATTTTTTAAAGATTTTATTTTATAATACCGGTACTTGTAGTGCAAAATCAATAACTTTGGCTTAAACATATTTTCAAGCTTGAATATTACAATCTAATCAGAATTATATAAGCTATTCTCATCTGTTCGCAATAGCCTACTGGTCAAGACATCGGAATTGAACATGTTGAACCAGGGTTCGATCCTTAGTGGGATCTATATATATATATTTTTTATTATGTTTATTTTTTCAAACGCAGCAATGACTGGAATAAAATAATAATTACTTCTAATGACTTATCATTGTTGGTGTCGAATTTTCGACACACATAAAAGAAAGCAAGAAAGAAAGTATGATTTTACAACAAATGAATATCTGTGGCATAAAATAATAAGAAACATACTGAAAATAGAAGATGACATAATGAAACATAATAACAAACTTAAATAAGAATAAGTGGAAGAAAGAAAAAAAGAAAGAAAAGAAAGAGAGAGAAAAAAAAAGAGTCACACGCTCAGTAGGAAGTCCATCCACCATCTATTACTATAACTTCCCTCACTCTGTTGGGGACTGACTCTACAAGGTTTAGAAAAAAATTATCCTTGTTTTCCACATCGTCCCAAGCAGTTTGAATTAGTTCCCTCAGTTCTGCTTCAGAAGCTGGAGGTGAGTTCGGCCAGTTCCTTCTCATATACTCTTTACTTCCGCTCACACATTCTCAATAGGATTTAAATCTGGGGAACGCGCTGGAAAGTCTATCATCTTGATATATGGTCTTTCAGCGAACCAGGCTTGAACTGATCGAGCAGTGTGGATTGGGCTGTTATCCTGTAGGAACTGAAGGTTTCCATCAGGAAAACAAAGCCTGGCGTAAACAAGCATATATCTCTATAGAAACCGACGGTATTTCCACTGGTTAAACCGCCTACTAATTCGGTGGAGCATGCCAGCCCCTTCCTGAGACATCCAGCCCCAGCATGTCACACTTAACCCCTCCATTCCTTGCACGAGTTGCAGTACATTTGGGATCGTACCGGGTACCGAATGGTCGATACACTAGAACTGGCCCCGAAGATGCACTCGAAAAACTAACTTCATCTGAAAATATCACTCTACTCCAGTCGAAGTCAGTTTTTTTAACTGCAAATACGAGGCGCACATCCTTGTGTTCTTCCTTCAGGACTTCTCTAGAGAATGCTCGCCTAGATCGTAAACCAGCAGATCTTATCCGGTTCCTACCCAGTTTGAAGATGGCCAGGGAATTGAGCTGTAGCCTTCATGGATGCAGCAGTATGAAACGGATTATGTTCAACTTCTGCGACCAATCTAGCATCTTGCTCCAGCGTCAAACTATGCGGCCGGCCAGATCCAAGTTTCCTATGAAAACTTCCGGTCGCATTATAGTGAAGTATCCACTTCTGAGCTGCTCTTTCAGAAATATGGAACCTTCTCGCTACTTCAGAGGCTGAAAATGCAGGTCAATTACAGCCCTAACTACACTTTTTCTCAAGCATTTGTATGTGGCGCCATGACACAAAGCAACCGCCGTCTCGAGAATTGTAATGTTCTAAGAATGACATGAATTTTATGTCTTTTATAGGAAACTTTTGAACTAAAGCGTTAAAACTTTAATTTTAACTGCATACGAGTCCCGACGTGTTTTATTTGACCGACTGTACATTCAAACTTTAAAATTGATTTTTCTCCAAACAACTTTTTTGGAGTTAATACCTTTTCCTCGTAAGCCCATGACATGTTCTTAATTTATTGCTGTAGTAAACTATAAAGCATCAGAATTATTACATTTATAGGAAGAAATTTCATCTTCTAACAGTTTGGTGTTTTTCAAGATATACTATGGAAATTCAACATATGAAATGTTCTGAAAATATGTTTTTATCACAATCACTGTCTTCACAATCTATGTAATAAAACAATTCATTTTATCCAACCACAACGAAACTGTGAGTGAAAAAATTCTCCAAAGCTGCATTTGATAAAATTAAACCAAATACCACCAATATGTTCTTGCACTCCATGCTTTTTTCATGGAGAACATGAAAAACATCACACCACTTTTTCCCATTCTTCAGTCTTAGATTTCACATTGTTTAAATGGTACATTGACATTGTTCACCAAACAGTTCTGCTTTATCAATGTAATTCAGTGCCTTCCAATCAAACTTCATTTTTATTAAACATGAAATAATGGGACCATTTAAAAACAGGATGTTTACATGCTTTATCAGGATAATAGAACAAGCCTCTAAAAAAATCACAATCCAGTGTTAAAACAGGATGTCTGTTCAATCTATAATAAGAAGGTAAATGGCAATTCTAACAAAACACACAATTATTATAGAAAAATGCTAAAGTAAAATACCAGAGAATGATGATTTAATAAATAAAGTCAGAAAGTTCAAGCATTTATTTTGGTTAAAATAGGCAGGCAAAAAGGCACTTAAATACTGAAAAAAAGCAGTAATATAATTAAAATAGGCATTTATTAAAAGTCAAAACAGAAAGTAATCCCACTCTTTATTAATGAAAATAGTTATCTAAGATAATTTACCACATACAGTAGTTATTCTTCTTTTTCTTACTGCGTTCACTGAATTCCTATCACAGGTTCTGCTATTAAAAGAGCTTAATGGAATCGTTAGAGAAGGTAGTTTTTTGACTTCTTGAAAATGCATTTATAGGGAACAAGATCCTTAATAAATATTTTTGTGACGTGAATGTGTCTTTTCATTATTTATGTAACATTTCTTCAGTTACATACATTGGAATTCTTTATGTTCTTTTTTAAAATGTATAAATATTCATAGAAAAAGTCATAACAATCCAAAACAGGCAGAAAAGGCCTTAAACCTTAAAACAGGCAACAGAAAGCACAATAGGCAAAAAAGGCCAACTAAAAACGTGCCCTACCAGCCCTAAATGTAGGGAAACATGTTTATACCTATCATGTTTATTTTATTTTATTAAATGAGAAATTTCCTCAAAACAGAGGTTTGTCTCCAACCAAACAAATACAACAGTCAAGCACTATCACATAACTCATCCTGACACACAAAATATGATACCACCATTCAGAACTCTACACTGCTCACTACATTTCGCCACTTATCCCTGTCTTGTACATCTTCCTCCACTAAACCAAATCTTTCCATTGACATGTGTACATTCTGTATCCAGGTAGTAGCAGGTCGTCCTCTTCCTCTTCTTCTCTTACTTTCCCATTCCTGTACGATTCTAGGTATTCTTTCTTCTCCCATTCTACGTACATGTCCATACCATCGAAGTCGTTTCCTTTCAATTGTGACTGCACTCTCTTCTTCTACTTCCATAATACGTCGTATTTCCGTATTCCTAATCCTATCTTTCCTAGATATCCTGGCAGACCGTCTCCAGAAGTCCATTTCTAGTGCGTTCAATCTGTTAACCTGTTTTTTATTTAATGTCCATGTTTCTGCTCCGTAGAAGACTATACTCTGTAGTATGGTTTTGAATATTTTCGTTTTTGTACTATTGATTATATTTCTACTCCATAAAATTGAATTTAACATTCCTATTATTTTCTTTCCACTAGTAATCTTTTGATTAATATCCATATTTGATGTCCCCTCTATTTCCAGAATTGAACCCAGGTATCGAAAATTTTGCACTTTTTTAATCCGTCTCCCATCAATGTATAGCTCATCTAGATCATTCGTCAAATATTCTGTCTTATCATAGTTTATCTTCAGTCCCCACCTTTGATATTCCATTGACAACTGACGACATACATAATTGGCATCTTCTCCATCCTGCGTTACTATTACCTGGTCATCTGCAAACAACAGGTGGTTTAAATATATTTCTTCAGATACCTCCAATCCCATTCTTTTGCATTTCCTAGACCAGATACGAAGGCTGATGTCTATATATATTTTGAAGAGTGTTGGTGACATGGGACATCCCTGAAGTAATCCTTTGCTTGTTCCAAATTTCCCAGAAAGTTTCCTCCCTATTTTAACCTGGCAGACATGTTTATATCTTTAAATTATCCACCAAAATAAAAACAAAAAGGCATTTTGTTTAACTTCCAGGCCCAAGTTATAAATGACCACTTAATTCATGAGTAAAACATTGCCAAAAATTATGAAACAAAAAAAATTAACTTGCAAATTTGCCTTAGTTCATCAAATTACATCAAATGTTTGGACACAAGACAAACACAACAACAAAAGAGGAAATTTAACAATGCTGGCTTTATATTTTATAGGAAAATTTAGTCTTAACTGGAAATTCAACTTGACTTATCAGCCATATGCCGATGCAAATACCACACTCTGCACCTCGGAATACATTCAGTCCCATCACAAATGGGACTAGACCCCTACAACATCACTGGATGTTTTGCCCATTGTTTTCACATTAGGTTCTTTCACACTTGACTTTCAATCCTAGATATTCCATATTTAGATTTTTCTCCCTTCTGCTAATTTCACCCTTGGGCAAAACAATCAGTTTCATGAAGTTGTTTAAATGTCTATAGTTTTATGAAGTTGTTAGTTCCTGTTGGCATTGTCAATTTCTCTAGTTCCACGGACAAACTAAATCATGATTTTATGATATAATTAGGTTCTATGGTTTCCAAGTTATCAAACAGATAAAACTCAATGCTCAGTACCAGTATATAAAATAAAAATGGATACTAAAAATATTTGGCCTATCAAGATATCACATACCTCAAAAATTAGAAAATATTACAAGCAACACAATTGATCTGAACAAATAAATTAGAATATACTACAGCAACTCCTGATTATCCATGTTAATTGGGACTGTGACATGCACAAATAATTGAAATACACAGATAATCCGAATGTTAAAATAAAATTACTTTCGAGTTTCAAGCAATGTTATCATGGACTACACATATAATGTGATTTTAATAGGCTACAAATGCTACTAAATTTGTCATAATGCTCATTATACTTGGAGCTTTCACAAGAAGTTGGGGGGATGCTCCAGTATTAACTTAAGCAAAGGCCTAAGGTTTACTCTGCCGAACATGTCTTTCTAGTCAAGGTGGCATGGCGAGCTGAGTGCCAGCAGACAGCTCATGTCACCAATCAAGTCTGCATAGCAGTAATGGAGACCTGCATACCAAAGAGACACTCTTTCCCTCAACAGGCAAGTACACCGACTCATATCACCACACAATAAATCATTTTTAAAATAATCCACAAACTGGATAGTCTGCCCATGGATAAATTGGGCATTTTCTGTACTACAGTTCCTATAATTTCATGCACTATAAGATTCTGTGGTTCCATGGCATTGTAATTTTCTGTAGTTTCATGCAGGGTTCGAATTAACAGGGGGATGGGGGGATTTACCCCTCTTGTCAAAAAGTTTCCCCAGCTCGTCAAACAAATATTCCTTTCTTGCATTTTTCTACATTTCATAAATTTCAGTTTAAAATTCCAATGCAATTACTGGAAACATGAATTTATGTTTCTTCATAATGCTGTTTTTTTAACTGTATCACCAGCACAAAGTATAGCAACAAAATTTATCTAACAAGCATTTGACAGGCACGGCGTAATAGAAGCACAACAATGGACATAAGGTTTAAATTACGTACTACATTGTTGTTTTTTTTTTTGCCAGCAATAATAAAGTTCACAATGACAATGAGTGCAGTAGTGATTGGTGTTCCATGGTAGTCTTTTCGGTCTGTCTTTTACAAAGAGTGGATGTTCTGGTTACAGTAGTAAGATGTATAAATTTGGACCCACATTTAATTCTCCCTCGTCAAAACGTTTGATTAGAACCCTGGCTTCATGGCATTGTTAAATTTCTATAGGCCTATTTTCATGCATTGTTACTTTCTATAGTTTTATGACATATAAAGATTCTATGGTTTCATGACAGTGTTGAGTCTTTAGTTTCATGGTATTGTAAAAGTTTCTATAGTTTTATAGCATTTTAAGTTTCTGTAGTTTTAGGGCATAAATTTCTATGTTTTCAAGGCACTGAAAAATACTACAGATTCATTTTTATGATTTCTGTATCCTTGTGTTAATAATTAAAGGACGATCAAACAATATTTACATCAATACAGAGAAGCTACCATCATATCATAGAATGAACAGTTGAGAGTCAGCATAAATTACGACAACTACTGTACATACCTGAATACCCTAAATAATACCCACACCCAAATTTTTGGAAATGAAATTTGGGGGGGGGGGGCGAAAAAATCTATAGGCCCATATATAAAATTATTTTTCCTGTTTTATTCTTTATTAAACAGTTATAATTAAAGTTTTATAGTTATAATTAACATTACATATCATAAAAGAATTAAATATGGTAGGCTAAAATGGAATTATAAAAATAACGTGCTTGGTAACAGCCAGTCAAAATATTGCCATCTTATACGCACAGCATAACAGTTTCAATAACAACAGCACTCTCCATTTGTGAATCCAGTCACATCTTACGTTATGAACATATATAGCGTAACACAGTGAAGTTATACAAGGTGCGGCAGAGGAAACGGATGTTTTTCAAATAACCATAACTCAGAAGATTTTCAAGTTAAACAAAATTTAATTACACAGAAATGAAGTGTGTATAATGCAGTTTCTGTTGACTATTTCAGAACTACCTCCAAAAAATAACGTCTATCAAGTGACGACCTTCTTTCTGTATACACTCTCGTAACCTCACTTCGAAATTCTGCATTGCCCTTCCCAACATTTCTTCCTCCACATTAGTGATTTCTACACGAATTAACTCTTGGATGTTGCGGGGTTTGTTTAAGTAAACGTTTGATTTGAGGTAACCCCACAAATAATAGTCACGTATGGACAAGTCAGGAGAGCGAGGCGGCCAATGATTGTCACCAAAACAGGAGATCACATGTTGAGGAAACATTTTGGGAACCACTTGCATTGATGCTCTCGCAGTATGCACTGTACCACCATCTTGTTGGAACCAAATTTGCTGCATGTTTACTCTTCGTCTGCATAGTTCCACAAGCAGGAACCTGTTGACCATTTCAATGTAGCGTGCTGAAGTCACTGTCACTGTGGTATTGTCTTCTTAAAAAAAATAAGGACCGACGATTCCATATTTAGCAACACCATCACACCACACTGTTACTGGGTATACCCAGAAGAAGGCCACAACATGAGGGCCGAAACGCTTGTTTTAGACACGATGACACAGCGCCACCCGGACAGTCAAGGTTATTATTAATGAGATTGCATTTTAGATAATTCCATTGTTGCATCATTTGACGGACGTTATTTTTCGGAGGTAATTCTGAAACAGTCAATAGAAACTGCATTATACTAGCTTCATTTCTGTGTAATTAAATTTTGTTTAACTTGAAAATCTTCTGAGTTATGGTTATTTGAAAAACGTCCGTTTCCTCTGCCGCACCTTGTATAACATAATAAGATATAACGTAGTGAGCTGGAAATTGCACACAAACTTCACTTTTAGCATAAAATTCTGGAGACCATTGTCTATCATCTGCTGTAGGCCTATGCTAAGTTGGAAAGTGTTTAGTATCTATACTGAAAATGAATTTTATGTGCAATTTCAAACTCACCATACATCTTATATCAATAATCAGTTTCAGTATTCATTGTTGCATCTGCAAACTTAAATAACTTCAAGTGAAGAGGAATTCATTCATTATCAATAGGCCTATTTAGAATGGGTAAAATATACCAACAACATAAAAAAACCCTTTGTCTACAATCACTGATCTTGATCAACTTAAATCCTGCTTTTGATTTCTTAGATTTTTCTAAGATTATTTTATTGCCTGTTGTGTTGAAACACACTCTTGTTGACCTGTGTTATTAGAGAAACAGTAAATTACATATTCCTGTATCTGTACAGTTTTTGCTCCCATTTAAGAAGAAAAAATCAGTCCCTTCTGAGTTTCATGTTAGTGTGCCCATATTGAGAAAGAGTGAAAACTGAAAGGTCAGAAAAAGTTGTCAGTCGATGTATTGGACAGCATAACTGTAGATGTATCTAAAATGTAGCCATAACAATAACTTCTTATAAAAGACTTGTGATAACGAAAAGGTGACTTCTCTTTTTCCATGTCTTTCGAATAAATTTGTTTCACGAGTCCAGAAATTCACTCTTATAGGTTAAATATTTATAAATTCTCAAAATATTTATTTCTTAAAACTGGTCTTTTTTATTTAAAACAGGGTTCCTTGAAAGTAGGAATGAATAACTGTTGTATGGTATTACCCAGGGTCTTCAAATTTTGTTTCTTAACACCTTCACTCCCACGGAGAACATAACTCGCCCAAGTATTCTCAGGTCCAATATACCAAGGGTATGTAAGTACGGGTGTTAACATTTTGCTGTATATCTTGTGACTGGAACTGAACAAGAATGTAATTCTTTCTTCAGACAATAGATGGTGCTTGCGTGTATATATTCCCTTCTTCCCAGATAGAAACAAGCTTTGTTTGAGGTTTCTTTTGTGTTTGGAAAAACACATGAAATCCATGTGACCCAAGCCTAATTCAGTGGGGGTGGTTGTATTGCCAGTTCTTGTAGTACAAATTAAAGTAGGTTTCTGCTCTAAAGAGGTACTGAGTGATGTAGAAGTGTTTGAAATATTAGGCCTATTGAATAAAGAATCAAGGGATGAATTGATTCCATCAGATAGTGAAAATGATAGCAAAAGTGAAAATTCTCATGCTGAATCTGTATTACCGGAAGACGTAAATGTTACAAACATTGATGAATTTTGTGCTGATTCGCAATCACCTTTCTTCTGCCCTTGTGCTCCTTTCTGAAGGTATGTAAAAAAATTCATAATCCTATCTTTAATAGCTACATAGAAAATGAAATATAACCATAATGATGTGAAATTTTGCTAACTCCATAAAAATGACTGGGCTGAGACAGCTGGTAGGCCATGAGTAGGGTAGGAGTGCAAGTGTTACAAGAGGGAATGTTAAAAAGTTGAAAATCTTAGATAACAGTATCACAACTTCACCTTAGTTGTACTCTAGTGTAATAATATCCAATGTTGAAGCTATACAAACCTGTAACAGATTCATGCCTGGGAAGTGTTCTGAGAACCGCTCTACGAGTGGAGAATTGACATGTGTGGGAGCATCAGGTGCTATCACATACACATTGCTCTCACACAATGGGTATATAACTGTAGCTTTAGCCCAGTACAGTAGATGCCCAGCCAACTGAAATACCTGCAACATTTGCAAACACAGCTCATCAAAGTTCATTCAGAGTTCTCAAGTTATATTTAGAGATCTGTGAAAATTGTTTTATTTTAAAGGAGATTTTATAAAATTTCAATATCTCAGTGCTATTATTAATTTAGAGGAAC
Organism: Ectobius pallidus; assembly: GCA_964059195.1. Taxonomy (NCBI): domain Eukaryota; kingdom Metazoa; phylum Arthropoda; class Insecta; order Blattodea; family Ectobiidae; genus Ectobius; species Ectobius pallidus. The sequence continues at coordinate 42,475,829 of CAXKWD010000006.1, forward strand.
TATTTTATTATGATCTACATATGTAAGTTTTATAATTCACTCATTATCATTATTATTATGAACTACTAAAGGAAGGAAAGGTTTCATCTGGTGATGGTGAAGCAAACTCTGGCTAGCTCAGTTGGTAGAGGAGCAGCACGCATAGCCAAAGGTCCTGGGTTCGAATTCCAGTGTCAGAGGAACTTTTCTCCTATAATATTCTCATGTAATGTCCAACAGAGACAATAAAAAATACAGTGAATTTTTAATCTGTGATAAATAACACTTATTTGATATAAGGCGCTCAGAATACAAGTGGTGTAAGTCCAGAAACTGCAAAATTGTTAAATGAGAGTTTAACTGTTTCATCAGTGTACTTGTTGTTTTCAAAGAATGACTGCAATAAGTTCAAACTTCAACTGTTTCACTCCCATTAGCATAGAAATATACAGTGATTATAAATAAATAAATAAAATAAAATAAAATAATAATAAATCTGCATATTATGTCCTGGTGTCTACGTTTCTAAACCAGGACGTAATCTGCTATTTTGATAAGTTTATTTTCCTTTTCAAAATACAACAACAACTACAGATTAAAGATATTTAACAATTCTCCTCTACACAGTTATTTAATTTTACAATACTACTTAATAAACAATATCTAATCCTACAGCTAAATACAGTTCAAAGTAATACTGCTACTACTGGTGTCCAGCATTTGCCAGTATTCAGCATATACAGTGATTATGTACAAACTTATGGAGAAGATTTCTTTGAGAGCAAATATTTCAGGACTAATTTCTATGAACTTCCACCACTTGTATTTTGAGTGCCTCAATGTTATTTACATACCTGAGAAAGCGTGAGATCTGCATCTGCTGCAAGAGTCTGAAGGCTCTTCAAGGGACTGTACATACGAACAAGACGAACAAGTGCTGGTGAAGCATCAGGAGGTAGATGATCTAACAGCTCAGAAGGTTCTACTAGCAGCAATAACCCGTGATATGGCCTCAAGGACTGAAGACACCTAGCAACATGAGGTGAAGAAATTTGCTAATTTGTCTAATCACAATTGCCAATTTTTACAATTTACCATAGTTAAATTAAAAATATAGAAAACTACTTTCAAATAAACATGAAGAGACCACAGAAATACATTTATAGACAACTTTTTTATGCAACATCCTTAGGGGAAAAAATATAAATAAAAAACAAAAAATTATTAAAAGAGAGAAAGAAGGAATTCTGGTGATGACACAAAGAACTTGAGTTGAGATGGTTGAACCTAGAACCATAGATGACTGAATTGAATGTTTAAGGGGGGGGGGGGGAGATGTACATAACTAAGTTCTCTGTAATAAGTAAAATAGGTACCTGTGGGCTGATAAATAAAATAAATCTCTGAATCTCACAGATTTTTCTAAGTTGGCCTATTTTTACAAATACTTACACCATATTGTTATGCATTTTTATCTTCCATTATTTATTAAACATTGCAGCACAAAATATAGGCTATGTCACAATCAATCTTACAATTTCCATACAATGGTAAAGCCACAAAAATATTTGCAATATTAAGAAGATATGCTATGTATCCTCCCTTACTGTAACTGTAAAAGGAAATTAAATTAAATTTAATGATTTGAATTAAAAGAAAAGGTCTGGTAAGTTACAGAAAAGCTAAACTAAAATAAACTCTGTGGCACTACCCCTAAAGGGTACCATTTGACCACTGCATCATCTACCAATAGGCAGATGGCAGGATTAGGGGCATGTGGTCAGCATGCTGACACCCACAGCTGTTAATGATGGTTTCCCTGACCGGAGTCATTACTTCTCAATCAAGTAGCTCCTTGTTTGTATCACAAGGCTGACTGCACCCCGTTCCAGACCTCCTTAACTCAGAAAAATCCGAGGAAGTACTAGGGATTGAACCTGGCCTTGCAGATCTGTAGACAGTGACACTAACCATGAGACATGCAGGTGGTCACATAAAACCTACCTACCTATTTTTGAAATATTAGATACGGTAGCCTAAAGAAAATTATTCCAAAAAGCAATGTAAAAAAAATTGATTTTTATGAAATATGGGAACAATCTGATGGAGTCAGTGGGGAGGACAACATGGTCAGCGGTGTCGATGTGGAGCAGTTAGTTGCCTGAGGAAGACCTGGAGGACAAGGTCAAAACGTCGCACTGAGGTATTTTATCCACTAATCTGATGGAGTTTAGCTCAGGATGAGTGGTAAAGTCCCTCGAAACTGCTCTACATGTCAGTGTAAATTTAAGTGAAGTTAGTGTGTCTGAATCCATCTTACTATGTTTACATAATAATAACTGACTTCTTTATTTTCTTCATGGAGAGATCCCTTATTAGCAAATACGTGGACAATATCGCTGTATACATGCGCTATGTGGATGATATTTTGGTAATTTCTAAAGAAGACATTTCTGACCAACTCTTGGAGGAATTCAACAATTTTAATAGCAGGGTAAAATTTACCATTGAGAAACCCGAGAATATTATGTTAAATTTCCTGGACTAAGGGATTGTTCTAGACCATCTGAAGGTAAAATTAGGTATTTACAGGAAAAATAACAAAGGTGAATTGTATATTCGTAAGAAATCCGCACACCACAAAAGGATTAAATGCAACGTTTGGCGTAACTTCGCTATTAGAGCCATTAAGTTGTGTAACAACCTTGAAGATTTTAATTTTGAAACAAAGTAGATTTTCCGATTAGCTAGGATCAATGGTTATGATGAAAGAAGAATGGATCAAATATGGAAGGAAACTGGAAAACATAGCAGGGATAGAGATCATAAGATTAAGAACCCTAATAGGGTCAATCCATTAGAAATGAACCAAATTTAATAAAATTTGTTGCTCGACATTTTTTATTTTCCTAATTTTTTTACCAGTTATTTCCCAACTAAAGGTGAGTTCAAAACTATGGTAAAAACATTTTTGGGCTCATACTTTTTTTTTTGGCGGCCCTTTTTAAGTTTGCTTTTTAACCATATTTCAGTCAAAAACATGTTTTGCACAAATGTATGTAACTGTGTTAATTTTATAGATAACAAGACAAAATAAACACCAAAATTATCAGAATGAAATGCTCTACATTTTTGTTTTAATACAATTTTACCCAAGTAGTGAGGAAAGTGACGAAAAAAATTCAAAACTACAAATTGAAAATTGACTTAAAACGGGAGATTTGGGGCCGCAAAATTATTTGAAGGAAGAAAGACTCGCCCTTAATTTTTTTTTTCTGGTGTAGATCTACTATAGGACTACTCGCTGTAGAAGTTTAAAGTTTGAGAACTTTGCGGTTTATTTTATACAATTTTTCAAAAATGCCCAAAACCGTATTTTGACAATATTTGAAGTAGAATATCTCAAAAGGGACTGAGTGAAAAATTATGAAATTTATACAGATAACACCTCTTTATGACATAAAGATGTGATAAAAATTTAGTGACTGAGACTCAACTGGTTCCCGAGTTACAGTGCATCGAATTTGGCCAAAACTTGCATTATACGCACATGAATTTTAACGGTAATTTAATAGTAAAAATCCACAATTATAATTTTAAATGCAAAATTTTAGTGAACCTAAGTATGTTACACAAAAGAGTTGTACATATAGGCTACATTTCATCAGTTAAAATGACAGATTTATAATTTCCTCAAAGCGTTGAAATTTCGGTGCATAGTTTGCAATTTTTGGCCAACTTCGATGCACTGTAACTCAGGAACTAGTTCAGTCTCAGTCACCAAATTATTATCACATCTTTATATCGTAAGCAGGTGTTATGTGTATAAATTTCATAATTTTCACCTAGGCCCTTCTGAGATATTCTACTTCAAATAATGCCAAAATAGGGTCAATCCATTAGAAATTAACCAAATTGAATAAAAAATTTTGCTCAACATTTGTTATTTTCTTAATTTTTTTTACCAGTTACTCCCCAATATTAGGTGAGTTCAAAACTAGAGTAAAACATTTTTTAGGCTCATACTTTTTTCTTGGCGGCCATTTTAAGTTTTCTTTGTAACAGTTTTTCGGCCGGAAACTTGTTTTGTACAAATGTATATAACTCCGTTAATTTTATAGATAACAAGACAAAATAAACACCAAAATTATCAGAATGAAATGCTCTACATTTTTGTTTTAACACAATTTTACCTAAGTAGTGAGGAAAGTGAAGAAAAAAATTCAAAACTACAAATTGAAAATGGACTTAAAACGGGAGTTTTGGTGCCGCAAAATTATTAGAAGGAAGAAAGACTCGCCCTTAGTTTTTTTTATCTGGTGTAGATCTACTACAGGACTACTCTCTGTAGAAGTTTAAAGCTTGAAAACTTTGCGGTTTTTTTAATACAATTTTTAAAAAATGCCCAAAACCGTATTTTGGCAATATTTGAAGTAGAATATCTCAAAAGGGACTGAGTGAAAAATTATGAAATTTATACAGATAACACCTCTTTATGATATAAAGATTTGATAAAAATTTGGTGACTGAGACTCAACTGGTTCCCGAGTTACAGTGCATCGAATTTGGCCAAAAATTGCGTTATAGGCACACGAAATTTAACGGTGATTTAATAGTAAAAATTCACTTTGTAATTTTAAATATAAAATTTTTGTGAGACTAAGTTTGTTACACAAAAAAGTTGTATATGTAGGCTACATTTCATCAGTTAGCATGACAAATTGTTGTTTTCCTCAAAGCTTTGGAGTGCTGAAATTTCGGTGCATAGTTTGCAATTATGGCCAACTTCGATGCACTATAACTCGGGAACCAGTTGAGTCTCAGTCACCAAATTTTTAACACATCTTTATATCATAAAGAGGTGTTATCTGTATAAATTTCATAATTTTTCACTCAGTCCCTTTTGAGATATTCTACTTCAAATATTGTCAAAATACGGTTTTGGGCATTTTTGAAAAATTGTATAAAATAAACCGTAAAGTTCTCAAGCTTTAAACTTCTACAGCGAGTAGTCCTAAAGTAGATCTACACCAGAAAAAAAAATTAAGGGCGAGTCTTTCTTCCTTCTAATAATTTTGCGGCCCCAAAACTCCCGTTTTAAGTCAATTTTCAATTTGTAGTTTTGAATTTTTTTCTTCACTTTCCACACTACTTAGGTAATATTGTGTTAAAACAAAAATGTAGAGCATTTCATTCTGATAATTTTGGTGTTTATTTTGTCTTGTTATCTATAAAATTAACAGAGTTACATACATTTGTGCAAAACATGTTTTCGACTGAAGTATGGTTGAAAAGAAAACTTAAAATGGCCGCCAAAAAAAAAGTATGAGCCCAAAAATATTTTTACCATAGTTTTGAACTCACCTTTAGTTGAGAAATAACTGGTAAAAAAATTAGGAAAATCAAAAATGTTGAGCAACTTGGCTTGGTTCATTTCTAATGGATTGACCCAATATTAAGTATGTGGGAATGGCCTTCCTCCCAGCCATGAGTGAGCATTATGAAAGGGTTTTCTGAAAGTTTGAATTGGTACCAACCTACAAAACTAATAGAACAATTGAGAGCATATCCTCTCAATATAAAAGGTTTGGCAGTAATAAGGACAGAATGGAATCTCCGGGGGGATATTCCATCTCATGTTTGGACTGTGATAAATTTTATATTGGAGAAACGGGTAGATCATTTAAAATTAGACTACGGGAGCACACAAGGGACATTAAATGTGAAAAAATTTCTACTGGCCTTTGCCAACACTTGATCGAGGATAATCATTGTATGGGTGCCTTGAAGATTTTAAAGATCGAAGATGGTGCCATTAGGAGGAAAGTGTGCGAAGCGTGAAACATCGAGTGCAACCAAGATACCGTTCTGAACAAGTCTGACGGTGACCTGGGTGACAAGTGGTTGGGAGACATCAAGAGAATAAAAAAGGGTAAACATGTCACACACATTCCACTTCCACCAATGGATGTTACAGAGGAATCCCCTTATGAGATCCCTGGGGAGTGGACTGACAAGCATTCCTGGTATACTACTTTTTTATTTAACTCTATGTGTGCGCATTACACTAAAGACGGAAGCGGATGTTGTGACACGGACAATTGAGAGAATATACTACTCTTGGCATCATATAAACAGTCACCTGAGGAAGGTCCGAATGATGGGACCAAAACATCGCGGAGATTGAAGAAAGGAAAAAACACGTGATCCACCGAAAACAATTTAATATTTTAATCTTGACTACAATAAACGGTGGAAATCAGGACCAACATGACTGATTTATCGATGCCAGAAAGATTAGGCCAGTTGAAAAACCTCAACCTCATCAGGGATAGATGCTCACAACCTTCCGTACCCCAGTTGTAGTACCAGTAATTGTGTAGGAAATTTAGAAATAAAACAGTAGTATTTCCTAGATGCTAGATACACTCCCTACATAGATATATTTTTTATTAGTTTTAACTGAATTGCTAGAACTAGGTTATTTTGAGACTAATATATTGAAAGCTACAGGGGCCAGATTCAAACACTTTATGGCCAAGTGCATCAACACTGATTAAGATTTGGTTAAACAGTGTTTACTTACACACATTTAAGATTTTAAACATGATTAAAAAGAAATGTGGTGCACCATTCCTAATTTCTGTTTATGGGGCCATGTTTAGCTGACGGCTTGCTTAAACACAGAGCACAAAATCGGAAAGCGAACGTAGTATAATGAATGCGTTCTTTTGTTGACGAGGCTATTACCTAGAGGAGGAAGAAGAAGAAGTTAACACGAAGAAGACACCATGGAGGAGCGAGGATATTCTCTGCTCTGCCTGTGATGTAGGGAAGGATATTATGTATCGGCAAGTCAGTGAGGCTATTGCATTGCTTACATCATGTATGATTCGAGCTGCAGTACTGTGCATATTTCCAATGTCCCCTACAACAATACTAAATGATCAGGTAGCATAATACCTCAATACAGTTAGCAGTCGATTCATATCAGAAACAGGATGATTTCTTTCTGTTGGGAATTGCAGTACCTGTGAAACTGTTTGTTTAGACAAGCGAAATCTCTCCACGAATTTCCTAACGGAAAGTTCTTCGAAAGGATCTCCTCGCTGCACTATTAAATTTCTATACTCATTTTCATTCCGTTCAAAATATTACAGATATAATAACTTGTCTTCAAAGTCATCATCTGCACACTGTGTTTTCTTTTGCTTTTTTATACTCGTATTATAAAAACTTGAATTTCAAAAATACAGTGACACAGCCTTGTTTTTTATTTTCTTATGCTTTCATATATTTTAAAAACGTAAATACACTGTACCGTTTAACATGTTAAGACTTCATTGCCACTTCGTTATATTTTTTTGCTTTCAGAATATTTTAAAAACTGAAATACAGTGTTCCGTATAAGACTTTACAGAATTTGCAGCCACTGCTTTGGGTGTGTGTATTTTTTCTTTTGTAATATTTTAAAAACATAAATACAGTTTACCGTATAATATTTTAAAAATTCATGCCCACTGTCTTTATATAATGTAATAAATAGTCATAATGATTCAGACTGCAGTCTACTGAATAAAACTTCATGAATTCTCTGTCAATACCTTATATAATTCTTCACCAAGAATTATACAGAGCAGTGACAGTGAATTCTTAAAATTTCATACAGTACCGGTACACTAATTAAACTTAAAAATATTATGAAAAGAAGAAAAAAAAGTCATGACCAGGGTTTGAACCTGCAACCTCTTGCACCACAGCTAGGATTTTTATGATATAGCATGTTTTTTTTTGGTAAGACTGATATGTTCCTTAATTAGTAGGCCTAATAAATGTTTGTTATGAAAAAAGTGATTAAATGCGACTACTTTGTTAAGTCATATTTTTGCATATTTTGCCATTTTCGTGTGATACAGCATATTTTAATAATTTAATGGTCATATTGGTCATATTTTCACTTTTTCAGGAAGTAAAGAACTTTTCTCATAGAATTTCTTTCTTCCATATTCATTTGAGGGGTTAAATTTCTCAGAATTACATAAAGCATTTTGTTTCCTAAAGCATGTCGACTAGACTGCAGGTGTCTCAGCCATTGTGTTATTGAATCTTGATGAAGTCGAAGTGTGTAGGAGAGTTCAGGTAACATGCCTAAAGTGAAGGAAAGTGTTCAAGTTAAATTAATACAGTACGTGTCTCAATATGGTGAGAAAGTGTTTTCGATTGATGGAAAAATACTGTATTGTAAACTGTGCGACTTAAGAGTAACCGCAGATAAATTTTTTAATGTCCAGCAGCATGTGGCAACAGCAAATCACAAACGTGGTATATAACAAATTGAAGATGGAAAAACACAACAGCAAATGCTTCTAGGGGAGTCCCACCAATCTTATTCACCATTCTGGTTCAGTTGAAGTTGAAAAATTTTTCCAAGTACAAGGCTTTATTTTCTGACAATAGGAATTTTTTTTTTTAATTTAATTTCCACAAGGTATTCGTTGCACATTGCAACTCTGGGCTCATAAAGTGAATTAAGAAAGAAGCGTAATAATATCAAATTTTCTTTCTTTAGCTTGTTTCTCATGTGTGCATTTTATTCTTAAATAAATGATTGTCAGCTGATTTACTTGTTTATTTTATAATTGAAATTATTACTTATTTTAGTAATTACTGTAATATTTTTAGGTCATATTTGTTTTTTTATTAAGCATATTTCTGTAACTTTTAGGTCATAAGTGCATATCTTATTCTGCATATTTTGAAGGTTTTTAGGTCATAAAAATCCTAGCCCTACTCATTACTATAACCACGCAGCCACGAACACCACTAGGACCATCACTTGAATATTGGCAATGTGAAAAGTTAAGGCTTCTCCTGTGTCATGCCTCGATACTTTAAATTGCCTTTATAGGTCTATCAGATGTGTTTATATAATATTTATTGTACTTTTCAGTTTGGAAAAATGGTATTATGATACTGAAAACATTAATATCGAGACCTAATTCATCTAAAATGAGAAATATGAGAAGAAGAGAGTCTCACCTATTGTATGCAGTTGACCCCCGCCATTTTAGCAAATTGCTAATCATTGTTTATCTTCAGTAACCGCCCGATTATGACTGTTTAAGTTTAATCAACGGTAATCAGCGATTTCGACACTAATCAAGGTTGATGCTCCATAACTTTCGCTAATCATAGGTTAGGAAGAAATTATAAACGCTGATTACACAAATCATGGTCGCTACACCTGGCCATTAGTTTAATTTCTACCACCTTTCTAGGTGTAATATCCAAGCACCATTGCACCTGCCTCAATAATAAAAGCAATGGAAAAATAAACCAATGCTTTCACAAATGCAACAGTAACCTAAGTATATGCATTGTCAGTGGCATGTGGCACAGAGAAAAACAACAGGCTGATGTTATATTAATAACAATCTGGAGTATGAGCCGAGAATTCGTCTCACGGCTCCTTCTTGCTCCTCTCCACCTTAAAACTTTAATAAAAATATATATATGTAATATAGAACGTAAAGATGGCGTTTGTGCTGGTTGACTTGTAAGTGGCGCCACCAAGGCCTAGCAGCCGATTTGGGAGTTGCACAGAATTAAAGTCGTTAGTTGTGGTTCAACCTCCGAGTTGTTTAGTGGTTAAGTGGTGGGCGTTGATCTTCTGCTACTATGGCTAACTTACAGGTAAGCATTTGTGTTTCAGGGGTTTCTGTAAGAAATTGTTAAGATTGCTGCTTACCTGTCTTTCGACATCAAAATTTTCTGTCTTGGTATTCAAAGAAAAGATTTATTACGTTCATAAATTCTTGTCTTGGCTGTTTGAAATTTCGCCCACTGTCGCGTTTTTTGTAGTTTTATATATATATATATTAACATGGGGAGGGTTTTTCTAAATTGCATAGAATATGGTTGGGTTATATTTAAATTGGAGGTCATCTTGCTGAGGCTACAACTCACCAGCCGGAACATGCTAGAATTCTTACGCCAGAAAAGATCACATGATTAAGGGCATGGAAAGATTGTTTAACTGTTTCTATATTTTTCAATTCTATATTTACAGTAAATTGCATTACTATATTTTGAAATCGTTATATTGGAAATAAAACTTGTTATTATTGACCCAGCTTTTCTTTGAAACACAGTGGTCACTCTAAATTTTCAGCAGCTCGTACGCCATGATTTTGAATTAAAGGTGGAAAAACCTACTTTTTTCGGCCTGAAGGGCCGGCTCCGTGTGACTGTGGAAAGGTTTATATAGGGGAGACTGGCCGTACGATACAAGAGAGATTGAATGAACACATAAGACATTGTAAAAATAGCTGTCTTAAGTCCGCTGTAGCACTCCATGCCATTGAAACAAAACATGCGTTTTTGTTTGACCAGACCACCATTATACACAAAGAAGACCGTTGGTGGCCTAGAAGAATAACAGAAGCCTGGGAAATTGGCAGGCACCCCAACAACATAAATGGGGACATAGGTCTACAAATAAATTGGGCGTGGAGTGCTCTGTTTACTATAGACATGCCCTTCCATGACAACCATTCACATCAGACAACCAATAATGACCTCAAGTGCGACCTAGTGGCTGACTGACTAATCGAACCGTCACCATATAAATAAAAGGAGAAAACAAAACATCATACCCGTAGTTCAGTATACCCAGAAGAAGGCCACAACATGAGGGCTGAAACGTTGGTTTTAAACACGATGTCGTGGCACCACCCGGATGCCAAGATTATTATTATTGTTCATTTAGCCATGGAAGCCTACAAGAACATCATGTTATATTATTTTCAAACTGAATTTTTCAGTACTCAGATTGCTGATAGTAGAAATGTACCGGTGAGATCACTAAAAGTTGCAAACTCCTTTTTCTTTTACCACATTGCATGTTTTCCATTATAACAACCTACTTACATTCTTTTTTCCAACTTTCATTTTCTTCCCCCCCCCCCCCACATCAAAAGGTCTACAGGGCCATCAGCTGTGTCACTGGTAAGGTAATAGAAAAGCACAAATCCCATACCGTACCTTTAATGTATTTTTATATTAAATTATTTCCTTTATCTGTCTAAATTTAAAAAAATACACATAGATGTAAGTGCTTGTAGGCCTAAATGGCAGCTAACTAATTATTATATTTCATGATTATACACACTTTGTTTTACAGTCATTTCCAGATAATGTGCAATCTGCAGGACTAGCTAAAATCTGAGATATATCTGCCTGTAAACAATCCGAAATATAACAGAGGAAAAAAGTGTTGAGAAAACATAACAACTCTAAAATAATGAAGTAAAAGAAAAGGAAGTGCTGGAGACCTTACAAGACTGGCAAAATGGTAAGTCCGAAAGCAATGCAAATTATATATGTAAGCATATGAGTGGAGACTTAATACATTGAACTTCACTAAATATTTGTACTAACCTGGACCAGTTTCGGGATTATAACTTTACCCCATTTTCAACATACTCCGACTGAAGTTTGTGTTGTATGGACACCCTCCCACGGACGTCCTATGAACTTCCTGACCAGGTCATCTTCCGTTGGTATTTCAAAGTTCATTAGGTTATCTGCATTCTTCTGGATAAATATCTTCTCCCAGACTGTCAGTTCACTATGTCCGTGGGCGCACTTAACCAACTTAGGTTCTTGTTCAACTTCATGGTTCATGTTCCAGACATGGGCTGCTACTGCGGACTTTTCAATTTGTGCATATTTGACGTGTCTTTGGTGTTCCTTCATCCTGGTCTCTATATTTCTTTTTGTTTTGCCTATGTATTTTTGTGGACAGTTTTTGCAACTGATATAGGTGATGGGTTGGGAGCTGGATTCGTTGTGTAAATGTACTTACTTCGATTCTCCGTTGGGCTCCTTCAGTTCTGCACCTATATATCTTCCACGGCTTTTGTAGCTCAGGGTATCACACGAATCATCTGAGGGATTGGTTTATAGCTAGTTATGTCTTTATAAATGATAACTGCACTATAAACGTTTTATATATTGGAATTTATTCAAATTAACTGTGTTCTGCGTAGCTGTTTGTGTAGATTCACCACTTCAATTGCATTTATCAAGTACTTACGTGAATTTTCTATCTTCTTATTTCACACTATGTAAAGAAAACTCACACGCTATCTTATATATTATGTAGTCGTATTTAATAAGTGGCTTTAGTGAGAATCGCCATTAGGCTAGGTAATATTCCCGCGACTTTCCACAAGAGCAACGTACGCAGGTCTGCTCTCCTCGGCGAATATGGTGGAAGTGAGCTCTTGACCACGCTATGTTCGCGGCTAATGGATGCTTCTATCTCATTGGCTGTACTTTTCATTACGTAAAACATTTCTATTGGTTAAAACAATTCGCGGGCCGAAACTATGAATTTAGTACGTTGTATTTTCAAAATATACGTTTCTTTTACAGTTAAGATTTCAAATTTGGAATTAAGAAATAATAATAATAATCTAAACAAGAATTTTGATACCGAAATAATAATAATAATAATTTGAATGATTTGAATAAATATGGATTAACTATTGTTTATAATAAATCAAAAGGGGTGGAATAATTACAGCTTCAAAATGCCCCTGTGTTAATTTAATTATGTCCGAAAAGGTAAATAATTAAATTAACACATCATACCCCAGAATATTTATTCTTATCAAATTTAAATTACGCTTGGATTAGTAAAAATTCGGAATTAATCATTGAAATGGTGAATGCTGATAAATGTTAGTGTAACATGAGTGTATGTGTTTAACATTACAACTTTGAATTAAATGAATCTGATCAAAATTATTTGGATATACACAAATCAAATCAAATCAGGTTTGTATCACCCTGACATTCCTTTTAACACAATATTCTTAAAAAATGACAAACATTTGAACAATAAATGAAAAATACTATCTAAACATTTTTAACTCTGAAAATTATTTCTTGAAAAACAAACATGTTTAGTATATGACATCACTTCTTGTTAGTTATATATATCGAGAATTCTTAAACATTTTGAAAATATATTTATATGTCGAGATTGTCTCATCGTCCATATTTGAAAATTTATTTACATCGAGGCACTCATAGTCTGTAAAATATCACTTTCTTATTCCTTTGCACGAATTCTCTTTCCTTTGAATCACTGTTATAATATGTGTGCATACATCATACAAATACAACACACTTTTGACAAACAAATAAATATATACAGTATCACACTATGTTGCATTACATCAAAATATTACCCTTGAATAATAAACCATTTATATACAAACATAACCCTTTTAAATAATAAACATTTTATATACATCAACATTAATGTTCAATCCATCAGACTTGGTGCTCTTCATAATATGGTCTCAGTAAAGATTTGTGATAACGTCCTATTATTTTGCTATTTAGAGTACTTAACTCATATGTGTGGTTACTGAAATTCTTAGAAATTACAAATGGTCCTCTATAAACCATATTCATACGTCTATACCTTCTATGTAGTGCACTGGACAAACTCTTATTTCGCAACAATACTTTTGTGCCTACTTCTGGATTCCATTTTGCTTTATACCTCTTTACTTTTGCCTTTCTCTTTTCTGCCCTACTCCTTATTCTATCCAGAGCTCTCTTACATAATTCCTCATTCGACATCTTCTTGCCCTTATAGAATTTAGCTTGGGGAAGATTCGCAATAACTGGATCTGCATCTTTACCTGTCATTAAAGTATATGGAGAAGCTAATGTAGTTGCATTTACTGAATGGTTGATTACTCTTTCTATTACATTACACTGGCTAACCCAATTCGTATGTGATTTATGACACAATATCCTCAAATATAAAGTAATATCTCTCATGATTCTTTCCGCGAAATTGGCTTGGGGAAAGTAACTTGAACTATGGAAAATTTTGATGTTCTTTGCTCTTAGCGAATTTTGAAAAGGACTACTAGTGAATGATGTGGCATTGTCACAAAGTACGGCTTCAATATCTCCAAATTTCGGGATATAGTCATTAATAATTTTGCTCACACATGCTTTAGAAGTTGCTCTTCGCACTGGATAAATTTTTACAAACTTGGTAAAACAATCGTACATTACGAAGATATATCTACAACCGAATCTGCCTTGAGGTAATTCACCATGGAAATCTAATGCTACTAAACTATTTTTAGTTTCTCTAATGATATTCTTTGGTTCTGTGTCATATTTTACGTTCAACGGTTTAGCTGCTTGGCAAGTGGTACAAACTTTAAGAATTTGCCTGATTTTTCTCGCCATATGCTTGAAATAGAAATCTTTACTTAAATTTATCAATACTTTTTCTGAACCTGAATGACATAAAGCTTGGTGGTAACATTTAATTAAATCCTGTTCTAGACATCTTGGAACATAGATTTTCCACTTTAACTCATCTGAACCACATAACTTATACAAAACTCCATCAAACAATCCTACTGTATTACCTGGTTTGAAACTACAATCTTGTATATCTCCTACACTACTATTTACATTATCTATACTACCGTTATCAGCATCCATATCAGTACCATTTATGTCTGATGAATTGATCACTAACTGATTTTCTGATGACGTATCAGTCTCAGAAAGTTCTTGGATAGTTTTAGCACAAGTTAGCAATTCAGCAATAGTCTCATCTTCAGATTGCAATTTCTTTATGTCTTTGAACCCTTTTATTAATCCTTTGGATCCTACTCTTATAAGTGAATTCATCAACTGGTTCGATGTCAAATTTATGCTCGTAGATGTTACAAAGTCCCACGTTTTCGGAAAATACTTCTTCATTCTTTATTAATATCGATAACAACCTATCACGTTGATCTTCATTTAAGTTGTGAGCCATATCAACTTTCTCCTTCAAAATATTCATTGTCATAGAGTTCGCGCTAGGGTCGGCTTCTTTTACATTCCTCGTACAGACATAACCTATCTCTACTTGCCCTATGTTGACATCTCCGTCAACACTATTTTCATACCTATCAGCGCAGTCATCGCAATTCAATGTCATACATCTACATACTTCTACCTCATTATTTATATCATCGCAGCAAGGGCCTACTTTATGAATCATCATATCATTTATCTGAATATTTTCTACAATAAACGTCTCATACGGAATATCGTTGTCGCCTAACTCACTAGACGCATCTCTTCTACTCAGCTCATTGTCGAAGGGAATGCTCATCTTGTTTCCTTGTAAATTTAATATTAAGTTGTTATCCTCAAAACTTATGATACTGTTGTATTCCGTAAAAACATCAACTCCAATAATAATATCTGTAACTAATTTCGGGACTACTAAGAAAAATATTTCAAATTTTGAATCACCAATTTTGACATTCAACATGCATTGAAATTTTACTGACTGTTTTGCTCTTTTGATCGCTACTGTGCAAGATAATCCGCAAATAGGAATAGAAATTAACTTCACTTTGTTTTGAATAAGCTTATTGTATAAGGATTCGCTTATTACACTATTTGAACAACCTGTATCTATTAACGCAGTTGTCTCATAATTTCCTATCACTACTTTTATTCTAGGAGGATCCATAATAACTTCACTCCTACTTGCATTATTCTTTTCTTCACTAGGCTTATTATCTGAAAAGCTTCTTTGTGTCTGAATGCTATTTATGGGTTCTATACGTTTGCCTGAATTGACTAAACTTGCGTCAACACCATCCGAACCCTCGAGATATTGGCTTGTTAGTTTAACTGTTGTACATTACCATTATCTTCCTGATCATGGATTTCTACAACGTCATCAGGTACATCTTCACTACGGGTACTACTGTTGAATGGTCTGGCTCTAGGATTTAGCCTGTTTTGCTGAGTCTCAACACCTTTGACTCGCCATTTACCATTATTAATTACTTGTCCTGGCCTAACTTGACTATCATTACTATTGTTAGTACCTCTATTATTATAAGTACGGTTCTGGTACCTCCTACGATAGCCTTGATTCCTCATCCATGGCATTTTTCTCCAGGAGTTTGGGTTATTACCATTTCCAACATTTTGCCTATTGAAAGTGACATGGTTTATCTGATTTCTCCCATTATTGTTTCTGTTATATGGCCTATTTTCTGATCTATTCTGGAAATATCTAGGATTATTTCTGTTTTGATTAGGCATAGGGCCTCTGTAGGTATTCCTAGCCTCATAACTTCGGTCACAATTGTTTGCATTACCTTCTGCCCCTACCCCAGAATTTGTAAACCTGTTAGTGGGGGGGGGGTACATTCTATCATTTGAATTCATGTAGTTCTGCCTACTTCTGAAAGTATTCCTTTGCTCAAAAGCAGCAAGCAATTCTAACATATCAGAAAAAGTTCTGGGTTTTGCTACTATCAGATTTAGTCTCACATTCTCTGGGAAGTGATTTACAACAGTCTCCAGTAACTCGAACTCATTTAGTGGAGGATCTACTTGTCGTCCTAATTCGGCCATTTCCAAAAAATAGTCGATCATTGTCTGACCTGACTCTGGCTCATAGGCACCATTAGCTAACTGCATCCTTATATTGTTTCTCTTGGATAAACTCCAATACCTACTGATAAAATTTCTTTTGAATTCTTCAAATGTCGTAGTCTCATTTGTAGTCAAATTGAACCAATTCAAAGATCTACCTTGCAATGCCTTTCTTACTATGATCATGTACATGTTAGGCGGAATGGCTCTCAACCTAAAATAATCGTGAAGTTCAGTTAAGAAATTTTGTGGATTCGTGTTATTATTTTCATCAAAAACAGGTAACTTAATTTCGTTCATTAGATAGCTGGGAAAATTTGTGCCTAACTGACTAATTCCTGTGGACAAAGGTACATTAATATCCTGCACCTGGGAACCATTATGACTATTCACCCTTTCCTGACATCTAGGAGATCTACATGGTAACTGTGAGTAAGCTTCTTCAACAACATTCCTACTCATATTGTTTCCCAGTTGAGGTATATTCACATCATTAATTACAGGTGAAGTTACAGGAACATTTAATCTATTTTCTAATACACAAATTCTACTTGTCAGTAACTCTTCATCTTTGTGTACTCTCCTACTCAACACTGTCAACTCTTCTTGTGCTTCTACAATCTGTATTTCAATGTCTTTCTGTTTAACTTTTAACAGCTGATTCTTCTTCTCTAAGTCATTTCTAGCCTCATCATTTATTTTAGCAAAACCTAACAATGTTTCATCGAAAGCATTCATCTGCATTTTCATAAGTGACACACTATTATCTATTTCTGACACATTAGCTACAATAACTTTCATTTCCTCACTAGTATTAGAAACATCTGTTTGCATTGTTTGCAAGTTAGTGCTAACATTTGAAATAACCTCTTTTACTTCTGATATATCATTATTTACAATAGTTTGAATATTCTCTAGAGCTACTGTGACGTCATTATTAACCTGCTCTTTGAAATCACCTAATCTTTCCTGTATCTCGTTTACAACTTCTTGTTTTAGATCATCTTTCAATTTTGTCAAGTTTTCATCCATTTGTGCTAACTTCAAACTAATATTTTCATTTTGTGAATTTACATCTGATTTTACATTGTTTACATCAGTACTAACTTTGTTAATGTCACTTTTTACATCATTCTTAACATCCTCAATTTTACTACTAAGCTTATTGAACATCTGTTGCATAAAACTTTTAATTGAGTTCTCTAATTGGTCATCTGAAGATTCACTATCTTCGCGCCTAGTCACGTTTACATTTGAAACGGAAACATCTGTTTCGACCTGAACTTCCATATCAGTTTCAATCTCATCTACTAACTGTAAACTACTATCAGCACTTATGTTGTCTACAATACCTTCCATCTCGGTACTAGTTAGCAAGTCCTGTCCATTTTCTAACACATCTGAACTTTCCTTCTGTGGCGACATTATTTCGCGGCCTCTGAGTTTCATTTATAATCATAAAAATAACACCTTACTTTATTTGTAGGCTTCGCAGGCTTCACAGGCTTCTTACAATTACTTTCATTCTGGAAACTGATTGTTGTCGGTTGATGTTGGATGGTCACAGCTGCTGCCTACTGCATGAAGTCGAACACCTGGGCTGGCCTCATGATGGCGTGGTGACAATTGTTGCGCGCGTAACCGTACCTAGCTCACGATTCTCACTTAATTCTGTGTATCACAATCTGCTTGCTAATGTCCCGATTAGAATATTTGTTCACAGAGTCTTTTCACAGTTCAATAGTTCCTATAAAGCCACACGTTGGTGCACCAAATTGATATAGGTGCCACACGATTGGGCGACAAAATTGATATAGGTGATGGGTTGGGAGCTGGATTCGTTGTGTAAATGTACTTACTTCGATTCTCCGTTGGGCTCCTTCAGTTCTGCACCTATATATCTTCCACGGCTTTTGTAGCTCAGGGTATCACACGAATCATCTGAGGGATTGGTTTATAGCTAGTTATGTCTTTATAAATGATAACTGCACTATAAACGTTTTATATATCGGAATTTATTCAAATTAACTGTGTTCTGCGTAGCTGTTTGTGTAGATTCACCACTTCAATTGCATTTATCAAGTACTTACGTGAATTTTCTATCTTCTTATTTCACACTATGTAAAGAAAACTCACACGCTATCTTATATATTATGTAGTCGTATTTAATAAGTGGCTTTAGTGAGAATCGCCATTAGGCTAGGTAATATTCCCGCGACTTTCCACAAGAGCAACGTACGCAGGTCTGCTCTCCTCGGCGAATATGGTGGAAGTGAGCTCTTGACCACGCTATGTTCGCGGCTAATGGATGCTTCTATCTCATTGGCTGTACTTTTCATTACGTAAAACATTTCTATTGGTTAAAACAATTCGCGGGCCGAAACTATGAATTTAGTACGTTGTATTTTCAAAATATACGTTTCTTTTACAGTTAAGATTTCAAATTTGGAATTAAGAAATAATAATAATAATCTAAACAAGAATTTTGATACCGAAATAATAATAATAATAATTTGAATGATTTGAATAAATATGGATTAACTATTGTTTATAATAAATCAAAAGGGGTGGAATAATTACAGCTTCACAACTAAACTGGTAGAGGCCCGATTTTTTCAGGTGTTGTACTCTCACTATGTTGGTTGACCTTAACATATTTCCTAAACTGTATCTATTAACCGGGGCTAAGGTGATGTTGTGGTCTTTGAATATTTTCTTGAATTTTTTGTCCATTATTGGGTGGTAGGTGATTTTCCTGTATGTAGACTTCTGCTCTTTTTCCGGTTTTAGTGTAGTCAGATCTGCAATTTGTTTTTGCCTATGATATTTTCTCAATTTTTTGTCGACCAGTTCTTTGTGGAATCCATTTAGTTGTGCTGTATTAATAATTGTTTCATATTCCTTCTTGTGTTCCTCTTTGCTGAGTGGTAAATTCACTAATCTATAAGTTAAGCTGTTTAGTACTGCATGTTTGTGATTGATAGGGTTGAAACTATTGGCTTTTATGTAGTCGACAAAAAATTGAGAAAATATCATAGGCAAAAACAAATTGCAGATCTGACTACACTAAAACCGGAAAAAGAGCAGAAGTCAACATACAGGAAAATCACCTACCACCCAATAATGGACAAAAAATTCAAGAAAATATTCAAAGACCACAACATCACCTTAGCCCCGGTTAATAGGTACAGTTTAGGAAATATGCTAAGGTCAACCAACATAGAGAGAGTACAACACCTGAAAAAATCGGGCATCTACCAGTTTAGTTGCAAAAACTGTCCACAAAAATACATAGGCAAAACAAAAAGAAATATAGAGACCAGGATGAAAGAACACCAAAGACACGTCAAATATGCACAAATTGAAAAGTCCGCAGTAGCAGCCCATGCCTGGAACATGAACCATGAAGTTGAACAGGAACCTAAGTTGGTTAAGTGCACCCACGGACATAGTGAACTGACTGTCTGGGAGAAGATATTTATCCAAAAGAATGCAGATAACCTAATGAACTTTGAAATACCAACGGAAGATGACCTGGTCAGGAAGTTCATAGGACGTCCGCGGGAGGGTGCCCATACAACACAAACATCAGTCGGAGTACGTTGAAAATGGGGTAAAGTTATAATCCCAAAACCGGTCCAGGTTAGTACAAATATTTAGTGAAGTTCAGTGCATAAAGTCTCCACTCATATGCTTACATATTTAATAACTTCACTGTGTAAACTTCCTTCATTAATTAAATAATGCAAATTAGGCATCAGGATAACAAAACAGATAGGCTAAATAAAAATAATAAAAAAATATAAAAAAATTTAAAAACCTACCTTACTGTTAGAGGAAATTAAGTTATATTATTTCAATAAGGATTTTTTCATTTGTTTTATTCATTCACATTTCACACTGTGCGGTCATATCACAAAAATATGTATTCATGAAACTACAGAATATTGTTTCTGTTGAACATTAGATGAGAATATTTGAGGAGAAAAAGTCCTCTGACACTGGGATTTGAATCCATGACCTTTGGTTTTCCATGCCAATGCTCTACCATACTGTCATACAGTAGAAAGATTCCATCTGGCACTGTGAATCGAACTCTAGCTAGCCATGTGGGTAGAACATTGGCACGGAAAGTCGAAGGTCATGGGTTTGAAACACAGTGTCAGAGAAATTTTTCTCCTGAAATAAGCTTATAATTCAAACAATATTCTGTGGTTTCATGAATACATATTATCTAAGTTACATCTTAAATGTTACTGTACAATAACAGTAAAAACCCATTCACAAAATCACTAAATTAGTAAGTTATGCTCACAATACTGTTCATGATGTAAATGTCTTTCAGTGAGATAGACCATTAAAGGTAATTAGTCATAGGAGACTGATTCCATCTAGTGCTGTGAATCGAACTCTGGCTAGCTCAGTTGGTAGAGTAACAGCATGGAAAGCTGAAGGTTGTGAGTTTCAATACCAGTGACACAGGAATTTTTCTCCTAAAATATTATCATAGGCCTATCACTTCTTAGAATCTGTAATACTGATGAGTCATAGTAAGTACATATCCAATCTGGCATAGACCTATGCCTTTGTGACTGTAATTCCTCTGCACAGCAGTACACCTAGCATTATTAGTGGAGACAGTTGTAGAATCTGGCCTACATCAAACTGCCAACTCTTTGTGCATTTTGTTTACTTAGCTTGAATAAGAACTTGAACACACTCATTATCCATGCAATATTTCAAAATTTCATTTCTATATTCCATAGTAATTACTGATATATTCATTAAGAGATTCTTGCTCACAGCCCATTGTTTTAGGAAGTTGAAATAATCTTTCTACACACAACATAAATTATTATGCCTACCTGTGTAATGATTCTGGCTCAATAATGAAGTCTTTTTTATGGAACTGATGTACTTTTTGAGGTAAGCAAAAACTGACTTCTATCCACCTGTTCACTCGAACATGCACCAGTCCTGTCGAGACCAGGTCATCATAGACTGACTTCAAGTTTCGTGCTAAAGTACTGCGTTTCAGAATGAGATCAAATGGTGAATCTGAGTCATCCCCTTGCTCCTCCTCAGGCCTGTAAATATTTCCAAAGAGAGAAAAAAAGTGTTATAAAGTGCTCTGGATACGGTCAACTTTAAAATACTGTTAGCGGCAGCAAGAATTGGCTTCTTAGTAATTATACATAGAACTTATACACGCCTAAAAAAAACTTAAATGTTGGAGGGGCAGAAAGTACCATGTCCTTCCCAAAGTCGGCACCTATGGCCCTGAATAAGCATCCTTCTATACACATTCTAAAGGATTAACTATGAATCCACACATTTCAATAATAAGTTAGGTGACAATACTGCAACCAGACTTGCACAGCTTAACACTGAGACTGTTGCTTCCTGGGCACCTTATGTTAACTTGATATAGCCTAAATAACAAATCTCGCTCAGCTAAGCTCAGCAGTTTAGATATAGGGACAAGATGGGTATCTGGTTACTATAAATTAAGAGTATGAAACTCAATCAGGGACAAGTCAGACAATTTAAATATTGCATTTTTTCTCCCCAAATTAATACTACTGGCATTCCCAGCACAAAATCTACTATTGTAATATTACACACTGATCATTATCAATTTAAAGCACGATATGATGAAAACAAATAATAACAGGACTTCACGTGTTTACATAAAATATGGTACACTATGATCCGTACATGATGAATATTAACCATGCTAACCTATTCTATGGTCTATCTGCAGAGCAAATAATATTCATGGCAATCTCTTCTGAAGATGATGATGAAGCATCTCTCCCAGAATTACTATATTAAAATCAACTACCAAAATCGTCAATTCCCCCTCCTTCATTGGACTGGTGTATCTGATTGGCTGGCACAATCTGATGAGAAGGGAGAATTGGGATTTTCCATGAATTTTCAGTACTTTGGGAGAGTTCGACATTTATTCATTTATTTAGTGTTTTGTTGTACAGAATATTAAAGACAATGTTCTTTTAGAATTGTGAGCTTTAGGGATGCTCAACACGTATTCATTGCAGACTTGGGGATACCTACCTCTTTGTATAAGTTTCGAGTGCTGAATAGGGTTTTGTTTTAACCTAAGTTGCTCCATGCCTTTACACTATATCTGTGTTATACTTTAAATGATGTACATGGGTAGGCCTACACTACTGTCTAAGGCATTAATTTTAATAAATTAAAAGTATAACATTTTTTAAAATTAGTTTTAATATTAATAGTAATAAATTAGTTTTAATATTGCATAATTGCTTTAATTAATAGCATGCATTATTGAAACGGTATCAACACTCAGGCCAATGAAACTCAATCACACTCCCTGTATACTCTCCTCTGTCGTGATTCATCAACATGACATTAAGTTACCTAACTGTAAATTAGATATATGCCATCCTCACTCCGAGCTATCACACATACAAATCTCTAGCATATTCCACTCTAAACATAGATTGTGTATTAAATGAACTTTTGTGCTTCAAGGATGCATGAACACAAATCACAAACTATGCAAAACTTCATTGGAACTGTTTTTGGAGGTAAAGGGCGTAGTCCAGTAGGGTTTGACATTTCCAATGCTTGCTGGACGCAGTCACTGGCAAAACGTTGGGAATGTCAAATCACACTGGACCACAGTCTTTAAGCCCAGAAAACTGTTCCAATGATTCCAATGCTGGCCATGAAAACCTAAGCTGTTATATGCAAAACTTGCCAAAAAATGTCACAAAACTACAATACTACTTCATGAAGACAGAAAATTCCTCAGAAAACAATGTTACGGTAACTCACTGAAAGCTTGGGACCAATTTGGGGCTGGTACATTTACCATTTCATTAAAAGATACTGGATGATTAAACTAGGCATGTAACATTAATGCTACAAAGTGTTGTTCATAATAGCAACCTTAACACCCTGTGTTATGACATAACTTATCACCTGAGGGAATTAGTTTACTGCTAATCTACTGTTTTTAAATATGAAATTGAACACAAGTTCGAATGTGGATTGACGTAGGCCTATGCTCAGGTTAGCATGCATTTGTATGGACACAAATATTTAAGTTTGGGAACTGATTTAGATAAAAACAATTACAAGAAGTTCTTGTTGATGCCGACATAAGAACACAACAAATTATATGTCATTTATGTCTAGTACATTCAAAAACACATGTTAGGGATGCTAATTTTAGATCTGCAGTTAAATTTGATAAGCCCAGTTCTGCATCATAAAAATATCTAAGCAGCAATTGCAGCCATCAATTTAGGTATCTAAGGAATAGCAGGTTTTCTATATCTACAAATGCCAAAAAATGACATCCCAAAAACTGGGATGTTATTCAGAAAATAAACTTCGCTAAAAGTGAAAAATCCAAAGATAAGTTAATTAGTGTCATTCTCTTTGGTTTCATTATTAAAGACAACTAAAATACTGTATTTCTGATTGTGAGAAATAATAGCCTGTAATTATGGTAGATTAGGAGAAATCTAAAAGTTATAATGACATACATGACGTGATAGAAAATTAGATTGAAGAAACCCCCTATTACTCTTGAAAAGAAGACTGACACAATGCTTTAAGAGATTTACCATACCCAATTTCAATCAGGAACAAAGATCTTCTTCACACGCTACTGGAGGAGGAAGTGGAAGAATACTGTGAAAGGAACAAATTGCCTTATCATCTCCTAATAACAAATGAGCGTCCATTGCTACAGATGGGAGAGAAGATAGTTCTGACACCACCATCAATGTGGATCTTGCTGATCACCATATTATTAATCAGAATGGGGGTAACGCTACTGCTGGCTTCAGAAGCTATGCTTAGCTTATGACTAGGGACTGGATTTTAAGGTTTTAACCTTTTTTCCCCAGCTTCCTAATCAGAACATTTTAATGTACTTTTCCTTTTCATGCCCCTTGCTTCTGAATATATGAATCTTATAGAACCTAAATCGGACTGAAGGGCCTAAAAGGGGCTAAGGAGGACTTTTGTTGTAAAACTATGGGCTAAAGAGGACTTTTGCAGAAAGACATTCATGTATTTTCCTCTGCATTATTGGAAAATCTATTTAAAAATCATGATTTTTAAATAGATTTGCCAATAACGCAGAGGAAAATAAATTACGTGAATTTGTGCATTTTAAGAAAAGACATAATCAAAATAAATTTATACAACGCACTGAAATTAACAATGTATGAAACTTGAGCCGTCTGCAATACTTTGAAACCTGCAAATAATCCATTGTCATTTCAACTTTAAAATAACAAATTGCGATCAATGACAGAGAAGGAACAAATTCCAGACACTCGAGTCTACTTATTTTTGTAGATCGGAAGTGAATTGAGTGATGTATTGAATAACTGTAACATTAAAGAGTACATATCTCAATTGTTTATGCTATTTTTTGAGTGCCGATATACATATATAGAATATAACTGTGTCAAAATTGTAACACAATTTTCGCTGTTAATATTAGTGTTCATTATGTTTTATAAAGATGGCTAAAATCATTTGTTTAAAGCCTAAAAAGGGCTATTCCATGAAAATAAAAGGCTAAAATACCTTTTATAAGAGCCCAAAATTCGAGCCCTACTTTTGACATGAGAACAGTGTTACATAGCCTATTTAAAATCTGGGGAAATCCTTATAAAGAGATAAGTTAGATATGAAAAATAGGGAACCAGATCATAGCTCCGATAAGCAATGTTAGCACAAACCACCTCTCATACAAGGTGTAGACTATAGTCCAGTCAATGAATGCCGAAAAGGGGTGTGTAGAGGACATGGAAGGGGGGAGAATTTTTTTCTTCAGGAATGTGTTGGGGTAGTTAGGAGGTAAACATACTAAAAGTCCCCACCCCTAGCCCTTCCGCTTCAGGGGTGGAAGGGGGTGGAAAAGGCACTTTTTTTGGTTTTTTGCTTATAACTTGAAAAAGGTGAGTCATAGTGAAAATCTATTTATATACTAAATTAAAGCTGATAAAATTCCCTACAAATTGTTTTATATGCATTGTTGTCGTATCTAAAACTGTTTTCGAGATACAAGCTCTTGAATATCGCCGATTTTCCGAAAATTTAAATTTACCTCATGTTTTTTGTTACATTTGTCCCTCTAACTCCTCAGCCTTTCGGTTTACAGCAAAGTTGTCAGGAAAAGAGTTGTAGAGCATTAAATTGTCTTTAAATACATATATAGATATTTAATGTATCTTCAACAAGACAAAAGTTACTAATTTGAAATTCTGGGGTCAATTTTGTGATTTCTCAAGAATATTGCACAATTGTTATTTCCCAATTCAACAGATACAGATATATATATATATATATATATATATATATATATATATATATATATATATATATATAAACATATATACATACGTATACATATATATACATATTATATATTTTAATAAAGTTCCGCCTTAACCCTTAACATAAAACTTAACTTATCTGGATCCACTCAAAATCGGCTTTTATAAGATATCAAGTTGTCACGCAAAGACAAGGCACTCCCTATTTCCTCTGTTACTTCATCCATCAATATCCATGACGAAAATGTTTCAGTAGACCCTTTCCTACTCTTCCAAAGGATTTCCATTAGCAAAAAAAGTGATGAAGACTTGAAGGATTATTTACGATACGAATTGGCTCCATTTCCCTTAGCCCTCTTCAATGAAGGTGGTATGAGAAAAACCAACAAATCTGTCCTGTACAAACTGTTTGAATCAACTGACGAGGCCGTACATTTACCAAACTTTGATGTAGTTATTGATGGGGGATTTCTCATACATAAAGTAATCTGGCAAAAAGGATCCTCAGTCTCCGCAATTTGTGATGGATACGTCAAATTCGTCAAGACCCACTACCCCGGGAGGAGATGCACTGTAGTGTTCGATGGATACAGCAACTCACCAAGCAGGCGACCGAACAAGGAAGACGCTACCGAATGAGAAAGTCGGTAGACATCAGTTTCAATCTCGACACCGAAATAACAGTGAATGAAGAACTGTTCCTCTCCAATACGCACAATAAAGACAGACTGATCAACCTACTGAGGTCTAAACTTGAGGAAAACGGCATCGCAACCCATCAAGCATCAGGCGATGCTGATGTACTGATTGTAAGTACAGCTGTTGAACAACCAACTAGAGAAACAACTAATGTCTGTATCTGAAGATGTTGATCTCGCATTGCTACTTACTGCAAATACCCCACCCGATCACAATATTTTACTTATGAAACCAGGGAGAGGAAAAGTTGTAACCAATGTTTACTCCACCCGCCAAATGCAGCAGCTTGGTCTGAAAAAAATTCTGTTCCTGCATGCTTTTACTGGCTGCGATTCAACGTCAACAACATTCCGAAAGAGTAAACTTGGTTTTGTCAAACTCTACCAAAAGCACCGAGATATTCGCAGAGCAGCCGAAGTATTTTACAACCCTTCCTCCTCACAAGTTCATTTGGACGAACGTGCATGCTAAGATGGTATGGCTCCCCAGCAAAGGAGTGCTCCCTTAACACCTACCGTTACCATTCATTTCTAAAATCGATGACCAATGTAAAACCTGATCTCTCGTAACTTCCACCAAGCGAGGGGGCAACGAAAGAACACGCCTTTCGGACATACCACCAAGTGCAGCTCTGGTTAGGAAACCAATTACCCCCAGAGTTATGGGGTTGGGAACGCAACGGAAATCATCTTGATCCAGTGCCGACCAAAGACCCAGCAGCACCACAAGAAATTTTAAGCAAGATTTTTTGAAAATGCACCAAGGATTGTAGCAGTCTTAATGCGGCTGCAAGAAAGTTTCGTTAAACTGTTCCCCTTTATGCCAAAACTGCCAGGGGAACTGTTTGAACAAGGCACCTTTAATGGACAAAGACGGCGATGAGGAAGAAATGGAGCCCATCCAAACATCCCCTGCAGACGCTGAATCCGATATCAAAAATGTGATGGAAGATAACGAAGATTCTCAGCTCCTGCTACATTCAGTTGTGGAGATGCAGCCAGAAGCCGGACTTTCTCGTCCCAAGAGAGCAAGGACAACATTAGTGTCTCGAAAATACTGTATTTCCTTAATATTCGTAGTAAATGCACATTGATTTATTTGTTTAATATATGCAATTTTTGTGTATTACTGTTCGTTACTATACAATCACCTTCTTCAACGATTTTAAAATTTTATACTTTTAAAATCTGGAATTTCTTTCTAGTATTCTTCTTTCGAAATTAAACTATTTAAAAATTGTTAGAACTGTATAATTTGCCCATTCCTAATTATCATTACGAACTTTTGGTAGAATTTAGACCTATCTCTACAGAGATGAAAGCGGTTTCTTGGAACACACACATATGTTAATATATATAGTATGTATAGTGTGTGTATATATATATATATGTATATATATGTATATATATGTATATAACTTATATGTATATACATATCTTGAATTAGGAAATAACAAATGTAACATTTTCTTGAAAATCACAAAATTTACCCCAAAATTTCAAATTACCATAACTTTTGTATTGTTGAAGATAAATTAAATATCTATATACCCATTTAAAGAAAATTTAATGCTCTACAACTATTTTCCTGACGATTTTTCTGTGAAACGAAAGGATGAGGAGTTAGAAGGACAAAGTTAGCAAAAAACATGAGAAAAAATAAAGTTTTCGGAAAATTGGCGATTTTCAAGAGCTTATATCTCGAAAACAGTTTGAGATACGACAACAATGCATATAAACAAACTTGTAGCAAATTTTATCAGCTTTAATTTAGTATATAAAAAGATTTTCACTAGGACTCACCTTTTTCAAGTTATAAGCAAAAAACCCCAAAAAGTGCCTTTTCCACCCCCTTCCACCCCTGAAGCGGAAGGGCTAGGGGTGGGGACTTTTAGTATGTTTACGTCATAACTACCCCCAACACATTCATGAAGAAAAAAATTCTCCCCCCTTCCATGTCCTCTACAACCCCTTCGTTGACTGGACTACTAGGCCTATAAGACACAAGCTGAACTGAATATATTTAAAAAATTCCTTTTGATATAAAAGCATTAGGTCTACTTAACAGAAGGCCTACTCAATTGATAGACATGCATGGGTGTAAATTCCAGCTTGAAAGGTAATTCCATCCTTCAGAGAACAGCCAGCATCACCCATTACACAAAACAATGAACACAATCAAGAACAGTACCGTAATTTATGATATGGACCATGGCTGTCACATCTCTAAAGGCATCTTTAATGGCAGTTGCTCCAGGCAAGCTGTTAGATATATTCACAACGATATCTTCTGGGTTGGCTTGTGCTAATGATGCAAGTAAAAGAGTACCGGTATGCCACATTAGGCCTGCATATTTGTTTGTTGATCTACATCCAACATCAGTACTCAAGCAAATACAATGGTACCTATGACCTGCAGAGAGATCTCAGCGAGACCTATTTACCTACCAATGCATGAGGATGTTAACATGGGGAAAACATGTAGCAAAGCTCACGAGTTCTCCAAAAGAAAAGTATGGATGGACTGCATGAATGCAGCTTTTCAAAAAATACCTGATTCATTAACAGGAAGAGAAGGGTTCCATGTCAGGATATATCACTGCCAAAGCAGTTAAGGATTCCATGACTGTAAAAGGAAACTGGAAAGGCAACAATATAACAATTTCAAAACCTTCTACGGAACAGCTGTTCCCGATCATATGACTAGTAAGTATGTTTTTACTTATAAGTGCCCAAAAATCATGTAATCTGATTAAGAAGCAAAAGAATAATTTCATGCTGACAAGAAGTTTCTAAACCTTCCTAGTAACACCCAACTCTGGCATATGCCTTTTTATGAACTGAGGACCTGTAACATTTAGGCTATGGAGCCAATCCATAGTGACGGGTGTGACATTTGGACAGATTTCATTACACTTATTTCTTTCTACCTCTGAACCATATTGCAGGAATGTCATCAAAGTTTTTTGTGTTAACATACCAACCCATTGGAAGTACAAAATGTGATCTAATGTTTTTTTCAAGGCTGTATGCTTGAGCTGGAAAATATATTGTGCATGTGACGGGTGTGACCATAATTGGACAAAGGTTTTTTCTTATGTAGGTTTAATTGAAATTTCTGTGAATTGATTAGCTTCACTATATTTATACAAGTAAGAATCAGCTTGAAAAATTTTATGTCATAACCGGGATTTGAACACGGATCTTCAGCTTAACGCGCTGATGCTCTACCATTGAGCTACCATGACAACATGCCAGTATGACATCAGCTGGAATCAGTTGAGGAATTTGATGTCAATGGTAGAGCATCAGCGCGTTAAGCTGAAGATCCGTGTTCAAATCCCGGTTATGACATAAAATTTTTCAAGCTGATTCTTACTTGTATTAATATCCCAGACATTGATTTAATGTCTATTTCCTTTCCCTCCACTTAATTAATAGTATATAAATAATAACTTGGCTTCGAAGTACCTACAAATGTAGGACGCCATTGGATGTGTGTTCTCAACGGAGAAACCTCCTTTGGTCTGCCTTGTCTCTGAATCAGTTGAGGAATTTGATGTCATACTGGCATGTTGTCATGGTAGCTCAATGGTAGAGCATCAGCGCGTTAAGCTGAAGATCCGTGTTCAAATCCCGGTTATGACATAACATTTTTCAAGCTGATTCTTACTTGTATTAATATCCCAGACATTGATTTAATGTCTATTTCCTTTCCCTCCACTTAATTAATAGTATATAAATAATAACTTGGCTTCAAAGTACCTACAAATGTAGGACGCCATTGGATGTGTGTTCTCAACGGAGAAACCTCCTTTGGTCTGCCTTGTCTCCTGAATCAGTTGAGGAATTTGATGTCATACTGGCATGTTGTCATGGTAGCTCAATGGTAGAGCATCAGCGCGTTAAGCTGAAGATCCGTGTTCAAATCCCGGTTATGACATAAAATTTTTCAAGCTGATTCTTACTTGTATTAATATCCCAGACATTGATTTAATGTCTATTTCCTTTCCCTCCACTTAATTAATAGTATATAAATAATAACTTGGCTTCAAAGTACCTACAAATGTAGGACGCCATTGGATGTGTGTTCTCAACGGAGAAACCTCCTTTGGTCTGCCTTGTCTCCTGAATCAGTTGAGGAATTTGATGTCATACTGGCATGTTGTCATGGTAGCTCAATGGTAGAGCATCAGCGCGTTAAGCTGAAGATCCGTGTTCAAATCCCGGTTATGACATAAAATTTTTCAAGCTGATTCTTACTTGTATTAATATCCCAGACATTGATTTAATGTCTATTTCCTTTCCCTCCACTTAATTCACTATATTTGTTTTATTTTTTCAAGTAAGAGGACTGATAAACATAGCCTACTGAAATGCATAATTAGATTTGACAAAAATATTTATATAGTTATTGAAAATTTACTTTATCAGTGTAACGGGTGTGACGTGACGGGTGTGACATGTCGGATGTGACAACATCAACTTATAACCGAGACTTAAACTAAACTAAACTCTGTAACTGGAGGGACTTGGCCTACCACCCGACCGCTGCATCATCTACCGTAGGCAGATGGTAGGATTGGGGGGCATGTGGTCAGCATGCTGACACCCACGGCCATTAATGGTGGTTTTCATGACCGGAGACGCTACTTCTCTATCAAGTAGCTCCTCAATTTGAATCACGAGGTTGAATGCACCCCTCCCTACCTCAGAAAAATTCGAGGAGGTACCGGGGATCGAGCCCAGGTCGATGGATCTGTAATCTGCAACGCTAACCACACTTTGCACCTTCTGCCTCTGTACCATTTTGAATGAATTTCATGAAAATTTTTTGTGATAATATACCAATCCTGGGGAATCCCAACACATGATCTCAGCATAAAAAAGAATTCCCTTGTTAGTCTTTTTTCCACTCTGTCCATATTTTTAACAGGCTTGTGTAAAGTTGTGAAGTGAAATGTTCCTCCGGTACTAGTTAGGCAGTTTTCGTTGTCCTCTACTCTAAAATCCTGGACTACTTGGAAGCCTGAGCTCTTCACAAACTTTTACTGAATTGATGTGGATCTGGTTATTCTTGTCACCAGGACATTTTTGTTGTCTCTCATACAAAAATAATATTGTGTAGCTATATTTAGATTGGCTGATTGTTTTTCTATCTGTTCTCCTTCATTTGTTTCCATGTGGGCCTACTCATTTCATCGGTTGTTAGAGGTGTAGCTATATTTAGATTGGCTGATTGTTTTTCTATCTGTTCTCCTTCATTTGTTTCCATGTGGGCCTACTCATTTCATCGGTTGTTAGAGGTATTGTCTGTCTGAATTTGTTAGCAGTTCTAAGATACACAGTTACCAGTACAGAAATCAGGCACAGAATTAATTAGGCTATCACTTCTCACTTAGTTTATTGGGGTACAATGTCATGCTGCTGGTTGAGGCACTGTTCTACAAACCGGAAGGGCACAGGTTCAATTCCTGATGAGGTTTTTGAAATTTTTCAATTGGCCTAATCCTTCTGCTGGCACTATGACCCTGAAGTCAACTCATCCTCTAACAGAAATGGGTACCAGAAGCAATTTTGGGGTAAAGGCAGCCAGTGCATAAGACTGACAACCTTACCACCTTCATGTGCTAAAAGTCTAAAAATGTTGAAGGTTGAACGTTTGAACCCTAAAAGCCTTCATGGCCTCTATAGGGGATCACTAGATCTTTACCTCACTCCTTTACCAACATTAAAACATTTGTGACATTTCCACTGGTCACCTACGTCATCCATAGCCAAAGCTGGTACATCGTAGTTTCTTCGTCTTGCAAAGAAGTTCTGTTCTCTACCACGGAAGTCCAAGAGCCATTTTAAAGATTGTATTAATGCAAACATATGATTTATTCAACATCTGCATGAAATAATCACTATAGGCCTACAAAAGCTGCAAAAGGCATTTTACATAAATGTCACACCCGTCACACAACATATGTCACACCCGTCACACCCGTCACATCAAATTAAGCCAAAATAGTAGGGATTTCAAAATTATATTTTAGGTGTGTCTTCTGTATTGAAATATCTTAACTTTTACCAAGTTTCCATTTTATACAATGATTACTTGACTTTCTACCCAAACTATTACATGTTTTTAGTGACGGGTGTGACAAGGATACGTTGAAAATTGATTTGATGAATATCTTCACTTTAACTGATCTTAAAAATTTGTTTTATAATGACAAAATCTTCACTTATTTGTGCTTTCATGGGTGAAATTAAAAATTGCAGCAAATCTACTGATTCCATGAGTATAATGCAGTACTAGCCAACATGTTAAATTATAAATTTCAGTCAACGAAAAAAATACACATTTCAGCAGTTGTTATTATATAGATACCTTTAATTTAATAGAATTGTGAATCTATTTTCAAATTCTACAGTCTTTTCCCTTTACTTTGATATATAACATGTCTATGTCACGTAAAAAAAAGATGTAACCACCTTTGTCCACTTTCACATGGATTGGCTCTATGGGAGAATGCCGAATCCCAATCTACCATACAGGACAATGGTACTTCAGCCCAAATTCTGTTTCAACAATAAATAAAAGAAACTACGGTAACTTTTATTATTTGTAATAGAATCAGTATCTAAGAAAGCGTTCTCAAATATATTGTTGCATGAACTTTAACAATGAGTCCTTACAGGAAGGTCTTTAAAGATTATTATGCTTCCCTGATCCCCTCCTTAGTAGGCCTATTTTAATCATAAAAAACTGCATGGTGCTACTTCCATGAAGGGAATATGCCTATCACTTATTGAGTGTGGTCGAGAGGTCGCGCACGGTCCATTTCAGGGCCAGCACACCTGCAGGACGAAATGGAACACCTATACAGCACCTTGCAGGCCAATGGTTATAAAGAACACAAGATCCAACGAGCCGTGTGACCAAGAAATAATAGTCGTCCTCATTAGCGGGAATGGCCTACCTCCCTTACATTAAAGGCATCACTGACCGCATCGGTAGAATGCTAAAAACCCACAATATTGGAACCATTTACAAACCTACCAAAAGATTGGAACAGGACATTCGGGACCCCCTCACATTCGCAGGAGTCTACAGAATTCCCTGCAGCTGTGGAAAAGTATACATCAGCACTCCAAAACGCAACATTTCAACTCTCATCAAGGAACATAAAAGACATTGCCGACTCTACCAGCCAGAAAAATCAGCCATAGTAGAGCATGCTCTTTTCGAGGAGGAAAACCACGACATTATGTACAGTGAAACACAGGTCCTTTCTACTAATGTACAGTATTACCCGAGACTAAACAGAGAGACTAATGAAATCTTTAAACACCATAACAACCTTAATAGAAACGAGGAATGCCTAAGAATCAGCAAGTTTTGGCACCCGATATTACGGGAAATAGCAGTACTGCCGCCCAAGATGGGCCTCGCTGGCAACCACCACTCACTCCAGAACCAGGGTATAAATAGGCCTACCAGTGCCCAACAGCTCAGAACGCAGTCTGCAGCTTGAGCTCAGAAGAAGACATTGCTCCAGTCGACGCTTGAGTAGCCTCTGAGGATGCCTGCCATAGTAGCGGACTAAATGTCAGGTACCAGCAACCTTGGACCACGGCCTAACAGTCCGGAAGTTTTCAAATCTTATTTAACCCTTTATCTGGCAGACGAAATGAAAATTTATGCCCACTGGATAGGCAATGTTGCTCTCAGGCAACATGGTATATCACAAGTCTAATGGTTATTACCCAGCAATTATACTTCCTATTTGGCAATGGTGCCTACAGGCAACAGCTACAATATCCCAGGTAACATCTAGGCCTACCCAAGGCTTGTAAACTACAGAGGTAGCGTATTCCGGCGAGTTTATAGGATAGGGGGTTGCGGCGAGCAGGCGAGTGTGTGACATCACTAGATTCCAAATCTCGCAATTCCCAGTTTTTACTCAGTTTAGAAAATCTTACACCGCGTGATTAAACTCGTAACCTTTAATTAACCCTTTGTTGGATTCCTGTGAAATTTATACAGAAATAATCTACACACATCAGCCCTACTGATGGTTAAAACAGAGTCTTAAAAAAGCGGACACAAATGTTTTTATTTCATTTTATAAACATCACCCGTTACACAAAATTCATGGAGGGAGAAGCAAATTTCACTATGCGACAATTTTTTGTATTTTTGTGTCCCGAAAAAACTTCAAGCGAGAAAGTTTTAGTGAAATAATTGAATTTTAATACAAATGAAGTTCCAGCCCCATATCTCGAATGGTTTACGAGTAATTGAGTGGTAATTATTCCGGGCGCTTCCAGCTGTCTGAATGATTTGGCGCTTCGAGCAGGACAGTAGAGAGCATGGTGCCGCTGACAAGGCTTTTGTAGCTACTGATCTCGGCCGCTTGACCGTAGTCTTTTAGGATAGAGATTACCAATACATATTGTTTTTAATAGTACAATTAGAAAGTGCTTTAGAATGTGCAGATAACTGAACCATTATGCCGGGCCAGAGATGTGCTGCGGCAGTGTGTAACAGTAATTTCTCAGATTGCAAGAAGCTTGACTATAACATTTCGTTCCACGTCTTTCCAAAAATCAAAGATGTTCACAAGCGATGGATTGTTGCTTCCGAAGAAATGATTCTTGGAATCCTGATACAAGTAGAGTTTGTTCCTTGCACTTCACGGAGCAGGATTACGAAAGGGATTTCAAAGCTGAACTGATGAATTTCCCAAGGGAAAAAAAACTAAGAGAAAAGGGTAAATAATATTCCTATTATTTACTATTATTATTTACTAATATTATTATTTACTAATATTACTATTACCACTCTATTATACTATTCTTATTAGTATTATTATTGTAATTGTTATTAATCATATTTACATGGGGTTTTAGGACTACAGAACTTTGTTTGGCTTTATATGCGCAGCTATGTCGGGATGCCTAAATAAAAAGGTACCTCCGAAGAATATCATTATTGAACATTAATTCTTTAATTGCACTGGAAAGCGTATTTTTACTGAGGAATGGAAATTAGTCTGCAGCAAGGCAATATTTGGCGCTTCTTCTGAACGAAATTATTGAAGATTAGTATTCACAGCTCTCGGTAGATCACGGAGTAAAGGGCCCATGGATTTAACCAGGCTAAATTATATTTTATTAAATTTTTTGCGACTATTATTCACTTATATTGGGGTCATTCCATGAGAAATCAACCAGTGCTCTGAACCTTACCATTTCAGATTTTGATAATTTTTGGTACACTTGTTGTACCCATAGAACAGATGAAAAATACAAAATTTTAAATTTTTTGGGCTATTAGTTTTTGAGTAATAGCCATTAAAAAACGTAAAAAATCGTATTTTTTGCAAAATTTCGATACAGTAAAACTGCGATAACTTAAAAAGTATTAGGCCTAGAGAGCTCAAACTTGTTTTATTCTCTTCAGATTTTAATGGGCTTTAACCTGATATATAACATGACTGTCTTTCATCAACTTACATTTTTTTGGAACAAGTTAAAAAATATATTTTTGAAAATCTCAAAAACACCCCTTTTAATTTTTTTTTTTTAAATATATGTTATTTGTATACTAATAGGCTACCTATATACCAAGTTTCATAATGGACTTACAATGGACTCAGCTAAAAAAAAAATAAAGTCTTCATAGTGCTTAAGCCAAATTTACTGATAAATGTCACCCAAGACTGCGCATTTAATATTAAGTTTTTAAATACGAATAACATCAATGTTTTATAACTGAATAATGAGAATGTATACATATTTAACTTAATAAGCCATTAAAATGGTTTATTAATATAACACTTTTTTTCTAAGTTTTAATGTGTTTGTAAGAATAGCTATAGTTTTTTTATTTTTGTATGTTTCGCCTACACTGTGAACACTAACACCACCAAGAAGAGATAACAAATGAGTGCTCAATTAAAAAAAGTGAGCCAGAGCCTGTGCTTCTCACAGCATGTGAGTCAGAGCTTTCCTGACACAGCATGTGAGTCAGATTTCCTGTCACACCCTGTGAGTCAGCTCTTTCCTGTCATAACATGTTCATTCCACTTGGCTCTCTTGTTTTTCCCAGTCAGTTGCTGTTAGGATTGTGAACTGTATGGTTGTCTACATATTCATAATGTGTTAAAAATTATTTTAAAGGTTCATGTGCTTAAAAGATAATGTAATTTTTCAACTAAATTGTTTTCGTGTATATATTGAAGAGTTGATACTTCCTTCAAAGTGTTAAGACTGTTATTTATTTAGTTAACTATTATTAGCTTTTGTTATGAAGCTAAATATTTCTTTTTAATTCCTAAAAATGGCAAACAAACAGCAAAAAAAAAAACTGGTGTATTTATAATGTTAAATGTTGTAACCCATATAAGGAACAAAAACATCCAAAAACGGAGAAAAAATATCTGAGAAATGTGACAGAAAGTATGTGCTCTTTAAATGTGAACATTAAAATGGGTATGAAAATATGTAACAAATGTAGGCAAGAAGTGTATAGTGAACTTAAAATACCAGAACAGGTAGATGATAATGTAGCTGGTACAAGCCAAAAGGATGACATTGTTGACGAATCATTTACTGACCCAGGAACATCAATAGATTACTTGAATAAATCACTGGAACTTATTGGTGAATCCCCAATAAAAAAGAAAAAACTTGTTGTAGAAAGTTATTCCACAAAAAAGATTGAGAAAATAGTGACAAGCTTGGAAAACCAATTAGTTTCTTCTAAGAACGAAAACGAAGAAGAAAACAAAGAAGAAAAATGTGAGTCTGAAATTATTGAACAATTGAAAAAAAAATTTGCCCAAACAACTAAGCAAAGTGAAAAAATGACTATTTTATCAGTGTTACCCCAAAGTTGGACCTGTAAAAAAATTGAAGAAGAGTTTGGTGTCACTAATTATATGGCTCGAGCTGTAAAAAAATTAGTATATGAAAAGGGAGTTCTTTCAACCACGAATCCAAAGCCTGGCAAAACATTAAGTGAAGATACTGCACAGGTTGTTAAAGATTTTTATCAAGAGGATTATGCCTGGTAAGAAAGATTGTGTTACAATCAGGAATAAGGGATTGAAAATTCAAGTGCAGAAGCGTTTAGTTTCAGCTAACCTAAATGAAATTTATCAAGCTTTTAAAGAAAAACATCCAACTCAACGAAATGGCTTCTCAAAATTTTGTGAGTTAAGACCTAAAAATTGTATTTTAGCTGGTAAAAGCGGAACTCACACAGTATGTGTGTGTACTGTGCATCAAAATGTGAAATTGATGATAGCTGGTTCAGGGATACAAAATTTTAATTTGGATGGATCACCTCTTAAAACATATCACACTTTCCTAGCAAAAATTATGTGTAACCCTCCGGCCCCTCAATGTTACATGAATGAATGCAGCAAGTGTCCAGGGACAACATACCTGAAAGAAGCATTGGCTGAGATATTTCAAAACGAGGTAATTGATGAGGTAACATTCAAGCAATGGGTGACAGTAGACAGATGTATGATGGAAACAGTTGTGAAAGAAATTGATGATTTCATAGAAGATTTTATGGAAAGTCTCTTAAAACTGAAAACTCATTCATTTATTGCATTACAACAGAAAGATTACTTCTTAGAATGTAAGGAAAACCTGGTGGAAGGTGAGATTATCATTAACTGTGACTTTGCAGAAAATTATTCATTTGTATTGCAGGACGAAGTGCAATCATATCACTGGACGAGTAGCCAAGCCACACTGCACCCATTTATTGTATATTATAAGTGGCAAGAAAAACTACGACATATGGAGTATGTTTTCATTTCAGAGTGTTTGCTACACAATACAGTAGCATTCTATGCTTTTCAAAGAAAACTGATACAAATACTGAAAGATACACTACCATTCGAGTTAAGCAAAATCACTTACTTTTCTGATGGCAGTGCTGCGCAGTATAAAAACAGAAAGAATTTTTTTAATCTGTGCCTACACAAGAATGATTTTCAAGTAGAAGCAGAATGGCAGTTCTTCGCTACATCACACGGCAAGAGTGCCTGCGATGGATTAGGTGGCACAGTTAAAAGACTAGCTTCCAAAGCTAGTTTGCAAAGACCATACAATGACCAAATACTAACACCAAAACAGCTTTTTGAGTTTGCTAACGACAATATTCCCGGTATAGACTTTGAATACTGCACAGTTGATGATTACGATGCAGCTGAAAAGAAACTTCTTCCGAGATTCAATGATTCAAAAACAATTGAAGGTACTCACAAACTCCATACGTTTATACCGATTTCTGAAAATCGTCTTATTACAAAGTCATTCTCATCAAGTGCACAAAGTGTGACAGAAATTGTAACAAAAGTTGATTACTTAACACCTACAGATTTACAGAAAATTGACTCTGGATATGTTATAGTAGTCTACGACAAATCATGGTGGCTTGCTTCTGTTCTTAAAAAAAATGATGAAAATGAATTTAAAGTTAGCTTTTTACATCCTAAGGGGCCATCCCCCTCATTTTTTTACCCCAAACCAAATGACATGCTAACAGTACCCAGTAAATCAATTCTAGGAGTAGTAAATCCTGTGACAGCAACTGGAAGAGTGTACACGTTAAGTAAAACTGAAATTAGTGCTTCATCACATGCTTTAGAAAGATTTTTAAGAAATCAAGACTGAGTGAAAGCGTTACAGAAACAACATTAGGCCTACATAAACAATATACAGGTAAATGAAAACTCTTAAACAATGTGATATTACTACTAATACTAAGATTTGTTAAAAACTTGCTATAATTTTATGAATACAATTTGTGGAAATTACTTTTTAGTAAATAGCCTATGGCAACAATTCAACAATTTTATTTGTAAAATAATTCAAAGCCTGTTCCTTCCTGAAAACTGATAAGTAAATAGCCTACTAGTGTATAGCTTAGACTTGTGTTAAAGGTTTTCTGTGTTCAGTTATGCAATTTATATGTTAAGAAGTATTGTGGAGGATGTTATTACAAACACATTAAAACTTCAAAATATTTAATTAATAAACAACTATATAGGGTTACTGAGTTAAATATGTATACATTCTGATTATTCAGTTATAAAACATTGATGTTATTCGTATTTAAAAACTTAATATTAACTTAAATGCTCACTCTTGGGTGACATTTATCAGTAATTTGGCTTAAGCACTATGAAGGCTTTATTTTTTTTTAGCTGAGTCCATTGTAAGTCCATTATGAAACTTAGTATATAGGTAGCCTATTAGTATACAAATAACATATATTTTTAAAAAAAATTAAAAGGGGTGTTTTTGAGATTTTCAAAAATATATTTTTTAACTTGTTCCAAAAAAATTGAAGTTAATGAAAGACAGTCATGTTATATATCAGGTTAAAGCCCATTAAAAACTGAAGAGAATAAAACAAGTTTGAGCTCTCTAGGCCTAATAGTTTTTAAGTTATAGCATTTTTACTGTATCAAAATTTTGCAAAAAATACGATTTTTTAAGTTTTTGAATGGCTATTACTAAAAAACTATTAGCCCAAAAAATTTAAAATTTTGTATTTTTCATCTGTTCTATGGCTATAACAACTGTACCAAATATCTTTGAAATCTAAAGGGGTAAGGTCCAAATTAATTCTTTTATTGGTTGATTTCACATGGAATGACCCTTGTTATAGGTATTCATGTCGGCACTCCTTTTATAATTTAATGATTTATTAAAAATAATTAATTATAAGTATTTAGGCTTTCACGGCCGGCGTCTATTTTAGTCTTCCAAAATAATTTAGTTTCAAAGGGTCAATCTTTCAGTATGGGTACAAGTAGCCAGTTAATATCCTTTATTATTGAGTCCACGACTAAAATATTTAAGGATTTTTACGTAATTGCTAGTAGGTCTATTTTATTGAACAAAAAGATCTCTGTACCGTTCCCATAGCATTTGTGCCTGAAGTAATTACCACTCTATTACTCGTAAACCATTCAAGATATAAACGTGGTACTTGATGTATAATTAAATTCAAATATTTCCCTAAAGCTTACATGCTTGAATCATTTTCTGGTCACAGAAATAAACAAAATTGTCGCATAGTCAAATATGCTTCTTCCTGAACATTTCACGTTCGTCACAAATCATTCCGACAAGTGAAGCGCCCGGAATAATTACCACTCAATTACTCGTAAACCATTCGAGGTATAGGGCTGGAACTTCATTTGTATTAAAATTCAATTATTTCACTAAAACTTTCTCGCTTGAAGTTTTTTCGGGACACAAAAATACAAAAAATTGTCGCATAGTGAAATTGGCTTCTCCCTCCATGAATTTTGTGTAACGAGTGATGTTTATAAAATGAAATAAAAACATTTGTGTCCGCTTTTTTAAGGCACTGTCTGAACCAGTGCACAGGAATCCGACCAAGCGTTAATTAAAGGTTACGAGTTTAATCACGCGGTGTAAGATTTTCTAGACTGAGTAAAAACTGGGAAGTGCGAGACTTGGAATCTGGTGATGTCACGCACTCAAGTGCTGCGATTGGTCTATCCCGGAATACGCAACGTGTATAGTTTACTGATCTTGACATCTACCAACAATTTAGTTCATATTCTAATAGTTAGATGGCCGTAGGAAGTGTTTTCGTGGTTCGAATGCAAAAGAGGCTTGCCAGGTTCAGGGAGGTATTCATAGGTGTTGCCTGAGAGCAACGCTGCCAGATAAAGGGTTAAGTATCTCTACATATAACCTATACACAACCTGTTCCTAGGGCCTATTTTATTTTGTTTAATAACATTAGAAACTCATTTAAGTGTTAATTAGATATAGACAGTCTACAATCTTAATTACTGGTATAAGTATTGTTCAATTGGATAAATTTTAATTTCACAGGATAATTTGAAATTCCGTCACACTCATTCATTCATTAATGGTATCTAAATAGAAAGATGTAACTAGAATTTAATCACAAAAACTACAGCTCTTCTAGTTTAGAATGATGTGTAAATAAAGTTCCTCAATCCTTACAGTTCACAGAGTTTCAGAAGGTTTCACGCTACCTGTAGGTGGTTGACATTTTGAAATTCCGTCACAGATATTAAAAACATTTTTTCCCTTGTAAAAATTGTTTAAATTCAGTAAACTTAAGTTATATACTCTTGGAAGCATCCATACATCACCTATCAACACACAAAGAATCACTTTCTCTCATAAACATAGCTCAACATATCTGCAAGGACTATGGCAAAAAAGACATGCACGTTGAAATTCCGTCACAATTGGAATGGTCCAATTATTATATAAACAGTATCGGGAAAACCTAACCAGATAACTTATAACCTGTTGAATAGCCTGTAGGCCTATATATATTTTTGACAGCATTGACTAATCCTGAATGGAAAGGACCAATGAGACTAGGGTTGCCACCTGTCCCGAATTAGGCGGGACATCCCGCATTTTAAGGACATTTTCAGCATCCCGAATTATGCCTAAGAGGGATGCATTATATTGCGGGACGCCAAATTATTCCAAAACAAAATATGAGACAGCAATTCTTGGTGGCGTCTTTTGTGAATTTCGTCTCATGGTCAAGATATCGATGTCGTTCCATCGCTAAAATGTATCGTCTTGGCAGCATTGAAATCACCGCCCATGATGTTATTCTTTGTAATTTATTTATATAAGTCGCGCGGGCATTCTTGGGGTATGTCCGTGATCTGCACAACCAGCGTGCGAGCCATTAACTGGTGATCCGACGGGGAAGTACCGTAAACAGATCATATGACACTCTGCACTGATTTGCCAAGTACAGTTCCTTCTGGAATTATAGCATAGCAAGACGTGTGTAGTGTTATCAGTTGTAATTTGAATGGTCACGTTCTCTGTGTGTTTTTTGTGTCGTTCGTTGAGTAAGAACTAATTAAATATTTCTCCTGTTATTCTTAAACTTAGTGGTAAGCCATTATCTAGTCAGAGTCTGGATTGCCAATGTTCATAATTTTTTTCGAAACATATCTATGAGTGTACATTGTTTTTTGAAATTCTATGAGAAAGCTATAAGTTCCTTAGAGAAAGTATTTGACTTCACAGAAAACAATCTTTATGGCACACTGAAGAACTTGAATCTTATGAATTCACTATCTTTCAAACATCTCAAAGACTCTGTGAAGGCACATAATGTAGAATCTGATGTTAATTTGGATGATTTATATGAGGAATTCTGCTTTAGTTCAGATATAATAAATGCTACCAAAATGAACTATACAGAAGGAGAGACTAAGTATACGTATGAAGTGGAAGAAAATTATTCAGGAGATTGGTAAAGAACACATTCCCAATCTCATATGCTTTGTTCTGAGCATTCCTGGTAGGAAGCTGCCAAATCAAACAAGAAATACAGCTTCAAGTCATGAATTTGCCCAGGTTTTTTTAAAAATTATTTTGCTGATCTTTTCTTTTCTAATGTTAGTGTTACTGTTACATAGCCTATTCGGTTTTGGCTTTGTAATATATTCTGTCTTTCAGTTATTAATAAATTGTTCGTGTACAAATTTAGGTATGAAGATTGGCGATCTGCATATATTTGATAAGTGTCCCTCCTCAGCCTTACCAAAAGGTGGCAACCCTAAATGAGACAAAAGATCGTCAGGTAGGTAATAGTCCAAGTGTTGTGGCAGGGACACTTCAGCAAGTAGCCTATCTGGGTCTCTTTTTTTAATATAGGCCTATATACATCTTTCAAAAAACAGCCAAATTTCATGTTACCGATATCCTGTTCTTCAGAACCTGTAGAATAAGCTTAAGCACCTTTTTCTTGTAGGAATAGCCTACTGTAAAAGTAAAATCACTAAGAAGATTACATAAAATTAACCTAAAATGGCGCTATGAAGTGATGCATATTGACGAGAATCCTCTGCTCAGCTGCGAGGGGAGGGAGTTGGGTCACGTGTAGCACAAACCAGGACTGTAAACTTGGCAATAAACACTAATATCACCCTTCTCAACTTAACTGCCACCAACCTAACCCTACGTATCACTTACACTAGATCTATAACTTAATCTAACTTCCATTTAAGCCTACCTAGAATTCATTAATATATTTGCGAGATGAAAATGGCAACATACCTCAGTTTGGTCTAGCACTAGAAGCACCCAAACCTATATTTGACACATAGAAAAGTTATAAACAATAACAAAGCCACACCATCTCTCGATGGAGAAGACCTACATCAACACAGCACTTCCTTGCCAGTCTTTCAGACCAACAAATCTGATGCAGATCACAGGATTTAATTTCTCTAGCAGATTCTGATTGCACACACGTGCTGGCATTGCGCAGGTACCATAATGCAAGTGAATAAAGTAGATGCCCAGCCTTTGTGTCAAGAATCAATGAGACAAACATTTGTTGGTAGCCAATGGAGTGTTGGTGTACAATGGAATGATAATTCTTTCACACTGGCCGTG
Organism: Ectobius pallidus; assembly: GCA_964059195.1. Lineage (NCBI taxonomy): Eukaryota > Metazoa > Arthropoda > Insecta > Blattodea > Ectobiidae > Ectobius > Ectobius pallidus. Next base: position 42,519,825 of record CAXKWD010000006.1, read on the forward strand.
TGTAGGCTAAGTTGGAAAGGTGACATCAGAATGAAAAATCCAATGCCATAGCCGGAATCTGAACCAGAATCTTCAGCTCTCCTTGTCGCTGCTCTAACCAACTGAGCTACCATGGCAACATGCTGGTAAAACATTAAATTCCCCAACTGACTCACATATCCCAGAATACCACCAGGCGTTCTCAATATGGGCTACCAACCCAGTGGCGACTTACAAAGTCATAAGTGGGTTATTCTCCAGAAAAGGGCAGATTCATATCGCAGTTGATTTTCTGCTGTAGGCCTACCGTAAAATAAGTATTTATGGATTATGAATTATTATGATAAGTTAGATTGAAATAAGGTCTATTTGATCCCATATTCCACTTTTTAAACAGAAGTTACAATTTTCTGCATTTTAGGGCACAGTATGTGAGATCTCACCTCCATGTCATGTCCCAATGCCTGACTTGTCATTTTCATTCTTTCATAATTCAACAGGCTTTAATTTTTATTCCATTTTAGTGTTATAACAAGAACAAACAGCTCAAAAAATGAGTCATTAATAACTGAAAAGAAAATATATCATTTTGTAAAGACAATTTTTTTGCACTAAACATGCCTGTCCCAAAGTGAGACCTCACCTCCATGAAACAATATAAAAGTTCAATTATTTCCACAGAAATGGCACTGTAGTCTTTCTATTTTCCTTGGACTCCAACTTTTGGCAGTTTTCTTATCATTTATATAAAGCCAAGCTGGTAGTGTCAGGGTTGTAAAAAAGCCGGCTAAAATTGAAAAAGACCCGACCAGTGGTTTTTTCAATTTTAGCCGGTTAAAATCATGATATTAGCCGGCTAAAATCAATTTTTCCTGGTTGGGGAAGGTGGGAGCAGGTTGAAATTTTGAAAAAATTATATTTAGGGCCCTATGGGGTTTAGAGGGAAACTTTGTCTGCATAAATTAGACACCAATGATTCAGTGGTTGTGGGGGTGAGGGTGGAAATTCAAAATTTTTAAAACCATGTCTTGTGGGGTAGGCCTATCGTTGAAAAGCTCTTCATGAGTAATCTTTAAATCAACAACTAGTTTCTCGATAGCGCTCATATAAGGAGAGATTTGAATTTTTGAAAGTCAAAAACACTTTAAAATATACCTCAGCTAATAGGCATGCCGAAATGAATTCATGAGGACCAACTGAGGCTAAAATTACCAATGAAATAAAGTTTGAAATATTAAAAATAATAGTTAAATATCTTTAGAACAATAATCCTTGACCAAATTAAAAATGAAATAATAAAAGATATCAATTAATACATAATTAACAACTCTCTTTTTATACAAAATATTTCAGTTTTTATTCTACACTTACCCCAATAAATTCATAAAAAGCACTATGAAATCTACCTCAGCCTGTGCTCTGTAGGCCTACCTAAAGGGATATTTTATACTTTATTTCTCCATCGATTACACAAATCTGAAGCATAATCACCTATCGCTGGAATTTTGTCAAGCCATAGAATCTTTACATCGTATGCCGGCCAGTTCTGCATCAAAGAGTATTTTCTTCATTTGGGTTAATACAAACAAAATTGAGAAACAGACTAGGCAATGAAAAAGCCCAGAAGCTTGTATACATCAACAGGCAGAATAATGCAAATATGCAAGAGTCTTATGATGAATGGTGAATTTACCATATTTACTCGAATATAACGTGCCCTATTTTTGTCCATTTGTAGATTTCAATACTGAGGTGCGCATTAAATTCTAGTACAAATCCGTTTCGTAGGTCGGAGGTAAGATTGATCTACATAACAATGAATTGCTATAATTCTCGACTTCGTTCATTTTATCGTTAGCCTACACCATATGAAATTTAATTTCTGAAACATAATGAACATAGTGCAAATGTGGAATATTGTGCATTGTCGATTTTAAACTCATTTAAGAGCGGTATCAGCTTTTATTGTGAAACATTCATTTAACGTTTTGTTTGTCCATTTAGCAATAAAAAATAAGCACCTCCGAGGATTCCAGTGATGAACACATTAATGAAAATGATGAGGCATGCCTATAGGCCTACTTGTAGGCCTAAAACTGGCAGTTTACTGTAAATGTTTATGTGTTGGTTCATTATTCTATAAATACTATGACAAAATTCCAAATAAAATATCCTCCTATTGATGCGAATTACATTCGCTAACAAACTCTTTTTTTATGATTTTATGTTTCAAAATCAGGGTGCGCATTAAATTCGAAGGTGCATTATATTGGAGTAAATACGGTAATTAACTATTGCTGGGAATTACACAGTGAAGTGGTACAGTGAGTCCCATGCAAGAGTTGGCCAATGACGCGGGATTCTGCGACGCAGCGGGCACAGCTCCAACTCCCGAGCTCTTCTAACAGCATGTGACTATTATTTATGGGGAAACTTAAAAAATAAAGTGTATAGTTCAATTTCCCATACATTAGAAGAACTTGAAGACAATATCACAAGAAAAATTAACTCTATTTCGGAAGTTGAACTTATGCATGTAAAAGAAAATTTCCTAAAATGGTGCCAGTAGCCTATTGTGTGGATGCAAGAGGAGAACATTTTCAACATCTCTTGTGATGAGGTACAAGGTTATTTTCATTGTAATTTTAACTGTAAATGTGAGAACCTGAATCATTACACCGATCGCGGCTTTCTTTGCTGAGCCCGCCGCAACGCAGAAACCCGTGTCATTGGCCAACTCTTGCGTGGGACTCACTGTATTAAATTACACTAAATACAATTTCAGGTTTCTGAGCTTGTAACTTTTAAATTTGTGATGTTTGGAAATAAGAACATGAAACTTCAATTATTTTTACTCAATTTGATTTTATCCAGATAAAATGCCTGGCATTTTTCAAGTGGATAAAACTGGTACCTCTGCATTTGAACTCAGTAGGCCTAAGTAGGCCTTTTAGGCCTACTACAGGTTCTGAGCTTGTAACTTTTAAATTTGTGATTTTGGAAATAAAAAAATGAAAGGAACTTCAATTATTTTTATTCAATTTGATTTTAGCCGGATAAAATGCCTGGCTTTTTTCGAGTGGATAAAACCGGTTAAAACCAGGCCGGTTTTTTCATAACAACCCTGGTTAGTGTGCTTTTAAGTGTTGTTTTGTTTGTGTAAAAGGGCTAAATGCAGAGTTGGTAATTGGACTTCCTCACCTCCGTTACCTACACCCAACGATAAAGTTGTATGTTTTTATATTTGGGTGATTCTTCAAATACAGGAAAATTTGTGTTCTGGAGTGATTCAAATTCAACTTTAAAAAAAAATTAAAATAAAATTTTGTTTCTAGGCCTACTACTTCCATACTACAACTATCACTTTGAAGTGTCACTAACTTTAAATTCTGATATTCCAAAATCAAATTTAATTCAATGAAATGCTATCCACATGCCCTGTCCCATACCCTGGTTTTGTAGTTTCTAATGCATTTTTCCACAAAACAAAATGTTATTTCCTTTTAAACTTTTTTCCTGGCAATGAGTATAAATGTGTGAAGAATATTAACCCCTAAAAAATAAAATGAAATAAAATTGTCACCCCACCTAATGAACATAAAGAATGTCCCAAGGGTTTTTGGTCATCCACATGGCTGAAAAGAATGGAATTTTTTCTGCAGAAATGAGAAATTTGTATAACTGGCAATAGTGTTAGAAAGCCAACAGGGCTGCTTGTGGTTGAATTGTAAGGTTGAATTTTGCTTGCTTACAAACAGTTTGGGATTAACAAAGGACTTTGCATCATTTTCAAGGAAAGCGTTTTTATTCCCCGTCATTAACATGACTTCTAGAAAGTAGCGTAGGCAGAAAGTGAATATTAATTAATTTTGATTATGCACTATGATAAACCTACCAATTCAAAGTACCTGATTAAAGTTCAGCCTACAGAGGTTTAGGAATGGCTTGCTGAGACCACTTAAACTCCTTTTTTGTCATCCACATGCCTGATTTTTGTGTCATCCACATGCCTCATGAAAATTTGGATTTTACACACTCCAAATTTTCCCGTATTTGAAGAATGACCCATTTACTTTAGCTATAAATTATAGCCTACTAATAAGGAATGCGAAGTTAAACTCTAGAACTCAGATTTTCTAACCTCAAATGTTCCTAAGCTGTTTGACAAATTAGAGAAAAATCTCACCTCTGTTACCCTCACCTCCGTTACTGTTACTCTCGAGTCCTATCCATGGAGGTGTAATTAATGTTGTAATTGATGACATATTTAACTGTCTGCATTTATTATTTTTGTTTAAAGAAGATACTGGTAGGCCTATAGCCTAATAGTTTATGACAATATAGGCCTAGCATGTTTTGATTTAAAGTTTTGATTTTAAGGTGTTAATCTATTTTAACATAAGCTTAGATAAAAATAAGTAAAAAGCTGTGTGTTAATCCATTTGTATGGTAATAAATATTGTTCTTTTTCATGATAACATTTAATAAGTTACAGAAAATTAAATCTAATTCTCACATAACTTCTATAAGTTATTACTATTTCTTACTATTTTCTCACCTCCATGAATGCGCCATTTTCTAACCTTGTTAATTTAATGCAAAATATCACTCGGTAAGTAGGGCAAGTACCTCAGTAGTACTCTGCAGAAAGAAATATTACATAAAAATTACATGGTCCAAAATAAAAAATAATTTTAAAAAAAATTCTAACATTGAAATCTGCCCTATTTTGGAGATTGACCCAAGTGCTTTAAGACCCGGGCTTCATAGTAAACCACTAGTAGGTCACAGTGGAATGATAATTCTTTCACAGTAACCGTGTGTCAGGCTAAGATGGAAAGGTGAAGTCAGAATGAAAAATTCAATGCCATAGCCGAGATTTCAACCAGGATCTTCGGCTGTTGGTGTACAAACTAGGTTCTGCATAACCACTTGGAACGCCTCAAGTAGAAACCAAGATATAAGCTAGGCCTACAGTAACTTAAACCCTTGGTGACCAGCGTACGAGCCGCATAACTGCACGGAGTACACTTCGTGCAGAAATCATCTACAGTGTGTCCCACGCAAGAGTTGGCCAATGACGCGGGTTCCTGCGGCGCGGCGGGCACAGCTCCAACTCCCGAGCGATCCGGTGAAATATCTACGCTAATGAAGCTGCGATCGGTGTTATGATTCAGGTTCTCACATTTACAGTTGGAATTACAATGAAAATAACCACGTATCTCATCATAAGAGATGTTGGAAATGTCCTCCTCTTGCATCCACACAACACTGGAACCTTTTTAAGAAATTTTCTTTCACGCGCATAAGTTCAGCTTCCGAGATAGAATTAATTTCTCTTATGATATTGTCTTTAAGTTCTTCTAATTTATGTGGGTTTGATCTAATTTCTGTTCAGTAAGTACGCGCCGCTTGCCGGTGCGTGAGGCTGACAACCTTACCACTTTCATGTGCCGATGTCTAAAAATCTGGGAGCCTCAACCTCCTGGAACCCTCTGGGCCTCCATGGCCTGTAATAGGGAACACTTTTTTTTTTAAGTACGCGCCGCTTGGTCCATCATTTCCTATCGAGAATCGAACCCGTTTCCCGAAGTTTGCTTACAAGTTTTCGCACGGCTTCTCTGCTTGGAGGACGTACACCTGGGAATTTTGCTAAAAACCGACGTCTTGCGTCTTTGCAAGATGATGTAATCACATACGAATCGTACATAAATATCCTTTGTTCTATTGTATACATAGGCCTATGTCGTGGCAACAACACATGACACTAGCAGAAGGAATACTGACCTGCTTTGTCCACACAGTCAAGGTCGTGGCAGTTCAACGACACACGTGCCAGATAAATCACATAGGCCTATGTTTTTCTTTGTGAGAACCTGAACCATTACACCAACAGCAGGCTTTATTAGCGTAGATATTTCACCCGTTTCCTTTGTAATGTACGGGAAGTTGACCTATACACTTTATTGGTAAGGTGGGGTAATTGTAAACGGATTTAGTGTGTTTCCACTTTGACTTAATACAGATACTAACAAAGTTAAAATATCCTTGTGAATTTTGGACTTTAAAGACAATTATAACCTTTTAATACAAATCCACCTCATTGATACATTAATCTAATATTCTAGAATGGCATTAGACTAAGTTTACATTTACCCCATCTGTTCACATTTACCCCACTACCTAGGGGGTAAATGGAAACGGTGATATCTGAATACAGACAAGGCAAGGACTTGATATAAGGGATATTTGTAAAGAAACACATTTTAGCAAAATCTGAAGGCCTTTTTGAGTGATTACAACAGTGTTTACAATTACCCCAAAAGCTATTACAAACCCGATAGGTACTGTAAATAAGGTGACCTTTATATGAAATTTATTAAGGATCACTCAAGATAAGGCAGTAGGCCTACATTTTTAATAAAGGTAAAGACAGAGGAATGATGGCTAACCCTCACGAACATCAACTGAACTTTCAAATATAAATTTCATTCGATCCCCGCATTTCTGAAGAGTGGGCTCCGGCAAAATTGCCAAAATGTCACTCTCTTCAACATCAAATATATCTTCTTCCTGTGCCTGAAAAATTGTTTTCAGTTGGTCTGTAGACTTCAGGCCCATGACTTTGATTTCCTGCCTCCCTGTCTCTTGCACTACGGCTGCATAGATGTAGTTCACAGATTTTCTTTTTCCAGAGAGAACCCTAACCAATACATATGCTCCAACTTTAATTGATGCTGCTGTGGGGGCTGAATATTCAATCTGGGCCTGGTTACTACTCTCTTCCTCTTCACCGAAAGTTATGTCTTCAAGTTCATCGTCATCAAGTGCTGGCAGTTGTTCATCAACTTCTGAGTCATCACTCTGTTCTATTCTCCTTTTCTTGTTTGACTTGCCCTTCTTTTCCTTTTTCTTCTTCTCAGCTTCCTTCAGTCGACACAAAACATCTTCATTTGTTAACACTTCTCCATAGCGAAGTTGCTGCAATCGGCAAGTGACTTTTTTCTCAGTAGGAAGGGGATTTGACTTTGAGTCATTTTGCACAATTTTACAGAAGAGCTCAACAAGACTTTTAGGAGTGAATGCTGCCTTCTGTGAAATCTGCTTTTGAGGTGATGCATGCAATCTTGTCCTCAAATCCAAGACAGTACAATCTTCAGTGGATGGGATTAACACACCTACTTTATGTGTGTGTTTACTGGGTTTGGGACTTGGAAGAGGCTTGGCTAATGGCGGTGTACCTTGGGAAGAGGTAGATGCAGAACTGTTAGATGTAGGACTCAATTGGTTATGTAGGCTGCGTTTGTACCATTGGAGGTCTGCAGGGTCAAACAGATCTTCTGAGAAACGCTTTGAATCAACTGGGAAAATTCCAGTTGTAAGAAATCCACGTCTGATGTTCTCAGAAGTGAATGCAACTGCCCAGACCTGTCCAAGGAGTTCTGCAAATTGATTTTTCTGCAGACGACACACCCCTTTGCCCATCTGCCCTTTACCAAACTCCACAAGCTTCTGTTCCCATTTGGTCTTAACTGGACCAAACACACATTTGTCTAAAGGCTGTAGTCGATCAGTTAAATGGCTCGGCAAGCGCACCAAATGAACATTACATTTCACAGCTTCTTCCACTAGTCGTAAACTGACATGGCTTGCATGCCCATCAAATATTAGAACTGCAGTTTGATGAGACAACTGGTGTTTTTCACGACAATTTTGTACATGAGGGATGAAAGCCGTAGTGAACCAATAATAAAACTGGGGCTCTTCCATCCACCCATTTGATGAAGCAGCATAGAGGGTCCCCGGATAAGCATCAGTCGATGTCCACCGGCTTTTTGACATATGTTCTTGGCATTTTCCAATACCTGGAACAATATAAATAATAATTTCACATGTTTACATTTTCCCTGAATCTCTGTTTCCAATTTCCCTGATTTCCAATATTTCAGGGGGAAATGTAAACACACTCTGGCCCTTATCCAATTTGAATTATTGTAATTTTACTTCATGTAATATCATTTGGGAATGATAACAAGCTCAGTAAACAATAATAGGTGTTCAACTTACCAAGCAATGAAGGCAAGAAGGAAATTTTCTTTCTTCTGAAATCTTCACTTTCTGAACTTTTATGCAGAGCCACACAAAAAGCGCCACACTCAACAATGGACAGCACAGAAATGAGAGGAAAATTGATATCTGCTAAAAATAATATTGCCAATTCCAATGGCACCAACCATGACACCAGAAATGTCACCATTTAGGTTTTATACCCACTGTTTACAAATACCCCTAGTTTACAATTACCCCACCTTACCCTACGCGCCGCTTGGTCCATCATTTCCTATCGAGAATCGAACCCGTTTCCCGAAGTTTGCTTACAAGTTTTCGCACGGCTTCTCTGCTTGGAGGACGTACACCTGGGAATTTTGCTAAAAACCGACGTCTTGCGTCCTTGCAAGATGATGTAATCACATACGAATCGTACATAAATATCCTTTGTTCTATTGTATACATAGGCCTATGTCGTGGCAACAACACATGACACTAGCAGAAGGAATACTGACCTGCTTTGTCCACACAGTCAAGGTCGTGGCAGTTCAACGACACACGTGCCAGATAAATCACATAGGCCTATGTTTTTCTTTGTGAGAACCTGAACCATTACACCAACAGCAGGCTTTATTAGCGTAGATATTTCACCCGTTTCCTTTGTAATGTACGGGAAGTTGACCTATACACTTTATTTTTAAAGTTTCTCCATAAATAATATTCACATACTGTTAGAAGAACTTCAAGACAATATCACATAGGCCTATCATAAGAGAAATGAACTCTGTCTCGGAAGCTGAACTTATGCGCATGAAAGAAAATTTCCTAAAATGGTGTCAGTGTTGTGTGGATGCGAGAGAAGAACATTTCCAACATCTCTTGTGATGAGGTACGTGTTTATTTTCATTGTAATTTTAACTGTAAATGTGAGAACCTGAATCATAACACCGATCGCGGCTTCATTAGCGTAGATATTTCACCCGATCGCTCGGGAGTTTGAGCTGTGCCCGCCGCGCCGCAGGAACCCGCGTCATTGGCCAACTCTTGCGTGGGACACACTGTAGGTGTGCTATAGCCTAATAAACTGGATTAGCCTACTTACTGCATGCCTATTACTTAAGAGATTACGCTACAGTACATATTAGCCTAATAATGAACCTGATTCTTTATTATAGTCCCCGTTTTCTTCGTCCCCACTCAGCAAGTCAAATGTTGGCATTTCCTTTTGTGGTCTGCCGGATTATGAGTTATTGTTGTTTAATGAGAGTAAACAGTAGTTTGCTTTCTCAAATCCAAGCAGGTGGCAGATTCTGTTGCCAAGTCAATCTAGTAACAATAGGATACCGGTAGGCTATAGTACAAAATGTTGGTGTTTCTTTGATTCTTGTTTCCAAATGAGACATGACAACACTTCAACACATGGCTATTAACGAGTGTATCCTTCTTGCCTTAAACAAACAACACTTCAAAGACAGCACCTCTGGGGAAGATTATAGCTAGATGACTACCGGTATACTTATGGCAATTTACAGAAGTATCTTTCGTCAACAATGTAGGATATTAAGCCTATCTATAGTAAAATACATATTTAAATATATGTAAGTTTCAATATTTTACTTTAGTCCTTATTCAATGAATGGTAATCTTCTAGTTGAGCGTAACTAATGTCGCTGCCTCCCTAATAATACGTCAGATGGAGATACCAGTGACACGTTGTGTTAGGTTAGGAACGTTTATGTTAGTTTTGGAGGAAAGAGTTTTAGGTCGCGCTATTCAGTATATTGCTCCTAAACTAACATAAACGTTCCTAACCTAACAAAACCTGTCACTGACGTAGAATTTGCCTGGAGGCACCTGACGTATTATTAGGAAGATGAATAATGTGGCCATTGCTTCTATAATTTTAAAATCCCCTTCATAATGAAGAATAATTAGGCCTACCTGGCTGCAACTTCATCATGAGCTATGACCATCGTTTTAGTCTCCTGGCTAAGATAGCCACAGCGACGTTCCTCATGTCTGAGGGCAACACCAAGTCTCTTGCTCAGGTCATAGTAGCATTTTACTATAGAGTGACTAGCAGTTGCATGCAATGCAAACACAATATTTGTTAGAATGATATTGTCACTTGTTGGGTGGCCCACAAAACGAACATCATTCACTTTTAACTCGAATTTTCGTTCACACAACTCAGGTTTAACAGCAAACAACGTTGACAGAACTTCATCCGAGAAGCCAGTGAGCCGTCCTTTGGAAATGTTTGATGTTTGTGGAGGTGGTGTTTGTAATAGATCTTCAGTGACAGTGGCAGCATATGGATTGCGACGACGACTTTGCTGGGCGCCTTCATTACTTGGATCTGCTGCATAAGGATATCGGAAAAGTAGTCTGTCACCTTTACTATCACTCTTAACAAGAATAATGCTCAGAGGGTTTGGTTCCATAACAGCTCCCAGTAAACACATTACCATTTGATGAATCCTTCAAATGCACAAGGATATCATGAAAGAAAATGTCTCTATTTTGTATTTAAAGGTACTGTCAGCTGGCATAATTATGTATACACATAGCTACTCTATCAAATTTCGAGGAGCGTAATCAAGCCTAACATAACCTCACAAACAAAGATCATCGTAATACCATCTAGTACGTGCAACGTGTCAATACTAATCTGCCTCAGAAAATACGTCACAGGCATGATCGCATGAGCTACAAATGTTTACACATATCAAAGAATTGTATTTATGCAATTACTGTACTGACAGTGACATATTCCACCATGCCTCTTCCGACTGAATAAGAAACACGGTGAACAGGTGCACTATCGATAGCACTGGTTGATAATTTCGTTTCACAATATCGATATTGTTTCGATATAAAAAGTCGTGACTCATGAGGCAGTATATTCAAATGAACATTGCCGTCTCCCATGCTGTATCCGCCTTCCCATTCGCGCGAGATCCCATGTAATCCATCATATAGACGGTACGAAACATTTCCCCCACTACAGGTGCTGATTTCGTGGTATAAGCACAGTATAAGTATTAATACAGTACAGAAACTCAGCCCGTTTTTCTGCCAGCCGAGCATGCGCGCGCATTTACCAGCGATCGTAGCGGCCATATAGTAAGACTACAGAAACTACTCCGGGAAGTATAAAATATAAAATAGGTCATTAATGGTCGACAAGAAAACCTAGTAACAAAATATGTAAAATATTTGAGTGAAAATTACCGTCTATGCTTGACACACGCCGAAAACAGACAGTTTATGAATTCCTATAAAAAATCGTTAATTAAAACTGCTGTACCGACGGTGTCTTCAATTCCAAATGCTCCTGAATTTTTTGTTTTGTTTAATGAAGTCCATCCTGCAGTAATTGACGCTACATAGACCTACGATAAATTGAAGTCGTATATTGCCATATAAGGCAAAGAATCAAAATACACTGTCAACAATGACGTGCAGGATGAACAACGTGACAGACCTATAATATAATTTACGTAATTAATATGTAGGCTATTTATTATCATAATTTGAATTATAAATTATATTAAAGGGGAATGATTTTAAAGGAAAAATACTAGGCCTAGGTACAGTCCTTAACAGTAGCCTATTTAGGTATTGTTTACCTCTTCTTAACTAGAATATAATACATTATCTGTTTTATTATTTCTTAAATTTAAAATTAGATTTGCATTAAATAAAAATATTCTGTATTTTTCTCTTTTTCTCTTTTAACATAACATATTTTGCGATGTGTTTATGTATTTTCCCAAGCCATTTCATATGATGAGAATGTAGCTTTACTCAATCTCCGCATGGAGCGCTAGTGTCGTCCAGTCAACATGTTGTCATAGGACTTTTAACACACAGTTTCTTTACTGTATTAATACTTATACTGTGGTATAAGTCAGTATAGTGACAGTGTTTACTAGTATGTTGTTCTGATTTAAATCCAAAAACGTGATAGGACATGTTTTCAGTTCAGATTTATTGAGACCCTTGAATTCCTGCTTCATTATGTAAAATGCTTTTATTAAAGTCAATAAATCACTCAGGTTTCGAAGCAATGTGCCACATAAATAGGGCTTACAGAGGCCTATAGCAGAAGGTAAAGACAGTTTAAAGGCTTCTGATACTGATAAAAATTATTAAAGCCTTACTGTATTTGCTGCTTTTACGCATGAATGTTAATTTAACATTACAATGTGCTTAACTGTTTGTGCCATTCTGTAAAAGGTCGCGCGTCTAGGTTTGTAGGGGAATATTCGGAATACATTGGATAAGTTCTTGAAGAATTGAGAAGTTTTGCCGTCGGCGTACTGGGCTGAAAACAAGGTTCGATTCGTTCCGGACAATGTCTGTCTGCGTATGCGCGATGGCCAGCGAAATCTACTGAACGCAGAGATCTGAAATTTTAAACATAGATGGACTGTAGAGTGGCCGAATGAAAACGAAACCGGATTTTTAATTTTCGATTTCGTTCGCGAATTATGAGTGAAAAACTGGGAGAAAATGTTATTTTTTTGCGCTATCGAAGCGTCAATTTTCGGTAATACATTTCAATTGTCAAATGAATTGCAGGTGGCTTTGCCTTTTTTCTGTCATAACTTAGAAATAAAAGGTTTGTTCGCAAAGCAGATCCGTGACTGCTTGAGAATTTGTTGTACTGCGCATGTCCAGTCTGTAACTTACCCGTGATTTGCACTTTGCGAACGGTTACAAGAATTTGGAATCTATAGTTTCTGCGTTTGATCGATATGATATGCAAATAAAACATATATTTCCATTTAACATGTTATAGGCCTACATGCAATCATGTCTGTCTGCGTATGCGCGATGGCCAGCGAAATCTACTGAACGCAGAGATCTGAAATTTTAAACATAGATGGACTGTAGAGTGGCCGAATGAAAACGAAACAGGATTTTTAATTTTCGATTTCGTTCGCGAATTATGAGTGAAAAACTGGGAGAAAATGTTATTTTTTTGCGCTATCGAAGCGTCAATTTTCGGTAATACATTTCAATTGTCAAATGAATTGCAGGTGGCTTTGCCTTTTTTCTGTCATAACTTAGAAATAAAAGGTTTGTTCGCAAAGCAGATCCGTGACTGCTTGAGAATTTGTTGTACTGCGCATGTCCAGACTGTAACTTACCCGTGATTTGCACTTTGCGAACGGTTACAAGAATTTGGAATCTATAGTTTCTGCGTTTAATCGATATGATATGCAAATAAAACATATATTTCCCTTTAACATGTTATAGGCCTACATGCAATATAACAGCAATATAAACTATATTTTGGGAAACTTTTAATTATCTTCCATTATTCATACATATTAGTAGGCCTAGCCTATGCTTATAAATCTAACGCAAGTTATTGGAGGGAGGAGTCAGGCGCGTGAAAATAGGTTACTGCGCATGTCTCTGATAACAATTCATGGTAGAGCCTGCAAACTTTTCTTATAGTACGGATACTGTCCTTGAGAACACAGCGAACAGAAGACTGAAATCAGAATCACGGATTCTCGCTTTGCGAACGCGTGTGGAGACAGAGCGCATGCGCGAACGATGTGTTCCTGTTTTCTGACTGCTTAGCGAACTAGAACTAGCAGATGTATCCACAGCTCTAGCGGTATGCGCTAGCCGTTAGTCACTTTTTTTCCAGTTGTCGTCAGTAGTGTGGTTTTGCCGGTTACCCCTAGGGTGGCGCCCGATACTGTCCCGCAACATTGGGTGGCGCAGGGGCAAAGTCCAAATCGTTCAAAGTCCACAAATGACGTCCAATGTTCTCACCATGAGCTAAATTTCTGTATTCGTACAGTTTCTCATTATTCCATTTTGCTTCAAAGTGATGTTCTTTACGCATTTCTTTTATAATGTGGTACCTACTCCTTAGTATACAAAATGTCATAGATTTTTACCTTGTTTGCACCATCATGTTTGAATTAGTTTTCTTAGCTTTCCACTATTGTTTAACTTAACCTACACTATTTTCCATCATTTTTTCTTTTTATCATACAACCTACCTAATTATCCTCACAATATGGGATTATTTCCAAGCTAACATACATTTTTTCTATAATACATCACAAGTTTAGCGGTTAAAGATAATATGCTTAAGTTCTCATCATTACTTAAAATGTCTTTGAACTCGACATGTTCATCATACCAGTCTTAGATCCATATTTTAAATGCATTTGACACAAATATAATTTTTTACGAGATCTTTATCATAATTTACAGAGCACCTAATAATTATTGGTAATATTGTTTTAAATTTAAAGTCATTGTATCCGTTAGTCTTCACAATATCTCATTTTACTTTTTCGGTTATGGTCGTTCTATATATTACATTTTCTACTTTAGTTCTACTATTGAGGCTTCTTTGACAAAGGCAATTACTTACTTTATCTCATTATAACATATACTAAGAAACCTTATTTTTAGGTAGTAAAGAAGAGGAAGACCTAAATGAATGAATAAAACCAAAGTGATAAAAGCACAATCTTTTATAAGTTATTTCATAACTAGATTTTCTCAAAAATGATTTACGTTTGACAAAGTTTAGTTTCCTCCTATTCCTATTTCCTAGGATGAGGAGCTGTGAAATAAAAAATACATCTCAGGTTTATTAGAATTTTATTTACTTTATTACAATCTTACTTGGATTTCATCCATAGCATAAGCATAATAACATTTAGCAATGCACATTTCATATTAGGTTCATTATGAAAAAGACATTTGGATTCACAATCTCTTAATTTATCAAGCTTCAGAACACCATGATCATACATGTTTATATCAGATCCTTACAGCAATGAAGAACATACATTGGTTTTAAAACAGTTTCAAGATCAGGCTTCAAATCGTCGTAGGATAAGTATCCCTCTACCACAGAACTACATGGATGTAGGATTCGATGTGCTACAACTTTACATCTAGGTAAATGTGTTTATGCAGTCGGAGAACAAAATTTACAATTCTACCATCCACCGATGTAAACATGATAAAATCGCTTCTCTTAAGTAGAGAGTGGGAAGGTTTTTGATAGTACGACTCTTGCATTCCAGTTTATAAAGTATTCAATACGCTCCAGTCTTATTGTTTACGATCGAGCCAATGTATGAAACTCTTACGTAATCGCCTTCATTCTATGATTTTTCTCCCCCTTAATTCAGATATGATTTCATGTATCTCGCTGTGATGAGAATAAATCCCTGCCACAGATGAGGATACAAGTATACGTAATCTGTCAATGAGATCATTCGGATCAAGCCAGTATTTATATTCAATTTTTCGATTCGCATGTACTTCTCCTCTATGGTACGCCAAAGCCTCGTTGGAAGAGTCTAAATCTTGTTCTTCTCTTTCATCAGCATCTTGTTCTTCCTCTTCTTGTTCTTCTTCTTCCTTATCCTCTTCAGGAAATAATTTCTTAATGACTTGTATATATTTGTAAGTATTATCTCTTCGAATGTTTTCGCTTTCGTCATAATTTACTTTGTGTGCGCTAGTATTCTCCAAAATCTCCTTATACATGGTTAAATCATAGCTGTCATATAAATTTTTATTAGGATTACTTTTCGTCAATAGTTCAAGTAACCCAGAACAAACGATATATCTCTTATCACCAATATAGAGGTTATCATTTTTAATGGTAAAGAGGAATTTACCAATGCTGAATACTTGCGTATCAGGATCCCATCTCATACCATAAATATCATCATCATTTCTCGGTCTATGTTGAACGAGTTTCTGGACATAAGGCGCTGACACTTGACCGTAGACGTTTTCTAAGAGGTATTTATATTGCTTCAGCAGAGTTTGATCAGAGGAGTGATCAGATTCGTATTCCATTTCCAACTCTTCAGATTCTTCTTTACCGATGTTCAAGAGCTCTTCCAGGGGAGAGTTATCGGGTTTCTAATTTCAACAATTCCTTGTTTAGACTGAAGATTAGGTTTTTTATCGTTAAATATTTATTCCGTATAGAATTAACATGTTCCACATTATCTGAAGGCATACGTTTATCTTTTACTCGCGGGAGGAGTTTATGTACCCTTATCAAATGCCTCCTCAGACCTGTAGTATTATGATCTCTCATTTTTATTTCAACTTCCTTATGTTTTGACTTATTACAAAGTCTGCACACACCATAAGTTTGTTCACTTCCATCGATTAACTCGAAAAATTCATCATATTTACTGTTTGACAGTTTCGTATGGTAGCATTCATCATCATTACTTTGATCAGAAATGTTCCCGTTACTCATCTCATATCCTTACCCTCACAGCTTTGAGGATAAAAAGCAACTAATTGTATTTAACAAGCAACAACTATTTATTAAGTTTCATTTTGACAAAAAACTAATGGAATATGTCTCGTCTCGTCTCGTCTCGTCTCGTCTCGTCTCGACTCGTCTCGTCTCGACTCGTCTCGTCTCGACTCGTCTCGTCTCGTTCTCGTCTCGTCTCGTGTCGTTCTCGTCTCGTCTCGTTCTCGTCTCGTCTCGTTCTCGCTTTCATCTCGTCTCGGTCTATTTCTAGGTATAATTCTCGTTCTTGGTCCACTTCTTTCAGGATTTAGAATGAAGTGATACATTTTATAACGAGAAATTGTAGAAAACAGATGGCTCAGGTTTGAAGACTCTAAAATTTCATAAGTCATCACTAAGAATATTCTATCTGATTAAGACATGTACGTATGGAAAATAAAAAAACATGAACATTTGTTTGTATCTTTTCTTTTTATTGTATCCATCACCCATTATTCATAACTCAACGTATAGTGTGAGACATATTATATCACAGCTTTGGTTAGGTTAGGATAGGTTAGGTTAGGTTATCTTAGGTTAGGTTAGCAGGATGATATTTTAAAATTATCTATACATTAATGAACACACTAAGTTATGTTAGGTTAGGCTAGATTAGGTTAGGTTAGGTTAGGTTAAGTTAGGTTAGCAGGATATTTTGAAATTATTTCTACATAGATGGAAAGGCTAAGTTCCTTGGCACATTTTATCAACGAGACGAGACGAGACGAGACGAGACGAGGTGACGCGACGAGACGAGACGAGACGAGACAAGACGAGAACGAGACGAGACGAGACGAGACGAGACGAGACGAGACGAGACGAGACGAGACGAGACGAGACGAGACGAGACGAGACGAGACGAGACGAGACGAGACGAGACGAGACCTATTCCATTAGTTTTTTGTCAAAATGAAACTTAATAAATAGTTGTTGCTTGTTAAATACAATTAGTTGCTTTTTATCCTCGAAGCTGTGAGGGTAAGGATATGAGATGAGTAACGGGAACATTTCTGATCAAAGTAATGATGATGAATGCTACCATATGAAACTGTCAAACAGTAAATATGATGAATTTTTCGAGTTAATCGATGGAAGTGAACAACCTTATGGTGTGTGCAGACTTTGTAATAAGTCAAAACATAAGTTGAAATAAAAATGAGAGATCATAATACTACAGGTCTGAGGAGGCATTTGATAAGGGTACATAAACTCCTCCCGCGAGTAAAAGATAAACGTATGCCTTCAGATAATGTGGAACATGTTAATTCTATACGGAATAAATATTTAACGATAAAAAAACCCAATCTTCAGTCTAAACAAGGAATTGTTGAAATTAGAAACCCGATAACTCTCCCCTGGAAGAGCTCTTGAACATCGGTAAAGAAGAATCTGAAGAGTTGGAAATGGAATACGAATCTGATCACTCCTCTGATCAAACTCTGCAGAAGCAATATAAATACCTGTTAGAAAATGTCTACGGTCAAGTGTCAGCGCCTTATGTCCAGAAACTCGTTCAACATAGACCGAGAAATGATGATGATATTTATGGTATGAGATGGGATCCTGATACGCAAGTATTCAGCATTGGTAAATTCCTCTTTACCATTAAAAATTATAACCTCTTTATTGGTGATAAGAGATATATCGTTTGTTCTGGGTTACTTGAACTATTGACGAAAAGTAATCCTAATAAAAATTTATATGACAGCTATGATTTAACCATGTATAAGGAGATTTTGGAGAATACTAGCGCACACAAAGTAAATTATGACGAAAGCGAAAACATTCGAAGAGATAATACTTACAAATATATACAAGTGATACGGTTCTTCGTATCAATAGCCTCACGAATTTGGGCGCCATTTAGTATGATGCAGTACTTACACTCAAATGCCCCATATAATTTGGGAGTCCATTAAGTATGATGCAATCTGGTGTTGTGGTCCACCTCCACAATATTGTACTTCCTGCGAAACTCTTCTTCTGCAGCCTGATGGATACCTCGGTTAGCTCAGTCGAATACTACAAGTTGCTCTCTCAGTTCTACGGGGGATAATTGGGTGGTTGAGGTTCTAATGTTTATAATTTTACTTGATAAACTGTTCTTAAATCACTTGTCAAGTTTATTCAGTTATTCAGTGGAAATTAATTAATTGAATATTAATGAAATAATTAATTTTACTTAATGTATGTTGAAGGGAGTTTAGTTCTGGCAATCACAGCTCTGACGTACATGTTACCTTGTGATGATGAGATACGTTTACGTAATCTTCTATTTATATGACGTAGTCGTCACGGTAGTACTTACTTAATAAAGTCACTGGCTTTACTGTAAGTCGCTATAATAAAGCTCTTACTACAAAATGACGTCTGCACAGATTTGATACTTCACCTAATTAATGAAGTTATATTAAAATAAACTGTCGGATTGGCCCCAATGCCAATACGACAAAGTGTGAATTATTAGTGGCAGCTACGCTGGGTACGTGACCGGCTTCTCCACTCGTCGACACACAAGTCCCAAGTAAGTTTGCGTACAAGCCGTGATACTAGCTTCCCTTCAACTGTCATCTTTTTACCATCATCTCATAAAACCAATCATATACACTCTTATAGCTAATTTCTGTGTTTCTTATACTAAACTTAAATTCTATTGGTTCCTCATTTCAGAGGTCAGTTTGGTTTGGGAGTAATACTTTTCTGCGTCTCCCCTCAGGCGATTCTTGGTATTACTGTCTAATTCTCGGACCTTCTATACAACTTGCAATTCCCAGCTCAAATTCTAGTGAAGTCTCTATTCAGCTAGTACTTCTTCCATTCTCTCATTTTCTGACTGAATAGAAGAGTAAGTTTTAACAAAGACTGGCACGCTATACATTTCACTAGAGCAGTATTGTGTCTTTCCTAGTATTCCGTCTGCTAGCTTCTATTGAGTTCTGATATATTTTATTTCTTACTATAAAATGATTAATATTTATTAATGTATTGATGATACTAATTTCATATTAATATAATATCATTTGATAATTTATTCTGATTCTTGTCATATAAATTATAATAATATTGAATAATTAGTTCAGATGTTATGATCTTCCACATTTAATTAATTTCAATTTATTTATATTATTTTTATATCAGTTGATAAGTAATGGAGATGACTCCGTTTACACCATATGCCCAATCTTTTTCTTTGGAACAAGTGAGGATTTGCAAAATTTTCACTTTTTCAGAGAAACAGATTATAGCTCCTTACACCATAAAGTTCGTCGGGTCGTCCCTTTAAATTCTTACGAGTACATGTGCAGTGGCCTTGACTGATTTTCTCTCTCTCTCACTCGCTACCTGAATGCCTTTAACCTTTGTGTGAATGAACCTCGCTATGTTACTGTTTATCTTACGATTCAACAACACTCCATGCAAACATCCTTTGCACATCGCATCGCATTACCTAACCAATGAAATGTAAACAATGATAGAATTACCCTCTTATAAACTAAATAAAACACTGCGGATTTGGATACATGTGTCCTTTTATAACTAATTTAACAACACACATTTTAACTTGTTACCCTTGATAATAAAATAATAAATCACTGCGGCTCTTAAATTTTGCACGTGTCCTTCTTATAACTAGATAACACACGTTTTTTCTCACTCGGGATATATAATATCAATGCCACTCTTGTTACATCCATACTATCATCCAATCATTTTACAATATTGTTTTACATTTATTACGTAAAGCAATGTAAAGTTATTTCACCATACTGTTCCTTTGACCGTAATGTACATGCCTCCTGCTGCGTTCCGAGAATGCAAACTGATTCATTCTGGTTCTTTGTGATCGTTCTCCCCTTATATCATAATAATCATTACTTAAGTTTTGACCATGTTTATTATAATTATATCCCTGATCAATCTTGTTTACCCTTACATCATCATAACAACTTAATTCTTCAATTTCTTCAGATACTCAATAAGTTCAGAGTTTCTATGAATGTTTTAGGCCTAGCAACAATTAAATTTCTGTGGATCTCTGGCTTGAAATGCCTTATAATTAACTTCACTTTTTCCTCCTCATTTAAATGCAATTCCACTGACCTGGCATCCGTTGTTGCCTTAATAAAATATTCAGACATCTTTAACCCTGATTTTACATCATATTTCCCATTATATAATTCCATTCTCGCCTTGTTTTGTCGGCTCGCGCCCCAGTACTTCTCCATAAACAATTGCTTAAATTCATCATATGCTACCTTTTCTGATAGAATGAATTTGCACCAGTCCTTGCAATTTCCAACCAATGCCTTCTGTACAACTATCATTTTATAATCATTTGGGACCTCCTTAACTTTAAAGTAGGCCTCCAGTTCTGTTATAAAACGGTGTGGGTCAGACGACTCATTTCCACAAAATTGCGGGACTGTCCACTCATTTCCAAAGATTAGGTTCATATGTACTTTATTTTGCATATTCCCTTGCACAACAGTATGTTTATTTAATTTTACATTGCCTAGCGTGACGTTCGAATCAGTCGTGACTCTAGGATTGCTATTTGCTTCACTCATTAATTTATTCTTTTCCAAACTATCATTGTTATTGACATTTACCACAGCAATATTATTTCTCCTACTGTCACCACTGTTTCGCTCGTTTTGAGGTTCATTCTTAATTAATTTTGTCTTATCATTCAAGACATTCAATTCCCTAGCTATTTTATTCACTTATTCAGATATTGTCTCTTCGAGTAGCTTTATTTTTTTAAGCATTTCAATTTTTAGATTTTTCATCCCCATCTTATCAGTATCCTGCAATTGCAATACCTCTCTTTTATTATTCTCCTCTACCTCGTTAATTTTCTTTTGAAATTTACTTTGCAATTCCCCCAAGTTTACTGAAATTGCCTGTGTGAAGTGAGCTTCTAGCGTTTTGCTCTTTTCTTCGATTTCCTTTTGCACTAAATTAATTTTAGCATCTACTTGATTTTCAATACTCTCCACTTTATTATTTAATGTGAATTCTAATTTCTTATTGTTTTCTGAAATTTTCTGATTAATTTCCTTCTGGGAATTTACCAGATTACCCTCAACTCAAAGATTTTATCATCTACCCTAACATTTATGTTTTTGATTTCCTCATCAAATTTATCCAATCTTTCTACTATCTTTTGATTTCCCTTGGACAATAGCCTGATTTCCTCTCAATTCCTATCCAACTTTTCACTAAATTCCTGATTATTCATAGAGATTTTCTTAATCTCATTTGAATTTTCATCTAATTTTTCAACGATTATTTTCATCATTGATTCCAACTTTGAAAACATTTTCCCTTTCATGTTTACATTTTATTCGAGCCTACTTGCAATTAATTCCCCTGACTTTTCACTAACTGCGTGAGTTGATGACTCCTTGATTTCATTTATTTCCCTTGATTCTAGTACTTCATTTATTTTTCCTAAATTCTCCATTATTTGACAACTAGGATTTTTTTCTTCCCCTTTAACTATACCTGCCTGCTTTCCGTTACCCTTCTGCATAGTTATAGCCACTTCAGAATTACTTCCTGAATTCCTAACTTCATTCTGATCTACCGTTAGCTCTGATTTCAATCTTATCTGCATTCCTATCCCCTTCACTGCGCTGTACAACACAAATAGTAACCCTGCCATTGTCACTTACCTTTCGATTATTTCTTATAGCAGACAAAATTTTCGTGCACAATACCCTCTTACTGTTTAACAAATAAGTCATAAATATCCTCTTGTTAATTGCATACAAAATACAAAATACCCTTTAAACACTTTTATATAAAATTCTTTTGACTTATCCGTTTTGGTGTTCGGTTGGTCATCCTTCCTTCTGGTTCGATCGTGTTGCCTTCTTTTTCTCTCTTCTTTTCTTTTTTCTTCCTTCTTCTTTTCTTCTTTCTTGCGTTGCCCGGCTCCTAATCTTGATCCTCGTCGTTCTCCTTCGCTTGCTCGGTGCCCAGCTCATACTAGTGATGATCGTCGTCGGCGGTCGTTATCCCTTGGCTTCACGGTGTTTAACAGTTTTTATCGAACCTAAATTTTTATTTTCGAAGTCCAACGTAATGGTCGTCATTAGTATGATTTTCGAAGCCCCACGTTGGGCACCATTTAGTATGATACGGTTCTTCGTATCAATAGCCTCACGAATTTGGGCGCCATATAGTATGATGCAGTACTTACACTCAAATGCCCCATGTAATTTGGGAGTCCATTAAGTATGATGCAATCTGGTGTTGTGGTCCACCTCCACAATATTGTACTTACTGCGAAACTCTTCTTCTGCAGCCTGATGGATACCTCGGTTTACTCAGTCGTATACTACAAGTTGCTCTCTCAGTTCTACGGGGGATAATTGGGTGGTTGAGGTTCTAGTGTTTATAATTTTAAATGATAAACTGTTCTTAAATCAGTTGTCAAGTTTATTCAGTTATTCAGTGAAAATTGATTAATTGAATATTAAATGAAATAATTAATTTTACTTAATGTATGTTGAAGGGAGTTTAGTTCTGGCAATCACAGCTCTGACGTAAATGTTACCTTGTGATTATGAGATACGTTTACGTAATCTTCTATTTATATGACGTAGTCGTCACGGTAGTACTTACTTAATAAAGTTCACTGGCTTTACTGTAAGTCGCTATAATAAAGCTCTTACTACAAAATGACGTCTGCACAGATTTGATACTTCACCTAATTAATGAAGTTATATTAAAATAAACTGTCGGATTGGCCCCAAAGCCAATACGACAAAGTGTGAATTATTAGTGGCAGCTACGCAGGGTACGTGACCTGCTTCTCCACTCGTCGACACACAAGTCCCAAGTAAGTTTGCGTACAAGCCGTGATACTAGCTTCCCTTCAACTGTCATCTTTTTACCATCATCTCATAAAACCAATCATATACACTCTTATAGCTAATTTCTGTGTTTCTTATAATAAACTTAAATTCTATTGGTTCCTCATTTCAGAGTTCAGTTTCGTTTGGGAGTAATACTTTTCTGCGTCTCCCCTCAGGCGATTCTTCGTATTACTGTCTAATTCTCGGACCGTCTATACAACTTGCACTTCCCAGCTCAAATTCTAGTGAAGTCTGTATTCAGCTAGTACTTCTTCCATTCTCTCACATTCTGACTGAATAGAAGAGTAAGTTTTAACAAAGACTGGCACCTATCTCCAACAGAGTCGCTATACATTTCACTAGAGCAGTATTGTGTCTTTCCTAGTATTCCGTCTGCTAGCTTCTATTGAGTTCTGATATATTTTATTTCTTACTAACTAAACTCCGTGCCGCTACATCCCTGGAGGGACTTGGCCTACCACCCGACCGCTGCGTCATCTCCCGTAGGCAGATGGCAGGATTGGGGGGCATGTGGTCAGCATGCCGACACCCACGGCCGTTAATGGTGGTTTTCTTGACCGGAGCCGCTACTTCTCTATCAAGTAGCTCCTCAATTTGGAATCACGAGGCTGAGTGCACCCCTACCAGACCTCCCTACCTCAGAAAAATCCGAGGAGGTACCGGGAATCGAACCCGGACCGACGGATCTGTAGTCAGCGATGCTAACCACAAGACCACGCCGGCGGACTTTTATTTCTTACTATAAAATGATT
Organism: Ectobius pallidus; assembly: GCA_964059195.1. Lineage (NCBI taxonomy): Eukaryota > Metazoa > Arthropoda > Insecta > Blattodea > Ectobiidae > Ectobius > Ectobius pallidus. Next base: position 42,543,812 of record CAXKWD010000006.1, read on the forward strand.
AATATTTATTAATGTATTGATGATACTAATTTCATATTAATATAATATCATTTGTTAATTTATTTTGATTCTTGTCATATAAATTATAATAATATTGAATAATTAGTTCAGATGTTATGATCTTCCACATTTAATTAATATAAATTTATTTTTATTATTTTTATATCAGTTGATAAGTAATGGAGATGACTCCGTTTACACCACAAGTCATTAAGAAATTATTTCCTGAAGAGGATAAGGAAGAAGAAGAACAAGAAGAGGAAGAACAAGATGCTGATGAAAGAGAAGAACAAGATTTAGACTCTTCCAACGAGGCTTTGGCGTACCATAGAGGAGAAGTACATGCGAATCGAAAAATTGAATATAAATACTGGCTTGATCCGAATGATCTCATTGACAGATTACGTATACTTGTATCCTCATCTGTGGCAGGGATTTATTCTCATCACAGCGAGATACATGAAATCATATCTGAATTAAGGGGGAGAAAAATCATAGAATGAAGGCGATTACGTAAGAGTTTCATACATTGGCTCGATCGTAAACAATAAGACTGGAGCGTATTGAATACTTTATAAACTGGAATGCAAGAGTCGTACTATCAAAAACCTTCCCACTCTCTACTTAAGAGAAGCGATTTTATCATGTTTACATCGGTGGATGGTAGAATTGTAAATTTTGTTCTCCGACTGCATAAACACATTTACCTAGATGTAAAGTTGTAGCACATCGAATCCTACATCCATGTAGTTCTGTGGTAGAGGGATACTTATCCTACGACGATTTGAAGCCTGATCTTGAAACTGTTTTAAAACCAATGTATGTTCTTCATTGCTGTAAGGATCTGATATAAACATGTATGATCATGGTGTTCTGAAGCTTGATAAATTAAGAGATTGTGAATCCAAATGTCTTTTTCATAATGAACCTAATATGAAATGTGCATTGCTAAATGTTATTATGCTTATGCTATGGATGAAATCCAAGTAAGATTGTAATAAAGTAAATAAAATTCTAATAAACCTGAGATGTATTTTTTATTTCACAGCTCCTCATCCTAGGAAATAGGAATAGGAGGAAACTAAACTTTGTCAAACGTAAATCATTTTTGAGAAAATCTAGTTATGAAATAACTTATAAAAGATTGTGCTTTTATCACTTTGGTTTTATTCATTCATTTAGGTCTTCCTCTTCTTTACTACCTAAAAATAAGGTTTCTTAGTATATGTTATAATGAGATAAAGTAAGTAATTGCCTTTGTCAAAGAAGCCTCAATAGTAGAACTAAAGTAGAAAATGTAATACATAGAACGACCATAACCGAAAAAGTAAAATGAAATATTGTGAAGACTAACGGATACAATGACTTTAAATTTAAAACAATATTACCAATAATTATTAGGTGCTCTGTAAATTATGATAAAGATCTCGTAAAAAATTATATTTGTGTCAAATGCATTTAAAATATGGATCTAAGACTGGTATGATGAACATGTCGAGTTCAAAGACATTTTAAGTAATGATGAGAACTTAAGCATATTATCTTTAACCGCTAAACTTGTGATGTATTATAGAAAAAATGTATGTTAGCTTGGTAATAATCCCACATTGTGAGGATAATTAGGTAGGTTGTATGATAAAAAGAAAAAAATGATGGAAAATAGTGTAGGTTAAGTTAAACAATAGTGGAAAGCTAAGAAAACTAATTCAAACATGATGGTGCAAACAAGGTAAAAATCTATGACATTTTGTATACTAAGGAGTAGGTAAAGTAAAGTTTTCCCTATTACAGGCCATGGAGGCCCAGAGGGTTCCAGGAGGTTGAGGCTCCCAGATTTTTAGACATCGGCACATGAAGGTGGTGAGGTTGTCAGCCATACGCACCGGCCGCCTTTACCCCCAGGATTGCTCCTGGTACTCATTTCTGTTAGAGGCTGAGTCGACCCCAGGGCGATAGTGCCACCAGAAGGATTAGGTCAATTGAAAAACTCCAACGACCTCATCGGGGATCGAACCCGCGACCTTCCGGTTTGTAGCGCAGCGCCTCAACCACTACGCTACGGCGTACCCCCTAAGGAGTAGGTACCACATTATAAAAGAAATGCGTAAAGAACATCACTTTGAAGCAAAATGGAATAATGAGAAACTGTACGAATACAGAAATTTAGCTCATGGTGAGAACATTGCAACATAACCACATCATGCAATACATGGAATGAAAGAATTTCTAAACTATTTTGATTTTCTAGCAAATATAATAATATGTAAGGTTGAACAGCGTCCTGTAAAAATAGATATGATATGATATGTGATGGATGTATGGAGGTGCCTTTGGTTCTAGGATATACCCGACTTCATTTATTCGATGAATAAAAGAAATCGGTTTGAAATCATTTTCACTGATACCGGATTTTCCTTTAACTTTTTATTGATATATATTTATGGTTAGGATCCCCGAACTATTTCACTCGTAATATTCCAATGAAAGAGATTGGATTGAAATAAAACATTATATTGGATTCTTTAAAACATATACACACTCATTTACTACATATTTTACATATTTAAACAGTTCCCAAAATTCTTGTTGGTAGTGTGCTTTGGATTTGTACATCTAGACCCATGATTGCACCAGATGCCATGGAAGAATGTCTCCCTTGTTTGAAACATATAAATCAGTACACTATAACAACAAGCTACGATATTAAATGATGGATGGGTATGTGATAATAATAATAATAATAATATTATTTACGGCTATTTGAAGTGTGAAGAACATTTTGCATCTCCTGTCGCATTTCGCACTCCAAATGGTAAGGCATCCCTCTTTGGCTCTCTGCAATGGCTAAAATGTCTGGCCCCATCGTAGACTTCTTTATGAAACATCTCGTTGTGTTGGTAGTCATCTCCAATCATATCTGTTAAGGTATTTCCACATGGGAGCACTAGGGACACATCTGTATGTTCCTGGTTGTGGCCGAAGATGGTTTCGTACCTTAAGGGAAAGTCGAGTGTTCTTAACGGTAACCCCTTGATGTCGTGGATGGTTAACTCCAGAGATTTGGGATCTGTTCCAGGTGAAGGAGGCTCCTCATCTCGCACGATAAAAAATTCTTCCCCCGTAGGAGCTTGAGCGATGACTTCATCTGGGATCTCCTCCCACAATTGATCCATACAATCTAGGAAATGAAATAATATTATAACATCTTATAAATAATATAATATTAATATTTATACTAAATATCCGACAATTACTATGTTTTCAAAACTCTTAGAATGTATACCTATAATAATTATTATGATTATAGTAATGATATTAATAATAACTACATCTCGTTGCATATGTACATACTGCGTTTTACTATAGATACTTCTCATATGAAACAATATATTCATTCCTATCCATCACTCTACTTTTAGCATTCAGAGAAAACTATAGTGAAAGTGTTTGTAACATGTATATGTGTGTGTGTGTGTGTGTGTGTGTAATAACTTAAAATATATTGCACAAGAAGAAATCTTATAGAAGTACCATTATAGTTGATATCTATAGATCTCTTACTAAAGATCTGTTTCATGTACGAAAATATTCCTTACTCTAAAACCATACGGTGCAGCGTGATAACATTACATAATTTGATGAAGGTTACTTTTAAGCATATAATTCGTTTGTTAATATTTTCAAATGTAATCATAGTCTGTGTAAACTTGAAATCTAGTGATGTTCTATTCATATGACTGGGACCTAGGGTGTGACATGTTTCATCGTGAAAAGAAAAACAGTAGTGAGGAATAATACACATGTGATTTATAAAATTTCTAAGACATTGTTAACAGCTAAAATGAATTTTGAATAATAGCTGTGCAATATTAAACTAGACTAGGGTACTATACATATTGAGGAGTAAAAAACATATAGGCTAGCACTATAAACATTGTAGAAAATATTTTATATACTTACCCATGATGCTGTTGAATTTTCTTGATCGCTGAAATATAATTTATCACACTCAATTTTCGCTAACAGCTCTTCTCCTGATGTTCAAATGAATGTATTGCAACTTTAAACCTCGTATTTAAAAGCTAGCGGCCAAACATTACACGAGAAGTAGGTCTGTAGTGATGACGTTATGAAATAGTCTCGCAACAGTAGGAATAAAAGTAATGATGACGTAATAAATTCTAGCCTCACGACTGATCAGATATATTTTCCACCAATGGAAATAATGCTGACGTATTGACTTCTAGCCTCGCGACGATAAAGCATAATTCAGCGTAATTAGATATTTCACTTTTCCTCCTTGTGAAAATACATGTTCGCGAATTCTCACATTAAATTTGATGACAAATGAGAAATATAATCTCGTAACGCGAAAATCTGATATTTATTTCTAATCAGCGCTTTATGCTTGAGTCATCGCCTTATATAGTGACGTTGTGAGCTAGCCGAGGCTTGTAGAAACTTGTTCTGTAATATGAGATGTGTGATCTACTTAACTTCCGCACACGTGTCGTGTATGACCTTGAAGCATGCATGAGCCTGTCTGTAATGATGACGTCATAAATAAAGAATTTGTTGAATCAGCATTATCCACAGATACATCATTTCTTGTATATGAATAAAAAAATTAAACTTTTGTTTGAAGATACGTTTGGAAACAAAGGCTGTCATAGCATTATGTTTTAGTTCGTATGAACAAAGAATTAATATAATCCGCGGGGATTGTGTGACAAAACGTGAAAAATAAAATGCTGACTTTTGTAATATGATACCTATTGTGAAATGAAGCGTATAAGAATACTCTCGTAAAAATATATTAAAAATCTGCCACAATGTCATTTGTTCATAATTTTAAATTACGTGCTAAAACCTTGTCCTACAAGCCATTTTCTATAGAATTACGTATTAGAATTTCAAATCTCTCGCTAAAACCTTGCATTGAAAACCATTTTTCTATTTTCACCAGAAGCAACCGTGAGGACTATTATAGTACATTACGAACAAGTCCGCTTCAAAGCATAAAATTAATAAAAGCACTAGGTAGATTAATAAACTAGACATGTCATAAGGATTTAAAGTTTAAAGGGACAAAATGAAATAATGTTGTTTTGACATATGAATGGAGAATTAAAGAGACTGCTTTAACACGTACGCACATGCATGTAGACTTTTGAATATGTCAGCATCTTGTTGTGAGCGATGATACTATGAACTCTTACGTCAGCGAAACTAGTGTCGCGAGTTGAGATTCTGAATGCGTATCATAAATCTCTGTATGCATATGATTAAAAACATTCACTGGTTTTCCATATATTACTGTATCGGCATTAAAAAAACCTGTAATTATTAACATAATATATTCCCTCTAAAGACCTCAGCATGAGTTTTACGCACTGGCCGCCTTTACCATAGGACCAAAGTGAAAATTATATTAAACGCTAATCGACAAACATAGGCTGAGTCGATCCCAGGGCTAAAATTAATATCTGATGGAAAAAATTGTTTTAAAACGAAAGCTACCATAATTATAAAAAAAATACATAAAGGTTTGAAATATGTGCTAACGTAATATGTTTTAGACTTCGATATGTAAACAAAGAAGTAATATAATAATAATAATAATAATAATAATAATAATAATAATAAGGTTAACAGCCTTAGGTATCAGTTGCATTTACTCCAGGTTGAGTCGATCCCAGGACCATAGTGAAAAAATTAATGTATTAGAGAAATAATCATCTTATGGAAAACTTGTATGGAGGAATATAATTATAAAAAAATACTTGAAGGATTGAAATATGTGCTATCTTAGTATCTTTTAGACTTCGATGTGTAAAAAAATAAAAATAAAAGAAAGAAAGAAGAAAAAGAATGTAATATAATAATGATAATAATAATAATAATAATAATAAGGTTAACAGCCCCACGCACCGGCCACCTTTACTCCTGGCTGAGTCGATCCCAGGACCAGAGTGAAAAAATTAATGTATTAGAGAAATAAACATCTTACTGAAAAATTGTATGGAGGAATATAATGATGACGTTGCATTTACGCTTCGTGGGAAACCGCAATGAAATACGAAACCTACTTCTGTTCACGTGGTCTAGCGCGCCGCCTTCTTGGATGACGTCATTTGTGGACTTTGAACGATGTGGAATTTTGCCCCTGCGCCACCCAATGTTGCGGGACAGTATCGGTCGCCACCCTAGGGGTAACCGGCAAAACCACACTACTGTCGTCTGCTGGTACCATGCTTTTAAATGACCTTTCATCTTAGCAGACTGAAAAATACGTTTGAACTTTTCTATTTTTGTAGCGGGTAAAGTGCTACTAGACGCATTTCTTTGTTTACTGGACACTTGCAGAATATATTTACGTGAAAAAGCTTAAAGAAAAATTGCAAAAGATAGACGCTTTATAAGTCGAAAAGAAGGACGAATACTGTGAGAAATGTCCGCTATTAACTACATTACTATGTTCCCGACGTACAAAATGTTATGCAGATATGAATATTTATATACAGTGCTGCTAATTTGGCGATTGAATATGATTCAAAGTAACTAAAAGAAAATATCTCTAGGGTCCAGACAGTAAAATACTAATTGATATACGTGATAAACACTGATATATATGTGGTGTGTATTCGTAGACATTTTTAATATTATTTATTTTCTATATCAAATGCATATTTAGCCTATACCGTCATATTAAAAACGTATTCAAAATCAAAATATTAAAATATGTTTACAACACGAAAACTTACCTTTTCCTGTCCATAATAGTTTTAAAAAAGATGGGAACTTGAGAATCAATTAGAGCTTCTTTTCTTTTTTCTTCTCATTCCTCATTCCTTCTTATTCCTTTTATTATGAGTATGCTAAGACCATCGTTACATGATTTTCATTTCTAGTTATGAGACAAAATATTAAGAATATTTCATTGCATGACAGCAGAATATAAAGGCAGAATTTAAGAATTATCAAACGTTAAGTTATGTAGCCTATTAAATTGGCAACGCTATTGTCACAATTTTTATTCGAGGCCGTCAATCTAACTTGGCTATTTAGAAATCACAGAATTTATATTTCCATCTCAGATTCAATAGAAGGCTACAATAATATACACATATTTATACAACAAAGTAAAATAAATAGGTCTAAAGTAACTAAATAAATTAAACAAGTAAGTGATCTTTAAATATAAAGGTGCCCTAAAGATACAGTTTAACAAAGGTATAAAACTAACACAATGTACTGTAATTATCATTGCGTTACTACGTAATTTTAATTTATTTGTATTTGTAATTTACTCTATTTTTAAATTGGCCCATAACATCTTCTCGATGCTCACGGCAAAGATTAATTTAAAAATTAAAGAATATCCAATCGCCACACTGCATATAAATATTCATACTTTAATAACATATTACTGCAAATCGAGTACAAAATAATGTCGTCTATATCGGAAATATCTCACAATATTTGTTAGTTAATCCTTCCTTTTTAGTGTTATTTAAAGCCTGTCTGCTGTAATTTTTCTTTCATCTTTTTGACACTTAAACATTCTAGAAGGACCCAGTAGACAAGGAAGTATGTATAGTAGCCTCGTGTCCTCTATAAAAATATAAAATTACGAACATATTTTTCGGACTGGGAAGATGGAACGCCATTTAAAAGCATGGTGCCAGCAGACGACAACTGGAAAAACAAGTGACGGACGGCTAGCGCATACCGGCTAGTATACCCACGCTATCTGTCGGAGAAGTTTGGCGAGCTAAAACCCTATAGCATCGCAAAGTTTTCAATATATCGCATGGAATTATCGATCGCTCGATTATGTGAGCTCACCCTGGTCGATTCGTATGTTTATAATGTCAAGGCACGCCATTGAGCTAGAATAGAACTGGAGTTAGGAGTCCAGCACAGCAAGTGAGGACGACTGTTTCGACTAGCTCCGCCTGGAAAATCTGGCAAGAAGCTATTTGTCTGCTGAGCAAGAAATGTCAAGTAGGCATATATGCCTGAGTATTTATTGCGATAGAGTGAACATTACATTACCTTTAACTCCAAATAATTTATTTTTATCAATACGAATGGTTTTACCCGTGACTTCTCTTTCATTATGTAAGTCTAACCGACAAAATCGCGCGTATTCAATACAACATTTAATACTAGGGCCCAGATTCTTATGTTTTAAACTATTTTATTCCTTGCTAGTTAAGTGTGACATTTGAATATAATTATTCGTCTCATTGTCAAGAGTTACGTTAAATTAATATTACATTGAAATGTTTAGAAATTAAAATATATTTGATATTTGATAACACTTTTAGGCAATCCGTCACATTAGCTATTTACATCAATACACATTTTTAAGAATCTAAGCTATGAATATTTACAATATTACAAACTTAATTACATTAGTCAAAATTATTATTCTAAGTTATACTAATGCCATAATCCAAGTGACACTAAATGAATAACATATACTTGCAGATTACACATGTAATTACTTACGCTAAGTTGCTCTATTCTGTTTGTAAATCTGATTCTAAGTATTCTTTAACATTATAAAAAAGGATTTTTTAAAGCTAGGAATATAGTTTTTTGTGAAAACAAATTTGGGGACATTTCTTGAAGTTTATATGGTATTTTTTATATAATGTTGTCCCAAATTTATTTGATTTCTGGTTTGATAAATAAGAACATCGTGTTTGATAGCTTTTTATGTTATATTTTACTAATGACAAGACATAAAAAATATACAAATTTATTATTGTTAGTAAGCCTGTCTCAATAAATAGTGGTTTGCAATGCTCTATTTTTTTAGCATTGGTTATTATTCTAATTGTTTCTTTTCTGGATAAATAATACTTGATTAATTCCTACACCATTTCCGCATAGGCTACTACTAGATTACATCTTATTATGCTCTGAAAAAATGCATATTAGGCAGTCTTTACATAATCTGAAGATACTTACTTACTCACTCTATGGCAATGGACAATTCCTAAGCAAGCTAAATGAATATTATTGAATCTATCCTAATATTGTCCTCCCATCTGCGTCTAGGTCTTCCAAGTGGTATATTCCTTTCGGGTCTCCCCGTCAATATTTTTTAAATATGTCTTTCTTCCCCCATGCGTGCAACAAGTCCAGCCCATTTCATCCTCAATGATTTAATTAGCTTTACTATATCCGGTGACGAGTACAGGTTATGAAGCTCGTCATCAAGCCGTTTTCTCCAGTCTCCATTTCCATCTCTCTTAGGCCCAAATATTTTCCTAAGCACCCTGTTTTCGAACACTTTCAGATTTTGTTCTCCGCGAAGAGTAAGCGACCATGTCTCACACAATGTCTCATATAATACAACCGGCAGGATAATTGTATTATAAATTTTTATTTTTGGATTTGTGGACATTAGACGAGAAGTTAAGAGTTTCTTACCCGCATAAAAACTACCATTTCCTGATTTGTGTCTACACTTAAATTCGGCCTTAATATTATTTGTGTCTGTAATTATTGCTCCCAGATAAACAATTCTTTAATCTACTTATTAAATAGATTACACATGAGAGCCTTTTACAAATACTTCTAATCTAAGTTAATCAGTTTCAATCATTACCTACCTCAGCTCATTCTTTTATGCAAAACTAAGTCTGCCCATTGTTGTGTTTTTTTTTATTAATTCTTCGATTTTTCCATGCATTGCCATCCTACCTGAATTATGATATAGGCCTATCCTAAAAATTGGTAACATCTGGATTAAGGATTAATTACTAAATATGGTATTAAACGTTTTTATCACAATAAAATATACTTAAAATGAATTATGACGATTTTGAAGTAGAACAATATATTTCAATTTCTAAAGATTTCAACGTAATACATGCTATTTTGTCGGTTAGGCCTACATGTATGGAAACGACGGAAGTCACGGGTAAAAACATACGTATTAATATTAATCTTAATTATAATAATTACATACTTTTAATATGTTAATATTAATTATTCTTATAATGCATGCAAGAAGAACTGTCTTACAATGATTCGTCAACAACATCTTCAATTTCCAAACCAAACATGTGATAATTCCATACAAGAAAGGCGATTTGACGTTTCGTATTGAGCAGACAAATAGTTTCTTGCCATAGTTTCCGGGCGAGACTAGTCGAAAAAGTGGCCTCACATCTTAGTACAGGGGGTTGTGTTTAGTGCTAAGTCCAGGTATATATGGAGGTCAATGAGGCACGCAGACATCTGAAATTTTCAACATGGAAGAAGGATTTTTTTGTGATGATAGTTAATAGTATATTGCGATACAAGTGCCGTAAGCGGTGCATACGGATCGAGGAAAGAGTTTGAAAAAACGATGCGCTTGCGCCGAGTTTTTTCAATTTCCAAGATACGTTATGCGCTTAAGGCACGAGTATTGCATGCTATTTTTTTGCACGATAATTATTTGTATCAATTTATTTATATTAATTGAGATATTAGCTGAAAATATTATGTATATACACTATTGAAGATGGATTTTATATTTCAGAAAGTGATTCGCATGTGTTTGTTGTTATGGGAACCGAATATTTGTCCTGGGGGGCCTTGTCCATAAAGGCTTGTATTATGATGAGTGCCGTAAGTAAATTCTTACCGCACGGAAATTTGCTTTGTTTCCATAGCAACAAGATCGCGTGCGGGAATGTCAACTTACGATCCACGGCAACAATTAGTTAAGTCGTGCAAAAATATATTTAAGTAAGCTACAAGGTTGACAGCTGGACCCATGCCTTTACAATGACATTTTACATTCACCAACTGAAGAAGTAGTAAAATTTAAGAGTTGTTTGACGAAAATTCCCGAAACAAAGCCGATATCGACTGACTACCCACTCAGCACACATACGTAAAATATATGTAAAAATTACGTTATCCCTAGATCTAGGTAATGTACATCACACATATTGGTTAAATAAAATCTACATATAATATACGCTCAAATGTCCCGCTTTTTTATGTATATCGTACGTCTATTCATGTCAATATAGACATTTAATATATATCAATTATACCTACAATCGCATACATACTATTGATTTACAATGTCTATACGTAAAAAATATGTCAAGATGATCTATCAAACGTATATTTTATATATAATTTATGTAGCCTATATAGGGCCTTTGGTTCATAAATGTACACTGCTCACATACATTTTTACGTATACTATCAATACATGAGATATTAATAACTAAAAATGTCATCAAGAACACTTTTTGTGCTTACTATCTTGCAGTTTTTTGGGACTTCTTGCTGAGGTATTTTGCAATTATTTATTGTAAGCAAAACACTGAGATCGCTCATAACACACACTGAACCAAGAATCTTCGGAACATCATCATTTATTTATTTATTGAATATACAATTACTTAAACCCTATTCCACCCGGAGGTATATTAGGGTTATAGTTACAAGACAATATATTTGCAATATTACTACTTCTTATCCATAGGCTGGATGCAGGCCTTACTACTCTAAGAAAACAAGATAACTAATATATTATATTATAAAAGAAAACTATAACATCTTAAAAATAGAACACAAAAACTTTTGGAATTCTCTATAACAGCATTTTTTCCTAAAAATATCAAAGAGTGGTTTATCTAATTTATTTTTACAATAATCTAAGTGTGTGTCCAATATTCTTCTTTTATGCTCTAGGACTGGGCAATGAAAAATTAAATGTTCAACAGTTTGTTGTTCAGTACATATACATTGATAACCGTTCTGTCTTTGGATCATGAAACGTTGAAAGTAAAAACCAAATTTGCCATGCCCAGACAGAAACTGAGTGAATATGAAGTCCGGTTTTACACTCGTACAGCGTAGGCGACACTCAACTGTTGGAAAGAAGATTTCTCTCGTAGTGGTCCCTTTGGAGCTGGACACCCAATGCTCATTCCAAGCAGTCCTAATATAATCTCTAAGTTTATTCTTAGCATAAGATAGGGGACACAATTTGTAGCTAAAATTTAAATTCGAGGTCGCAGCATTTTTTGCCAATTCATCAGCTCTTTCGTTCCCTAATGTGCCCATATGGCCTCGTACCCAGGATAAACAAACGTGTTTCTCGTATGATATTATCTTAGTTCTATCATCATTAACATCCATTAAGCACAGCACTAGCCTTTCTACTGCCATTATGCTAATCCACTGCCCTTTAACTCCTTCTTTTACACTTAGGAAGTACTGCATCACATTTTCCAAACAATGCAGAGCTTGTCGTTCAGCATAACTTTTAAGTTCTTTTAAGCTTTCTGCAACTGCTTGGTTTAAATTTTCTTCTTCTGCATCAATTAATCTTCTGCATGATGGACCTGGTCTTGACAAGTACTCAGGCAGATTAGGAAATATTGATGGTACTGCACCAAGTTTCAGTTTAGGGCAAGTTCTAGGAAATGTTTTTATTTCACCGTTAACTACAAATGTCTCTGTTCTTATCACACTCTCTTCAGGAAAATGCTTCACACAAATAACCGGCTTGCTTACCCCTGTAAAGACTGTAGGAATGTTTCTAAGCCACGTCTTCTTAAGTTCTTCGTCTTTTGGTAAAGAAAATGCACTAACACTTTCATGTTGTGACTTGTACTTACTTTTACAGCCAGCAACACTACAGCAGCTAGGCATTGTGAATTCCTGAAACAATTAAGAAATACTTTAGCAGCGTTAACGTAAATTATTATGATCAGAGCTAATTACCACAGCATCTGTGTTATAAATCAGTTTGCAAGTCGTTGAGGTTATGATAGGCCTATTTATGTGTGTGAAACAAATCTTGCACAGGGACTTACCAGTACTGTTTTCTGTGTAAATGTTTTTCTTCTGCCTCATTTAATCTTCTACATGAAGTACCAGGTCTTCACAAACATTCGGGTAGGCCTACATTAGGAAATGTATTTTAGGGTATTCACTGCACGTTGCGTAATATTTCGTCATCTTTAAATACACACACATGTACATTTATTCTTCGTTTCTATGTTATATACATAGGGAGTAGTTGCAACAGAGCAGTGCAATTCTCTCCACACACAATTTCTTGTTAATAAAACACTATAAAAGAGAAACTTATACGCCACACAAGCACCCAACAGCCAACCATGTAGCCATGAACCAGGAGATCTACATTGCTGACGTCACAGACAAGATGGCCGCCAGTTATAAAAATAGTCCTACTGAATGTACGGATGTAATCATTTTAAACCATTTTTTAAATTAATTTCTGATTAGCGTGAGTAAATTGTATTGCGTTCCCTTAATTTAACCAAATCGATTTACTAGAGTAAAACACAATAAACCGGTGTTTACAATGTCCAATTCTAGACGTAAAATTTACATATAGTTGGTATGTTATTTTGATATTACAAATGAACAATCAAATCGATTTTGTTTTATATTTAATCCTACTTATGTAACAGTAACTTTAATTTTGATATATTATGAATATAAAGCAGAATTAAATTACAACAGTTTTTATACATGTATATATTGGACATAAAATATACGTATAATTTACGTTTTGACTTTGACCAAACGAAAGACATATATGTAGCTCTAAAATATACGTATATTATACATATCGTGCTGCGTGGGTAGTCAATAGTCTTGATATGTTGTCCATTTTCTCCGGAAAACAAATTAACATCCTGAAAATGTTAAGTTCAACACGCTGGGTTTGCATGTCAAGTCAAATGGAACGCGAAATTGCAATATACATGTAAATATCAACTTGTTAATCTTGACATGTTGGTGTTAAATGTTAAGCATTGGAGACCCAGCTTTATGCACAGCTTGTCTACTAAAAGTAGAGGCCGGGTATGAGAGTAGAATAGTGCTTATATAGTTATGTATTGCTACAAGTCACTTTGTATTTCCCTTAGTAAGGAATTATAATGTTTTTTTAAGCATACAAGTATCTGGCTCTGATGCGCAGACGGAAGAGAGATAATGAATGTAGGAGTAAATGGATAAACATTGATCGATGTGGACGGAACTCGCTAAGCAGGGGGTTTCTTGGCCAAGGAACTCGAATCTGAGATCGTTTTTCCCAAGCGGCGCTTTCTAATCGTGATTCGCACTCCAAAGCCTGATTTTTAGCTGTTTCATTACAATTATTAATTGTTTAGTTTATGAATGTTAAGTGTTAATAAATATATTGTTTTAATTATTTTGTTCTTAATTTTTAATCTTCGAATAAATTACTGTGGGGGAAGTCACGGGCATCTGCTAGTCTATAATAATAAGAGAGAGTGTTTGTCTGTCTGTCTGTGCGCAATGCCTAGCCAAATCTAGTGCACGCAGAGAGCTGAAATTTTTAACATAGATAGACTGAAGGGTGGTCGAATGCACCTCGAGGCCAGATTTGTAAATTTCGCTTCCGTTCACGATTTATGAGGGAAAAAGCTGGCAGAAAACACGAGTTTAGCACTGGATTTCGCTAATACGTTAACAGTCGTGAAAGTAATTGCAGATGACCTTGTTCTGTGCCATTGGAAACTGAGAAAGAAGAAAATAGTTGAAAGGTTGAGAGCTGAGAGCAATCTTCTTTTTATTCTTCTTCTTCTTCTTATCTTTTCATCTTCTTCTTCTTCTTCTGAAGTCACTTCTGTAAGATAGATATATAAGCATTCATGAGCCACAGATTATTGTCTCTGTTGGACACTACATGCGCTGCATATGACATAACTTGTCTGTCTGTGAGGTAGACCATTAGGGCAATCAGTCATAGGAGAGAAGTTCCATCTGGCGCTGTGAATTGAGCTCCGGCTTATAGTCCAGTCAAATTAGATTTTTTGCTGCATTAAATCATGTAGTTCCAAATGTTTCAGGAATGTGTAGTGGGAGGTCCCCTGAAGAACGCCTAATGTTTTCCCGCCAATTTCAGGTGCCGCGGGGGGTGGGGGGGAGGCTCAAAGGTCCCTTTTTTCAGTTTTTGGTGCAAATCTCGAAAACAGTGCAACGTACAGAAAATGTTATGGTATTCAAAATTAAAGCTTATTAAATTCCCGACAAAACGGTATATTCATATTTATCTTTATATGTTACCGTCTCCGAGAATGAGCCGGCGAAAATGGAAAACCTGCAGAAAAATTTGTAGCGCCTCACGTTTTTCGTCGAACTCGCCCATCCAATTCTTTAGTTTTCCATTTTACAAGAAACTTGTAAGAAAAGAAGTTGTAGAGAATTACATGTTCTTCACGAATATATATACATTTGATACTTTATCTTCACGTAGTCAAACGTTAGACCGTTTTTAAATTTCGGGGTCGATTTCGAGATTCCGCTAGTAAACTGCTCATCATTTTATTTCCGTTTTCAAGTGCTTTAATTCTCTGTATCACGTTATTTATTGTTTATGTGAACATAAATGTTATTTATTATCTATCTATATATATAATAGCTAATAATGCAAAAGTAATAAAAGAGGCTTACACAACCTAATTTCCGCTCACCCTTCCATCCTGTCACACATTTAAAGCTGTTCATACTCATATTCCTCATCGTACAACTCTTCCAAGTCCTCTTGAACGGGAGCATTGTTAGTGCAAGCACCGTGGCAATTGCCACAGACAGGTGAGCAGTGGATGCCGGCTTTCCGGCATCCACATCTCATACCGCAGCCTGTGGTACAATGACAAAATATGGAGTTGAGCACGCTGGCAGGTGCAATAGGGGCCTTGGTCTTAATAGGAGTCAGATATTCCCCATCTTCTCTTGTCCAACCCCAACTTTCAGGTTCGAGAGATTCATTTCCAAACCACTGCTGGACCTGTAGAAACACTCTGCACGAGCGATGTAGAGCAGCATCTTTTGTAGGTGGCATTGAAGACAAGTTCGCTTTCATCTTGGCTGAAGATTTGATGAGCACATGCACCTGTGTATGAAACACAATAGAATAGAATAGAATATTTATTTATCAAGCAGCATTATTCAATGAAGTTAGTACATGCAATACAAAATGAAATGTACCTGTGATGATTGAGGTCATGCTCGTTGGGTGGGGCCTGATACATCAGTAGGAACATTTTTCCCCAGCTTCAGCAATATCTCCTGGCGTGGATGTGGAGTCGTAAAACACTTCAGCGATGTTTTTGGTTTCGTTAGGAAACCGCTGGAAACATTTAAGTATGGCTGCTTTACTTTTTCCATAAATCGCAGAAGTGGCATCGCATCCAGTGAAGCAATGGATAAACAGAATGTATGGGCTGAATGGCAAGGCCTGAAGTTGTTGGGAGGAGTACAACCTGTCTTCTGTGTTGCCTCGTCCAGGCTTCATAAAAAAAATACATTCGTGTCTCGTGGTGTGAGTGCCACGAGCAAGACGAGCAGGACTATGTCTTCGCCAACTACCACCACAGTTGAATGAGAGGTATTTTCCAGTCCACACCTAACAATGCTGCAGTCAGCGTCTCCTTTGTCTATGATGACTTGTACACCTTTTGCGCCCAAGGCCTGCGCTAACATACATATCAGCTTGGTTTTGTTCCTTTCGTTGGAAAGGAAGTTTTCCTGCTGAACAGTAGCCACCATGTTCTCATCAAAGTCTATATCCACTGATGTTTTACTTGATGCCCTTCGACGTTGTTCGGATCTTTTCGTGGAATTCGTGTCTTCGTAACCGTCAAAAACCACAGCAGAGTTGTAGCCGTAACGGTTGATCATGTAAGACACATATTGATCGCAGATGGACGTGAACTTGGTGGTGTTGTTCCACTTTACTCTATAAAGGAGGAAGCCGCCATCGATTACCGTGAAACTGTTCTTCAAGTTGACCATTTTATTGCTTGAAGGAAAGGCATCGTAGAGAGCTGACTTTTTCGTTTTCCTCATGATCCCTTCGTCGAAAAGAGTCATGGGGTATGGGGCTAACTCACACTTCAACAGCTCCTCTACATCCTCTTTAGTTTTCTGGGTAATTATGGTCCTCTAGAAAATCATTAAAGGCTCGATCGCCACCACTCCCTTGTCCAGTTTGACAGTGTTGCTCATAGCAGCCAATGGGACTACTGCGTTCTTCTTACACTGCTTCATTTCTGCGAAGTTCATTCCAATAAAAGTTTCCATTGTACGGGTTCCGATTTCCAATGCTTGGTAACAGTTGGCGTAATTGGTTCCTATTACTCCGGTTGAAAGGGACATCAAAGAATCGCGTACAGAAAATGGCGGGTGATCAGCCAACCACTGAGCAAGTTTCCTTCTGTCTTGGTCATTTCTGCTAATTCGTGATGTTCGAAAGTCGACATGCTGTTCTCCACTCACAGAATGGACGCCGGCAAACTGCTCTAATGAAGAACATATGGCTGTAGCTGTGCGTGCCCCTCCAACCCATTTCGCCAACACAGAATCACTCATGCCTCTCCCTCGTGTAAGTCCACCTTCACTTTTCATGTCACGCATCAGTGTCACTTCAATTGCCATATCAGACCACAGTCTTACCAACATTTGGAAATAATAGTATTTTAGTTAAAACCGTCGTACACTAACTATGTATACTACGTCGATTATGTAAACAATAAATAACGTACATAAAAGTTCACGTTTTATACATACTGGTATAAAGGCTCACATGCATATATATATATATATATATATATATATTAGTTATATGGGTAATAAATACCATTTACGTTTACATAAACAATACATGAAGTGATAAAGAGAGTTAAAGCACTTGAAAACAGAAATAAAATGATGGGCAGTTTACTAGCGGAATCTCGAAATCGACCCCGAAATTTAAAAACGGTCTAACTTTTGACTACGTGAAGATAAATTATCAAATGTAAGTATATTCTTGAAGAACAAGTAATTCTCTACAACTTATTTTCTTACAAGTTTCTTGTAAAATGGAAAACTAAAGAATTGGAAGGGCAAGTTCGACGAAAAACGCGAGGCGCTACAAATTTTTCTGCAGTTTTTTCATTTTCACCGGCTCATTCTCGGAGACGGTAACATATAAAGATAAATATGAATATACCGTCTTGTCGGGAATTTAATAAGCTTTAATTTTGAATACCATAACATTTTCTGTACGATGCACTGTTTTCGAGATTTGCGCCAAAAACTGAAAAAAGGGACCTTTGAGCCTCCCCCCCCACCCCCCGCGGCACCTGACATTGGCGGGAAAACATTAGGCGTTCTTCAGGGGACCTCCCACTACACATTCCTGAAACATTTGGAACTACATGATTTTTTGCAGCAAAACCATCTTTTTTTATCTAATTTGACTGGGCTATTAGCTCAGTTTAAGCATTGACGCGAATAGCCAAAGGTCCTGGGTTCAAGTCCCAGTGCCGGAGGAATTTTTCTCCTATAATATTCTCACTTCTGTAAGCCCTATTATTGGTGTTATTATTATTAGGTATATGGAATTGTTAAACTGTGTCTTAATGGCAACTTGCGTAGAGGCGAGCAGCTTCATTTATGTTTATAATAAATTATTCCGATATTGCGGTCTGGCGGTTAGCACTTCGGCTAAGAGAACTTAAGATCCCCGGTTCGAAACCAGATAGGGTAGTCGAATTTTTACGGAGCCCACAAAGATTGAAGACTTAACTACGAAAGTAGACTCCATCATAGATTTCATGAAAAGAGACATGACAAAAACGATCCAGGAAACCGTGATGAAGATCTTGGAGGAA
This sequence comes from Ectobius pallidus, assembly GCA_964059195.1. NCBI lineage: Eukaryota > Metazoa > Arthropoda > Insecta > Blattodea > Ectobiidae > Ectobius > Ectobius pallidus. The sequence continues at coordinate 42,562,504 of CAXKWD010000006.1, forward strand.
AGCAGGCCAACAGTTATCAGGAAAGCGCAAAATAAGGCCAAAGGCAGGAAGACAGAACAAGTCTCAATCCCAACTGAAGACACAACTCCTGCAATAGACATGCAAAACAGTCCACAAGATAAAGATACAGAAGAGGGAAGTGAAAGTGAAAGCGAAAGCGAAGAATGCATCCAGGTTGCAACCAACACAGGAAAAGAGACAAATGGTGAAAATGACAGTGATACATGGACTGAAGTCACTACCAGAAGAACAAGACGTCAAAGAAATGAACTCAAGATAACGGGAACTTTGGAGGCAGCACACACAGATCTGCAAGCAGGAACAAGAAACGCGTGGCTGTACATCGGGAAACTGCACCAAAGCACCACCAAAGAGAAAATAGAAAACCATATACAAAAGCAAGGAATCTCGCAAGTCATAGATTGCGAAGAACTGCAGACAAAGGGTTACCTTAAGGCATTCAAGGTCGGCATCCCGCTAAATGACTTACAGAAAGCAAGCGAGCCAAGCTTCTGGCCAGCAGGTATCTTCGTACGACAGTATCGATTTCGCCGCCAACCAACAGGGGCGAGATTTTAAGCCGGGTCACATATCAAATGACGACATAGAGGGACACATAAAGACACGTTTAAACCACACCAAGATAAATACGCTGATGTGGAACATCGAAGGGTTAAGGAATGTCGAAAGTATACTCCCCGATAATTATTTTCACAAGTATGATATAGTAATACTAACTGAAACAATGTTGACGAGCGAGTGGGCCACAAAAGGTATGTACGCCATACACTCCCTGGCGACTCAAGAACACAGGGGAAGGCCAAAAGGAGGCATAACTTGTCTACTTAAGTCCAGGTTCTCCCCTTTCCAGGTAATAGACTCCTCAGCGCACATGCTACTTATAAAGACCAAGCTGTGCACGGTGATCTGCTTATATTTCCAACCAGACATCTCAGCAATAGAAATAATAGAAGAAATTAGTGATGCCATGGCAAAAATCGACCAAGCAAGCCCTTTGATACTCGCCGGGGACCTAAACTGCAGGATAGATGCTCCAAACCTCAAAGCGACAAAAGTTTTGGAATACCTAGAAGAGGAAGGGATGCAACTAGTGAATAAGAAAGACCTGATCACCTACATAGCACCCAATGGCAAAAGTGCAATTGACCTCTTCTTCTCGAACATGGTGGGCTTGTACCCAACAGGGCAAAGAACTATCCCTACTGTCATCAGGAAACACTTGCCAGTCGAGACGGAAATGACCCTGCTACAACAGAACACTAGGCAAACGCTGACTCCTAAACTCCCTACAAGGAAACTTGATGTGGATAAAATTAAAACAGAAAAGATCACAAACGCCACACAAAAGATATCAGAAGGCAGCCTGGATGAAGCACTGGGGCTATTAGAAACCATTATGCAAGAAGCCATGTACTTCTATCAGCCGAACCAGAGGAAAGCAAAACCCTGGTTTAACTCGACATGCCATGAAACGAGGAGAAAGGTACTCAGAGCCCTGCACACAGCTCTGGACTCTCCAAACCAACAGAATCTCGACACTTATGCTATATCTCGTAGAGAGTACAAACAATTAATAAAGAAACGAAAAGAAGAACACCAAGAAGCATCTGACAGAAGAAAGATAGAGGAAGCAGAAGCCAACCCATACAAGATCCTGAACCCAAGAAGACCACGATTCCCAAGGGATATTCCCATGGAAACCTGGGAAACTCACATGGCCAAGGTCCTGAAGGCTAAAGAAACCAGACCAAGACCCAGAACTCTAGGAACGACAAGCACATTCCCGCCCATAACAGAAGGCGAGATAGAAGAAGCCATCCATCATACAAAAAATGGAAAGGCATGCGGACCAGATTGCATCTTCAATGAACATCTGAAAGCGGTGACCCCCAAAATGAAGCAAGTATGGGCATCGTTGATGAACGAGTGCATCAGGCAGGGGAGAATCCCGAATAGTTGGAGAAAATCGACGCTCAAGATGCTATACAAGGGAAAAGGGAATACTGGAGACCCAAATGCCTACAGGGGTATTGCCCTGGAGTGCAACCTTTTCAAGATCCTCACCGGCATACTGCAGAAAAGACTGACAGCCATCGTAGATCAGAGCATACCGGAACAACAGTTCGGATTCAGAAGAGGACGCTCAACCCTTCAAGCAGTTAGCTGCTTGCAACAAGACATTGAAGAAGCCTTGAACAAGCCAAGTGGAAAACTGCATACCATCTTCATTGACTTTTCCAAGGCCTTTGACATGATCAATAGAAAACTGCTACTATCAAAACTGGAACAACTTATCGGTAAAGATCACTACATAGCCGCAATAACTCAGGACATCCTAGCAAACAATGCGATAACGATACAAGACAACGTGACCAGATCAAATGAAATTGCACAGACCAATGGAGTACTGCAGGGAGACCCCCTGAGTCCACTCCTGTTCCTCATAGTAACGGCAGATGCACCACAGGCCATCAACGGCAATACAAAGATATACATGTATGCAGATGATATGGCTCTAACATCAGAAAAATGCGAGGACATACAGATCTCATTCAACCAGCTAGTGGCATGGGCACAACACAACGACCTAGAAATCAACATGCAAAAGACAGTTCACATGGTATTCAGGAAAGGGGGCAGAATAGCAACAGCCGAACGGATAACTCACAACAACAGCACTCTAGCAACGGTAAGCAGTTTCAAATACCTCGGCGTCACATTCCAGACCAAAGGAGCATACAATAGACAGGGCTACAAAAGCAATACAAGCAATCAGTGACATCCCAGACATCACCAGGATGTCCATCAGGGCAGCCATGCAGCTATTCCGAGTAAAAATAGTTCCAATAGTAACCTATGGACTGGAGGGAACATGGAAGACTCTGAGCATTAAAAACCTGAAGCACATCGAGAGAGTTAAGGCGACGTACATGAAAAGGATACTGGGGGTGTCAAAATTCACATTGTCACGCCTTGCCTACGAGTTGACAGGGGAGATATCCCTAATTGAAGAACTTCGCCTCCAGATGCTGCTGCCATCTACACCAAGCTACGAGCAACTGCTCGCAGAACTGCAACATAAAAGAGCGCACATTTGGAAGGACTTTTATGGAACGGATGCTATGGCAAATAGGGAGTGGATGCGTGCAAACTACGAGATGCGGCACCTGATCACGCGCATGGCGGTCCATGGCTTCCATTTCAAGTTGTGCAAGAACAAGTCTTATCACGAACCCGGCAGCGAGTGTGTGTGTAGTCGCTGTGAGCAGGAATGTGAACGATACCACGTACTAAAGTGCCCAAACAGAGGAGCGTCCTTAAAGAAATTCTGTCTTGAATGACACACCACTACATGCACATTTGTGCGAACTTCTTTATTCATAAATTATTTTCTTCTTCTTCTTCTTCTTATTATTATTATATCATCATCATCATCATCAATACTGTTGAAAAATAATTTTATAATGTCAACATATTTTCCTGCAGAAAGTATACCTAGAGTTGAATTTCTTTATACATCATCTTTAGCATCTAACAAACCTAAAGTGTAGGCCTAAATTAAAGTTCTATGAGGCTATTAGAACTAGAATTGCCTTCAATGAGGCAGATGAGGATGCCCCTCCCCCATTATGGGGTGCGCTGAGATGGAGCCTTACGGTGTCAAGAACAATTCAGCCAAACGCCAATGGCACCTCGAATCCACCACATGTCCACTATCCATGAATCTATCGGTCTCTCACTCAGCTGGTGTTCGAAACAGATTTTCTAGGTAGACCATGAGCCACCAATATGAAACCCTCCCCCCGCCCAGTGGGAATTTCAGACACATTTTTTTTGTTGGTATTGCCATCTGGTTTAAGCTTTTGGTTCTTTGCCCCTTATTAATTACAGCATTTACTCGGAAAAACCGGAAAACCACGGAAATCTGGAGAAAATGAATTTGTTTAAATTTTTTATTGATGTTTGGTCCTGATATTCCCAGGGAATTTCTGACTCACACATTTTTGTTGGTATTGGCATCTAGTTTAGGGTTTCAGTTGTTTGCCCTTACAAATTACAACATATTCCCGGAAAACCCGGAAAACCACGTATATACGGAGAAAATGACTATGTTTTATTTTTTAAATCTTTGTTCTTTACTCGTAATATTCAAATGGATTTTTTTTTTTGGCATTACCATCTAGATTAAGGTTTCAGTTGTTTGCTCCTTATCAATTACAGCATATCCCCGGAAAACTCCGAAATCCACGGAAATCCGGAGAAAATGGCTTCGTTTTAATTTTTTAAAATCTTTGTTCTTTGCTCCTAGTATTCAAAGGGAATTGGTGAATCATATGTTTTTGTGTTGGTATTGCCATCTAAATTAAGGTTTCAGTTGTTTGCCCCTCTCCAATTACAGCATATCCCCGGAAAACCACCACCACGTATATACGGAGAAAATGACTATTTTTATTTGTTAAATCTTTGTTCTTTACTCCTAATATTCAAACAGAATTTCTGATTCGTATATTTTTTTTGTGTTGGTATTGCCATCTAGAATAAGGTTTCAGTCGTTTGCCCTTATGAATTATAGCATATCTCCAGAAAATTCCGAAAACCACGGAAATCCGGAGAAATTGACTTTTTAAAAAATTATTTAAAATCTTTATTCTTTGCTCCTTATATTCCCAGGGAATTTCTGACTCATATGTTTTTTGTTGATATTGCCATCTAGTTTAAGGTTTCAGTAGTTTTCCCGTTATAAATTACAGCATATCCACGTAAACCCTGAAAACCACGGAATTCTGGAGAAAATTACTTTGTTTTAATTTCTTTAAATCGTAGTTCTTGATCCTAATATTCAAAGAGAATTTGAAACTCAAATGCTTTTGTGTTGGTATTGCCATCTAGATTAAGGGGTCAGTTGTTTTTCCCTTATCAATTACATCATATCTCCGGAAAACTCCGAAAACCACAAAAATCCGGAGAAAATGATTTGTTTTTTTTTTTTATATCTTTGCTCTTTGATATTAATATTTCCAGGGAATTTCTGAATCACATAATTTTTGTTGCTATTGACATATAGTTTAAGGTTTCAGTTGTTCTCCCCTTACCAATTGCAGCATGTCAAAGAATACTGGAAAAAATCCTGATGCTGAAGGGATGAAAGCGATTGAAAACCTGGCCTCTTGACATCCGTGAATGATAATAATTTATCTTGCCAAACCTTTACAGTCACTACCAAACTTTCGTGACTAATGTTAGAGAAGGGACATTGGGTAAAACAGCAAAATTTTGGATTGGTAATATGGACAAAGTGTCATTGACTTTGAGATTTCAGCGAGCAACTAAAGAAAACAACTTTGACTTACACTTGGTATGTTTAGAAGATATGATTCCACTTTTCTTTGCATTGTAACGTTTAGTGGGTCGTAGTTGGACAATATCTAGATTGTGGGATCTTGGAATAATGTCAATAAAATATAAGTTATATCAACAGACCTCACCTCGTTATTGCCGTACTAGCAGCGGTGTGATGAGCCCGACTCCCCCTTCTCAGGTTGCAGTGGCTGGCTATCTTCGTTTCTTGCGAGCACTTCGTGGATAGGAATATAAGGAATAATAGTACTTTTAAATAATAATAATATATAATTTTAGCTGACAATGGATTCTATTTATTTTAATTTAGCGAAAATGATTACTTGTAAGGTGCACAAAATTATCTAAGGCCGGCGCTTACTCGACACTTGTTCCAGCTGAATTTCGAAAATTGTGGGGAATTCAAAAAGAATTCAGCGAACTGAGAGAAATTGAGAGCTAGTCAGTCAGGGTGTATGCCTTTATACAAAAGCCACATCATCCCCTCCTCACCAGTTCTGGGGAGAAAATTTTGAGCTGTTCCTTAAATTAAAATAATTAATTTCTTCATCAAGCTATGGGATTGGTTGAGTTTACGCGCTTCTTCTTGAGGGGAAAATAAGGGATATAGCGTTGCCAAAAAAAAAATAAGAACGCTTCGTGAGATATAGCGTAAAACTTTACATGACAGACCGGAAATGTATAATGTCTTTCCACAGCGTGTGGCCTACCCTTTTTTTCTGAGACCACCCGGTACTCGACTTCTAAAGCAGGGGTGCCTACAAGGGGGGGGTTAAGACGCAGACTGCGTCATTGAAATTTCTGGGGGGGGGGAAATATTATCATTTATGAATTTTCTGGGGGGGGGGGGTTGAAAATTGTAGAAAAATTAGAGTTTTATATGTTAAAAATAAAAACAGTCAAGTTCTATAACTTCAAAAGGTCGCTTCTAATGTTTATAAAGATAAAGATGAAGAATTTCGACAGCCACGGGCGCCCATACCCGGGGGCGGGGGGGGGCGAAAGGAATAAATGTATATTAATAATTATTATAGTCAGGTGTTTTTCTTTTAAGACAATTATTTGAATTGCAGAAGTTTTACCAAATCAACAACATGGAAGCAGAATCCACAGTGGATTAGGAAGGGGGGATTTAGGGGGTTTGTACCCCCAAAAGTCAAAACCTAAAATTCTATATTTGTATTTTTTTTTTAAATTATTTAATTAAACAAGATTTGTTGGTGTGTCAAATATGATATAGCAGTTATTTTCTTTTCATAACATAATGAGTAGGCCTATTATGTCCACTGTTCCATGTGTTACTCAACTTTTCTTATAAATGGTAATAAGTATTATAACTTAGGTAGCAATTTATTGATAAGTTGCCATGTCTTAGAGTATAGTAAACAAATTTGCTAACTAGTTTTTCAGTGCTAAAATAGCTAAAATGTGATTTTCATTAGTTCAACATTTAAAAATTTCCCGGGGGTGGACACCCGACTTAGGTAACATTTTCTTGTTTACATTGGCATGTCTTAGAGTATGGTAAACAAATTTCCTAACTAGTTTTTTAGTCAGACACATAAGCATTCATGAGCCACAGATTATTGTCTCTGTTGGACACTACATGAGAATATTATAGGAGAAAAATTCCTCCGGCACTGGGACTTGAACCCAGGACCTTTGGCTATTCGCGCCAATGCTCTACCAACTGAGCTAAGCCGGAGCTCAATTCACAGCGCCAGATGGAACTTCTCTCCTATGACTGATTGCCCTAATGGTCTACCTCACAGACAGACAAGTTATGTCATATGCAGTACTGTGAGGCACACTAAGTAGTGATTTTTGTGACCGGGCTCCCACTGTTATTGTACAGTTAACATTCAAGACAGACACATAAGCATTCATGAGCCACAGATTATTGTCTCTGTTGGACACTACATGAGAATATTGGTAGAGCATTGGCGCGAATAGCCAAAGGTCCTGGGTTCAAGTCCCAGTGCCGGAGGAATTTTTCTCCTATAATATTCTCTCTACGCTACAAATACGTCGATCCTTAAAACATTCACAGGACATTGATGAAGCTACAGAACACATCACTTATGCAATCCAGACATCTATCAAGGCTTCACTAATTAAAAAGCATCCTTCGTCTCCTCTTTCACACCAAATGAAATTACCGAAGGATATTCTCGAACTCATAAAAAAGAAACATCAAGCACGCCATCAGTGGCAACGCTGGCGTCAACCATGGCAACGTAAACAGCTAAATTTGCTCATTAGACAAGTAAAGAATAAATTGGATGAGTATCGATATCGAAGTTATCAACAATATATATCTAATGTGTCAACTTATGACAATTCCCTGTGGAGGGCTACTAAGCAAATCCTTTGTGAGCCTACTATTATTCCACCTCTACGAGACCATGACAAGGTGTACAATAGTGACATAGAAAAATGCCAAGCACTTGCAGATTATTTCGAATCAACATTTGTACCAAACTTGACTTCAGATCTATTGTTCACTTCATATGTTGAAGAAACTTCACTAGCTGAAAAATCATCAGTAGAAAAGCCCATTAATTTTGTTACAATCAATGAAATTAACAACATTATTAAAAGATTACCAAATAAGAAAGCTCCAGGATATGATAAAATTCCAAACACAGTGCTAAAGCAGCTAACTAGGAAATCCCTGGCATATATCGCTTCTCTATTCAATGCAGTTCTTCGCACTGGCTACTTTCCTGCGGCATGGAAACATGCTGAAATTGTGGCCATTCATAAACCAAAGAAATCAATATCTTCTCCAAGCAGCTACAGGCCAATAAGTCTCCTATCGACCTTGTCGAAATTATTGGAAAAAATTATTCTTAACCGCATCCAGAAATATACATCTGATGCTTCTATTATTCCTCCACACCAGTTTGGATTTAAAAGACATCACTCCACCAATCATCAATTGCTGCGACTAACAGAACACATATATCACGGTTTCGAACAGCATGAACATACTGTAGCAGCGTTCTTAGATGTCACACAAGCATTCGATAGAGTATGGCCTGAAGGTTTACTTTATAAGTTACGCGAAGTTGGTCTTCCAATGTACTTACAAGACCTAATAGCCAGTTTTTTGAAGAACAGAACTTTTTCCGTCTGCATTGGAAACCATAAATCTACAAAGCGGCCAATTCTTGCTGGAGTTCCACAAGGAAGCATTTTGTCTCCTACTCTTTTCAGTATTTATACTGCCGATATACCAGATTTGCCTTCTGTGCATACAGCTCTATTTGCAGATGACACAGTGATATATACTTCTCATCATAATATAATTACAGCTACTACACAATTACAGTCTTCATTAGATCTATTCTTACACTGGTTATCAAAATGGCGCATTCAGTTAAACCCCCAGAAAAGTCGACTGAAAATATTTACACTGAGAAGGCCTGAAGTTCCCCCTGATATCAAGATGTATGATTCATCAGTAACCTGGCTTTCTTCAGACAAATCTGTTAAGTACCTGGGACTACATTTAGATCGACGACTGACTTGGCACACCCATATAAACACAAAACTAAATGAAGCTTATGCCCGACTGATGAAGTTATACCCAATTATGAACAGGAAATCGTCTCTCAGAATGGATTATACTCTTTTGCTTTATAAAAGCATACTCCGGCCTCTGCTGCTATATGCATGTCCTATATGGTGTAGTGCATCAAAAACAAAAATTCAGCGTCTCCAAATATTCCAGAACAAGGTTCTAAGAATGTCAGTGAACTCTCCTTGGTTTATTCGAAACAACCAATTACACAGTGAACTCGGTGTACAGTATATTCATGAACACATCTCTAATTTGACTAAACATTTTCTTAAAAATCTAGAACATGTTTCAGGGGCACAGTATTATGGCCTCGGACAAAAGTCCCACAATGCACGGCGACTTAAACCTCGTTTGCCTCAAGATATAGTTCTTTGATTAAGTTCAAACCTGTGACCATAATTAGCCTATGTCAGATAACTTTAAAGCGTAATTTTGAGTGAGGGGTCAAACATTGACTCACCTCTATAGCGAGAATACTAATAGGCCTACTGTTACAAATCTCCAATGGTTATCACCAATCTGACATAGCAATGTAATGCTGAACGATTGAAATTAAATTAAAAAAAAAAAAAAAAAAAAAAAATAATATTCTCATGTAGTGTCCAACAGAGACAATAATCTGTGGCTCATGAATGCTTATGTGTCTTGAATGTTAACTGTACAATAACAGTGGGAGCCCGGTCACAAAAATCACTACTTAGTGTGCCTCACAGTACTGCATATGACATAACTTGTCTGTCTGTGAGGTAGACCATTAGGGCAATCAGTCATAGGAGAGAAGTTCCATCTGGCGCTGTGAATTGAGCTCCGGCTTAGCTCAGTTGGTAGAGCATTGGCGCGAATAGCCCAAGGTCCTGGGTTCAAGTCCCAGTGCCGGAGGAATTTTTCTCCTATAATATTCTCATAGTTTTTTAGTGCTAAAATAGCGTAAAATGTGATTTTCGTTAATTCAATATTTAAAAATTTTCCGCGGATGGACCCCCCGCTTAGGTAATGATTTCTTATGTACATTGGCATGTCTTCGAGTATGGTAAACAAATTTCCTAACTAGTTTTCTGTGCTAAAATAGCGTAAAATGTGATTTTCATTAGTTCAACATTAAAAAATTTCCCGGGGGTGGACACCCGACTTAGGTAACATTTTCTTGTTTACATTGGCATGTCTTAGAGTATGGTAAACAAATTTGCTAACTAGTTTTTCAGTGCTAAAATAGCGTAAAATGTGATTTTCATTAGTTCAACATTTAAAAATTTCCCGGGGGTGGACATCCGACTTAGGAAACATTTTCTTGTTTACATTGGCATGTCTTAAGAGTATGGTAAACAAATTTCATAACTAGTTTTTGAGTGCTAAAATAGCGTAAAATGTGATTTTCATTAGTTCAGTACTTAACAATTTTCCGGGGGTGGACCACCACTTAGGTAATGATTTCTTATTTACATTGGCATGTCTTCGAGTATGGTAAACAAATTTCCTAACTAGTTTTTCTGTGCTAAAATAGCGTAAAATGTGATTTTCATTAGTTCAATATTTAACAATTTTCTGGGGATGGACCCCCGACCCCCTTTTTGGAGAGGTATTCCAAACCCCCCCCGGCACTTCCGACCCTCCCCGCAATTATTTTCTGGCTACGTCATTGTTGCACTTATTATATTATTAATATAATGTTACAAAGTGGCCCAAGAAGTTAAAGCGACAAAAAATTAATTAATTTAAAAAATTTCCCCCCTAGAAAATATCATATGGGCGCCCTTGTCGACAGCCGATTGGGTTGAGGGTGAGCAATTTAGTTTTGGGGGTGAGCAATGAAGTTTGGGGGGTGAGCAATCAAGTTTGGGGGGTGAGCAATCAAGTTTGGGGGGGTGAGTCATGACGTTTGGGGGGTGGGCACCCCTGTCTAAAGCCCCATAAAACTTATTCCAAAACTTGTCATGGTATTACAAAGACTTTACTTAACAATGACTCAATACAGCTTGATTGGCCTACATTCAATTTTATAAATTCACACAGTATTTTTAAAACTGGATGTATCCCCACTAAAATTTTAATGTTTCTTTTGAGTATCCAGCCTTACATTACATTTTGTTCTCCTTTACGTAACTTTTACATGGGTCTGGCCTACCATTCTGTAAGCTTCTACCTGCTTGTATTCATTTCCTGGGTTGACCAACAAATACATTCTTAACTCACAATAGTGGCAGTTTACTTTTGTTAATGCTAGACCCTTCTGAACTAACTTGTTCTTATAAGTTGACACACTGTTACATAACATTACAATACACTCAATATTTCACAATATAACAACATTATTTCACCCTTGCCTTTTTCACATGAAAATTACATAGGCTGTCGTTTCTTCATGACTGGTTAGTTCATATTGTTCGAATCCACAATTTTCCATTCTCACTTTCACTATAATTACACTACTCTTAAACTTATTTCATCTACCTTTTTTTAGCGTATTTTCTCTTTCCTCCGTCACTCAGAATCTACTTTGGATACCTTTTTCTTTTAAGGAGCATAATATTTCTTAAGAAGGCATTTATGAAAAGTACCCACTTCTTTGCCATTCCCTGGATTACACAAAACGTAAGTATGATTACCGTAGACCTTACTTATCCTTGGTACAGTAAACACATACCCGCGGAAATTTTCCTCTCCTTACTAGACAAAACTTTTTTTTTTGCCAGTACTAGTTCATTTACTTCCGGATTTCACTTGTGTCTATACCTTCTCGCTTTATACGACGTTTTTCAGCCTTCTTGCGTTTGCGATCAATCGGCCTTTTACGTAACTGCTCTTCAGACATTTTAGTACCTGGTACGTACTTTGCTTTAGGTAGATTTGCTATTATGGGATCGGCTTCTTGTCCCGTCATAAGCGTTATTGGGGCTACCAAAGTCGTTGGAGAAATCGAATGATTTATCACCCTTTCCACTAAAGAACATTTTGATACCCAATCTGTTTATAATTGCAAAGCACTCGGAAATAAATTGAAAGGTCTCTCATCACCCATTCACAAACATTTGACGATGGTCGGTAAACGCTCGAATTATATACTTTTATGTCATTTTCTTTCATGGCCTTCTGGAATACTTTCCCTTTGAAACACATAGCATTGTCCGAGAGTACTGAAGATGGCTTCCCGTACTCCACCGCGTAGTGTTTAATTATCTTATCTGCACATACCTTACCTGTCGGTCGCCGTACTGGATAGATTTTTACAAGTTTCGTAAATGGCTCATAAATTTCGAAAATATACTTATTTCCAAATGAACTCACAGGTAATTTGCCATGGAAGTCAACGAAAATTGTTTCATTCTTTCTTTCCCTAATTACAGGCTTGACATCATAGTGCACATTTATTGGTTTTGCCATTTGGCACATTCTACAAATTCGCAGTGCTAACCGTACTTTTCTTGCCATGAGTTTGAAGGAAAAGTCGTTTGCGATATTCAATGAGACTTTCTCACTACCGGCATGACATAAAGCTTCATGGTACGCCGATATCAACTCTTTTCTATGACTTTGGGTATAAATATACGCCATTTTAGTTCCTGTTTGCCACATAATTTATGGAAAATACCATCTATCATAGTCTCCGTCTTATTTATGCATAAATATTCCGTCCTATCGTCACCTGCGTGTACATAATCCGTACTCTTATTAACTTGCTCTCCCTGTTGTAGATCCGATTGCGGTTCGCTCGACGAATTACATTCTTCCGTCGTTACGCGATTAGGCTCACTATTTTGTGCATTTTGTGATTTATTTTCATTTTCGTCATGAGGCTCTCCTAGGGCAAAATTGGGATTCACTCTATTTGCTGTGGGCTCTCCTGTGTAAGTGTTGGTGGCTCTTTCTATCAGGACTCTAAGGTCTGGGTCTTGTGCTTGTAATTCTCTTATCTTTCGGAAATTTTCCCCTAATTTACGTACACCTTGTTCTATCATTTCTTCAATATTTATTGCAGGCCTTTCGTAACGCGATTGGAACAGCTCTACTTCTATAACAGAATTCTGGAACTTCCTGAATATCTAGCTCATGGGAATATGCCGAACATAACCCTAATTTAGACGAAAATACTTCCCTGTTTTTATACAAAACATCAAAAAGCCGTTTGCTCTGTTCCTGTGTCAAACCGTGTGCAGTAGGAACTTTATTCTTTAACATTTCAAGGTCCGGTTCTGAATCCATTCTCATCTCATTAATAGCTATTTCATCATCATCTGTAAGTCTCTCTCTACCTTGTGCCTCAACCTCCACACCTCTAATCCTAATCAGCTCTACAGTGCATTCTTCACACTGATAATTCGCGCATTCAGAACAACTTCCTACTTTACTCTCCCCTGGAATTATTTTCCCTATAGGCGAGATCTTTTTTTACCGGTTCACCTTCATTAACAATTAATTGTTCTACTACAAACGTTTCGTACGGAATTTCATTTCCTTCATCTTTTTGTACATTTTTATTTTCCTCTTTTCCCTTATCAAACGGTTCTTCTTCACCTTTACCTTCTATTTGCAAAGTGAATGTTTTTCTCTGAAAGTTTATTTTATTTGCATACTCATCGAAAAAATTACAACCAAAAATTAAATCAGAAGTTAACTTTGGGATAACCAGAACAAATATTTCTAGTACATTTCCTAATATTTCAACCTTCAACATACACTGATATTTAATTATTTGCTTTTTATGCGCGATCGCAAATGAACAAGACAATCCACATGTAGGTAAAAATTCTATTTTCTCTCCTTTCCCCATTAAGCTATTATGAAAGTCTTCACTAATTACACTGTCACTAGCTCCACTGTCCAAAAGTCCGTATATATCTACATTATTTACTTGTATGTAAATATATGGAGGTCCTACGTATGTTTTACTGATATCATTAATCTGTTTTACTCTTTGTGTACTTAGAGTTCCTATGAGCCCTTCTTTCTCCTTCTCACCCACCTGACACAATATTCCAGAGCCCACGCAATATTGTGTTTCTAGTTTAACGCTTGAGGCGTTTCGCTAGCTACTTGTTTGTCCTCATTCCTTTCCACGTCTATCACTTCAGCAGTATTGCTAACAAATGGTCTTGCATTTGGATTCGGAGAATTATTACTCCCATTTCGACCACGCCTCCATGTAAATCGGTTATTTCCTCTCCTCGCATTCAGATTGCCTCGAAAATCTCCTCGTGCATCTGATTTATACGTAACCATGGAATTCCATTTTGATTTGTATTTTGATTGTTCTGAAATCCCCGATTTTCCGCATTTAAGCTGTTTATCCTTCTATTTTGATTATTAGGCCTATTATTCTGTTGCCTATTCTGATTGTTTTGTTCTGATTGGTTCGCTCTTGCGCCTGTATTACTGTACGAAACACGATTATACCCATAATTTCTATTGTAGTCGCGGCCGCCATTTTGATTTCCTCTTTAACCGATACTATACTGCCTTGATCTATAATCACTATTTTTATTGTAGCCTGTCTGATTTGAGGTCACTTGTGGTCTCTCCCCACTGAAATTTTGATTGACTCGGGCATCTTGAGATTTATGTGCAATTTTCCCTGATTCAAAATAATTTGTCGCACCCGAACAAACATCTCTATCCGACTCGAAAGCAGATAGCAAGTCAAGAAACTCCCCCAGGTCTCTCGGCTTGGCTACTATCAGACTACATTTCACATTTTGCGAATAATGATTGGTTAACATAGAAACTAGGTCCGTGTCTGAAATAACTGGCTCGACTAATTTACTCATCTGAGCTAATCTAAGGAAATACGAAACCATAGTTTCTCCCGTTTTTGCGTTGTATTCCCCGCTCACTAATTTCATACGCAAATCAGCTTGTATTCTCGGATTGCAGTACCTAGCTAAAAATAAATGTTTGAACTCTTCAAAACTCACATTTTTCTTAATTGCCAACTGATAAATTACCATGAAAGTACATCCCCCTTCAATGCTTTCTTAATTATCAAATGGTACATACTAATCGGAATTGCCTTTAAGATTAAATAATCGTGAAGTTCTGAAATGAAAACTTGAGGATTTTTATATGCTTTGTCATCAAAAGTAGGAATGTTCAGCTCTGTTAAAATACATTGCGGTACATTCTGAGTGTTAGGTAGTCCAGACAAAATACTAACATTTTCACTGCTATTAGTTACGGGATTGCATTCCTTATTGGTTCCCTGCAAAGGCACCCGGCCAATAAAGCTGTTAACTTCCCCCGCTAACATATTGTGTGGAACCGCATCCCTTACATTTGTGGTTACAATACTTTCACTCGTTCCCACACTATAGCCAGATTGACCTTGTATTAGACTATTAGACAAACTTTCAATCTTATCTTGCAAATC
Source organism: Ectobius pallidus (assembly GCA_964059195.1). Taxonomy (NCBI): domain Eukaryota; kingdom Metazoa; phylum Arthropoda; class Insecta; order Blattodea; family Ectobiidae; genus Ectobius; species Ectobius pallidus. The sequence continues at coordinate 42,577,827 of CAXKWD010000006.1, forward strand.
ACTCACTCGCTTAACTATATTTTTAACTTCATTTCTCTGCTCAACAATCTGATTTTCAGTTATTCTTTGTCTACTTTCTGCCTCTGTGGTTAAATCACGTCACATAATTTCATTTGCCGAAACTATTGCAATTACTGAAGCTTCTAATTATGAAATATTATTTGTTACAGTTGATAATTTTTATCTACTTCTTGAATCATCTGATCCCTCAGACTTCTCATACCTGTCTCTATGTCTGATTTAAGTTCATTTTGAATCACTCTCAAATTATTATTTACTGATACGTTAGCGATTTTTGCTTCTTCACTAATACCTGTTTTTAATAATGATACTTCTGTGGCTATCTTTGTTTCAAAAGAAGTTGCTTGATTATTCATCTGTGTTTCTAATGAAGTTTTGAGACAAGTTACTTCTGTTGCTATCTTTGTTTCAAAAGAAGTTGATTGATTATTCATCTGTGTTTCTCATGAAGTTTTGAGAGAAGTTAATTCTGTTGCTATCTTTGTTTCAAAAGAAGTTGATTGATTATTCATCTGTGTTTGTAATGAAGTTTTAAGAGAAGTTACTTCTGTTGCTAAAGACGTTTTCAGAGAAGTTACTTCAGTAGACATTTCTGATTTAAGTGATGTTATATCTGTACTAACTGAATGCTTTACTGCTTTAAGCTCACTAATTAACCCTTGCAATAACAAAGCAATATTTCCCTGGCTTTCTATTGGCTTATTATTTGTCTCAGAATTATTTTCTGTTACCAAACTAGAGGAACATGCTTGATTATTGATGTCTAATGAATCATTTCCTAACATAACATTCTCGTCAATTGTAGGCATACACTCATCTGTAACAACATTACTTTCAGTCATATTGTCTCCGCTCATTAATGATTGAGTATTTATCTCAAAAGCTTCCGAACATACATTATCTTTATTTGGGTCAGTCATCTTTTTCAACCTTTCTGACCTCCTCAAAATCATTCAAAATTAATTCAATATATCTAAACAACTGAGACAATATCGCTAAAATACACAATAAAATATAAGCTTATCTGATTGTAGTCATGTTGCGCTGTCCCATTTCCGTAGTCGTGCTGTGATGTCGTGTTGCTCCTTGCTTCACAAGATCGGGTCCTCTCGCGTTGTTCCTCATCAGCAGTAATTTCCACAAATTACCGGTGGGCAATCCATGTAGTCCGAATTTCGTCGCATTCTCCCATACGCCATTTAGTTACCCAGATTATTTCACTTCACTTCGTCACTGTTCCGTTCAATGCTAAGTCACTGTTCCTTTGTCATCAATAAATTATTATTCCGTATTCCTATGCCACTCGTATTCAGTTTAAGCATCGCATATTACAAAAGTTTGTAATTATTTAATTCAGCGTCTCAGTCTCTCAAACGAAGTTAAGCTCTATCCAATCCCGAACGATTGGCGCGCCAAATTGTAACGTTTAGTGGGTCGTTGTTGGACAATATCTAGATTGTGGGATCTTGGAATAATGTCAATAAAATATAAGTTATATCAACAGACCTCACCTCGTTATTGCCGTACTAGCAGCGGTATGATGAGCCGGACTCCCCCTTCTCAGGTTGCAGTGGCTGGCTATCTTCGTTTCTTGCGAGCACTTCGTGGATAGGAATATAAGGAATAATAGTACTTTTAAATAATAATAATGATATATAATTTTAGCTGACAATGGATTCTATTTATTTTAATTTAGCGAAAATGATTACTTGTATGGTGCATAAAATTATCTAAGGCCGGCGCTTACTCGACACTTGTTCCTGCTGAATTTCGAAAATTGTGAGGAATTCAAAAAGAATTGAGCGAACTGAGAGAAATTGAGAGCTAGTCAGTCAGGGTGTATGCCTTTTATACAAAAGACACATCATCCCCTCCTCACCAGTTCTGGGGAGAAAATTTTAAGCTGTTGCTTAAATTAAAATAATTAATTTCTTCATCAAGCTATGGGATTGGTTGAGTTTACGCGCTTCTTCTTGAGGGGAAAATAAGGGATATAGCGTTGCCAAAAAAAATAAGGACGCTTCGTGAGATATTGCGTAAAACTTTACATGACAGACCGGAAATGTATAATGTCTTTCCACAGCGTGTGGCCTACCCTTTTTTTCTGAGACCACTTGGTACTCGACTTCTAAAGCCCCATAAAACTTATTCCAAAACTTGTCATGACATTACAAAGACTTTACTTAACAATGACTCAATACAGCTTCAGCATGTGACCATCACAATTATGGCAGATATCTCGTAGTCCACATACTCACCCTTTTGAACCTGCAAAGGACACACCTGAAGCAGAAGAATTACTTCGCAATAACGGTTTCAGGGCCTGTAGATCACAAGTTCCGAGTTCTAGAAATTCTGTGGATTTCCGTAGTTTTGCGGGTTTTACGGGGACATGCTGCAATTGATGAGGGGCAAACAACTAAAGACTTAAACTAGATGGCAATATCAACAAAAAATATGTAAGTCAGAAATTCCCTGGGCATATTAGGATTAAAGAACAAAGAAAAATTAAAACAAACTCATTTTCTCCGGATTTCCGTAGTTTTCCGGGGTTTCCGGGTAAATGCTGTAGCCTAATTGATAAGGATCAAACAACTAAAAACTTAAACTAGATGGCAATACCAACAAATATATATGAGTCGGAAATTCCCACGGGGGGGGGGGGGTATACAGTAGCCTACACTCTAATAAAGCAGGAAGGGAAAGTTTACCAGAAGCTCAGAATTGAGAGGAATGAGAGAAGTATGCCCAGACAGACTTATAGATTAGTCACGGGGCGTGAGGTAGTGGTACATGAATTGAAGAAAGAATAAGTGATAATGAAGATCCGCCTAACTGAACAAGGAAAATCACGGAAATACCAAGTGAAGAGGGCAGCCAGGATTTGCACCAGCCCCTCCCCAATAAGAGTCTGCGACGCTATCACTTTGGCAATCCCCCTCAGTATTTTAAATGTTAGATTTCAACAGTTTTTATGTATTGTATTGTCCCATTGTGTTCGACCAAGAAACTCGATGTTGCGTTTTCAAAACTTTTGAGGTCCCTGAACCCAAAAATTGTATTGACAAAAATATGTCTGAAAATGACGAGAATGAAGAATTGTATAAAAACAAAATTTCATATTAGATATCTTCTGGGGACGTGACACGAAGATCGACGATGACTTTGTTACTTTTAATGCCACTCTATACAAGAAAATTTCATGCTTCTCGATTTTCTGGAAAATGGGTAATTATAAGCCAGCCGACGTTGTAAAAACTCAAGCTTTGTCTTTTGTGGCTAACAGTCAGCCTTATGCACCGGTCGCCTTTACCCACAAGATTGTTCCTGGTACTCATTTCTGTTGGAGGCTGAGTCGACCCCAGGGCCATAGTGCCACCAGAAGGATTAGGCCAATTGAAAAACTCCAACGACTTCATTGGGGATCGAACCCGCGACCTTCCGATTTGTAGCGCAGCGCATAATATAGGCTATAAATAGGGTACTCTATTAATAATAAAACACTTATGTTCTAGATAGTCCTATAGAAGCATGTGCAATATGGCCTATTAACTCCATCTGGCACTTTGTTATATCAGTTTACCGGATTTTTTACTTTTGAAAATATTTATATAAGAGAATTCTCCAACCTTGGCGTTAGTTGGTCTATCCCCATTGCAGTATATGCTTAAGATATATTTATTCTAGTCTAATTGTTTTATAGGAATAAAGGGTTTTAGATTTTTATACAAGCCTTTTGGAAAGTTCTGTGTTAATAGCAATTGTATGTTTGCTTCGGTGTAATGTGATAACTTGTTTAAAGTTATAAAAATTGTCGCTACCGTTTTGATTTACGTTACTGTTCCATTTGTTTCGGTCCAATACTGCTCTATCCTTGTAATAAATTATTGCTTTAATAAAGATAAATTGGAATAATCTATACAATGTCAGCGTATCTGCTATAAAAGCATACAAGGTCTCTTTGTTTCGTTTATTACATAACATATACCAAATAATTCTCAACAATAAGCTGGTCATGGTCTTATGGAAAACAATAGGGAAAAAACCATTAGATTCGATGTCACTAGCTATCTTTCCATAACTGCAAGCGTATGAAATGCTTCCATATAGCCTGAACTGCTCTCCAAAATTTAACCTTAATCTTTTTAAAGCATTACACCTACAATTTATTATGAGTTCCAGGAAACCTAATTGCGATAATTATCAAATAATCACAAATATGGAGTCGTGGGTAAAAGAATGTAAATAAAAGAAGGCATCGTGTAGCTAATTTTATATTAAGTTCCACCAATCGGGCCGACTGAAGACCAGAGACTGTTGTGCAACCTTCCTTAGTCTATGTATTTAAATTCTCCATTATAACAAAGACCGATATAACGATAAACACACATTAAGCGATATTTTTCTATGGTCCCGGCAAATTTCCTATCTTAGTAACGTTACGTGTCCCTCGTTATAGCAATTAAGATATTTCGTGAACACCCAGACCAGCAACTTAGGCCTGCAGGCAGTAGCAAGTAGCAGATTACTGTCCTTCCCAGCTGGTGCGAACCTTTAAGCCACCTTCAGAAATTCCGGGAGATAAATTTTATTCTCAGTAGAGGGTGGAGCACACAGTCACTGACCAATGTGATTTTGCCGTTTTTCTTCTATCTTCCCTCTCTGTTTTAGCTTTATTCTTTCTTTCCACCACAATGTGACTGAACTTTCTGCGACGTATTCTAGGCGAAGTTAAACAGCTAACTAGTCTTTAAAGTTATATTTCACTGGGCGGTCGAAAAATAGCTACGAAAATCAATAAGTTTCGAAACAAAATTAGCGGCGTTTAAAGATCCGGAAGATGGTTTAAAGCAGGCAGAAGTTGCGGAAAAAAAACACGGACCTTCACAATCTACGTTGGCTACATTTCTTAAAAAGAGAAATTGAGGAAAGTGTTCTGTTTGTTACAATAAATTCTTCCGTTAGACTGTGAAAGTACACAATCTGGTATTTTGTTTTGGATGCAGTTTTCTTAAGATGTTCCTCGATATAACAATAACTCTCATAGAACAATACGATTTGTCATGGCCCTCAAATATCGTTATAGGGAGGTTTGATTGTAATAATTCTAATTCTAATAATAATAATAATAATAATAATAATAATAATAATAATAATAATAATAATAATAAATACGTTAAGAATATATTAAGCACTAATGTCTGTTGTCCGTTGCTACGAAATGACCGATTTCACTCAACCTGCAAAAAAATTACCAATGAAAAATAATTCAAAATTCACCGGTTCGAACAGCTATTTGTATCACTATGATATAGTCAGACCATATAAACCACATGGAGCTAACGAAATCCATCATCAAAGCTCTTAGCTTCCTTAAAGAGTCAAAGGGCTATCGCGCGTTACATCGAACCCAACCTTGCTGAGAATATGGAACATCTCCGAGGAAAGCTAGCAGATCAGATACAAAAAGCTCTTTTGGCGGGTGTAAAAGATGACTGGCTCACCAGCCGTGATAAAAGAATCACCCTCAACACCAGAGAAAGGATTTTAAAAGACTGCGGAAGAAAATGTGCAAGCGATCGAATTCAAGAAAGGGGAGCTGCAGAATTAAAAAACCCAGTTCCCGAAGGAAGAGACCTAACAATCTGTTCCAACTCTTCCAGCAACACAATGGATCAGGATTGGTGGAAGCAAACCCTTCTGATCATAGATGTGAACTGCACTTTAAAATTTAATTACTTCAATTTGCAGAAAGACATCACATAAAAATTCAAATTAAAACCAGGAATTCTTCTTTTTAAAACAAGAATGAATATTTTTAACTTCGTAACCGTGAACTGCACATTAAAATTTCATTACATCAATTTACACAAGGACAAAGCAGTACACATTAGATATTAAATCAGATTAAAATAAGAAATTTCTCTCTTAAAACAAGAATATATGATTTACACTCTAAGTAAATACAGTCATAAATAAATTTAATTTCATAATTACAGAGGCGATTGTATTTACAAAATAAAATTCCTCAACATACTAAAAACATAAATAATTTATGATACTAACCTTAACTGGATGGCCCACATACTTATTGTATAGAGCTGACGAGATGATCTCTGGCCTGACTGTGGAGCGTTATCTTGAGCGAGGAAGGACAATCGCGGAAGTTATTGCTACTCTCTGATGTGAAGATATTAGTTCCGAAATTCTCTAGCATAATAGCAATAACTTCCGCGATTGTCCTTCCTCGCTCAAGATAACGCTCCACAGTCAGGCCAGGGATCATCTCGTCAGCTCTATACAATACACCTATTTCATATTACAATTCTCTTGGGGCCCTCAAGAGAAAGGGCTCTCTTGTGACGCACCATTAACGGAACTTAAACAAAAACATTATTAAAACACTCTAGGCGTTCACGGCCGAAGTCAAAATTAAGAACTTCTTCCGGGCTTGTAGGCCGTGGTCATGGGCGTCGCCAGGAATTTTATTAAGGGGGGCTAACTCAACATAATGAGATTCATTAACTAAACTAAAATCCGTGGCGCGACATCCCCGAAGGGACAAGGCCTATCACCCGACAGCTGCGTCATCTACCTATAGGCAGATGGCAGGATTGGAGGGCATGTGGTCAGCATGCCGACACCCACGGCCGTTAGTGGTGGTTTCCATGACCGGAGCCGCTACTTCTCTATCAAGTAGCTCCTCAATTTGAATCACGAGGCTGAGTGCACCCCTACCAGACCTCCCTACCTCAGAAAAATCCGAGGAAGTACCGGGGATCCAACCCGGGCCGACGAATCCGTAGTTAGCGACGCTAACCACAAGACCACGCCGGCGGTCATGAGATTCATTAGGCTCAACTATACAGTACTCTATAAAATTGAGAATTAGAGGTGAATTCTCAATCAAGTTGTATGAGGCACACATTAGTATTTTATTTCGGTCGATTGAAAGTTTATTTCAAATAATACATACCTTAATATTCATACTGTTTCCTGGGCCGCAGTTTTGAATGCAAGTTGAATTCGGCGAGGCTGCACGTAGGCCTACTATGAATGCACCCTGAAAACCACGATGCACTGTCGGTCGTAAAACCACACAATGTCGACACAAAGCATCCTTTTCTTTGGCGGAATAAACCAGCCATGGTGAGTAATCAGTAAGCCATTGATATCGGAATGATCTATTTCCTACTCTTACATCTGATTTGAAGTCATATGTTGTTGGAGGTACCCAAGGATTGTTTATAAGTTCATATCTTGTGTCGTCGCTCATTGACTGACTCCTGTTTAAATAACACCCTACATCCCGAACATGAACGCCAATTTCTGCAGAGTAATTATTAATATTCTCGCTCTCCGATTTTGAAGAGCACGCTGCAAGTTCTTTTGATTCCATGTCCACACTAAGAGAAATATGGTTATTCTTATTTGCGATAACAGTATCACTTGAAATCGTAGAAGAACCGTCATTGCAAATCTTCTTTCTTTTGAAAAAATTCCTGATGTCCATCGTTACAGTGAAGAGACGTAACTAAAAGTAAACACTGAACGGCAATACCACACATCTATAATTTAAATCTAATGCCAGCTGGTCAGTCAAATGTTCTGAAAGTTAAAACCGTTCATTGTTGCCTTTTGCAAGGCGAGCGCCGACGGTAGTATTATACTTCCGTACCTTGCTATAAAAATGTTTACAGACACCACTGTGCCGCGCGTAGAAACCAAATGTGTACTCTCTCACCAACAAACATGCCAATTCTCCTGTAAGAGTTACTTTTCATTTTTGACAAGTTTTGAAATTAACATATAGCGGTATTTTGAGCAAAATCCTCGGCGACAGATTATTAATTTATTAATTTTTATTTATTAATTAAATACACTGATACTTACATAGGCGTAACCAGGCCGACCATATGAGGGGGGGTTATAAGGGAATACCCCCCAGGGAGAGGGGGGTCCGGGGGTCCTCCCCCGGAAAATTTAAAAAATTAAGATGCAAAATAACGAGTTTTATGCTTCCGGGGGCCCTCCCCGAAAAATTTTAAAAATCAAGACGCAAAATAACAAGTTTTAAGCTTCCGGGGTTCACCCCCGGAAAATTTTAAAAATTAAGACGCAAAATAACGAGTTTTAAGCTTCCCACGCTTTATACTTGTATTAAGTAATTTATGGGCAGACTTAAAAAAATTATATAATTTTCCTTTTTTTAATCAATGGGGGGGTTCAAACCCCCAAAACCCCCCCTCGGTACGCCTATGGATACTTATAACATTGCAATGCGTACTATACTCATTGTCAGGTTGTCAGAAACAAAGAGTACCTAGAAATTGATGAGGCTGTAAGAAATTCCAGGGGGGCCCTTGAACCCCCCTGCCGACGCCCATGGCCGTGGTCCAGTTGACATTTGTGTGCCAAACGTTTCGTTCTCGTTTCGTCAAAAACGTATCTTCTCTACAAAGTCGTCGCACCGACTACTACTACTACTACTACTACTACTACTACTACTACTACTACTACTACGTCGCACTACTTCGAGAAAGAATACACCAGACACGTCGGGAAATAGCCTTATTAGACCAGGAACTATATGGACTACATCTGAAGATCAGTAACAACATCCATGTGGACGATTGGAATAACATTGACCGCATCACGTACAATACGATGACAACAGTAAGACACTGCCTCTCAGAAAAACAAATTCAGAAGTACGACCGATTAACCAAAAACAGTAAAGCATCACCTGTGCTCGACATACAACGCACGGTAATAAACTTATCAGATAAACAACTGTCTACGGAAGAAACCTCGCTACTGGCTAAGGGTGGTAATTTTGCAGTTGTACCATCGACAATACCCATAGAAGACATCATCTCTGAGATTGAGTCTGGAATACGAACATGCCCACAGACGTATCAGAAGTTATCCGAAGAGAATCGTCAAGAATCCTTCACAAGGCAAAACATCCAAACCATAACCTTTCCAGTGCCGAAAGAGCAGCACTGAAAACCTTAAACAGCAAAGAACATATCATTATCTTGTCAGCTGTTAAAGGTAATGCGACCGTGGTTCTAAATAAAGATGACTATGTCCGTAAAGTAAGGGGCATCGTAGACCCGGAAACCTACTGTAAGATCTCACGTGACCCCACGGCACGCATATTACGCCGCAACAACCAGCTGGTAAAGGAATCTTCCATCCCAGAAGATATACAACGTTCTATCAAGAAATCTGAAGCAAAAGCACCAAGACTTTATGGATTACCAAAAATCCATAAACCAGACGTTCCACTACGACCTATTGTTAGTGCCATTGGTTCACCCACTTACTCTGTTTCCAAGTACCTATGTCACTTACTCAAACCTCACATAGGCAATACCGACACCTACATCAGGGATTCCGCACACTTTGTTGAAAAATTGAAAACTCTAACCTTACAACCACATGAGCTACTTGTCAGTTTCAATGTGGTTTCCTTACCAGTACCCGAGACGTTAAGTTTGCTGAGAGATTTATTCCCAGAAGACATTATAAAACTTTTCCATCATGTACTCTCCACTACATATTTATTATGGAATGGTGAATTTTATGAACAGAAGGATGGAGTAGCTATGGGGAACCCTCTAAGCCCGGTTGTGCCTAACCTGTACATGGAGAGTTTCGAGACCTCAGCACTTAGTTCTGCACCACACAAACCCAGATGCTGGTTTCGTTACGTCGACGATACCTTCGTCATTTGGAGCCACGGGGAGGAAAAGCTAGAAGGATTTCGTCAACAACTGAATAACATCCACAATCGAATACAGTTCACCATGGAAAAAGAACAGAATGGACAACTGGCATTTTTAGATGTACTAGTAAACAAGAAAGAAGACGGGTCCCTGGATCATAGAGTTTTTTTCGCAAAGTCACCCACGCAGACCGATATTTAAATAAAATGTCAAATCACCATCCTAGCCAAAAGAGAGCAATGATGAAAACACTCGTCGACCGTGCCAACCGCATATGTGAAGACAATAATATACACGCGGAACTCCGCCACATAGATAATGCTCTACAGGCCAATGGATACTCGTCTCGTGAAGTAAAGAGAGCACTACGCCCGAATAATAGTACACGCAGCAATTGTGACGATGTAAAAACAAAACAGATTACATTGCCATACATGAGAAATACTACGGACCGGATTGCCAAGATTTTGAAGCAACATAATATCAAGACCATATTTACACCCAAAACTCAGTTACAAAATCTTTTCCGGTCAGCAAAGGATCGCAGAGAGCCAGTAATGACGACAGGAGTCTACAGAATCCGCTGTTCTTGTGGTTCTGTTTACATTGGCACGACTCAGCGCAGTGTTAAGACCCACATTGCCGAACACAAACGGAACTGCCGCTTGGGTCATACAGAGAAATCTGCAGTGGCTGAGAATGCTTTTGCCGGCGGAGAACACGACATCTTGTTTCAAGAAACTGAAATACTGTCCACCATTAATCATTATCATACCAGGTTACAACGAGAGGCAATAGAGATCCATAAACATCCCAACAACTTTAACAGAAAAGAGGAAGGTCTTAAACTTCATTCAGTTTGGTATCCCGTATTAGCTAATACCAATAAAAAACCATATGGAATCAGAGATGCCTGCCCCGGTTAAACCAATTCACACACTAACTCTCGTACACATCGCCGAGAATCAGAAGTTAGCGCACGGAATCCCGGCCCCACCTCTAGGACTATAAATACTGCCGCAGAGCATGGTGACAACTCAGTCAACAGCCAGCCGCCGACCAGAACGCTTCGCACGAGACTCCACCGCCACTGAGGATGTCCACCGCAGTCGAGGACGAAACGTTTGGAACACAAATGTCAACTGGACCACGGCCAACAAGCCCGGAAGAAGTTTTTCATAAAAACATTATTGTTTCAAACTGAAGTCGAGTGCAAAATAAAATGAAAACAGCAAAATTAAGAAAGAAGACCCTACCCAAAAATAAATTAAATCATGAAATTACTAGGCTTAGGGCATTTAAATTCTAATTCGTTTGGAGGATATTTCAAAACAAAATTAATTAAGTTCTACATAATATTTTTATATCGAGGCTCAAGGGAACACCCAAAACATAATACAAGCCCTCTAGCCCACGCTAAAGAAACGTGGTTCAAGTCTTGGTTTACTAAAACATTATTTTAATACTAGAAGAGAACCACAAAATTATTAAAGCAAATAAAGATGATGTGAGATCAACAGACACTCACCCCAGTTCGAAACAGCAGGCCAGAAGCCATTTTTGATTCATTTTCATTACGGCGCATTTTGCAACACCATACATCGAAGCTGCGAAGTCACAAAAGAGGGGGAATTGCTTCACACACCGGCTTTTATGGGCTCAGCATCCTTGTATTTCCCATTAATGACCGCAATGCGCTACTTTAAAATCCAATTAAAAAGCTCGTAATAAACTTTATTAAAACAAAAGACTGTTACTATTGTTTACGCAAATGTGAAAGTCTGTTTCTACCAGCTTAGCGAGCAGGCACTGCCTGCTGATACTGGCTTCTCCAGCAAGAACTGGTGTGGAGGAGCAGAACAGTTAAGCTTGTAGGCGTGACGAGGAAGGGGGGATGAAAGGAGGTCGCTATGACTGTCGCGGACGAATGAATACAGTTGAGCTTTGGAACGCATAGAGACAGAAAGGGGGGAGAACTAGCGGGAATTAAACTTTTCACGAACATAATAATAATTGATTAATGGTATTTGTTGTTGCCCTGGTAATAATTATCCTCTGTAATATCATTGAAATTTAAGAATGTTACAAATCGAATGTTACAAATCATTTACAAGTGGGATGAAAAGCAAGAGTTCACAGTAATAGTATTCAAGATGGAAGGGCACTTCACAGAACAGGACCTATTGGAGCACATAATATTTGGGAGGATTTTACCTTGTTTAAGAGTCCATGCTTACAAACTTGGTGTCCAATCCATTTCACTAATGTCCATGTAGGGCTCGCTGGCAGACACTGAAACCTTCATGGAGAAGAGACGTTTAAGGCAAGACGACGTCTTTGTTTCTCCTTCAGTGAGACTGTCCAGCTTGTCAGGAACCGAGTTCAGGAAGCTGCCTTCAATCTTGACACTCCCGTGACTCTGCATCGCCCACTCGCATTAAGTCCTCCTGAAATTACAAGGCTAGCGGCAGATTAAGGCAATTCAAGGTTGAGTACAAGTGAATGTTTCCCTCCTAAATTGAAATTTAGAAATAACAGCTTTATTTAATAAATTGATTAAAGATATTACTACCAAAAATTACTGGGGACGGTGTTGAAATAGAAGGATACAGCCTATTCATTTACACTACAATAAATTTAACAAACAAATTCCTGAATTTGCTTGGTAATTTCCATGGCGTTAATAAATAAATTACACTAATATTAAATTATTTTTACAAATAAAAAGTTATTTTACAAGAATCTGTCTCCATTTCTTTTCTTCATGTTTAGTCAAATTTGGGAAATCTTTGCTGACAATTATAGAGAATAAAGAAAACAGGCACTCCGTATACTATATATGTCTTTTTCATCGGAGTTCCACAGGGCTTGTGATACCCTCAACTCTCAGGAGACTACTGGGAACTTCAGACCTCCAGTATCTTCCGTCTACTACTGCAGTCTTCACCAACTCTCGCCCCAGTCTGGTGACGAATCACAAGTCGTGTAGCGAAACCATATTCCATCTGGTGCTCTTAAATTCTGTTCTCTTTCGGAAAAACTTAAAATTCAGGACACTATACAATGACTTACATGTGCTTTGACTGTTTTATTTGTCTCGCAGTCTTTCAAAAGCAGAGTAACAGGAGTCAAGAACCTGTCCACGACGAAGCGACCTCTAAATTTTACAGCCAGCTTCGCAGCAAATTTATCTACGGCCCTACTCTTCGGAAAGTTTTTCAAGAACACCCTGTCGCATACCGCAAAATTCACTGGTCGCCTATTAGCATTGTATCTTTCTTCCCGTTTCTGGTGAGCAAGTCGCAGATTGGCAGCTGCCTTTTTCCACATTTCTTTAACTCGATATGCGTCTTGTTCTTCGGGCAAGAGTTCTGCTACTGACCATGCGTTGGTTATGGGACTATTTGGAGGAAAAGCAAACATTAGCTGAAATTGTGTTTGTTTATGAGCTTCATTGTGGGCTGTGTTGAAGGCGAACTGCAGCCAGAACATTCTTTGGTCCCATGCGACATGCTCGTCTGAGTGGTACACAATGAGAGCGGCCCTCAGATTTCTGTTAAAACGTTCTGAATGGTTGGGTGAGGGATGAAACGGAGACGTGCTTATATGCTGGATTCCTTACGAGAAACAGAATTTTTAAAGGCTTTAGAAATGAAGCATGAACCGTTGTCTGAAACTATAGACTTAGGGAAACCGGTAACTGAGAATATTCTTTTCAGACTCTGTATGGTGGAGTTAGTTGTAGCATCTCTAACGGGAAACAACCAAACAAATTTAGTAAAAGAATCAACTGGTACAAGAATATTAGCATTTCCGTTTCTCGAACTAGGGAACTTTTCAACAAAATCTATTATGCAGTCTGTCCAATGGTACCTTGGACACTTCGGAAGCTAAACATCCGATTTTGGTACACTGAGCGTGTTTAGAAACGGCGCACTGTTGGCATGCCTTAACTTTCGCTTTAATGTGACCCTCCATTCTCATGCAAAGAAAGGTTTGCATAATGTTTGCCCGCGTCTTATAAAACCCTAAATGTCCCCCTACTGGAGATTCATGGTAATATTTAAAAACCATATCTCGTAATGCAGTAGGTAATATGATTCTGGACGGGGATTTAGGCGCTGGGGCACTATACAAAACATTATTTCTAAATTGATTGATAAACTTCATATCCGTTTGTGGTAACTTAATGTACATGTCTCAAATGTTCCACCTCAACCACAAAACATTTAAGTTGCAATAGATTAATCTGGCTACACGGATTCTATTATATTATTAGTTATATATTTTTTTATGTACACCTAGAAACATACAAGTAAAACTGACAATATTTAAAACTAGCAACTAATTGTCGCCTTAGTTTATATATACACATCTATTAAGATTTTAAAAGCAATAAGTTTAAAAATGCTATTAAAATTTGTTATACCCTAAAAATAAAATACTTTACATGTTATTCAGATGTTCATATCTTACTATGTCCATTAATCAAATTATTCTTTCAAGTGGTCTAAATATTTATTTTATATATTTTATTTTTAGGGTATAACAAATTTTAATAGCATTTTAAAACTTATTGCTTTTTAAGTCTTAATATATGTATATATATAGACTAAGGCGACAATTAGTTGCTAGTTTTAAATATTGTCAGTTTGACTTGTATGTTTCTAAGTGTACATAAAACAAATATAGCTAATAATATAATAGAATCCGTGTATCCAGATTAATCTACTGCAACTTAAATGTTTTGTGGTTAAGGTGGAATATTTGAGACACGTACATTATTTCTAAAGACATAGTGGCGTATGTCTTCTCCACCTTGAAGGCGAGCTATAAGGGGTCTAACTCTTGGTCTTTGGCTTGATGATCAGTTAATGAGGTAAAAGCAAGCGGGAAATCTCCCAAAATGTTACCGACCATGCCAGACGGCTCTTTTGGTTCTTCCAGTATATCTACTGGCCCATATAACAGTTCAACAGGACTATACATACGGGTTCGACTGTCAGCGACTACATTCTCTGCCCCCCTAATGTGTGTAGCCTTGAATTTAAAAGCAGGCTGCCTAACTGCCCATCTGGCGACTCTACCTTTGGTGCGAGGCTTGTATAGTACCCAGCTTCAAGCCTGGCAATCTGTTTCAAGTTATAATTCCACATGTTCTATATAAAGCTTGAATTTCTCGACTACAAAGAGTAGAGCTAGAGCCTCGAGCTCATATATAGAATACACGCGTTCAGGAAGGGTCAAAGTCCTAGAAGCATGTGCCACAGGCCTTCTGCCTTCCTCGAATTCTTGCAAGACAACAGACCCCAAGGCTACAGGCGATGCGTCGCACTGCAAGATGAATTTCTTTGAAAAATCTGGCATTGACAAATCTGGTGGGTTCATGATCAACATTTTGAGTTTCTCGAAAGCTTCCTGACACTCAGGTGATCACACAAATTTTGTATTTTTCTTTCTCAGGTTATTTAATGGAGCAGAACTTTCAGCCATATTTGGAATAAATTTTCTACAGAAATTTATCAAGCCAATAAATCTGGCAACGCCTTTGATATCCTTAGGGGGAGGGAATTTTTGAATGGCCTCCGTCCGTTCTGGGTCAATGATAACACCATCAGCTGACACCAAATGACCGAGAAAGGACAGACGGCGAGCAGCTATGTTTACTTCTTCTGGGTTAACTGTTAATCCTGCAACTCTTAACCGGGAAAAGACTTCTCTTAGATGATCCACGTGTTCCTCAAAGGACTCTGAGTATACAACCAATTCATCTAAGTAATGATACACAAATTTAAACTTTATATCCGAAAATATCTGAACAAGTAAGCATGTCAGCACCTGAGCCCCAGTAGAAAGTCCGAAAGGCACGCGACAATACTCATACGAATTCCTGTCTGTTATTTTGGCTGTAAAGCGCTTAGGTCTTTGAGTGAGCGGTATCTGATAATACGCTTGATTATGATCTAAAGAAGAGAAAATTTTGGAACGGGAGAAAAAACTGAAAGCGGAATAAATATATAGTAAAGGAACAGAGTCGGTTTTAATCTTAGCATTGAGATGTCGATAATCGATCAATGGTCTGAACTTCCAACCAGGTTTCGGAACAAGAAAGACGGGACTACTGTAATTGTACTTAGAAGTCCTGAGGACTCCTTTTTAGACCATAGCGTCTATGTGTTCCTTCAAGATGGCCATTTTAGGCGGCGATAACCTGTAAGGAGCTCTACGAACAGGTTGATAATGGATCAGCTCAATGAAATATTCCAAGACATTAGTTAAACCTAACTCCGGTGTCAGAACATCTGGGAATTCCTCTAGAAAATGTGTCACTTTATTTATATCACCTGGTCCTAAATGTGCCAAGTCTTCAGATACAGTACTCACACAATCAGGCAGTAATTCGAGAGGATTTAGAAAATTTATCATAGTGTTACTGTCAGATAAAATTAAATTGCAAAACTGGGCACCGAAAAACAAATCAAACTTAAAATTGGGAGAAAATTTGAAATGACATTGTTTACTAGCAAAATCCAAAAACAAACCTGCCTTCTGCATGAAAGGATAGCCTAGAATAATAGGCATAACTAAATTTTCACAAACAACTTACCGACACTGAAAAGTGAAATTCCCAATCTTAATTTTTAAAGACACAGTACCGACTGACGACAGTAACTGATCATCCGCCGTTCTATAGTTAGCACCTTCCTTAACTAATCTAGGTATGTGCTCATTTTCAAGACACATCCTTCCATAAGCGTCATTTGAGAGTAGGGAAACAGCCGCCCCACTATCTAAAAGTCTGGACACTTGTATTTGCATATTTCAACCTTAAGCATTGGTAATTTCGCGTCCACTATGGCCGCTACTTGATGTGGCGTAAAAGTATTTTTCACTTCAATATTGTCACACGGCTGTCCGGACCTTTATTTTTACAGATTTTTCTTTGACATGCTGAGAGCCTATACATTTGAAAATCCTGTTGTTAAGTTGTTAAGTTGTTGAGAAGTTAATGGTATGGTCAAATGGTCTGTGTTCTGTTTACTGAATTTACTGTTAATAAAAGCCCTTGTCAGATGGGAACGGTTAGTCTGGCTTCTAAGGTCCGTAGCGTAAGTCATGTTAATCAAAACAGTCTGCTTACTAGGGCCGCGCGATTTCCCAGTGGGCACATCCTGTACGTCCGTCACATCAGTCTTTCTAACCCTATTCGTATTAAGTCTTTGGTAAACATCACGACCAACTACCAGATCTCCACCCTGGTACCTAAGGTGGGACAAACTTCAATTGTCAGAGCGGCTCTGACCGTTACTGTTTACCACAGTTCTATTTACAGGGGCTCTACAAAATCTCACAACATGTCCTACCTTGCCACATCTGTAACACGTGACCGGCTTTCTATCGGTTGCTCTGTCACTCCTAACACTTTGCTTGGGTTGCAAAGTACGAGGGGGAACCTCCTGTCCACTCCTCAAAGAATCGGTATAGCTCATGGCATTAACCCTGGCGCACAAGCTTTCTAATTCCCTAAATGACACTGGCATACTTTCAAGTACAACCTTGTGTCAAGAGACATACCTTCAGTAATGAACTCTACTAATTCTCTTTCTGACAATTGTAGCCTAAAAATGCTTGAACTCCTCCTAATGCTTCTGGCATATGCTTCTTGTGATTCATCACAAGCTTGAGTGCGGTAAAATGTTTATTAACAAGTGCTGCTGTTGCACGAACAGGTAAATAAATGTTAAGTAACTTTTCATGAAACTGATCCAATCCTAAACCGGCAATAACTGCTTCTAAAGAAGCATCACGAAACGATCCTGATAGTTTTGAAAACAAATATGCCAGCAAATCTCTATCATCAAAATAAAAAACTAAAGCCTGGTCTTTAGATCACAGATGAACGTGATGAACTCTAAAACGTTTTCTACGGTTTCATCTGAAAACTGTTAACTATTTTCAAGCAGAGAAGCAAGAGGATGGGGTAAATTTGCAAAAGTTACTTTGTACATAGGAGCGTTGAAATTTGGCCATGCTTTTTGAATTTGAGAAAAACCACTACTATCTGTACGGTACGCCTGACTACGGTCAATAAAGTCTGTCCGGATTAGTCTCATCGGGGATTCAATATCTACAAAGTGGATCCTAGCAAGTTCACAAAGGTCCACCGGCTCTACAGGGTTCAACGATTCGATATCTTGCCGAGCGCTCACAACGGCAGGTACTTCCGTTTCAGCTAGATTTAGTTTGCTTAAAAGTTCATTGATTTTTCTGTCAGCATCTTCCCACTTTTCCTGATACGGTGTTTCTTCTGCTAAATTTTTCATATCACTGACACGGTTTTTTACATGGAGTGCCTGCTCCTACTCTGTCTACGGCATACTGCTAAGATTGGAGTGGCCTACCTGCTCTTCAAGAAATTCTATCCTATGGTTCACTTCACTTAAGAGTAGTGAAACATGCGACTCGCCCAGGTAATTTACGTTCACTGGCTTGTCCATATTTTGTTTCAACTGCCTTCTCAACTCAGGAACTACCTGGCTTTCATCGGGCTTTATTCCTCTCAATCTAAGCTCGTACACAATGTCTGATTTAAGCAGGTGTTCAGGTTTCACTTTTGCACGCTCCATGTTATATGACATGAAAAAAAAAGTATTTTAGGCAAGAGAACAGACCACAAAACACAATACAAACATTAATAATATGCAGTCCTAAACATAAAATTACTATTTAATTTTAAAGTTTCCACTTTAATATATTTTTAATTAATTAAAGACAAAAACAGCTGTTTCACGTGGACTAAACGATTAGGTTACTAACCACGCTCGATAGCTATCACATAATTTGTCCCAACTCTTCCATCACCACAATGGATCAGGATTGGTAGAAGCAAGGCTGTCCCTCAGAGGCTCTGAAAACGAGTAACGGTATTGGGGAAAGGGCAAAGTAAACGAAGAGGCTTGGAAGTTAATCCCAGTCCCTTCGATAAAGTGGAAACAGAATGCAACTTATTTTTAACACTAAAGAAAATTTGATTATTTTAATGATTAATTTAAATATGTTTACAAGGTGAAAGGTTCAACCCAAACCAAACATTAACTGTGTGTTTTTCAAACAAGAATAATAAATATTTCTAAATTTAAACACGAATTATTCTGATTATTTTTAACATTTATTTTACAATGAACTTGTTTAAATAATTCTTTAATTTATGTTTTCTTAAAGATAAACCCTTTTGATCATAGATGTGAACTGCACATTAAAATTGCATTACTCTAATTTACACAAAGACAATAGCAGTTCACATCACAAAAAAAAATTCAAATTAAAACCAGGAATTCTTCTTTTTAAAACAATAATGAATATTTTCAACTTCGTAACCGTGAACTGCACATTAAAATTTCATTACATCAATTTACACAAGGACAAAGCAGTTCACATTAGACATTAAATCAGATGAAGATAAGAAATTTCTCTGTTAAAACAAGAATATATTATTTACACTCTAAGTAAATACAGTCATAAATAAATTTAATTTCATAATTACATAGTCGACTAAAAACATAAATAATTTATGATACTAACCTTAACTGGATGGCCCACATACTTACACCTATTTCATATTACAATTCTCTTGGGGCCCTCAAGAGAATGGGGTCTCTTGTGACAGACTATTATCGGAACTTAAACAAAAATGTTATTGTTTCAAACCGAGGTCGAGTGGAAAATAAAATGAAAACAGCAAAATTAAGAAAGAAGACCCTACCCAAAAATAAATTAAATCATGAAATTACTAGGCTTAGGGCATTTAAATTCTAATTCGTTTGGAGGATATTTCAAAACAAAATTAATTAAGTTCTACATAATATTTTTATATCAAGGCTCAAGGGAACACCCAAAACATAATACAAGCCCTCTAGCCCACGCTAAAGAAACGTGGTTCAAATCTTGGTTTACTAAAACATTATTTTAATACTAGAAGAGAACCACAAAATTATTAAAGCAAATAAAGATGATGTGAGATCAACAGACACTCACCCCAGTTCGAAACAGCAGGCCAGAAGCCATTTTTGATTCATTTTCATTACGGCGCATTTTGCAACACCATACATCGAGGCTGCGAAGTCACAAAAGAGGGGGAAATACTTCACACACCGGCTTTTATGGGCTCAGCATCCTTGTATTTCCCATTAATGACCGCAATGCGCTACTTTAAAATCCAATTAAAAAGCTCGTAATAAACTTTATTAAAACAAAAGACTGTTACTATTGTTTACGCAAATGTGAAAGTATGTTTCTACCAGCTTAGCGAGCAGGCACTGCCTGCTGATACTGGCTTCTCCAGCAAGAACTGGTGTGGAGGAGCAGAACAGTTAAGCTTGTAGGCGTGACGAGGAAGGGGGGATGAAAGGAGGTCGCTATGACTGTGACGGACGAATGAATACAGTTGAGCTTTGGAACGCATAGAGACAGAAAGGGGGAGAACTAGCGGGAATTAAACTTTTCACGAACATAATAATAATTGATTAATGGTATTTTTTGTTGCTTTGGTAATAATTATCCTCTGTAACATTATTGAAATTTAAGAATGTTACAAATCGAAGGCGTAAACCTAGTTGCTGAAGGAAGAGACTGAACGCTCGACGGCGTTAATCCAACTGTTAGGTGTAAATACAGCTGTTGAACGAGGTCGACCTCTCGAAGACGTAAATGCAGATTTCGAAGAAGCCTGACTATCGAAGCTGTCGAAGGAAAATACCAAGCACCCGAAGGCATAAATCCAGCCGCAAAAGGAAGTTGCTTTTTTCCCGAAACAGTAAATTCTGCTGTCGACGAAGTAGTTTTAACTCTCGAAGGCGTAAATCCAAATGTCAAATAAAGAGACATAGCTCAAGCAAGTGTATAGCCAGTTTAAGAAGGTAGAGGTCTAGCTCCCGAAGGTGTAAAACCGGGAGTTAGAGGATGAGACCTACCTCCAGAAAGCGTAAATACAGCCGTCGAAGGTAAAGACCTAGCTCCCGAAGGCGTAAATACAGCTGACAAAAGGAAACGGCCTAGTTCTCGAAGACGTGAATCCAGGTGTCGAAGAAAGAGATATGCCTCTCAAATGAGTAAATCCCGCTTTTGAAGTAAGAGGCAGGCGTATATCCAGTTGCTGAAGGAAGAGATCTAGCTCCCGAAGGCGTAAATCCACTTGTTGAACGAAGAGGTCTAGCTCTGGAAGGGGCAAGTCCAGCGGTCGCAGGAAGAGAACTAACTCTGGAAGGCCTGAATGCAGCTGACGAAGGAATAGGCCTAGTAAATCCAGCTCTTCGAAGGTAGCAGCCTAACTCTCAAAGGTGTAAATCCAGATGTCACTGGAGGAGGTCTTACTCACGAAGGCGTGAATCCAATTGAAGAGCGTTTTTTCAAAAGCCGATATCTACATGGATAGCTCAGCGCCAGAGGTGACTAAGTGCCATCAAGAAAAGTGCTAATATTTGTGTATATTGACCAGCAAAGGTCGTATTTTATCTACACCAAACATGACTAGCAGCCATTACTGTGTGTGTAACGGATACAGCAAAGCTGTTTGTCATGTTTGGGTTAGATAGAATATGATCTTTGCTGGTCAATACACACAAATATTAGCACTTTTCTTGGTGGCACTTAGTCACCTCTGGCACTGAGCCATCCATGAAGATATCGGCTTTTGAAAACACGCTCTTCAATTGCCGAAATAAAAGGTCCAGCTCTCGAAGGCTTAAATCCACCTTTCGAAGGATGAGGTCTAGTTCTCGAAGTTGTAAATCCAAACTTCGAAGGAAACGACATAGCTCCCGAAGGCGTAAATGCAGCTGTTGATGGAAGAGGCCTACCTCTAGAAAGCGTAAATCCTGCTCTCTAAGGACGATGTCTAACTCTCGAAGGCGTTAATTCAGCTGTCGACGGAAGACATATTTCTCGAAGGCGTAAATCCTGCTGGTGAAAGAAATGGTCTTTCTCTCGAAGGCATGGACAATATTCCTCGAAGGCATAAGTCCAGCTGTTGAAGGAAAATGCAGAGTTCTCGAAGGAGTAAATGTAGATGATGAAAGAACAGATCTAGACTACGAAGGCGTACATCCAGCTGTTGAAGGAAGAGACCTATCTCCTTACATCGTAAATCCAGCTGCCAAGGGAAGAGACCTAGCTGACGAAGACGTAAATCCAATTGTCGAAAGAAGAGATCGTGATCTCGAAGGCGTGAATCCAGGTGTGGAAGGAAAAGACTAATTGTAGAAGGTAGAGATCTACATCTCGAAAGCCTAAATCCAGACGTCGTAGGATGAAACCTAGCCCTCCAAGGCATAAATCCAGCTGTTGAAGGAGGTCTAATTCTCAAAGGAGTGAATCCTGCCGCCAATAGGTAATGTAAAGCTGCCGAAGGTTAAAATCCACCTGTCGAATATATATCTTCTGATGCGTAAATCCTGCTGCCGAAGGTAAAAGCTCGGCACTCGAAGGCGTAAATCCACCTGTCGAAGGAAGATGTTTAACTCTCGAAGACGTAAATCCAGCTCTCGAAAGAGTAGGTTTATCTCATGAAAGCGCAAATCCAGCAGTCGAAAGAAGAGGCCTAGCTTTCTATGGAGTAAATCCAAAAGTCGAAGAAAGAGTGCAAGGTTCTGAAGGCATAAAACCGACAGTCGAAGGAAGGGACATATTCTCGAAGGCGTAGATATCCAATTGCCGTACGAAGGGATCTAGCTTCCGAAGGCTCAAATCCAGCTTTTGAAGGAAAACCCTAGAGACGTAGAATGCGTATACCCAGCTTTGGTAGTGAGAGGTCTAGCTCTCGAAGGCGTAAATTCAGAAGAAGAAGGAGAAGGTCTAACCTTCGAAGGCGTGCATCCAGCTGCCGAAGGAAAAGACTTAGCTATAGATGCGTAAATCATGTTGCCAAAGGCAAAGTCCCAGTTCTTGAAGGAAGATGTCTAGCTCTAGAAGGCGTAAATCCAGGTGTCGAAGAAATAGATACATATCTCCCGAAGGTGTGAATCCGGCTGAATAACGAAAGGTCTAGTAAATTCAGCTGTCGAAAGTAGAGACATAGGCCTAGCTCTCGAAGGCGTAAATCAAGATGTCGAAGAAAGAAGCCTAACTCTCGTAGGCGTGAACCCAGCTGTCGTAGGAATAGGCTTAGCACCAGAATGCATAAATCCTTCTGTCGAAGGTGTAGATTCAAATCTGGAAGGTATAATTTCAGGTGCCGAAGGAAGATTCCTTGCTCTTGAAGGCGTAAATCCAAATATCGAAGGAAGAGACTTAGCTTCTAAAGGCATAAAGCCGGAGTCGAAGGAAGAAGTGTAGTACTCGAATGCGTATATCCAGTTGCTGAAGGAAGAGAAATAGCTCCCGAAGGCGTAAATCCAACTGTTGAAGGAAGAGTATAAATACTCGTGGCGTAAATCCAGGTGTCGAAGAAAGATACATACTTCTCGGAGGCGTAAATCCTGCTGTTGATGGAAGGTGCAGAGTTCTCGAAGGCGTAAATGTTGCTGTTCAATGAACAGACTTATACTTACACTACGAGACTTACACTACGAAGGCGTAAATGAAAATGTTGTAGGAAGCGACATAACTTCTGAAGGCATAAAAGAGGCTGTTGAAGGAAGAGGCATGTTCTCGAAGGCGTATATCTTGCCGAAGGAAAAAATCTTGCTCCCGGAGGCGTAAATGCATCTGTCGAACATAGAGGTCTAACTCAGGGAGGCGTAAGAACAGCTGTCATAGCTGTCATAAATCTGCAAGGCACGAATCCGGCTGTCGAAGGAAAAGACCTAGTAAATCCAGCTGTCGAAAGTAGAGGCCTAAATCTCGAAGGCGTAAATCCAGCTCTTGAAGGAGGTGAACTAACTCCAGAAGGCGAAAATCCAGATGTCGAAGGAAGAGGTCTTATCTCGAAGGCGTGAATTCAGCTGCCGAAAGAGAAGTCTAGCTATAGAAGGCACCTGCCTAAGGAAGATACTTAGCATCCATAAAATCTGCTCCCAAAGATAAAGGCCCAGCTATCGAAGGCGTAAATACCGCTGTTGAAGGAAATTGCATAGTTCTTCAAGGGGTAAGTGTAGCTGTTGAAGGAACAGACCTAGACTACAAAGGCGTAAATCCAGTTGGCGATGGAAGAGACCTCGCTGTCGAAGGCGTCCAGCTCTCGAAGAAGGTGAATTAGGTGAAGGCATAAATCCAACTGTCGCCGGAAAGGCCTAGTAATTCCAGGAGTCGAAGGTAGAGGCATAGCTCTTGAATGCGTAAATTCAGAGGTTGAAGGAGGAGGTCTAACTCTCGAAGGTGTTAATCCAGGTATAAATCCACCGGTCTAAGAAAGAGACTTAGCTTTGGATGCAAAAATCCTGCTGCCGAAGGCAAAGAGCCAGCTCTCGAAGGCGAAAGAAGAATCTTAATTCTCGAAGGCGTAAAACCAGCTGTTGAAGGCGTAATTCTATCTTTCGAGGAATGATACCTAGCTGTCGAAGGCGTGATTCGAGCTGTCGAAGTAAGAGAACCTTCATTCGAAGGCGTAAATTCAGATGTCAAATGAAGAGATGTTGCTCAGCTCTTATAAAAGGAGGTCTAGCTCCTGAAGGCGTGAATCCAGGTGTCGAAAGAAGAGACATAGCTCTCGAAGGCGTGAATCCAGCTGATTAAGGAAAGGCCTAGTAAATCCATCTGTCGAAAGTAGAGGCATAGATCTCAAAAGCGTAAATCCAAAATGTCAAATGAAGAGGCATATAAAACCGAAATCGAAGGGAGATGTTTATTTCTCGAAGGCGTATATCCAGTTTCTGAAGGAAGAGTTCTAGCTCCATAAGACGTAAACACAGCTGTTGAAGGTAATGGCTAAGTTCTCGAAGGCGTAAATCCAGGTGTCGAAGAAAGTGACAAATTTCTCGGAGGCGTAAGTCCAGCAGTTCATGGAAAAGGAAGTGTTCCCGATGGCGTACAAGTTTCTGTGGAATGAACAGACTTAGACAACAAAGGTGTAAATCCAACTGTCGAAGGAAGAGACCTAGCCCTCGAAAGCGTAAATCCATCTGTGGAAGGAAGAGGCTTAGCTCCCGAAAGCGTAAATCCACCTGTTGAACTAAGAGCTCTGAAAGGGGTAAGTTCAGCTGTCGCAGGAAGAGATCTAACTCTGGATGGCGTGAATTCAATCTGTCGAAGGTTAAGGCCTAGTAAACCCAGCTGTGGAAGTAAAGGTCTAACTCTGTAAGGTGTAAATCCAGATGTCACTGGAGGAGGTCTTACTCACGAAGGCGTGAATCCAACTGCAAAAAGAAAAGGTCCAACTGTCGAAGGCTTAAATCCACCTGTCGATGGAAGAGGTCTAGCTCTCGAAGGCGTAAATCTAAACTTCGAAGGAAAAAACATAGCTCCCGAAGCCGTAAATGCAGCTGTTGATGGAAGAGGATTTACCTCTAGAAAGCGTAAATCCTGCTCTCGAAGGAAGATTTTAGCTCTCGAAGGCGTAAATCCAGCTGTCAAAAGAGGCGCGAATCCAGGTGTTGAAAAATGAGACATATTTCTCGAAGTCTGTTGAAGGAAAGGGCAGAGTTCTTGAAGGCGTAAGTGTAGCTATTGAAGGAACAGACCTAGATTACGAAGGCGTAAATCCAGCTGTTGAAGGAAGAGACCTAGCTCTAGAAGTCGTAAATCCAGCTGTCTAGAGAAGAGACCTAGCAGTCGAAGGCGTAAATCCAGCTCTTGAAGGAGGTGATCTAGCTTTCTAAGGCATAAATCCAACTGTCGAAGGAAGATATCTAGCTCTTTAAGGCGTGAGTCCGGCTGTCGAAGGAAATGCCTAGTAAATCCTGCTGTCGAGCCCTAGCTCTCGAAGGCGTAAACTTAGATCAAATACTATAGAGGACAATATAGGACACTTTGCGATAGGCTATATCGAGGGACAATATCTTGAGCACCTTCTAGCGGCCCAACCTGGTACTACTGAATACAGATGCAGTAACTAGATACAAAGATATCAACCAATTTCTATTAGAGGATTCGAAGTATCCAACCTCAGCATGTTATGTATAAGGGATATGATTTTTCTATCTATGTATTGTCCAGGAAAAAGTGCTGGTTTGGAAATAAATGACCTAAAAAGTTAAAACAAAAAAGCAACATTGAAAAAAGATAAAGTTGTTGTTGTTAGCAACCGCTAAGTTGAAATATTTTTGTTTTAATTGATATTTTGATAACTATATCGGAAGTTCTGTGCTTTGTTTGCTCATTATTATTCTTTATAATTAATTAAACAGTGTTATGGTCCTTACCGTTTGGTGAAACAATAAAACATTGCAGTTTATATGTGTTTTGAATATTTTAATTTGCCCCCAAGTTTGCAGGTTGTGCCACCAGGAGTGCTGCAAAATCTGTCCCCCATTTTTCCATTCCTAGTGCAGTAAGTGTTCGGTATTGTTCTCTATAGTATTTGCTTAGATGTCGAAGAAAGAAGACTAGCTCCTGTAGGCGTAAATCGAGCAGTCGAAGGAGGAGGTTTAACTCTCGAAGTCGTTTATCCAGCTGCCGATGGAAAAGGTACAGCTCTCGAATGTTTAAATCCAACTGTCGGAGGAAGAGGTCTTGCTCTAGAAGACGTAAATTCAGCTGTCGAAGGAAAAGGTCTAGCTTTCGAAGACGTAAATCCAGCTGTCGAAGGGAAATGCCTAGTCTTCGAATGCGTAATTCCATCTCTAAAGGGAAGAGACCT
Source organism: Ectobius pallidus (assembly GCA_964059195.1). Classification (NCBI taxonomy): domain Eukaryota; kingdom Metazoa; phylum Arthropoda; class Insecta; order Blattodea; family Ectobiidae; genus Ectobius; species Ectobius pallidus. Next base: position 42,604,311 of record CAXKWD010000006.1, read on the forward strand.
AGCTCGTAATTCAAGCTGTCAAATGAAGCGTAAATACAGCTGTCGAAAGAAAAGGCCTTACTGTCGAAGGCGTGAATCCAGGTGCAGAAGAAAGGGACATATTTCTCTGAGGCGTAAATCTAGCTGCCGGAGGAAGTGCCTTAGTTTTCGAAGGCGTAAATCCTGCTGCCGAAGGAAGATATCTAGCTCCCGAAGGTGAAAATCCAGATATCAAAGGAAGAGATCTAGATTTGGAAGGCATACATCCAGCTATTAAATAAGAGGTCTAGCTCTCGAAGACGTAAATCCAATTGCCGAAAGAGTAAGCCAATTTGCCGAAAGAGGAAGCCCAGGTGTTCAAAGAAGAAAAAGCCTAAGAAGAGATTTGTGATGAAACGAGATTTATGAAGAAGTTCATTAATAGCCCAGTAAATTTATGATTTTATGTGGCAGTAATTTAGATGAAAATTTGAGGATTAATTCCTCTTGATATGAAGAATGAACCCTGAAACATCTAATTTTCCATGTAAGCTTCAATCCAAAATGCAGTTTAAGGATGGCCGCCAAACTTTTTTGCTTGTTTGATTTTTGTTTATAACTACGAAAAATAAATATTTTTAAGTTATGAAAAACCTGTATTCTCTACAAGGATTACTGTTTCGATGTAAGTCTATAACATAAGATAACAAATTTTAAAAATATATCCAATGAGTGCAGATAATTTTGACGTCGATACTTAACGAATTAAGGGTCAAATACTTGTTTAAATACCGAATCATCACTATACTAAAAGCCGCGTGGGTAACTCATTCACTGACATTTATTTGCCCACTTCTCGATGAGCGAGAAACTAGAAATGTGACATATATACAGCTTATAGCCTGTAACCGACGGAAATATTTAAGAAATTCTGGTCTATAATTTTTATCATAGGCAATTCCATGAGAGATTGCGGGCTTATCGATATATATTTACGGGAACGAAGTTCGAGCAAATTTATCTGATGAAACTCAAAATCTTGTGTAGGATTTATTAACACTATTCCATGAATAAAATGTAATGGTGTTTGTAATTAATAATTATTTTTTTACTTTCTTGTTAATATTCCGTCAGCCGTAAGATCACGGCATACTAAATACAAAAAAACATATTACATACACACACACACACACAATAAATGGAACAAAATCTGATTGTAACAAATGAAAAGACAAAACAATTATAAGTTTTTAGTATTAATATTAAACAGATTTTAAAAAAATTTTCTTCCTAAAATGGCTGAGATTGTTTTATGAAATCCGGTTTTTTTGTTTTTTTTTTTGTTTAAATTTTATACTCCAATACATGTGACCCTATTTTACCTTGGAGGTATGTTAGGGTTTTAAATATAACAAATTAACAAAATTAATATTAACAAACTATCTTACAAGTAATAATTATAAACGGGAATGAACATAATTTACGAAACGTATAAAATCTTGTTTGCAACACTCTTTTCTAAAAACTGTCAGTGGTGCTGAAAATGCAGTGTCACAATAATTTAGTTTACACCTTAATTGAAAACGTTGTCTTTCAAATCTGGGACATTCCAGTAAAAGATGTTTCACTGTTTGTTCAATTTCTCCACATGGGCAAGTATAGTCGCATTCTATTTTAATTTTAAATCTTCGGAAATAGCTACCAAATTTACCATGTCCTGATATAAACTGCGTTAATATAAAATTTGGTACGAAAAACGTTGACTGTAGTCTATGATATATTGTTGGAAAATAAAGTTCTCTTGTAACTGCTCCTTTATCCGAGTGTTCCCATTCAAAATTCCAACAAGATGTAATATATTTCCTTATTTGAGTTTTAACAAATGATATTGGACACTTAGCATACACATAGCTCGAGTCCATGGAAGCTGCCGATTTTGCCAACTTGTCAGCACGTTCATTTCCTTCCGTTCCACTATGTCCACTATACATATGTGGGTTGCCTTCAGGATGATGTTACGAATTTCTACAGATAGAGGATCAAGAATGTATTTATTATTTGTGGAATGTATTCCAGCCTGTGAGTCACTTAATACACAAGCACTTCCTGTGTGTTCCAAACTCCACTTTAGAGCTTCCCTAATTGCATAAAGTTCAGCCTGAAAAACTGTACAACTGGGAGCTAAGTGGAAAAGTTGTGAACATACCTCCAGACCCTCGTAGTACACAACAAATGCACACCCTACTTCGCTGTTAATTTTGGAACCTTCAGTATAAATGTCATATTTATGTTTGACCGAACAGAACTGTGTCCGAGAATAACCAGAGTACACTCCTGGGTGCCCAGCTGCAAGATGATGCATCGGAAGTTGGGGATCAAAAGACATGTGTTGGAAATTGCTTTTGCGATTTCTTTTAATGTCACTCACACCAGCTACATACAGTGCAGTCAGATATAATGGTTCAATACCAGCAATAACCAGAGCCGCATCTGTAGATATTGTGCGATAAGCTTTACATATTTGCAGAACATACCCTCTCTGGATTTTAATCAATTTATTTTGGACATACTTTGTGTTTAAAACTTCTTGAAAAGCTGAAGCACAATATAGAAGCATTGGTTCCACAGCTCCACGATATATTATTCTTAGAACATCTGAATTAAGACCCCATGTAGGTCTAGCTGCCATTGACAGTCCTCTGAGCAGTTTACTTGATTTAGTTGATAAGTAATCAAGATGAGATCTGTACGTAAGCTTTTTATCTAAAACGATTCCTAGATAATTCAGTGTCTCTGCTAAAGGAATATTTAACCCCCGCATACATAGAGATGGTAAAGGATCAATTTTTCTTCTTCTAGTGACCAACATAGCTTTACTTTTCGTTGGATTGAAATGTAACTTGTTTTCTACCCCCAACCAGCTATCCTATCAAGCGCCGCTGTTGCTGTTGTTATGAGAACATTTTCACATTTTGATGTGACCAGAAGTAAAGCATCATCAGCGAAGGCAATCAATTCACTGCCCTCAGGGAGTAGAGTCTGGAGCAGGTCATCATAGAGGATCACCCATAACCGGTTGCTAGGTGAATGAATAGTCCACTAATCGATCCGAGTTCCCAATGCTACCAATAGTGCTTACCATAAGATGGGAGCGTCATCGTAGTAGCTAGCACACGAAATGGCTTACATCGAATCGAAATTGTGTTTTTGTTCGACCATACTATATTGCGCTTATTACGTGTGACAAAACAGTATCATATGATATCCTTAAGAGTATCAGCTGAAAACTGCATAATAAATAGCCTAAAATCAATTCTATTCGTGTTAATTGTAATAGCCTATGCTACTATAATGAATTTATTTCATGTTGTCAAAATCAGTTTGTTTCAAGAAAACGAGAAAAAAGAAGCCTCGATTCGACTGATCGCCGTAAGCTGCCATCTGTCGTAGAAGACAAGAACTTCAACATCCAGCAGCCAGCCGATGCGAAGGATAGCGTGCGTTTGTTTGAGTGAATCTAAAGTCTCAAAATTTAAACATTTAGACTATTTACGGTCGAACAGAAACAGTCGTATGCAACTTGCCTTTAATGATAATTAAGATACTCGTATAAAAGTTATGAAACTCTTGTTGTTCGTTTCAGAAATTATAATAAATAAATATCATAAATAAATCATTAGTATTTAATACATTAACAATCATCAAATACCCTTATATGCTTCAGGACGAAGCTGGAGATAGGGAACACTGGCGTCAGAAATTCTCCGTACGAAGACATGGACCTGCCACTAGGCAGAATAGTAAATAATAACGATATGCTTGTTGCATAATGCACTATTGTTATAAATGTACATTTATATTATTCAATTTCCAAACAAGTTATGTAGTATAAAATAATATGTTTTCATTCTGGCAGCATGTGACGTACTAATCACAGCACGTTGATGCCTTACATGTCCAGTAACGAGTTGACGGTTTATTGCATCCTTGTGACCCTGGGAAGTATATTACAGACCTAAAATAAACGATCGTAATTGATTTATATCCGAAGAATTGCTAAACGTTATTGGTCGATATCAAACACGCGGCATATGAATGGAATAGTCCCCGAAAAACATTCAAAATGGCGGACTCAACTTGAAGGTCTCAGCAGGTTTGGAGGTTTATAATAGGTAAATGGTAAGTCGTACCATAAAATCGACTGCATCAGCAGTAACGGGTTTTGATAGATCTACAAGTCTGATTCTTTTAACTTTTTGTCTTATCTCTCGGTTGTACCTTAAATTGAGTTAGATTTTTTTATTTTAAGTAAATTTTGTATATTTTCCTCACAATATGTAATTTTTGACGCACTTATAGGATAGATAGAATCGTAAAATTTGGAAGGAGTATTGGAACATACAACAGCCATATTCGTGCAAAGCTTTGTGTTTCTAGCTACCCCATAAGTATGTAAAAACTGGCTGGATATCTGTGACGTCATTCACATCTACTACAATCAAGATCATCCACTTATTAATATTGATGTTTACTCACTTCCAGGTGAGCTAGAAACTTGAAATTTTGAAGACTGATAGCTTTTAGCATATATGGGAAAATTCTAAAAAGTTCAAATTTTTTATTTTCCTCTCCATAATAAACTCTGAGATTTTTGGACTGCGTATTTGTACTGCTTCAGATGTTTTGACAAAAATAAAAGAATCGGCCAACTGTTGACGTTAGGAATTTATTGAAAATTCATTCTATTAATTATCTAGTTATCGTATATATTCCTTCACGTGTGCTTATCAAAGTTTCTGAAGAAACCGTGGCCTAAAACTCAATAGTTTCTTAAATATGGCCTATTGACTCCATCTGGCACTTTGTTATATCAGTTTACCTGATTTTATTTTATATTAGAATGTAAACTGAGAAACTTATATTGCCCTTCTTAGGGTGAATAAAGTGATATATGTTCAATAGGTCTATATAATATTTTATTTAGGCTATGTATCCTTTGCGGATGCGACACGGAGCACGCCCACGGCTTTTTCTTAATCTTTATAACCACTTTAAGAGAAGAGTTTATTTTTCGCGATTTTCTAAAAATCAACTCTAAGAGATCAAACTTTTACTTGAGAAAGAATTTCCCAATAAATTCTCTGAAGGGTACTTGTAAATTACTCATTTCATACATAAACTTTAAAGTATAACCTCGCGAATAATGTGACTTCGAATGAGGCTGAACAATTGAATGCGGACTCTGCAATACAACCTTGTACGCTACAATTCTCAATCGTAGGATATAATAGTGACAGCCTACCTTACGAGCTAGGTTCAAATACGTTATGTCACATGCAAGATTATGTGTACGTACCCAATATATTTTTAAAATCCAGTGATTATACTGGTACATACTTAAAATTCATTCATAAATAGTAGGCCTACATATGTAGATTCCAGAATATATGGCAAACATTTCTATAATTGCCCAAATAACCCAAAATTGTAAAAGAACAAAACTGAATATATTTTGGATGGAAATTGTTCCCAAACTAGGTCCACAAAATATGTATCCGAAACGTTATCTTTGGGGTTTAAAACTTCGGAAATATGATCGAGATGATTATTTAAACTAATTCTTTAATTCACCGTAATATTTACTAATATTAATATGTAAAGTAAAATAGCATATATACATATTACTATCAACCATAACAAAATTGACAAAAGAAAATTTATCCAACTATATGCTCATAGAATTCGGAACAATGTACCTGAAAATGGAAATCTTTTGGAAAACTTATAAGTATTTCGTTCTTTTAAGTCTATAATTTAGGCCCATCCTCCTTAAAACAAAATAAAATATTATAAACATACCAGTATACAGTATACAGTATACAGCCTATAGAATAAAAACTAATTAAAAGTAACAATGAGAAAAGGTATAAAATAACAGGTTATAACAGGATAATAAGAAAATTCCTTTCATCATTTTGTCATTATAGGAGGTGGAAAATAGGCTGTCTATTTTGAGAATGCGCTTAACATTTAAAAGGATAAGCTTTAAGAATGAAAATGGAAAGATAGAAAGAAAAATAATTAAATAACGAAAGAATGGTAGAAAAAAACATAGGAGGTACTAATAAGGAGAAAAAAAAGGATGGAAGAAAGAAAGAAAGAAAGAAAGAAAGAAAGAAAGAAAGAAAGGTGCAGAGACAATATCTAAAAGGAGAACCTGGGCAAAGCTGAATAAAAATAAATAAATAAATAAATAAATAAGGATTGCAGGTACGAATGACTGGAGATAAGTACAGAAAAGAAAATTGTATTGTATAAATTAACTCAAGGGAAAGGAAAGAAATGAGAGAAAGAAGGGAATGAAATAGGACAGATAAAAATATTAGACAAAAGAAGAGAATCGGGGAAGAAATCAAGATGAAAAGAAGGATGGAAGCAAAGAAGGAAGAATGAAAAAGTACAGAAAGACAGGAAATTAAGAAATAAACTAAATAAACAAATGAATATACAACAATAGAAATATAGTGAAAAGGAAGTTTGAAAGTAAGAGGGAGACGAATATGGCCATGATGAAGACGAGGCAAGAAGGAAGAAGTGTAAAAGAAGATGGTGTAAAAGTGGCATCTTGTGATGGACTGTACAAATTGCGTGTTGATGACCCTAGGTAACTGGTCGCGGGTTGGAGTCTCCACGTGGCAGCAGACCTGCCACACTTAAAAGAGGCTTGCGAAGTGGTCGTGGTGCGTAGTTGTTGATGCCATGTACTGGCGAGTGCTGCTCTTGGCCGCCACGCTCGGGGGCGCCCTCACAGTCGCGAACCACGGCGATGAGGATGACACCGTCGTTATAGAGGGTGAGTCCACATATCTCACAAATCCCTTCAGATTCACATATGAACTGTCTTTTGCTCAGATCTACTACTTTTCTCTTTAATAAGAAGAAATCTGAAAATGTTTAAGGCTATTAAAACCCCCAAGTTTTAAAGCTACGTATTATTTCTTATTTCGCACAATATTTGTAAGTTAATACCCATTTTTACATAAAATTAACATCCATGCCAAATGCTGTTCAATTATAGGGATTTCCAGGAGGACTCGCATATCTGTGCATAAACTAAACGAAATTATAAAAATGCAATATTAATATAACTTTGTATTTGGTATAATGGGATATTTACTGGAATTATTTTAGTATTCAGGGTGGAATATCTTCGGTAAAACCTGTCTTTTATTTTGCACAAGTTCACGTCATATATGTGAAATTAATATCCCGTTTAAAATATAACTAGCTACTTTAAAATAAATAAATAAATAATTATTAACTCCTTGTGAATTATGATATTGAATATTTATGATAGATATTGAGGTTTCTTAATACATATTTAAGTACATAGTTTTAGGGTAGTATAAAAAATCTACACTTTATTCATTATTACTAAAAGTCATGATAACGGCCTCTTAATATTTTACTGTCTTTGACAAAAGTAGGTGCATTTTGAGGAAGGTATTAGTACGGTAAAGTGTTCCATACTATAAGCCTTTGAACCTCTTAGAGTTCCTGGTTGTGAGGATCCCCAATTTTATACAATCGGCATATCAGTCTTAACCACCAGCTGCCTTAACCATCAGGATTACTTCTAGTATAATTTCTTTAAGAGGCTGATTCGACCCGCGGATCGAAGTGTTACCAGGAGAATAGGCTAACAGAATAAAATCCCAACTATCTCGTAATATCTCGAACCAGCGACCATCTGGTCTGTAGTGGAGTTTTTGAAGAGTGTAACATGTAATAGAATAGATGTTCGTATCTAATTAATAACATGAGATATAAAAAAAATCACTAAATTCTATATATTGCATACTTCATTATAACCAAATGGGTTTAAATTTTTTGTATTATCTTTTTATCTAGTAAGACTTCTTGCAGGAAATTCCTATGTTAAATAATTACGGGCAAGAAAATCATCAAATTTAAGTTTCTTAACACATCCATTTCATAGCAAACAAAAGCGTAAATAGCCTATTACAAATTAAAAAAGATAATAACAAGCATTATTAAAGTAAAAGTAAAGTGTTAACTATACAGGCCAAGGAGGCCCAGAGGGTTCCAGAAAACTGAGGCTCCCAGATTTTAGACATTTGGCACATGAAGGTGGTAAGGTCGTCAGCTTTACGCACCTACCGCCTTTACCCCCAGGATTGCTCCTGGTACTCATTTCTGTTAGAGGCTGAGTCGACTTTAGGGCCATATGAAACCATATAATAATGTAACCATATTTAATTATAAATAATATTTAATGCTTAGTGAAAAAAAAAAATTCCGCGATAGTGTTTTTCATCCATTTCGCGTACATTCTAACATGGTGGAAAATTGAATTTTCTGCACCCACTGTCGGTAATGTAACATTTCTGCATCTTTTGCATTCTTCGCAGCCCATGTGCGCCATTATATCGCCTTCGGTTCGTCCTTCAGATTCTTCCGCGATTCTCCAATGATGCACTTATTACTCTTGTATCGCAATATACCATTTCATGTCCATTAACAAATACATTATTATAATCATTGTATGTCATATTATTTTATTGTTTACTAGCAGATGCCCGCGGCCTCGCACATGTTTCTTGATTCAATCACTAGATGTTCTAATCATTTAATTAAGAGCTAAATAATTAAAATATAATTGTTAATACTGGCATAGTTTTTATATAAATTTCAAGAATTACATAACTTTATTTCTAATTATATTAAATTTGGCGCGGAACGGGACAATTCCCAATCCCTGGAAAGTAAGAAGAATTATATTATTACGCGTAATAAATAAATAATTCAAATGAGTAAACGAACTACACATTCATACCCTTATCCTTAAAATGAAACCATTCATAAATAATTAAAACAATTAATAACTACGAAGTTATGAATCCAGCTTCGAGGTGCATTTCCCGATTAGAGTGCGCCGCCCCCCAAAAAAATACCTCAGATTCAAGTTCTCTGGAGCAAAGGTCTCTGCAGAGTGATTTACATCCAAATCTGTCAAAGTTTCCCCATTTAGGCTTATCCTACATGATCCCATTCCGTCTATTTATGTTAAAAATGTCAGATCTCTGTGTGCCATAAAGTTATAAACATAAGCAAATTGGGTTAATAAAATCGAAACGATCGACAATTGATGCCTTATGTTGAAAAAATCTATTTCAGCAATGCTCTTCTTTCCTAGTTGTTATGGCAACAGAGCAAGGCCACCTGCAATTAATTTCATAATAAAAGAAATATATTAGCAGAATCTGGTGCATCAATAATGCTAAAATTCACGTTACCCGACAGTTTTCCCGTTCATAATTCGCGAACGAAAGCGAAAATTAAAAATCCGACTTCGGGGTGGAATCGGGTCCTCTTCAGTCCATCTATGTTAAAAAAATTCAGATCCCTGTCTTCCGTTGATTTGACTGGGGATCACATCCAGACAGACAAATGAATTTAATAAATTTTTATTTAAATTTAATAGATTTTTATTGAATTCAGCAGACTATACGTTTTGCATTTTAATCGCACAATTGTGTAAAAATCATTATAAAGTACAACGGCTAACATTCACACAAAGTGATTTATTTAGATCACTGTTGCTGCTCTCATTAAGCTTGTCTTGGCACAAGGAAGCAGGACTTTTTTCCGGAAGAACTTGTCCTTTTCGGTGCCATCATTACCTGTAGAAAAAAAGAACGCAGATTCTCAATTCTCACTGAGGAAAATTCTGTTATGTCGTTTCTAAAAAATAATAATGTATTTATGTTTCTATGGAAATCTAATCTAATCTATTATATAAAGTCGAATGTGTGTTTGTGGATATGTGGGTTTGTATGTATGTATGTTCCTTATACAAATCCACATTGCTTCACCAATTTACACGAAATTTTGCACACATACCCAGTTAAGCCCGGGAAGTAACGCGGTCAACATTAAAATTCAAATAAAATACTCCTTCCCTTGAAAATTATATAATTTCTGATAATATTATACTGAAAAAAAATGAAATGCTGTTCAGTTCACATGACAACAGTGAATTGTTTACTGTGATTACATAGGGCCTTGGCAACTATATAGCCTAATATTGGACTTTAACGAATTATGATTCCATCGATGTAATATATTGGCGAAAATAATTACTGAAAGTGAAATCCACGAAAATAAAGCACAGTGTGATGTAGTCACATAACTTTCTCTACCCTCGACATAAGAAATATTTACTAACTTCACATTTTGATGTAGAATAAAATTGCAGGGACAACTTAAGTGTGTGAGTATGCTATATCAGAAGTCGGTAAATAATCCTTTCCGCTGATACGTTATCCATAGCTGTGGGCTTTGTATTAGTTGAGAAATAGGGATGTTTATCATAGGCCCTAAGCATAGGATGGAACATTTTCAGTCCTATGCTCGCAGTATATTATGTCCCGGGTTTTAGGGGAGGAAAGTATGAAAGTGATACTGCATTTCTCTTTTATTTCAGCCCCGAAACGGTTGTATGGTAACATGAGAATGAGAAATAAAATTTTCCGTCAAGTCAATTAAATCTTATGTAATATATGTTTCTTCTTATTTCAACCTCTCTCAGGCATGATGTGTAGAAGCAACGGAATGCAGCATTCGACATCCTCTATGAACCATAAAAGCTATAGGCCTATCTAGCGTTTTCTGATGGAATCGTTTGAGTGTGATAAATCTTTTTATTCATTCCAAGTTTTACATACATAAAGTCCTCCATAAGTTAATTTCAAATTAAAAAATACAAAGCCCGGGCGATGCCGGGCCTTTTCAGCTAGTATATTATAAAATCGAAAGTGTGTATGTATGTATGTATGTATGTTCCTTATACAAATCTACATTTCTTTACCAATTTACACGAAATTTTGCACACATACCTTGTTAAGCCCGGGAAGTAACGCGGTCAACATAAAAATTCAAACAAATCACCCCTTCCCTTGAAAATTTACATAATTTGTGAGAATATTATACTGAAAAATGAAATCCAATTCAGTTGTAAAGACAACAGAGTATTGTTTACACAGTTCATTTAGGGCTTTGGACACTACATAATATTGGACTTGAACGAATTCTGATGCTAATGATGTAATACATTTGTAAAACTAATTCTTGAAGAATAAAATCCACGAAAATAAAGGACATTGTAATGCAGTCACATAACTTTCTCTACCCTCGACATAGAATTTTCTCACTTCAGATTCGTATTGCAGGGACAGCTTGAGTGCTTGCCAATGAGTATGCTATATCAGCCGTCTGTAAAAAATCCTATCCACTGATACGTTATTCATAGCTATAGGCTTTGTATTAGTTAAGAAATAGGGATGTTTATCATAGACCCTAAGCATCTGAAAGAAGACAAAATGGGATGGAACATTTTCAGTCCTATGCCCGGTGTATATTATGTCCCAGGATTTTCGGGAGGAAAGTATGAAAGTGTTATCTTTTTTTATTTCAGCCCCGAACCGGTTGTATGATAACATGAGAGTGAGAAATAAAATTTTCCGTAAAAACAATATAATCTTATATAACCAGAATTTATGTTTCTTCTTATTTCAACCCCTCCCAGGCATGATGTGTAGAAGCAAAAGAATGCAACATTCGACATCCTCTATGAGCCATAAAAAGCTATATCTACCGTTTTGGAGTGTGATAAGTCGTTCTTCCTCATTTCAAATTCTACATACATATTATATAAGGACCTAGAGTTTCAAAATCGAAAGTCCTCCATAAGTTAATTTCAAATTACAAAAAAATACAAAGCCCGGGCGATGCCGGGCCTTTTCAGCTAGCATAATATATAACTTAAATCCGTCATCCCAAAATTTTGTGACGAGTTCATTTTCCATTGAAGAACAATCAAATTATACTTAGCTATGCATCTTTATCTCAATAGGTGAGTCTTTATTGCACACTTATAAGTTAAAACTAACTTAGTAATGCTAGGATAATAAAAATGCAACCTACTATAGCACCTTATATAACATAAGGATTATTTATCTGATTCTGCTTCTGATTATTTATCATTAAAGAGAACTGCATGAAGTAGACATCCCGTAATAATTTTGCAAAGCATTTTTATCTATGATCTTCATAACTGTGTGGCTTGGTTCTAAAAGGACCAACATCAATTTCTTGCAAAAATGAGATCTATGCATTATTGAGCTCGGCTAGTCTTTATCTTTCGTGTAATAAAACTGCCAATATATGCAGCTATTAATAGACATAATACAGGAACTTTAGAAGCCATTGTTTGAAGTTCTCAGCAAAAAATGTTACTTCTACAAAGGCTTCATAGTCAGTTATCTCAAAAGCCAGTTTTATGACATTGGCCTTTTTAGAACCAAGCCACAGTCTAATTATTAGAATAACTTATGAAAGCTTAAGATAAATATCTAAAAAAATATTGTACAGCCCGTCGTAGCAAATATGTTTCGACCCAAAGGAATTTTAGGAACAAAATACTGTTCTCACAGTATATATGAAACTTTTCTAACAGCCAGATATTAAAATGAAGCACTTAAGTCAACCCAGAAATTTTAGAAACATAAAGGTGTATGATTTGGGTAAGACCGCTTCTTGTAGTTATTTTTATTATCCTCATTACGTAAAATCTCTAACAAGTTGTCTATACTCAATAATTACCTGCTCAAACATAATTCAGTAGTCAAGAATGAACTCATTTAAGAGGCACACTAGACCCTATGATTATTCTAAAATACCAAAATAAGCTCAGAAAAATATTTCATGAATTATCTCGGATTTAAATAATGTCATGTAAATTAAATTTTAATAAAATTAAAATACATTCACGCTTTGGAGAAAATCTCTCAGAAGCAGCATATACTCAATAACTATCTGTTTAAACATAATTAAGTAATCAGTAATGAACTCTTTTAAGGGGTCCACTAGACCATATGATTATACTAAAATATCAAAATAAGCACAAAGAAATATTTCATGAATCATCTCAGATTCAAATGACGTTTTGTGATTCAATAAAAATGCATTCATTGTTATAAAGTTAACATTTTTGATATCATGGTACCGAAATTATATTTATGTTGTTTTATTTTGATCTGGATAAAAAGAACATATTTATTGAAAATAAAACATATGAATAACGAGGATAGGCCATATGAACAATTTTAGGCTCATTAAATAACTGAAACGGACAATTCTAAGTTAAATTATCGAAAATTCATTATGTTTATTTTTGATTCAATATTAAATTAAAATGTAATATAAATGTAATATGTAATGTAAAATGTGTTGTTGTTGTTGGCTAATGCTGAATTTCTGACAATGAAATCATTAATTCTCTAGCTCTCCAGTATTTTTCACTTAAAGATGTTGAGTTGGTAAGGGCTGGGCATTGTGGAAGGTGATCTTGGTCCATTTCTTCTTGGAGGTCGCATAGGGGGCATAGTGGTGAGGGGAGTATCCCAATTTTGTTGAGGTGTTTAGCAAGGCAGTCGTGACCTGTGAGTGGTCTGAAAATTGCAACCGCACTCTTTCTTGGGTATCCAGGGATGTTCTGAGTTAAGACTGCTTCCCACCTTTTGTTTTTTGAGGCTTGGGAGTGATAATTCAATACAATTTTGTGGTATTGAGAATTAATTATCCTTTTTGTTGCATAATAGGATAATTGTGTGTTAGGTTTTTGAATAATGCTGCAGCCTTTCTTGGCCAGGTAGTCAGCTGAGTCGTTTCCAGCTAGTTCACAATGTGCTGGGATCCACTGAAAAACTATTTTTTTCTTAAGTTTGCTGAGATGGTATAGGCATTTCCAGCACTCTAAAATTTGTTGGCTTTTTGGTGTTAACGTAGATGCTACAGCCAGGATTGCTGCTCTTGAGTCAGAGAGAATAACTGCTTGTTGAAATTTAGTTATTCTATACAATAGATTTTGCAGTGATGTGTAAATAGCCTCGACTTCTCCATCAAAGTTTGTAGTGCCAAATTCCAGGGGTTTGTAAAAGGAGAAAAGTTGGCATGTGGCTCCAGCACCTGCTCCGGATTGATTTGGTAGAAGGGAGCCATCAGTGAAGATGTGTAGCCATTGTTCCTCTGGAAATCTTGAGTGAATTGTTTCTAATGCTAACAATTTCAAAACTTCTGTTGGAGTGTTGTCTTTTTTAATTTCTTCCATTAGATCTGTATAGTATTCTATATCTATTGTTTGTAATGGGTTTATTCTATGGAGTAAATTTTCTTTGTTAAGAGGTAGAGTTATCTGCTTTTTGATATTGTGTATTTTAGTGAGGAAACTGTCCTGTGTTTTAAGGTGGGTTGAAAAATTTCTTGTCTGCCAAGTATTGAAGGGAAGTCTGATTAACTTTTCGTATTGTATAACAGCAGATTTTTCTAGTTCTAATTGGATAGGTTGCTGTTTTGTTAGTATTTCCATAGCAGCCACTGGTGTAGATTTCACACGCCTCACTAGCCTCTTCGGGCTCCTTGGTATTCCCTTGGCTTGGCGAAGTGTAGTTCACTTCTGAATCTGGAATGCGTGTTATGAAGGGCAACATTATCCCACGAGTGTGAAAAAGATATTACATGAAAATGTATTAGTATAAACCTAAATCTTAAGCCTAAGACTCCATACAATCTACTCAGCCCATGGCAACTCACCAGGGAAGAATAAAATTCCATGAATATACCTTTAAAAATGTAGGATTTCTAACCTGGGATTAATAATTAACAGGCCTATTGGTAAATACCCGGATTTAATTTTAACTCAATTCGAAAATACTCTTTGTCTGTCAAATAGGGACGAATCGACATTTTTTATCTGAATTTTTGTTATTTATATAGCGGTAACCTGAAACTTGTACGACGAAAGATATTTGTGATTTGTTTGGATACCAAATGGCAAGATGCCAGAACGAATGTTATACGGATAGTGGCTAGCGGTCCCGAGTTCAAATCTCGGGGCTGGCGGGCGTGTCATTTGTGGTGGACAAAGCCGTGACCTTTGGGGGTTTTTCTCGGGGATCCTCCCGTTTCCCCCTTCATTCATTCCACCAACACTCTCCACTTCAACTTCCTTTCCCCCCTCATTATCATCCCGTTCCCCTTTACTGGTTTTCGGGCCAGCTCCTGCTGCAGACTCTGCTGCGGGCCTCCCCCGTCCTGCCCCGCTGCTTGTGGTCAAGAGTTGCTGGTGGTGTACCGTGCCTTTGGGGCTCTCAGAGGGACCCTGGGTTAGCGGCGCTTGTCTGGTTGTGCCGCGCCTAGGGGGCTCTTGTACGAGGGACCCTGGGTACGGTGCACGTGGAGTGGTACCAGGTTCTTGTTGGATGTAGGGGAGCTCCGTGGGGGCTTGTGGTGGAGTCTGTTGACTGGGGGGCCTTAGGGCATGCACATCATTCGTTTCCTAGGGGGTGGGCAATGGGCCCGCCTATGTGGCCTCCGTCCGCGAGTCCGTTAGGGCTCAGCCCCTGCACTATACCTACCTATACGGATAGTGACTGAAATGGGCTTCATCCGTTATGTACCACTTCTACACTGAAACTTCAGTAATGAGAGAATAATGCAAATCACTGGACTGCTATGTTTCCATCTACATGGGTTGCCTATATTTCAGTTAAAACTTGAAGTTTGCGCAGAAGGTAATCGACTTTAATCGACTTATTCAGAACTGAACCTAATAATCTAACTTCTAATTGCAGTAACGTAAATGAAATGAAATGAAATGTAATTAGTTGTCAGCAATCCATACTTGTTTAGTTATTAAGTGCCAGTATGGTACTTTATGAGATTGTGTGTGGGGACGAAAAATGTCTGTCCGTCTGTCCTTCCGTCCGTCCGTGTGTCTGTACGCGCCATAACTCAAATAAGCTTTTTCGGATTTCCATGAAACTTGGCAAACATATTTATAATGTCGATGGGAAGAACCCTATTGATATTGAACGAAATCGGTTCACCGGTACCGGAGTAATGCCCAATTTAGTGCCTAATTAAAAAAATTATGGCGCCTTTCTATTAGGCGCAATAACTCAATTACGCTTTATCGGATTTTTATGAAACTTCGTATACGCATTTATAATGTCCATTGGAAGATGTCTATTGATGTTCGACTAAATCGGTTGGCCAGTACCGGAATAATGCCCAAGTTAGGGCCCTTTATGTTAATATATAAGAAGTCGCGATAACTCAAATATGCTCTATTGAATTTTTCTGAAACTTTGTATACCCATTTATAATGTGCATGGGAAGACGTCTACTGATATTGGACCAAATCGGTAGACCGGTACCGGAGTAAAACCCAATTTAGTGTCTATTTTAAAGACGCGGTAACTCAAATAAGCTTTACCGGATTTTTATGAAACTTGGTATACACATTTATAATGTCCATGGGAAGACGTCTATTGATATTGGATAAAATCGGTTGACCTGTTTCGGAGTAATGCTCAATTTAATTCCTATTTTATGGTAATATACGTATTCGAAAGAATTTATGAAATGCACCAAATCAGTTATCATGACAACATAGTCAATTGTTTTACTGTGATCTTATAAGGCTTTGGCAGTTAAAATATAGTTAGCTATGACAAATAAAACTATTGCGCTTATCCAACTAGACCGTTAAACTGACTCAGGTGGCTGAGATGGTAACGTCTTGGCCTCACATTTTGGAGTTCCATGGTTCAAATCCCGAAACCGGCCAATTTAACTTTTTTTTATTCTACATATCATAATTGCAATCATAACTGATTAAACAAAAACATACTGGCACTTTGTTACATCAGTTTACCTGATTTTATTTACGTAGTTCAATAATGGCGAGAGTGTTAGTTTATTGCAAGAGTGAGCATTCTCTTGTCACTGAGAATACAGAACTTCGCATTCCTGTAGCATTCGGTTCTAGTATACACTAACAGTGAATTTGGTGTATCTCCCATTTCATGCCCTTTTTAAGAAATGTATCGTTTCATATTACAGTAGAACCCAAATTACCCGAACTAATTGGGGTTTGGAATGAAATGGATATGCAGAAATCCGGCTAAATGGATCATAAATTAAAATAATCATAGAATCATGCTGTTGTGAAAGTACAGTACTGCATGACGTATTAAAAGAACAAAAGTTAGAAATATTTTAAAACAACAATTTATTTATCGAATAAATATTTAAGTGCAAATAGTATTTTTAGGTAAGTAGGCCTACACATAGAGGACTGTGAGAACATAAGTAATGATTATTTTTAAATGTGTTATATTTTTATTAAATTTTTATACATTTATATTTATTTTTGTATATTATATATTTTAAAAAATATTTATACATTATATATATGTTATATATGTATAAGAAGGCCGAGAGTGCAAAACAAAAAAAGAACATAGGTATACAGGCTTTTTAACATATCGGTACTATATAAAGAAAAGTTTATTTAAAGGGATCTACCAATTTCAAAATTGTCCGAAAATCGTTCCGGATGATTGGCGATCCGGTTATTTGGCGTCCAGATAATTGAAGCTGTACGGTATATTTTCCTGTTGTTTTCTGTGAGATACGCCCCTTTACCTTAATTCAAAATTTTAAGTTCTAGTAATAGGAAGCTTCTCTACAATTGACTCACTAAACAGTTTTGAAAGTACATGAGGAATAAGAAGGTTGCTCAACAGGGGAGGAATGAAGTAGGAGAGGGTACAAGTGATGTACCAGGTGCCAACTATAAGTTTCATTTTATAATTTATATGCCTGATTTAATACCACCCAAATTCCAAGTTACTTTGTACGTTTAAATATCTTTACATGTCAAAAAATATGTTTTTGTGGTAATTTTAAAATATTTTTTTCCTGTGAATAAAAGTTAACATTTCACTCATGTCTGGTAGTAAAATTTTAGTCTACTTTGACTGAAGTTTTCAAAAAGACAATAATTAATATGCACATGAAGTACTTTAATATATATTATACTTAATGTACTCTCATATACGGAGTGTTCCAGAACTGCCGTCCTCTTGTTCGAATAGATACCGAGTGAGGTGGCGGCGATGGTAACATCTAGGACTCGCGTTAGGGATGTTCTGGGTTCGAACCCAGTTTGACTGCCGGTCCCTTAACTGCGATAGTTAACGTATGCTGTCTTAGAGTCGTGGTAAAGAACACTACTATGGGTTCGAGTCCCGACTCGGGCATGGGTGTTTGTGTGTGATGATAGACAAGGAAAACAAAAACGGTAAACAAAAGTCATGAAAATCTAACCAAGGACCGGTTAAAATTATTGAAAAAAGGTAACTCAACTACATCATCAGGGATGGTAAAATACCTCTGCTGTTGTATCATTACATTAAGTAATACTAATTTTATTACTTCCGTTTAGCTTCTTTTATTTAATAGTTTTCTGGCGTCGCTAACACTGTCACACGTAGGATGCAAGTGTATATAGGCCTAGTGTACTAACAATTAGAGAACCGATATACGGTGTTTGTTGTTAAGTGATTAACGCCCGGTTTCTACAAACTTGTGAATTACCTATGGGTAAATTACCCATGGACAAATTAGTTCCATTTAACCTACAATGGTATAATGAGCAAGGCCTTGGAGTTGTACAGTTAATTTAATTCAGAAGGCTTTGATTCTCATTGTTATCGATCCTATGAAAGGTTAAATTTTATCCAGCCATCCATGAAAGGACAAATTAACCCAAAGATTTACCCTTGGACAGATCTAGCCCGAGTTTGTAGGAACATTTTTTCTGTCATTTTCATATTTACCTAGAGGACATTTATCTAGAAACTCGCCACAAGTGTAAGTGATTGCTATCTTTAAATTATTTGTGTTTGTGTGGTGTTATTCTTGTGTAAATTGTGTAAATTCTGTGCATTAGATAATTTACCCATAGGTAATTCGCGAGTTTATAGAAACCGGCCATAATTCGTATACCGTAGGAACCTAATGTTTATAATACCTTTCGATTACTAATTCAGTACTGCACTGCATGTATTCCATTATGGAGTATAATGATGATTATAATAATAATAATAATAATAATAATAAAATATTAACTACGGGGGTTGTTCTACGCATTGCGCCGATGTATACTAAATTCAGTCCAGAAAAAATTATATATAGAGAGAAACAATGTTACTATTACAGCTACTACGAATTATTACAATTTTTACTCAAGTTTGTAAATGTAATTTAAATAAAATACTTTATGCTAAGAAAACGCAATGTGTCGAAGGTTAAGGTAGCAGGCTTCTAACAAACAGGTACAGAGTTCGAATCCGCTCCCGTCTGCCAGCTTTCTGTGCCCTTTTCGAGAAATATTCTCTAAATAGTCTAGATGAAATACGTTCCCAGGATATTTCTTTCGGATATACTGTATAAGCGCTGATTCTCTCGTACCAGGGCGTCATAGTACAATAGTAAGTCAATGAGGATCATCACAACCTTGATGATCCTTTACGAATCATCACAACCAATTCTGACGACCACACACAATTATTCTTGAAGACCCACAACTTCAGAATAGTTACAGAATAGTAACAGAATAGTTTGTATCACCCCTGAAACGCCTGTAACATGCAACAAACAATACCGGCAAGCTATGCATACATAGGAGGCATAACTTCAAGAAGTGGACGGTGATTCGGGAACACTCTGCATAAAAGATTTTACCACCCGCCTTAACCGTGTTCTCAAAGAGTCCCCAGGAAAGAATTAATAATTTTATGTTCCTTTACTTGGGAATTGTGATGAGTAACTTAGCGAAACTGTACAATCTGTGATTAATTATTCATTAATGGATTAAGTACTGCACTTGTGCAGCAAGAATTGGAATAATGCTACTTTTTCAAGAAAATAAGAATAGTTTACTACAATAATTATAAACTTATAGCTTACTAAAATGCTTTATGTGCTTTATAGATTCACATTTCTTATTAGTTGTAGGCCTAATACAAGCATAATATACTACCAGACCTAGTTAAAATTTTGTGTACAGTATATCACTATAATTAATTCGTGTTGGTGCCTTTTTTTTAATATAACTTTTTCTGTTGAATAGCTAACTGTTGTTCTATGCATCCAGTGTTCCAGGATCTTCCTTAACAATTATAGTTACTTTCTTATTTGCTGAATTTGCTGACGTCAACTTGAATGACAAAGACTTGTGGATATATAAATTATTTATATATATATATTTTAATATTTCGTTCACAAAGTATTCAGCGATCGACCTGTTGGTAAAGCCAGACGAAATGTACCCATACCTACTTTATTTAGGGAAATGTTGTGGGGAGGAGTATTTTTCTGTTTCAGATATTGGTATACACATATTACATGAGAAGTAGCCTATTATTAGGCTTTAATATTGATAAAAAAACAAATAAATATAATATAATAATATTTTACAGGTAATATCCGATAATCTTTAAAGAGGACATGAATATCCTTTTTTAAAACTATTTAATGTGACGCGGAGCCGAAGGCCGTGCAGTCCACATGTTGGACAGACCTGGTTTAGAATGCATTTATTTTAACCTTAATACTTTTTCAATCATTACAGTGTTACATCTGGTACCAGTATGTATTTATGTGTCCTTATACAGAACATGCTGCAGCTAAATTTAGTGTTATCGAGAAAGAAACAGACAGATGTCATGTGAATGTAAGAACTTAAAAACAATAGAAGTTTCTCGTTCCTTAGCGTGAAATTTCAAATTGTTCATCAAGGATATCCGCTCTTATCGTGCCTTAAAGAAATCGTTCGGCTTTTACAAGACTACAATGGCATGTGCTGTCTTTCCAAAAAACCTACCAATTATTATCAAAAATGTTGTTACAGTCGTAACTAATGTTCAGTGTGTCAATAGTTAATAAATTAGTCTCATTACGTGATTGCTTCTCTGAATTATACATGTTCCAGAATGCGGCAAGTTAACTTAATGACCACCCTTTTTTTATTTTCTGTACTCTGCTCAGCCTCGACTCTTTAAGGGTAAAGTTTATTACTTAGCTTATTTATGCACTCTGTAACTGCATGCTCAGGATCTTCTGGTTTACCAATAGGCTCCTGAAATAATTGATTCGTATTAGGTGACATAGTGGCGACGAGTTATGGAAAGTAAACATAACCTGCAATCCAGCGTCTGAGTTTGCGAATGAGTAAGCCATGAAAATCCCAGTGGATTTTGCCAGCCATTATGTTTAAGGTTTGAACCCGAGACCTCTTACCTTTGTAATTTCTCTCGGATTGGTTTCAGTATGTACATTGTGTTACGAGTATATTGCATTCCACAACAAAAACAACAAATAGCCAGACAGACAGACAGACAGACAGAGAGAGAGGGAGAGAGAGAGGTTGAGAGGGAGGGAGGGAGAGAGAGAACGATTTTGTTTGGTTTTGGTTCCCTGTGTTCTAACCAATCGTTGGTCTAGCTCCTCTAGTTACAAACAATTTAGCTCGTGTGTTTGGCCGTTGTTTGTTATAGCAGTTAAAGCTTACAGTCAATTGAAATATTTCCAAAATATTCATTTTGTTTCAATAATTGTGTACAAATTAGTTGATGGCATTCCAAAAATACAAACTAGTAATTAGTATTTTTAATGGAGGATAGTTCAGTAAGAGTGTATTTAATTAATCAATTACTTAATTTATTTATTTATTTATTTTTGAATATTTAAAAGCAATATAACCTGTAATGTTTTAGGCCTATACGTAAAGAACAAAATAGAGGAAACTCTTCATAATTCCCAATGTCTGTAATCTATCAATGTAACAAAAATGGCGAGTAAAATAATTATTGGTTTGGCTACTGCCCTGAGACTTGAAAATCCATGTCCTGATTTAAGGTTCAAGCGAACTGATAAAAATAAATAAAGGGAATGTATGAATAGTAGTATTAGGTGAGGAACAGCATTGCATTAATTGTATCTTTCTTTCTTTCTTTCCCGTAGTTTCACCTCTCCCTTTTAGGATTTAAGCGACCCAAGCCGCCCGGGCCTTACAGGGCCGCGACCTGTCGGGAGAGGGATTATCTTTGGATCACCTACATACTTTTTTGACCAGACAAGGACATGGAGGGCCTCCCCGGATGAGTGATCAGCCCAATGCCGGGGCCACCTCCGAGACAACACGAACATATAGGACGAGACACACCATTCACACACACACACACACACACTCACTCGAAACAAGGCGAGGATGAGATGAAGATGATAATGACGGCCAGATGAAACTGGGGACCACATTTGTCTCAAAGGTGAGGAAAAACCCCACCTAGGTAACTTGTCCCGACCAGGAATCGAACTCGGGCCCGCTGCGTGAGAGGATTGAACGCATCCCCTGAGCCACAGCGGTGGACATTAATTGTAAGTTTATCTAAATATTTTAATCCAAATTCCTCGTGTCGCGAAGCGTGGGACTGGAGCATGAGTTCCATTTGCTCCCTGGGTGCAATTAGTAGGATATTAGGGTATTAAGCTTGTATGTATGTGTCTTAATCAAGTCAAATCGACTTCATAATACTAACGAAAGTTGGCATGCCGACAGTGTACACTACTGGATGTAACAGTAAAAGATGGGAAGGCGCGCTGAAACTGATCCCAGAATGTAAGTCGTGCTTTAAGGGGGTAGTGAACTCGCTACATAGTATACAAAATTTTACACACTCATTCTACACAAGAAAAGTTTAAATTTGGTATAGGCTATACCTTAATACATTTACAATCACACTTCCATAAAAAATAATAATTATCTAAAGTAAATAAATTATTGCTAAACACAATATTTTCCCTCAAATCTGAGATCATACTCTAAAGGTTTGACTACTATACCTAAGATATAATTCAAAATTATTAAACTGGACTTAAATATATAGTATAATTCAAAATTATTATCTGGACTCAAATATATAATAGAAAATAAAATTTAAACTGTTATGAAAATTAAACAAATTATAGATGTAATATAATCAAAGCAGATGATTATGTTGTTCACTGAGATCACCTTCTTGAAAGTAATGTCACATTTCATGCAACAATAATTATAATTTGAAAAGCTCACTTGAGGCGATATCATGTTTATTTTATCGAACGGTACTATTTATTTTAGAAAAATCAAAATGTAGATTATATAGACCTAGATTGTTATTAAAAACTGTTATACACCAAATTAAATTTATATTTGTGTGCAAAATATTATGAATGATTGTCCGAAAGCAGTCACATTTCACAAAACTTCATAATGTAATACAAAATTTTGCCATCGTTCGATGTACTTTTTACGTCATTATTAAATGCTGTTTAGTACTGAATCGAATAAGGATTATGTGAATACATATTTAACTGACGAGGTTTATGGCACGAATCTTGTAAATTGCATTATTATTAGTATGCAAGTCATGGGCGTTTATTCTTACTCATCCTACTTTGTATGTCTGATACGACAGTAGTTGTAGTTTCTTTGAAGTGACAACATTGTTATGCGTTTACTATGTTTACTGTACTACCGTGAAGATGTAATACGCCTATGAATGTTGCACTACTTTGCATTAAACTGCAAGTGCGAAGTATAAGTTTGTTAGATCGAAAAGCAATAGGCCTAGAAATGTTATGAAGTTTAACTATTACGTTTATTATTGTATTATTTACCTCATTAAATTACCAATGTTCTATTTTTTTTAACCCGTACAGTTCTCCAGACATTGCTCAGCTTGAAAAAAAAATTAATAAATGTTCGATTCGCTGGGTTAAGCGTGATCACTGATCATACAAACAGTGCTCGTAGCCATTCTCAGATTATAAAGAATACATTTGTCTGGTTTAGTTAATGAAATC
This sequence comes from Ectobius pallidus, assembly GCA_964059195.1. Classification (NCBI taxonomy): domain Eukaryota; kingdom Metazoa; phylum Arthropoda; class Insecta; order Blattodea; family Ectobiidae; genus Ectobius; species Ectobius pallidus. Next base: position 42,628,104 of record CAXKWD010000006.1, read on the forward strand.
GCGCGGTTAAATCCATAAGCCATTATACAGTGTGTGTATGTGTATATACAGTATATATATACATATATACATAATACATAGGCACCATGCATGATATACATCACACAAAGTATATTAAAATAATTCCATATAATAGTACAGATAATTTATAATTTCTTTCACAGAAAAATTCTTAGGGAAATTCTAGGGAAGTTCAAAGTCACGAATTGTAGTTATTAAGACTATTTCTAGAATAAAATGGAAGAAATGGTTGAAAAATCTCATAGCTTACATAATTCAATTACTTAAATATTTAACACTTTGAAAGCCTTCGTTAATCATTGCAACTAGATCGTTATAATAGGAAACAGGAAGGAAAATCTTGTACGCCTAACTTTTGTAGCCATCTAGGGTTGAAAACTTGTGATTGCAATTAAATGCCTTCGTCGCAAGAGACTTCTAGTGACTAATACAGGAAATTCGAAAGTATTGATTTTTATCTGTCGAAATATCTTAAATGTGTTAGGTTAAACTTGACGAAATTTTCAATTTATTAAACTTAGTTTGTTAAATAATTTTTAAATACACAGTTTCCAAAATTAAGTATTTCCGTTACACAAGTCAATCATTAATTAATATTCAATTTTTTTCAAAGTTATAGACCTCCACCTTTACTCTATCTCAGGGTCGGGAACGAAGGCACTGAAGGCGCGAAGTTACCCTCCCTCTCGTCCCCACTACTCTATTCCAGTAGCGAGGTAATGACAACTAAACCGGTTGACTCAGGGAATAGTCGCGTTTCAGTAATCCTGTTCAGTGCTGGCTTGTGTGTATTATAAATGAACGAAGAGTATTTAATCGGGACTGGGAGAACAAGTATTTTTTTTCTTGAAGATGATAAAGCACAGGGAATGATATGTCCTACTATTATTGACTACATTACAAGCTTTACCATCAGGAGGCATTTCAATTCGGCTCATGTTGGAACCTAAGGCGAGGTTCTATTACCAACAGAATTGTTGATCTGGGCAAAAGTTTGGAGAAACGATTGATAGACATTGTTCATTTTCCCTTGCCATGAAAATAAAAGTACTGCTCAACTTGCTGTGTTTATAAGACGTGTAGATACAGAATTAGCTGTGATCGAGGAACTGCTGGATATTTATTCAATGAAAGATCGAGCACGCGGTGAAGATTTTTTGAGGCAGTAGTGATGATAGCGTGAAAGTTTAAGCTTGAATGGGACAAGTTGGTCTGCGTAGTAGCTACAGATGGGGCTCCAAGAATTGTGGGAACAGAAATGGGTCTAATAGTGAGACTGCGAAAATTCCTTTGTAAAAAGGCTTTGTAGCCATTCACTGCATTATTCACAGGGAAGCGCTGTGTGCAAAATCATCTACTTTGAATAACGTAATGGATATCTGTGTTAAGATTGTGAATATAATCAGAGCGCATGCTCTGCGGCATAGACAATTTCAGGAAATTTTGATATTCTCAGATTCCGAATACTTGGATTTGCCATACTTCTGCCAGGTAAGATGGCTAACCAGAGGCAAAATGTTGCAAAGAATGTTTGATCTACGGAAATACATTAGCATACATGCCTAATTTCGCAGTGCCCCTAATTGCGCAGTATCTTTTTATTTTATTTACTGCAAAATCAGGAACAGTAATGGAAAAATAGAAAACAATGTATAAAACAGAAGAGAAGATGTCCTCTTTGATGAATAAGATGAAATATTTCCACTACTGTTCCCAATTTTGCAATAAATAAAATAAAAAGATACTGCGAAATTAGGCATGTTTGCTATACTTTCCTAGCAATCAAAGGGATTGCAGTTCCAGAACTTAAAGATGATATTTTTGTTTGTGATTTAGCGTTCTTAAGCGATTTAACGGTTCACGTAAATTGAGTGAAAGACAACACGATTGTACATTTAAGTTTTAACAGACTGTGTGAAAGCATTCAATCAGAAATTAAATATGTGGCAGAGCCAAATAGAAGAGAATAAATTGCACCATTTCCCATCCTTAAAATCGGTCATGAAAGGTGAATTGCTTGATATGAAAGATAAATATATGGCACTATTACAGGAGTCATCAGGAGCATTCTCAGACAAATTTTTAGTCGTGAAAGAGTTAGACAGTAACTGCAGGCTTTTCGAAAATCCATTTACATAATGATCCTTCGGTGGGTCATGACGAACTGCAATTGAAATTAATTAACCTTCAAAGCAGTACACCATTGCGCAGTTCAGGAAAACTTTGTTTGGATTTATACACTTCACTGCCGAAAACATTTCCCAAGCTGCGGCTTTTTGCAAGTAAATTACTGGCCATTTTTGGTACTACTTATCAATCTGAACAACTTTTCAGCCTATTGACCTTGAACAAGAGCTTGCTGGGCAGTCACATTTCTGGTTCATCGAGTTTGCAGTGGGATATTAAAAAGATAATATCTGCAAAGAAACTAAAAAGATGCCAACTGTCTAAATTAACAACACAGTGCCATTAAGAATACCCCAATATGTAATAATGTACGTTTAAATAATTTCACTACACTATTCAGTTAAATTGTGACGTTTATTTTGAGAATTACGGTGTAGAAACCACTTAAATGCCACTAGTAACATAAGGGAAATAAGTAGACTAGTTAATAAATAATGTTTTGTATAGACTTGCTTCTTTGAGCTGAAGGCTTGGCTAGAATATTAGAACTGTGCTTCAACGTTGCCATTGTGTCTTTCCTCATGGTACCTAATTGTCCCATTACATCTCTTTGTGCCTTCCTTGCCAACTCTTCAGCAGTTCAAGAAATATTCATTTCATTACTTAAAAGATCTCTCCTCCAATGTCTGAGGTACCGCCACTGTGGCATGCATCACGAGTCTGCCTACCTCTCACGTGGAAGGAATGGGGATGGGGCGAGTGTAGGGGTAAAGAACTTCGCACTCTCAGTGCATTGCTTGCCAAGCCTGCTGATCTGGTATACCTGAAGCTGTTTTCTCTTGGTATAGGCCTACCTTACTTCTCTGGCAGTCTGAAATTGTTGGCCTGAAAAAGGGTTGACATTTTGTTATTCCTCTTTAAAGCACTTTACTTGTATGATCTTGGCCTGATATTCCACATTAGTTTTAGAGTGTATTTCTTCTACTCATCTCCGTTTCATTTTCTCATAATAATACCCCAATGTTTTAGAATATTAGCGATGTTTTCAGTTGGAGTTTCTCCTGTTAAAGATTCGTAATTTCGTTTCTGACAAAATTTATGGAAGTGTTTCCATTCTTATTTTGACTGATTCTAGTGTTTTGAGGAGTAGATTCGAAAATAAAATTAATATATTTCTTCGTTTGAAGCTTACCGAAACCTTCTGACTGCCATGTTTGTTTCAAATGTACCACGTCAGCGGTGACGTACCGGTATGCATATTAAGTCACTGCCTAGACCAGGGTCGGGAACGAAGGCACTGAAGGCGCGAAGTTACCCTCCCTCTCGTCCCCACTACTCTATTTCAGCAGCGAGGTAATGACAACAAAACCGGTTGACTCAGTGACTAGTCGCGTGGCAGTAATCCTGTTCAGTGCTGGCTTGTGTGCAACATGAATGAACGAAGAGTATTTAATCGGGACTGGGAGAACAGGTATTTTTTTTTCTTCTTGAAGATGATAAAGCACAGGGTTTGATATGTCCTACTATTATTGACTACATTACAAGCTTTACCATCAGGAGGCATTTCAATTCGGCTCATGTTGGAACCTAAGGCGAGGTTCTATTACCAACAGAATTGTTGATCTGGGCAAAAGTTTGGAGAAACGGTTGACAGACATTGCTCATTTTCCCTTGGCATGGAAGAAGGGGGAAAAAACTCCGTGGCGCGACATCCTCGAAGGGACAAGGTCTACCACCCGACCGCTGAGTCATGTACCTATAGGTAGATGGCAGGATTGGGGGCATGTGGTCAGCATGCCGACACCCACGGCCGTTAATGGTGGTTTCCATGACCGGTGCCATGGACAAACCTACTGAAAACAAAGATACTGCTCAACTTGCTGTGTTACAGAATTAGCTGTGATCGAGGAACTGCTGGATATTTATTCAATGAAAGATCACGCACGCGGTGAAGATTTTTTGAGGCAGTGATGATGATAGCGTGAAAGTTTAAGCTTGAATGGGACTAGTTGGTCTGCGTAACTAAAGATGTGGCTCCAGCAATGGTGGGAACAGAAATGGGTCTAATAGTGAGACTGCGAAAATTCCTTTGTAAAAATGGATTTCCCTCTAATAGCTTTGTAGCCATTCACTGCATTATTCACAGGGAAGCACTGTGTACAAAATCAACTACTTTGAATAACGTAATGGATGTCTGTGTTAAGATTGTGATTATAATCAGAGCGCATGCTCTGCGGCATAGACAATTTCAGGAAATTCTGATACTCTCAGATTCCGAATACTTGGATATGCCATACTTCTGCCAGGTAAGATGGCTAACCAGAGGCAAAATGTTGCAAAGAATGATCTACGGAAATACATAGGGCAAACATGCCTAATTACGCAGTACCCCTAATTTCGCAGTACCTTTGTATTTTATTTACTGCAAAATCAGGAACAGTAATGGAAAAGTAAAAAATAATGTATAAAATAGAAGAGAAGATGCCCTCTTTGATAAATAAGATAATATATTTCCACTACTGCTCCCAATTTTGCAATAAATAAAATAAAAAGATACTGCGAAATTAGGGGTACTGAGAAATTAGGCATGTTTGCTATACTTTCCTAGGAACCAAAGGGATTGCAGTTCCAGAACTTAAAGATGATATTTTTGTTTGTGATTTAGCGTTCTTACGCGATTTAACGGTTCACGTAAATGAACTTAACCTTTGTTTACAAGTTAAACACAACGCGATTGTACATTTAAGTTTTAACAGACTGTGTGAAAGCATTCAATCAGAAATTAAATATGTGGCAGAGCCAAATAGAAGAGAATAAATTGCACCATTTCCCATCCTTAAAATCGGTTATGAAAGATGAATTGCTTGATATGAAAGAAAAATATGTGGCACTATTAAGCCGCGTTTACACTATGTAACTTGTTTAATAAACATGTTACATGTAACAAGTTATATGTAACTTGTAACAAATTATACGTAACATGTAACAAGTTACATGTTTAAAAATCAGGTTATATAACTTTTTTTATATAACTAAAGTTTAGAGAGACAAAGAGACATTTGTACTGCACAGTAATATTCCCAGTGGGAAGGAATTTATAAAATTTCCTTGGGTAGGAAATATTCCCAAAAGTGAGCATTTATAAAAATCGTTAGTTTTGAATGTTTTACTGCTTATTAACGGTCCAGGTACCTTAAAATGAAACCAATTCAGTAAAATTCCACATGTTTATCAAGGAATCGTCTATGGAAGTATTACCTTTTCCTATGATATAATTTTTCATTTATTGTCAGAACAATGTACCCTAAGTCATCTTCTTTTAAAAAATTATAATTATTCGTGATAATCTCTTAGGTTTTATTAATAAACTTATATGTTATAAAGTGATACCTCACACGTATTTAAACATGATTAAAGATAAGTAATTTAACATAATTGTTAATAGATGGTGTAGGTATTTAAAATAAAATGCCAGAAACCAACACCTTCAATATTACACAAACACAAATTTCAATATAAATCGTTTAGAGCCAAATACTCGTAATTAATCATACATCAGTCCCACGGTCTAGGCTAATCCTACTGTAGTTTAGGGGAAAATTTAGTTCTTTCATGATTTATGAGGGCTAAGAGGAACCTGCGACTAGGCAGATGTGGCCATCCAAATCTTAGGAGCTGCAGTCACTTCTGCCGTAACAAAACGTACATTCAGTAAGTTTTCATGGATGCAATCTAAAAAGAGGAACCGCCTATCATCTGAGCGAGCAGCTAAACTCACTTATCTTTCATACAACGGGAAACTGATGAATGCTCAACCTCAGAAGGAGAAAAAGAAGAGTGAATCCACTGAAGTTCAAACCCAAAGTGCTGGTAATCCAGACGATCCAGATGAAGGGAAAAACCAAGAAGAAAACCTAGATGATGATGATGAAGGCCACGATGACAGTGATGATATTGGCATCCTTTCTGATCAAGAAGAAAAAGAAGAGGATGATGAAGAAAATCTAATGGATTTCAATGGATGTGATTAGGGCCAACTTCTAAGATGAAGTCAAGGTCACACATTTAAAGAAAGCAAGTAGGCCTATTCCTAAAAGTTGTTTGGGTTCGTACAATTTATGATTATTACTGTAATTTTTGTCTAATTAATAGTCAATCTCTTCAATGAACTCTTTTGCTAATCATCTGTATTGACCTTCAAGAACCAGGGCAAATTTTAATTAACCTATTTGCATTGTTAACTATGTAAAAACCCAGTATTACAATATATTATACGTAAATAATTAATGTTTTTTGTGTTCTTTCATTAATTATATATTAATCTTTGAACTTATTACAGTTTTTAGTTTTATTTAACATAATCATGATTAAATTTAAGTAACAAATAGGTATCTGAGTTACCTTACTCGTGAATCATAAATTCCCTTTGTGGGAACATTTCCGGGAACATTCCCTGGAAATATTTCCTCGAGATTAGGTTCCCGCCAGATGGCGCTGTGAATTGAACTCTGGCGTAGCTCAGTTGGTAAGAACATTGGCAAGGATAGCCAAAGGCCCTGGGTTCAAGTCCCAGTGTCAGAGGAATTTTTCTCCTATAATATTATCATTTAATGTCCAACAGAGACAAGAATCTGTGGTACATTAATGGACATGGATATATCTATCTTGAATGTTACTGTACAATAACAGTGGAAGCCCGGTAACAAAATCACTAATTAGTGTGCCTCACAATACTGCATATGACATAACTTGCCTGTCAGTTTGTTTGTATAAAGAAACTGTTCACCTAACCACAAATAATTAGATTTATCCAAAAGTTCAATCTGTGCAACCTTTACTATGCTTTTCAGATGTAAAATAGTATAATAATAATATATCCTAATCTCACATATATTCCCCTCTACAAAACTCTCATATGTAATATTAACAATTTTCATAAATGTTCCATATCTTCATGGCGCTGATTCTCTTCCTTTATCTTAGTTTTACCTCTCCCTTTTAGGATTTAAGCGACCCAAGCCGCCCGGGCCTTACAGGGCCGCAACCTGTCGGGGGAGGGATTATCGTTGGAACAAATACATTCTTTTTTGACCAGACAAGGGCACGAAGGGCCACCTCGGATGAGTGATCAGCCCAATGCCGGGGCCACCTCCGAGACAACACGAACACATAGGACGAGACACACCATTCACACACACACTCACTCACTCCGAACAAGGCGAAAATGGAATGAAGATAATAATTACGGCCAGATGATATCTGGGGACCACACGGGTCTAAAGTTACCCGAAATGTGTGAGGAAAACCCAAGAAAAAACCCACCTAGGTAACTTGTCCAGACCAGGAATCGAACCCGGGCCTGCTGCGTGAGAGGAGCGAACGCATCCCCTTTGCCACAGCGGTGGACAATGGCGCTGATATACCGTATAAATGGATATGTCCAAATATTATCACAAAATATATAGTAGTAAAAGCTATTGTCGATCAAACTGTACTCAATTTCACACTAAAACTAGCAAATGTTGACTTAACCACTTAGAAATTGTTAAAATAATTAAAATTGTATTAAATTTATATATCATGTATAACAATTAGTTGGTTAGGTTAAAAGCTGTGCACTAACATTCCTTTGTCTGTAGCATCTGTTTGTTGTTACTACTGTATATATACGCAGCAAAATGCACATGTAGCAGGTTGCATGTAACAAGTTACACATTTCCCATCCCCTGCGGGAAAGGTATAACTTGTTATATAACACAAAAATCAGTTATGTAACACAATGTTATCTGTAACAAGTTACATGTATTTGTAACAATTTTGGAAAACATGTTATATAACCCAAGTTTTATAAACAAGTTACATAGTGTAAACGCAGCTAACGGAGTGTAAACGCAGAAAACTGGTTATATAACACAAAAATCAGTTATATAACACAGTGTTATATGTAATAATTTGCATGTATTTGTAACAATTTTGGAAAACATGTTATATAACTCAAGTTATATTAAACAAGTTACAAGTAAAACTAAGAGCTTCGAATGTGGTACATATTCTTGAGTCGGAGAGTGTAAAGTTTTTGGGAGTCTTCATTGATCAGAAGCTGACTTGGAGACAACATGTAAATTATATCAGTGCTAGGCTGTCGAGGGTTATCTATCTAATACACAACCTTAAGAAGTGCATACCTCATAATTATTTGCATACTTGTTATTTTACATTCTTTCAAGGTATAATGCAATATGATCTGCTACTATGGGGTAACTCCAAACACATTGAAAGTATACTGATCCTCCAAAAAAAGGTGATTAGAATCCTCACAGGATCATCTAGGCGGGAACATTGCAAACCATTATTTATACAAATGAAAATATTAACGGTGGTAAACCTGTATATTTATTCGGTATTGATCTATACAAAAAAAAAAATCTTCCAGACTTACAATGTAGAAATGAAGTACATCATTACAACACGAGACATAATAATCAAATATATATACCGCATCACAGGTTATCCAAATCATTAAATAGTTATAAAATTGTAGGGCATAAGTTATTTAACAAACTTCCTCTAGAATATCAACTGCTACCTATAAACATTTTCAAAAGGACAGTATATGACTGGCTGATAAATAACCCCTACTATAGTATTGATGAATTTTATACATGTAATATAAATACTGTATGAGCTTCACCATGGTGTGTACTCATTTTTCTTTTACTTGGGTTTTTATGTATTATTTATTGGGGACGTAACTATATATTTGGACAATTTTTTTTTTATGCTGGTGCTTAACCTGATATATTTATATACTTTGACGTTGTCCATAGCTAAATGTTTTTAGCTCTATGACAATAAAATTGCTTATTATTATTATTACTGTAAACGCAGCTTTACAGGAGTTATCAGGAGCATTGTCAGATAAATTTGTAGTCGTGCAAGCGTTAGAAATGACTGCAGGCTTTTCGAAAATCCATTTACATTATGATCCTTTGGTGGGCCATGACGAACTGCAATTGGAATCAATTAACCTTCAAAGCAGCACACCATTGCGCAGTTCAGAAAAACTTGGTTTGGATTTATACACTTCACTGCCGAAAACATTTCCCAAGCTGCTCCTTTTTGCAAGTAAATTACTGGCCATGTTTGGTACTACTTATCAATTTGAACAACTTTTCAGCCTATTGACCTTGAACAAGAGCTTGCTGGGCAGTCACATTTCTTATAAATATGTACGATGTGTTCTTTGTTTAAGTCCATCGAGTTTGCAGTCGGATATTAAAAATATAATATCTGCAAAGAGACTAAAAAGATGCCAACTGTCTAAATTAACACAGTGCCATTAAGAATACGCCAATATGTAATAATGTACGTTTAAATAATTTCACTGCACTATTCAGCTAAATTGTGACGTTTATTTTGAGAATTACGGTGTAGAAACCACTTAAATGCCACTAGTAACATAAGGGAAATAAGTAGAACTAGTTAGTCAATAATGTTAATTGTATAGACCTGCTTCTCTGAGCTGAAGGCTTGGCTAGAATATTAGAACTGTTCTTCAACGTTGCCATTGCGTCTTTCCTCATGGTACTTAGTTGTCCCATTACATCTCTTTGTGCCTTCCTTGCCAACTCTTCAGCAGTTTAAGAAATATTCATTTCATTACTTAAAATATTTCTCCTCCAATATCTGAGGTACCGCCACTGTGGCATGCGTCACGAGTCTGCCTACCTCTCAGGTGGAAGGAATGGGAATGGGGCGAGTGTAGGGGTAGAGAACTTCGCACTCTCAGTGCATTGCTTGCCAAGCCTGGCCTAGACATTCTCCGATCTAGTTAGAGTCTAAATAAAACAGGAAATGCCTTTATCAGTTTTCATAGGAGGCTAGCAAAATTCAATAAACGTGTGGTGAATCAGCGCTCTGATTGGTTAATATTTATCGCCTGTACCAAACGACTGGCTTATGAATAAAATTTCACCTTAAATAGCTTAGCTGCTACTTAATTAATGTAAATTTCAATACAGTATCTTACTTTTTTATATATCCACAGATATATGGTCAACTTCACTGTAATAGCACTATTATTTTATTATTATTTTATCAACATTATCATATTATTATCATCATCATCATCGTCGTCGTCATCATCATCATCATCGTCATCATCATCATCATCATCTGTCGTGCAGGCAGGTATCAGTGGAAGCAAGGCATAATATCGAACAAGAGTCAAGGAGAGGAAATACGTTCAGGCTGTCAAGTAGTGTGAAGAGTAGGCTATGTTAGAATAAGAACATTTGTATCAAAATTATCGTCATTGGCTGAGATAATACCATCTAATGACTACTAAACTCCGTGGCGCTACATCCCTGGAGGGACTTGGCCTACCACCCGACCGCTGCGTCATCTCCCGTAGGCAGATGGCAGGATTGGGGGGCATGTGGTCAGCATGCCGACACCCACGGCCGTTAATGGTGGTTTTCTTGACCGGAGCCGCTACTTCTCTATCAAGTAGCTCCTCAATTTTGAATCACGAGGCTGAGTGCACCCCTACCAGACCTCCCTACCACAGAAAAATCCGAGGAGGTACCGGGAATCGAACCCGGGCCGACGGATCTGTAGTCAGCGACGCTAACCACAAGACCACGCCGGCGGACCATCTAATGACTACTACCAATTTAAAAAAATCATTTCATATTACACATACACCGTTCCATATTACATTATTTCTGTAGGACAGATGATGAAACACGCGAGTCTTCGGCGCTTTCATCTGATTTCTCTAACTTTCTACCGTTATTTTCAAGTTTTCTTTCTATTATCTCTAAATTTGACGTTACTGTGTAGTATGTAAATTCCGCTAAACTTAGAATAAGGTGACCGCCGTCACAACCGGGCCGTATGGAGTGGGACCAAGTCTACAATGATTAAAGATCCCGCACGAAATCTGTGCCGATTGCCTAAATCATTGCATTATGTTTTCATGGGGACTGTAGCGTCGATTGGCCTGCTACCTATCTCTCTCGCACAACAGTACCTTCCTTTTTATTTGTAAAGGCCAAGCTACCTCTCTCTCTCGCACAATAGCATGTCTCTCTCTAGAGAGTAACTGTCTCATCGGCACAGATATCGTGCGAGATCTTTACATACCGATAGAATTCGGCAGATAAACGACTGTTGTAGCGATGTTTTATGAAAGATGTGGAAGGTTAAAAAAACTTCTGCATTAAGAATTTTAGGTCCGTGACAGGTTATGTTAGGTTAGGAACGGTCATGTTAGTTTAGCAGCAGTATTCTGCATGCAATTATTTTTTTCAGCATAAGTTTTGCCATTTTAGGTTAAGTTGCGGCAATTTATGAGAATATGGCAAAACCTATGCTGAAAAAAAGTTGCATTCTGCATAGCGCGGGGTTCGTTCCATGTAACGATGTTTTTCGAAAGGCGCGGAAGGGTAATAAGGCTTCTAGAAGTAGCCAAATTCTAGGTTAGTGACAGGTTATGTTAGGTTAGGAATATTTGTATTAGTTTAGGAGCAATATGCTGAATATCGCGGGGTTTATTATGTCTCACAATGGATTTTTTCTGCGACAGGAAATTTTACCCTTGCACCGATCGTTTCTCTTTTGTTCCTCGCGGTTCGGAGGGGCACGGTCGCTAATGGCAGAGCATTCTGAAGGAATTCCGTAATTTCACCAGTCTCTCAAGACATCTATTTTTTTAAGTTTTGCCCCACTTCTCTACTCTAACAATATAATATAGGCCTACTAACTTATGTACTATTATGATGCGATGTATTTTTTGTCTTTCCTCCCACATGGCATTGCTTTTTGACTAAACTACAAATATGTGTCTCATACTTCTGCCTCCTACGTTTCGTCCCTGCGATTCCATTCAATACTCATTCATATTATCTCATTATCCACACCATTACTGTTCTAAATAGTATTCCCTAGTAGTTCTAGATACTCTTAAAAATCATATTCTCAAATCCAGTTATGATAGTCACTTATTTTTTAAAATGATAAGACAAAGGAAGTTTGGAGGGGTAACATTTAACAAGGGAAATATTGTTTTTAGCATTAATGCATTAAACTCACCTCCAAACATCCAACTAGAGACTGAAGTGAATGTAAACAAAACCATGTGATTGCAGGATCTCGTTTCTTAATTCCCATTTGATATGATTGGCTCTTGAACGTTTCACAACATCCCGTTCTCCGTTGCATTCTCCGCGTACTAAAATAATAATCTGTTAAGTAAAGAAAATGTGTTTAAATTATTTGAAGGATCTGTTCATATTAACATCTATAATGATTTTAATGCAATCTAATAATTTAACATGGCGATTGAACTGCGTGACAGTTAATAAGTTACGTCATAATGGTTGGTTAACGATAGTGATGGGAAAAATCGAATGACTTTAACAATCGAATGATCATTCGAATACTGAACTAAACATTTCGAATGAAATCATTCGAAATATAGCATTCATGTAGGGATTAGTTACATGCAACCTACGAGATGTTCATTCGTTAGCTTCAATATTTTCGAATGAAGTCTTCCATTCTCACTTCACTTCACTGGCAATCGAAAGCGGTTAGATTTAAATTTAATGCGCACATTTCGGACGCATTAAAACAAAGCTACCAGCTTGCAACAAACACGGCATTCAGATGTTCATTACTAGGAGGTGCCCGTGGCTTCGCCACGATAATTCTTTTAATAATTAAAAATTAAGAGTATAATAATTATTAAAGCATTATATTTATTAACACTTGCACGCGAATCATTCATAAACTAAGCCATTAATAATTAATGAAACAGCTAAAATTCCTGCATTAGAGTACATTCCACGACATGAAAGCGCCCCCTGGGAAAACTATATCAGAATCGATTATGCAGTTCCAAAGAACCTGTGAACACATAATACGTATTGTTTCTCAGCTGTTTATTGACATGAATATGATGTGAATTTTATTTTATCAATTCAGTGTAATTTTCAGAAATTATATAATGTTTCAGGGGAAGGAATGGTTTGTTTGGATTATTATTATCAGCGATATTTCAAGAGATAAAACCATCAATATTTTACAGCTGTTGCCCTCGGCTTCGCCCGCCATTATTCATTGACTCCAGGATTTTTAAGAAAATTACACTGGTAGATAATTAAAAATGTTTGTGGTTCAGAGCTATGAAAATTGTAAGTAAAAATAAAATTAGAATATTTGTTCATTGTGTTCATTTCACTTAGGCCTTATATAATAAAGAAACGGGTTTCCTTCCTAATTTTGTAGTCGTCATGAAAGTTTAGACTGCGAGAGACGAACATCGCACGCTATTTAGGGCCGTTGAATTGTATCACCGCCGTCTCGAGAATTACACTGCCTGTCCTATGCTTTATTTTAACATGGAGTTCAGAGTATTGTTAAATTGCCTAATTTATCCAGTAGAGGCGACACAGTTCACACCCAGATTGCCGCAATCACTAATCAAAATAAGCATTAAACAGACACAGATACTTGTGTTATTTGTTTAGAACGTAATATTATTCCAGTATATGACACTTACCTTGAAATGGAATTTTGGAGCAATAATTAAAATAAATGTAAATTAATTAGACGCATTGATAGACTATATTATGAGCACCGCCGTCTCGAGGAGTAATACAGTTTAGAAGGCAGTGATTATGAGACGGCGGTGACAGCACTACATAATCAACAATGTCGTAGCAAAAAACAAGAAGCAGTCTGGGTGTGAAAGGTGCTGCCATCTGTAATGTCGCCGAGTACGCAAAATTAGCCGTATAGGACAGGCAGTGTATACACGATTAATACAGTCTAGAAGGCAGTGAATTGTATAAGAGTAGATTTTACTCATGCAGTCTTGAACAAAGAAAGTACTGTAGTAAATACAGTATATTACATAGGATTAACATGAAATGTATGATGTTCTGGAAATATAAACAAACAACTAGGCGCAAGGCGCACAGGTCTAAACGCGGCTTATAGTCAATTAACCCTGCCATGTTTTCCGCTGAAAATTACTTCGGGAAAACGCAGAGGCTCATCGTAAAATGACTAAGAAGATTTATTAAAAATTATATAGATAACTAGGGCTCGGACTTTTAGGTGCTTATAAAAACGAAAATATTTATTTTTTATGTGGTTAAAAAGTCGAAAATATGTTTTTAAAAAATAAAAAAATAATTTATTTAACCAATATTTACAGAAGTACTCATCTAGTCATTCTAGTCAGCAAGTGTAGAACTGTTGCAGTGAATGATAGAAGTAGATCTTAAGTTGTGCATCTTAAAGCTGTGACGATTTTTACGGAACAGAGACTTGTATCTTGAAAATGTACGTTCTACATTGCAGGATGTTAATCTTGCATATTTGTAAAACGCAGGATCACTGACACTCAGATGTTCCATCTGCTCCAAGTTCTCTACACTGTTACCCATTAAAATATCTGAAATCTTTGGCAACACTTGTAACCTTTCATTCTTATTTAGGCATAACAGGAATTTTTTTAAAATTTCGTTTGCTTTTGAACCACTGATTTTGTTAAGTTATTTTCAATGTGTTTGGTTTCTTTTATTGATTCTGTCAAGAATTGTTTTGTTGTTTCCAACTTAGTAATGCAGTGTGAGAGGAAACAGAAATTTGCACTAATAAAGGTCAAATCAGCCCTGATTTATTGTCTGACTCAACATAACAATGCAACATATTCAAAATATGGCACAATTTTACAAAAACATTCAAAATATTCATTTCTAAACGTGATATGTGGTAAAATATGTAAAAAAAAAATTAAGTTACCAAAAATATTTATTCAAATAAGAAATATCGAAAATATTTATTTTTATGTGATATGCAACTCAGTATTTTGAATCCAAAGGTCCCAACCGGAACTTTGACAAAGTCCAGAAATCATAGGTAATAGCAAAAAAAATATGTATTTACCTAAAAGTCCGAGCCCTATAGATAACAAAATTGAATAGTTACAGAGTTATAAATGTACGTTTAATACAATAGTTTAACATAATGACCCGAGCGGCATGGGTGGCTTAAATGTCCCTAAAAGGGAGAGGTAAAACTAAGGCAAAGCAATAAGAGCATAATAGTCAGCTTGCACTGTGTAAGATCTTCTCTCAGTAACCAAGCTATTTTAAAAATCGACTGTTGATTTGGAAATGAATAATGCGGACAGACAATGCACCATGGACATGACATTTTCACACATTCCATTATTATTCTGTTCAGTGATCCTGATACTATAAATGTCTTGTATTTAAATATTCACATAAGCTCAAGTTTGCGATTACGGCCAGTGTACCTTGCGCGGCAGAATTCCAGCTGACGTGTTTGACTTGAAATCTTGGAAATGTTCGAGACGGAGTGAAAAACATAAGGAAATACGCGCGAAGTTTAATATACCCCATAAGGTAACCGGTGCGATTTTATATGCCACTGTAAATCTAATATCACTGTTGTTAACCTGTCACGAACCTACGGCTACCTGTCACGAACCTAGGGCTACCTGTCACGAACCAAACTGCACCTAGGGAAGGTATAAGGAGCATAGTTGGTTATTCTGATTAGCACTGCAGCCAGCCAGATTCTTCACGCGAGAGATGTCCAGCGTCAAATAAGGCATCCTATAATCAAAATAAAATGCGAAAAACGGGTAATAAAATGCCGCTGTTAGCAGTAAGTTATTATCGACTGAAAGAACTGATCAAGCCTGAATAAAGTATGTCGGAAACTTGCTGAAAGTTTAATTTAATTTTTCAATAAATGAAATCCGAACTTTAACATTTACAAAAGAGAGATGAACCTTTCTCTCCTTTCCAAAACCCGTTTCTTAGAAAAAGCTACCGGCCGCAAAAGCTACTCAAATTCTTGCCAGCAGCAACTGCAACGCTACGAAGCTCAATTACATTATAATTTTATTTAAAATAATTATATAGTTTCATTTTACTCTCTACATACGGAAAAGTACGTAAAATCCAAGGATACGTACAAAAATAAATATTACCAGAGCATAGTTATTGTTTCCCAAGTAACTTGTCTAATTAAATATTTACTTTTTCACAATTGCTGTCATAATATAAAGTGAAATATAAATAGTTACCGTAAGTTGTTAACTACAAACATTTTTCGAAGAATGGACAACGCCAGGTAGGCCTATCATTTATGCGTTAACACAAACTACATTCCTTTGACAAGTAGGCAAAAACATCATAATACATCATAATGATTAAAGGTTTAAGGATCGTTGTGTCTTAAGACTATGCTCGTATTTTGTGTGCTGCAACCTTTTAAGCTAAAACTTGTCAACA
Source organism: Ectobius pallidus (assembly GCA_964059195.1). Lineage (NCBI taxonomy): Eukaryota > Metazoa > Arthropoda > Insecta > Blattodea > Ectobiidae > Ectobius > Ectobius pallidus. Next base: position 42,644,591 of record CAXKWD010000006.1, read on the forward strand.
TTCATATCAGTCTACAACCAGTGAAACCTTCGTTAAGTACAATTTGCAATCAACGCTAGAAAACTGTCTGCAATACGCTTCCAGAACAATTCTCAAAGAAGGGTAACGTATAAGCTAGGTCGAGCTCTTTAAGAAATTCAACTTTTTGTTACTGTGCTCATTTTTGAATGATGCATACCTGCAGGTTCGTGATTTACACCTGAGCATGGCAATGTATCGGAAGTGAAAGCTCGCTTTGCGGGATATTTTACGTGTTGCGTCATGCCAGCCGTGACTCATCTTCACTCAACATCTTGTTCAATTAATTTATCTAGTATCTTGTTACAGCACTTAGGGGTCATAGATCCTCTGTTCTCAGTTCAAGTTCCTGAATGTTTACATTCTTTTATTGCTTCTCACCAATGTGCTTTAAAAAGTCAAGACATTGTATGATATTATTGAATGTCAGAGACATTCGGAGGACAATCACAATCCTTTTATAACTTTTACCGTAATGTAATAATTATATTCTTCCTCCAGTTAAAAAAGTATATTTTATTATTTTTTCTAGAAAATAATAATAACCATTTTAATAATATCAACAATAATAATAACAACAACAATAATAAGAGTTGTACTATGTAGTGATACCAAAGATGATCGCTATTAGTGCGCTAATACAAGCCTACATTACCCTATCTTCGTGATGTGTACCTAGTCTTACAACCTAGAAAGAAATCTGCGCGGAACAAAGCTGCGCTTGCTACAGGAATCACATCTTCCATCCGTGCAGGTTTCTATCCAACTTAGGCTACAGGACTATAATCTGGATTTTCAGTTCACCAAACGAGATTATTATTACAGTAATCGCTATTTTACAACTGCATGATATTGTCTAGTTGATAGTGTGGGTATAGTAACTCATGTCATTTGTAAGTTGAAGTTTTGTGAATACGATACATAATACGTATGACAAATAAATAAATACTTTAAAAAATAAAAACCACACGATTATCTGAAGAATGCCCCAAAGTATTGATATAAGTACAGAGAGAAAATAAAACCCGTTACAAGCTGTTTATTCTAGATAATATTTACTTTTACATAAAGCAATGTTCCAGTGATGTTCAGTTTGCTGTCGAGAATACTGGATTTCTATTGTTATAAATCTATCAATTCGATAGTACATCACAATAGGTACAATAGGCCTAGAATGAAATCCACGACTAGCATACTAGCGATTAGCGACTGTAGTGTGTAATTAATCAAAAAACTAACTGGTCTCATTTGAATAATTCACACAATGTATAGGCATATATATGCTTCAATCTCGAATATTTACATATTCTAGTCTAGTCGTTCTTATATTATGTATAGTAAATTTGTCATCAAGCCTTTCTTTACTCTCCTTATAGACCATGGGCTACCAATAGCAAACCCTGACACACATATTTTTTTGTTGGTATTGTCGTCTGGTTTAAGATTTTAGTTGTTTGCCCCTTATCAATTACAGCATATACCCGGAAAACCACGGAAATCCGGAGAAAATGAGTTTGTTTTAATTTTTTATTGTTCTTTGCCCCTAATATTCCCAGGGAATTTCTGACTCACACATTTTTGTTCGTATTGCCATCTAGTTTAAGGTTTCAGTTGTTTGCCCCTTACAAATTACAACATATCCCCGGAAAACCCGGAAAACCAAGTATATACGGAGAAAATGACTATGGTTTATTTTTTAAATCTTTGTTATTTGCTCCTAATATTCAAAGGGAATTTCTGACTCATATGATTTTTTGTTGCCATTACCATCTAGATTAAGATTTCAGTTGTTTGCCCCTTATCAATTACAGCATATCCCCGGAAAACTCCGAAAACCACGGAAATCCGAAAAAATTGACTTCGTTTTAATTTTTGAAAATCGTTGTTCTTTGCTCCTAGGATTCAAAGGGAATTGGTGAATCATATGTTTTTGTGTTGGTATTGCCATCTAGATTAAGGTTTCAGTTGTTTGCCCCTTACCAATTAAAGCATATCCCCGGAAAACCACGTATATACGGAGAAAATGACTATGTTTTCTTTTTAAATCTTTGTTCTTTGATCCTAATATTCGAAGAGAATTTCTGACTCATATGTTTTTCGTTGGCATTACCATCTAGATTAAGGTTTCAGTTGTTTGCCCCTTATGAATTATAGCATATTTCCAGAAAACTCCGTAAACCACGGAATCCCGAAGAAATTGACTTTTTAAACATTTCTTTAAAATCTTTGTTCTTTGCTCCTAATATTCCCAGGAAATTTCTGACTCATATGTTTTTTTGTTAGTATTGCCATCTAGTTTAAGGTGTCAGTTCTTTGCCCGTTATCAATTACAGCAAATTCACGTAAACCCTGAAAACCACGGAAATCCGGAGAAAATTACTTTGTTTTAATTTGTTTAAATCTTAGTTCTTTGCAGCTATTGGTATTGCCATCTAGATTAAGGGATCAGTTGTTTTCCCTCCTATCAATTACAGCATATCTCCAGAAATCTCCGAAAACCACGAAAATCCGGAGAAAATAATTATGTTTTAATTTTCTAAAAATCTTTGTTCTTTGATACTAATATTCCCAGGGAATTTCTGAAGCACATACCTTATGTTGCTATTGCCATATAGTTTAAGGTTTAAGTTGTTTTCCCCTTACCAATTACAGCATGACAAAGAATAATGGAAAAAATCCTGATGCTGAAGGGATGAAAGCGATTGAAAACCTGGCAGCACACCTTTCATATTCTAATTTGACATCTGTGAATGATAAATTATCTTGCCAAACCTTCCACAGTCACTATCAAACTTTCTTGACTGAAGTTATAGAAGGGACATTGGGTAAAACAGCACAATTTTAGATTGGTAATATGGACAAAGTGTCTTTGATTTTGAGATTTTAGCGAGCAACTAAAGAAAACAACTTTGACTTACACTTGGCATGTTTAGAAGATATGATTCCCCTTTTCTTTGCATGTGACCATCACAATTATGGCAGATATCTCGTAGTCCACATACTCACCCTTTTGAACCTTCAAGGGACACACCTGAAGCAGAATTACTTCGCAATAACGGTTGCAGTGACTGTAGATCACAAGTTCCGAGTTCTAGAAATTCTATGGATTTCCGTGGTTTTCCGGGATTTACGGGGATATGCTGTAATTGATAAGGGGAAAACAACTGAAACCTTAATCTAGATGGCAATACCAATACAAAAACATATAAGTCACCAATTCCCTTTGAATACTAGGAGCACAAAAACATATAAGTCACCAATTCCCTTTGAATACTAGGAGCAAATAACTAAGATTTAAAAAATTAAAACAAAGTAATTTTCTCCGGATTTCCGTGATTTTCCGAGTTTTCTGGGGATTTGCTGTAATTGATAGGGGCAAACAACTGAAACCTTAATCTAGATGGAAATACCAATACAAAAACATATAGGTCACCAATTCCCTTTGAATACTAGAAGCAAAAAAACTAAGATTTAAAAAATTAAAACAAAGTCAATTTCTCAGGATTTCCGTTGTTTTCGGAGTTTTCCGGGGAAATGCTGTAATTGATAAGTGGCAAACAACTGAAACCTTAATTTAAATGGCAATACCATCACAAAACCATATGAGTCACTAATGCCCTTTGAATACTAGGAGCAAATAACTAAGATTTAAAAAATTAAAACAAAGTAATTTTCTCCGGATTTCCGTGGTTTTCCGAGTTTTCTGGGGAAATGCTGTAATTGATATGGGGCAAACAACTGAAACCTTAATTTAGATGGCAATACCAACACAAAGTCATATGAGTCACCAATGCCCTTTGAAAACTAGGGGCAAAGAACTAAGATTTTTAAAAATTGAAACAAGTAGTTTTCTCCGGGTTTCCGTGGTTTTCGGAGTTTTCCGGGCATATGCCGTAATTGATAATGGGCTAACAACTGAGACCTTAATCTAGATGGCAATACCAACAAAAAAACATATGAGTCAGAAATTCCCTTTGAATATTAGAAGCAAAAACAAAGATTGAAAATAATAAAACATTGTCATTTTCTCCGTATATAGCCTACGTGGTATTCCGGGTTTTCCGGGGATATGTTGTAATTGGTCAGAGGCAAACAACTGAAACCTTAAATTAGATGGCAATACCAACAAAAAATATGTGATTAAAAAATTCCCTGGGCATATTAGAAGCAAAGAACAAAGACAAATTGTAACAAAGTCATTTCTCCGGATTTCCGTTGTTTTCTGGGGATATGCTGTAATTGATAAGGGGCAAACAGCTAAAACCGTAATCTAGATGGCAATACCAACAAAAAATATGTGATTCAGCAATTCCCTGGGCATATTAGGAGCAAAGAACAAAGAAAAACTAATTTTCTCCGGATTTCCGTAGTTTTCCGGGGTTTCCGGGTAAATGCTGTAATTGATAAGGGGCAAACAACTAAAAACTGAAACTACATGGCAATACCAACAAAAAAATATATGAGTCGGAAAGTCCCACGGGGGGAGGGGATGGGGGTATACAGTAGCCCACGCTCTATTAAATGGAATTAGCAATATCACACAAAGACCAAGTGAAACATTTTTACAAAACTTAATACATTTCTGCAAGATACTTCATAATTATCATGAGTTTAATGTTCCAGAAATTGTTGAGGCAGGACTGAACCCTTACATGCCAAGTAGGAACAAATAACACGGTACGAACGGAGGGAGGAATGCGATAAATTTTGGTTTGTGATCTTTACCATTCGTTACGACCTGATGATTTTAATCCCATACGACTTTTGCAATTGAAAAAAAAATTATATTTGCACAAAGAACTTCCTCTACCCTCAGTGCATTATAACAAACAGTACTCGGCTTATTGCAGTAGTGCGCATTCACTTGTCTTAGTCTCATTCAAAGTCGCATAAGAATCAAGTTTGAGTATGAAATGAGTAGCTTATACCTATCCTTCAGAGAATCTAACTGTGAAAAAATCAAACAAAAGATTTAGTTCTTAGTATAATGAATGAACTATAATACATAATATACAGGGTGCGGCATTTATCTTTTCCCATTTTCAAAACCGTGTAACACACTTATTTAACAAAGAAATAAGCTACATTGGACATTTTTAAATGTCTTACAGTCTTGGATTTGCTATCCTGGTCTTACTTTTTTAATATATTATATAATGTCCTTGGGATGCCCTCCATTAACTTCAACACATTGCTGCAATCTCCCTCGTACACTGGCCATTACACGTTGTGTAGTGTATTGCCTAACATTTGCAATTTCCTGCAAATCCACGCATAATCCACGAGCGGCCACTTCACAGTCCTAAGGTCGTGGTGTGATGTGCCATTGCAGCGCAGGGTATTGTTGGTCCTTATTTCTTTGAGAGCAATAATGGTGCTTCGGTGACTGTCAACTCTGAACGTTACAATCACATGCTGCAAACGTTCTTCCTACCAGAGTGGACAAATCGTAACTGGGATATTCAGAGATTGTGGTTTCAAAAGGATGGTGCTACAGCACATTCTGCACGTCTTTCAATGGACACGCTACATGCTGCTTTCCCCGCTCGAATTCTTTCCAGGTTTGGTGATACCCAATGGCCCTCCAAATCTCCCGACCTTACTGCACCAGTTTTTTTTCTTCTGTGGGGCTATCTGAAGTCTAAGAATTTCGCCTCTGCCCTCTCTGACATTAAGAATCTTAAAAATGTAATTCAGCAGGAAAATGAAAATGTTACGCAAGACACCACATATCGCGTAATGGCCAGTGTACGAGGGAGATTGCAGCAATGTGTTGAAGCTAATGGAGGGCATCTCAAGGACATCATATTCAAAACGCAAGACCAGAATTGCAAATCCAAGACTGTAAGGCATCCAAAAATGTTCAATGTAGGTTATCTGTTTGTTAAAGAAATGTGTTACACGGTTTTGAGCATGGGAAACGATAAATGCCGCACCCTGTACATAATTATATGATGAATCTAACTGACAATTTAACTGAGAAAAAATCAAATAAAAGATTTAGTTCTCAGTAAAATGAATGAACTATAATACTTAAAATACATATAGTATGAATCATTCATTTCTAATATATAAAATCGAAAGTGTGTATGTATGTATGTATGTATGTTTGTTCCTTATACAAATCTACATTTCTTTACCAATTTACACGACACTTTGCACACATACCCAGTTAAGCCCGGGAAGTATAGCTGTCAACATTAAAATTGAAACAAATCAGTCCTTCCCTTGAAAATTATATAATTTCTGAGAATATTATGCAAACAAAATGAAATCCCATTCAGTTGTCAAGACAACAGTGTATTGTTTACACAGTTCATATAGGGCTCTGGACCTTACATAACATTGGACTTTAACGAATTCTGATGCTAACGTTTTGTAAAAATAATTCTTGAAGAATAAAATCCACGAGAATAAAGCACATTGTAATGCAGTCACATAACTTTCTCTACCCTCGACACAAGAAATATTTTCTCACTTCACATTTTGATGTAGAATAAGAGGTCGTATTGCTGGGATAACTTAAGTGTGTGAGTATGCTATATCAGAAGTAGGTAAACAATCCTTTCCGCTTATACGTTATCCATAGCTGTATGCTTTGTATTAGTTGAGAAATAGGGATGTTTATCATAGGCCCTAAGCATGGGATGGAACATTTTGAGTCCTATGCTCGCAGTATTTTATTTCCCGGGTTTTAGGGGAGGAAAGTATGAAAGTGATACTGCATTTCTCTTATTTCAGAACCGAAACGGTTGTATGGTAACATGAGAATGAGAAATAAAATTTTCCGTCAAGTCAATACAATCTTATTTAATTTATGTTTCTTCTTATTTCAAATCCTCCCAAGCATGATGTGTAGAAGCAACGGAATGCAACTTTCGACATCCTCTATGAGCCATAAAAAGCTATATCTAGCGTTTTCTGATGGAATAGTTTGAGTGTGATAAATCTTTTTCTTCATTTCAAGTTTTACATACATATTATATAAGCACCTAGAGTTTCAAAATCGAAAGTCCTCCATAAGTTAATTTCAAATTACAAAATACAAAGCCCGGGCGACGCCGGGCCTTTTCAGCTAGTATATATATATAATGCATCTTGTAAAATAGCTGTAGAAAATGTAAACAACATCGTTGAAGTCATTTTTGAATAACAAATAATAAGTAATAATTTTGACTATTCCATTCATACGGCGCGAGTTTGATATTGGCCAATAACGTTTAGCAATACCTCAAATATAGACCAATCACAATCGTTTATCTTATAATATGATTGCTATTAATACGAGGATGCAAATTTATCTGACAAAACGTCAAATCGTTACTTGAAATGTAGGTATCAACGTGCAGTGATAATACGTCACATGCTGCCAGTTATGAAAACACAAAAACATTAAATAATAAAAACACATTATTTTATATAATATAACTAGTTTGGAAATTGAAATAATATAAATGTACGTTCACTAAAAACACTATTTCAATTCTGTGCAATCTAGTTCGTGTGCGTTTATTCTGTTCTGCTATTAGTTTACCTGAATTAGGTTAACTATATCTTATATGCACCACTAGTAGCATTGGTTACAACATGGTAACTCGAATCAATTTATGGATGGTTAATTCACAGTATGCCGTGATCTAGAAGCTGTTAGTTTTGTTTTTATATAACAAACTAAGGAAGTAATTATCATTTGTGTAATCCGTTACACTTTTATTCATGGAATAGTCTTAATAAATCGAAATTGAGTTTACGAGTTTCATTAGATAAACTCGTAAACTCTCGTAGATTACCTATGATAAGTAAATTGCTTTTATAATAGTATTCATAAGAAATCTGTTGCTAGGAATATGATTACTCGTTAGAAAATGTTAAGAATTGGATTATCCAGAGTTGGAACTGATGTTGCAATTTCAGAATTCAGCACTAAAACTGCTATTAGGAATTTTAGCATTCACTGTTAAAACTGTTGTTAGCAATTTCAGTATTCAGTGTTGAACTGTTGCTAATAAATTAAGTTTTCAGTTTTTAAACCTTTGACAGAAGTTTGATTACCGACTGACAAACTGTTCATTAAAATTCAAGTCCTAAAAGCGTGAAAACTAACGCAAGAAATTTTAGTATCGTGTGTTAAAACTGTTGCTAGGAATATTAGAATTGTTTCAGAGATGTTACTAAGAAATTGTGTAACCAGTTTTAAAACTATATCAGGAGTTCTGTGTTAAACTGTTGCTGGAATTTGAGTAATTCTTGTTCGGAAATTCATATTACAAAGTTATAGGGCTAGTAGAGGGGACTTATAGAGAATATTTCGAATAGGAACCCATGTCCGGAAACCTACCGTTTCCGTGCTACAGCCATTACAATGTGTCGGATTTGCCGGTGTTGTTTTGCAACCGGAGAGGCAGTACATGACGTCAGAAGATCACCATGTGAAATGAGATGTGACGTAAGGTACAGAAGTCAATGACGTTTGACTCATTACAGACGAAAGTCAATTTTTTTGGTAACAATACCAAAGTAACAAAATACCTTTCATTGATCACAATAACACTTGTGTCAACAGTGGAAAAAAAAAATGTTTCTGTATTCTGCACTGAATGTGTCGCATATGAATCTGCTCACTACAACAGAGGCGTGATGTAACGACCACCAACTGGTGTCTCGTTAATCTCTTGTGCAGCGACCATCACTCGTGCCAGAAGTTCTTCCTCGGTCTCTACAGGAGTCTCGTACACCATACTCTTCATACGACCCCAGAAGAAATAGTCCAGTGGCGTTAAGTCCGGCAATCGTGGGGGCCATGCAATAGGACCACCCCGGCCTATCCATCTTTGCCCGAATCTTCGGTTCAGATGTCCCCGGACGTCACGTATAAAGTGCGGCGGTGCGCCATCGTGATGAAACCACAGTTCCTGACGGACATGCACGTGAATGGGCTCTAGGCATGATACCACAGCAGGGTAAATGTCACGTGCCACCAGGTGATCCTCTGACGTCATGTACTGCCTATCCGGTTGCAAAACAACACCGGCAAATCCGACACATTGTAATGGCTGTAGCACGGAAACGGTACGTTTCCGGACATGGGTTTCTATTCGAAATAGTGTCTACTACGTCCCCTCTACTAGCCCTAGAAGTCTGTAATATGAATTTCCGAACACCCGGTAAAGATGACTAAATGTTAGGCAATTTTACTTCTCACTAATATACTTTTGCTAGGAATTTCTCTATTCAGTATTAAAAATGTTGCAAGTAATTTCAGTATTTTGTGCTAAAGTGTTTATAGGAATTCGATTATTCATAGTTAAAACATTTACTAGGAATTTGAGTAGTCACTGTTAAAACCGTTAAGAACTCGAAAATTCACTGTTAAAACTGTTGCTACGACTTGGACTATTCACTGTTCAAACTGTTTTAACTGTTGCCAAGAAGTGGACTGTTCACTGTTCAAACTGTTGCTAGGAATCTGACTATTCACTGTTAAAACTGTTGCTAGGAATTTGACTATTCACTATTAAAACTGTTGCTGCGACTTTGACTATTCACTGTTCAAACTGTTGCTACGACTTGGATTATTCACTGTTCAAACCGTTGATAGGAATTTGACTATTCACTGTTGAAACTGTCGCTAGGAATTTGACTATTCACTATTAAATCTGTTGCTCGGAATTTGACTATTCACTGTTGAAACTGTCGCTAGGAATTTGACTATACACTATTAAATCTGTTGCTAGGAATTTGACTATTCACTATTAAATCTGTTGTTAGGAATTTGACTATTCACTGTTAAAACTGTTGCTACGACTTTGACTATTCACTGTTCAAACTGTTGCTACGATTTGATTATTCACTGATCAAATTGTTGCTAGGAATTTGACTATTCACTTTTAAAACTGTTGCTACGACGTTGACTACTCACTGTTCAAACTGTTGCTACGACTTGGACTGTTCACTGTTCAAACTGTTGCTAGGAATTTGACTATTCAGTGTTCAATCTGTTGCTACGTCTTTGACTATTCATTGTTCAACCACATACTACCCGCGCGCGATTTCTTGAGCGCTCGGCTCCCTAGTCCTCATTCGGTAGGTTTCGTTCAACTTCGTAGGTTAAGCTGACAACATTGAAACACGAAGTACGGTATACACCCTGACATCTAGTGGCTTCAATACCAAGCTTTCATTCTGTCTCAGGATTGCTATTTATTTATTGACATTATCTTTTCTGACGCATCGAGTTATGGAGAAAAATACAATCTTTCGAACTGCTGATTTCACAAACACTTCATTGTACAGTCGGTCAAATAAAAAACGTCGGGACTCGTATGCTGTTAAAATTAAAGTTTTGACGCATTAGTTCACAAGTTTCCTATAAAAACACAAAATACAGGCCATTTTCGGAACATATGAGGCCATGCGGCAGGAGGGAAAAAATGAACATCGCGGAAAGCGCAACACACGATATTCAACTTAATGCATTGTCATAATTCATTTTGCTTTGTGTCATCGCCACATAAAAATGCTAACGTGAGAGAAAGTGTAGTTAGGGCTGTAATTGACCTGCATTTTTCGGCCTCTGAAGCAACGAGAAGGTTCCATATTTATGAAAGAGCAGCTCAGAGGTGGAAACGTTACTATAATGCGACCGGAAGTTTTCATAGCAAACGTTGATCTGGCCGGACGCGTATTTCGATGCTAAGATTGGTTGCAGATGCTGAGCGTAAGTAATTGATTTTGCACTAGAAGTACCGGTATTATAAAATAAAATCTAAAAAAAATGCTCCTTGAATAAACATATTCCTCGCGAATCTATTAATTATTAATAGGCCTATTATAAAAATTTGCAACCAAGAATATGGCGGATTTGAGGCATATAGCCACAGCCTTCTATACATGTTTGTTTTGGAACAAAACTGACTAAATAATCAAGAAAATACATGGATAGACAAGAGGCGTGTGTGAACCTAACCTTAAGTCTTCCTGTACATGGGCATATGCTCGTTCGTGATACTTAATCAAATACCGCCCGACGTTTTTTATTTGACCGACTGTACATCCAACACTTTCCTCACCTCTTTAAGAATTCCGTATGTGCTAATTTCTGACGATCCCGTGAACTCTGATGTCAATTTCATGGACTGAAAGTTGAGCGAACTTTTCACAATTTGTATTAAATACGTTTAAAATTAGGCCTATAGCTTTCTCCACTTTTAGATGCCTTACCTCTCTTACGTTTTAAAACACGAAATGGTGAAGCATGTTCTGCTAAGACTCTTCTTTATGCTTAAAATAGTCATCCAGTGTAAAAATATTGAGCCTATATTATGCATAATATTCTTATTTGATGACTTATTTGATAACCAAGGCTTATGACGTGTAATTAATTGTTACGCAATACCGTCACCACGTTATATTATTGGACTGCATTAAAATCGTTGTATATTGAAGTCACTACATAAAATACCATACGCGCGATTCTGCTGAAACGTTATTTCTTTAGTTGACAACACTGCAGAAAGACTGGCGGAATAGCTATGTTTTGTTCTCCCCGACCCTCACTTCCCCGTAAATCGAGCGCTCAAGATATGGCGCGCGGGTAGTACTTAGGTAGGAATTTTATTATTCACTGTTAAAAACTGTTTCTATGTCTTTGACTATTCACAGTTAAAACTGTTGCTACGACTTTGACTATTCAAACTGTTGCTACGACTTTGACTATTCACTGTTCAAACTTTTACTACTACTTTGACTATTCACTGTTCAAACTGTTGCTACGAATTGGGCTATTCACTGTTCAAACTGTTGCTACGACTTTGACTATTCACTGTTCAAACTGTTGCTACGACTTTGACTATTCCCTGTTCAAACTGCTGGTAGGAATTTTACTATTTACTATTAAAACTGTTGCTAGGAATTTCGCTGTTCAAACTGTTGCTACCACTTTGACTATTCACTGTTCAAACTGTTGCTAAGAATTTGAGTATTCACTATTATAACTACTGATAGGAATTACTCATGTTCGGTTTTATTTTTTCAGAGTTGAAACTGTTGGTAGTGATGTTACAAGTATTTAACTTTAACCCTCTTCGTGCCTGGAGCCGATCTGTTCGTATTTACGATGTCGGGTGCAAAGTGCAAATAACCTGCCACTTTTTTTTTGGCGCCGGCTTTGATATCGAGTTATTTATTTAGTTTATTTAAGGTAGAGGAACGTACCCGAATATCGGATACTTTTTTGAAAGTAATTATACTAGCTACAATCAATATTTTTTACATAAATATATTATTGTATTATTACTAATATTGTTACTTAACAATAAACAACAATGATAAATTAAGAAGCTTGACAAGAAACCTTAAAATTACTTTAACACTACAAGTCATCAAATCACTAAAATGAAAAATGGTTTCCTAATATCGGATACTAGTAAGATCCCAATATCGGACACCATCAGATATTAGGCTACAGTATTAATGCATGTGTTGTTTTCTTCAGGTTAACTATTGAGGCACCCAACGCAAGTAAAGTCTACCTTTGGCACATTGGCACATTACTTTCGTCCTTAGTAAACAGCCCACCACAGGAAAAGCATTCGGTGTCAATCCCTTCATCATCAGCATCATCACTGTCTGAAGTCTCCTCGAAATGTATGAAAGGCTTCCAAAAAGATAGATTTGGATGTCGCCAAACAATTTCTCAGTAAACTTTTTAACAGCTTTTCCCTGAATTTTCAGAGAAAGGGTGCTTCAAATTATTTGTTATGGCTAGTTTCCACGCAAGCCACAACAAACCTATCGTTCCTTCATTGTTAAAGAAATTTTCACTATTAATTCGTTTTCTAGAGTTTTTGTCCCAATTTTCGGAGAAAAGGTCACATAATCTTCACCTATATGAATAGCATATTTCTCCAAAGTTGAAATTTACACTTTAAAGGTTTTTAAAACTAGTTTTTCTCACTTTTTCCACATCTTTCATCATTGAACTAGAGTCCCATTTTTATAGATGGTTTCGTTTATACCAGGAGCCATCTTCAAATAATGAAATTACCGGTGTTAATTGACTGAATTCACTTTCGAAAACACAAGTTGCCTAATATCGTATATCCGATACTAGGCAATAGCAACGGCATTAATTATATGAATTTATCTGTTCCCACAAGCATAATGAAATACACCACAAGTAAACTACAATATAATATAATTTTAATGAAATAAGTGAATTAATTATTGCACGTACATTCTATGCTTTTCCTCTGCAAAAACTCACGCCAGAAAACAATAATATAGCAGAAAATTTTAAAATGGCCGCTTCTAGTTCAACATACCACCGTCACAGAATAAGGAGCATACAGAATGGACACTAGCGGTCGGCTCCTTTGATCTCGTTCAGCCAAGACTCGTGCCCGACCCAGCGCTGGCCGCCATATTGAAATGTATTAGGCCGGGCGCAAGTTGAGACGCAGTTTGGTGAGGTGAGGTGAGGTGACTCATCGTGAATTTTGTGTAACTCAGAAATAAATACAACAGCGAATGTTCGCACGCAGAATGAGGTGACGCAGTATCAGCGCGTCCGTGAGCTGCGAAGGTCTGTGACCATGCTAAATTTCTCACTAGTGACTACGACCTGCGCGGGCTGAGCGCAAGTTGAGACGCAGTTTGGTGAGGTGAGGTGACTCACCGTGAATTTTTGTGAAACACAGAAATAAATACAACAGCGAATGTTCGCACGCAGGGTGAGGTGACGCAATTGCATCGCGTCTGTGAGCTGCGAAGGTTTGTGATCGTACCACAGTTATTCACTAGTGACTACGACCTGCGCGTGAAAAGTTGTTTTTGTCCACCATGGTGGAGAAATTAATCGAAGCAGTGCGAGCAAGAAAGATTTTGTATGACATGTCCCATGCTGATTACTTGAAAGCAAAATTAAAATTGCAGATTTGGGACGAAATTTCTAAGGAAATTGGATTGAAATGTGGTAAGTTTTTATAATTTTGTTTACGTAAACAAGATTATTTATTTATTTATTTATTTATTTAACCTGGCGGAGTTAAGGCCATAAGGCCTTCTCTACCACTCAGCCAGGGCAAAAACATGAAATACATAATGATAATAATAATAATAATAATAATAATAATAATAATAATAATAATAATAATGATTAATAATAAATTAAAGAAGAACTGATATACATGAATACAAGAAACGTACGGTACATTAAATACAAAGAAAAAATTCGAACATAAGTACTTGAATAATATGAATATGTAATACAAATGACTAAAATAAAAGGATGAATGAAATAAAAAAGATGAAAGTCTAAACAAATACATTCTTAGTTATTACAAAATATAATGAAAATTAAAATATATATTACTAATTAGCATCAATTCCTAAATGTTATTGTTATTAAGAGGGTACAAGGGAAATCGGTAGTAGTCCGTGTTATTTGACTGTGAGGTAGTAATGCCTTCTAGTAAATTTGTAATGTTGGAATTAGTTTAGGGATAAAGCGGCAATATTATAGGTAAAATAAATTATATAAAGGATCGTATTCCATGCAGTTGTAGAGGTGAAATATTGATGTCCACTCTTCTCTTCAACTCGTCATATTTATTGTTTATCAGTTTGTTTTTATGGTCTTTTCAATCAAAAGCGTTTCTTGCACTAATTTCTATACAATGTGTTCAATTTGTTCTTCTATAAATGCCTCTTTTTTTACCACTGCCGTTTTCCGCTGTACCCTTTATCGGTTTTAGAAAACATTTCATATACAGTAGACTTCCTGCGAAGATATATATATATACATATACATATATATATTCTAAACAGATATATGTCATAACATTATGAACTGTAATAATGCATGACAAGAATTAATTAGTTGGGAAGTTTCAGATTTGTAAGTAAAAATAAAATGAAGACATATTCTTGAAATGTATTTTCAACGTTTATAAATGTTTTATAATTATGTACAGTAAAATAAATACATTTCTCCATGTTAAGGAACAGACGATTTGAAATGATACATTATCTCAAAATGATTTTATTTACTACGAACTACCAATTAGTTCTATCACTTTATCAAGATTAACTTTTTCACGATTTTCCGTTCAGAGTTGGGGTTTAAACCTTTCCTTAAAGAAACTTAGTATCTAACCGGAATTTGAAAAGTAACTTCAATTGAAATTTCAATGCTTGAGAAAAGAAATGGTGTTACAGTGACGTTACAAAATAAGAAACATTAGACAACGTAAGTTATTACATTTATTAAAAACTATATATGTATTATGTCTTAAAGATGAATTTTTATATCGTCATTATTATGAGACATAGGATCCGAGGCACCTTATGATTGGAATTATGTTAGGTTGATGTGGCATGGAGTTGCGATGAGTCATCGTACTGGATACAGTCTCGTTGAAGACACAAAGAAAAACTTATTACCGCTTTAGGTAAAACCGAGGCTTCTTGTATAACGGTAGCTCAATCCCTGATTTCGAAAGTTATTTGAAACTTTAAAGTTTATAAAGGACAATTTTGGGTGTGTAAACAGAAGTTATGCAGTGTTTTGATAAAAAAATAGTGGGCTAAAAGCGATGCGTTACATAGTAAATAAATTTAAAAACATACAACAAATATCGTACTAGCAGTCGAAATATTTATATGCACCATTAACATCCTTGCGATGTCGAGTTCGTCTTTAAGGATGAATTCTCAGTGTGTCTTTCTTTTCTTTAAATAATTACTTTTTGGAAGCTTTTCGTGTAATGTTGAAATTACTTGTTCTTCGAGTTCGTCTGACTCTGATTCTGAACTTAGTAATGATTCTATGTACATGGCAGCCATCGCGCACATTGCTCACTGTCTCGTAAACACGCAGTTGTGATAGAACTGCTTCCCAACTTTCGCTCTCCCTGCGCGCAGTTGATTGAATCCTGCTTCCCTGCGTCACTCTGCGTCACCTCACCTCACCAAACTGCGTCTCAACTTGCGCCCGGCCTTAAACAACGGCTGGCTTACCACTGTCACACACGGTTTCTTTCGCTGTCAAGCGAGTTTTTAAGCATTAAGAATAAAGTTTTCATTATAATAATTAAAGAATCTTAACTTACCTGTTGTAATTACGATGTGTTTTTAAGGGAAAAAATCCTCGAATATAAAACACAACGTAGCAAAACACATCCTGACTGTAAAAAAATGTCTGCGTACTATAAATGAACAATAGGCTATGAGGTTTACATGTCTATATTACTTCTTATTTGTTGTTTACCCAACACACATACAGTTAAACAAGCGCAACTTAAGAATACAAGTATCAATCAAGATCGAATATAAATACAAAATGAACTTTACGTATTATTTTTGGTAACTCCAGTTTATTCACTAAAAATATAGACCTAATGATCAATTTGCAGTTACATTGAATACAATGGAAGGAAGAAAATACAAGGAAGAAAAAGTGTCATAAATATTATACAAGAGCTAGACAGATTTTACTTGTAGGTAAATCATAGTTACATGGAATTATCCATATACACTGTATTATACTTAGTACAAATAATCAGCATGAAACATGTTGGCAATCCTTAATCACAGATGAGTGACTTTGATGAGTTTCAGTACACTCTACATGAATTTCAGGGTTGATGTTGTGACTCACATTTACATTCACATATTCAAATTAAAAATAAGACAAATATAAAATTACTATCAAAATACTTATAGCCTACTTCCCAAAAGTAAAAAAAATTAATATATATATATAAATAAATACGGTAAATAAATAAAAAAGTGTGCGTGGAATGCCACGCGACAGAAGTGAAACTTGTTTTAGTTTTCGGATTTTTTCAATTTTGGATTATTCCATTTTTTAAATGTTGGATTGTTGGACTTTTTAATATTGGGATTTAGGACTTTATTAATTTTTAATTTTTGGATTTTTCAAATTTTTGATCTATTAATTTTGTAATTTTGGATTTTTTAAATTTTAGATCTTTGTATTTTTTTATTTCTTAAATTTTTTATTTTGTTTTTTTTTTTTAATTTTGGATTTTTAGATTTTCAAAATCTTTTCTTTTCGATTTTTTAATTTAGGATTTTTTTTATTTTTATATTTTGGATCTTTTAATTTTAGATTTCTTATTTTTTAATTTTTTTAAATTTTGGATCTTCGAATTTTTTAATTTTGGATTTTTAAAATTTTTTATCTTTAAATATTTTTATTTTTTAATTTTGGATTTTCTATTTTTAGTTTTAAATTTTTTAATTTGGAATTTTTGAATTTTTAAATTTTTTAAATTTTGGATTTTTAGATTTTTTCATTTTGGATTTTTTAAATTTTGGATAAGCCTAATCATTGAGTTGATTGTTTTCTGTTCAGTCCGTTCCGTCACAGCCCCACTAATTTCGTGACGATTTTGAGCGTAACAATTTCGTGACGATTTTGTTCGTAAGACAATTTTGGGTTAGCTCTCGATTTACTCCTAGCGCGGCTAAAGAAGTTTCACTTCAAATAAATTATTAATAAATACACTGATTTTTACTTACCGTTGTTCATCTTTCGGAAAACGGAAAAAGCTTATGCCTTTATTCGTGTTTGAATTATTCTTGCAGTTGGGTGCTGAGCACCAGTGACCGCCTTTTATGTTGGGCTTACTAACACTCATTATTGATAATAATAATAAGAGAAGTGCACAGCATACTTTATTTTCGTAATTATTCTCGAAGAATTTCGATAACGATCCACCAACCTACATACACAATAAAGGCAGCCAGGCACAGTTTAATACATTTCAAAATGGCGAACTTCGGTCATGCGCAGTAGAAATGGGCGCAAGCAGACCACCTCCAGTGTCCGTTCTGTATCCTCCTTATTCTGTGCCACCGTGGTGTCCTAATAGTTTAGTGATTCCACATAAAGACATCAGGGTGCAGCACTTCCTACAGCTAATAACTTGCTATCCGATATTAGGAACTATCCGAAATTAGGCACCTTTCCTCTATAATCCTTTTAATGTTTATTTAGTTGGAACCATAGGCGTAACGAGGGGGGAGGTTTTGGGGGTTTGAACCCCCCCCCCCATTGATTAAAAAAGAAAAATTGTACTATTTATTTCATTATTGTGATATATCACCTTTTTTAAAAATCTGCTTATAAATTACTTAATATGAGTTTAAAGCGTGGGAACCATAAAACTCGTTATTGTGCATCTTAATTTTTAAAATTTTCCGGGGGGAGGACCCCGGAACCCCCCTCTCCAGATGTTATAACCCCCCCCCCCCATATGGTCCGCCTGGTTACGCCTATGGTTGGAACTGACTATTGGAGTTAATACTACCTAATGCAAAGGGATTATAATTATATACTGAATATTACGATGACAATTTGAACTTAGAAGGCTAATAGCTATATGTTTCTTTTGTTTCAGGTAAGTAAACCACTAATATAAAAAGGCTGGAAACGTAACTGAACCTCTTCCCTGGAGGCCTACAGATCGATAAACATTTGTGCAGAACAACCTAATCTAATGTGGCACACAGGAATTACAGATATCAGGATTGTATACATTAACTAAATAAAAGATTTCAGTTCTTTCAACAAGTTTAATGCATTTATATTTTACGCCCAAATTAATATTAAGCTGTGTGTATGAAGTACTTGAAGTGGCACAGGAATATACCGCAAATGTTACTTTTTCGTAGAACTGAGCTCATTTAGGAAGTTCATCGCTACCAAAACAAATCAGTACATCGAAAGATTTTGTTGCCTACCTAGCAAGGGGGTTTACTACGATGCAAGCAGAAGAACTAAGTTCACCTACATAGCATTGCACAATGAGTTACATGTGATAATTATTTCTGCGGAGTACTAAACTTCAAGTTTACAAAATAAATCACCTAAGCGTGGGCACAAATAACTAATGAGAGCACACGTTGACTGCATTCACATAATAAATTAGGCCGAAACAGAATTAAAGTTCATTAGATTGTAACACGAACGGCAGGGAAAACGTCAACATTAAGGATCCTAACAATCTTAAAAAAATAACACGATTAACTCACAACAATAACGAGAGTTAAATAGTGTGAAGTAAAATCACTAATTATATAAAACAGTCTATGGATATTATATAGATATCTTATCTCAAATTTCAGAACAAAAAATGAATTTTACTAAACTCCGAAAACTAAATTGTGATGCCTAAATCTGTAGCTGAACCTGTAATATAATTTATAACATGAAGTACGATTCTCTCCCTAATCAATACGAACTCCAGATGAGCTAGAGGCTCTCTACAAGAGCGCGACTTTTTTTTTTTTTTTTTTTGTGCCCTCCCTTGCCCCCCCCGAGTACCAAGCAATGAAGCCAGAACCTCGGGTCAAACCAAATTTTGGTAACCATTTGTGCTGTTTTGTTCCTGTGAGTGCCCTTGGTGCTTCATCCGGATGGGATGTTGGTGGTATTTGGGCTGTGTAACTGTGTTTAGTGATTGTTGCAGTTATCCTGCTTTTATGCTTGGAGTGTTTTATGTCCTTCGTTTGTGATGTGCTAAGAGGTGTGAGCTGAGTGTTAATATGTGTGAGAGGATTTTAACCAGCTCGGCATTTGCCGATGAGCAAGGGAAACCCTTGTAAGTAGAGCGCGACTGTAGCTCATTACATGCTGGTATAGTCCAGTTATTCATTGCATGGCCAGGCGGCTTCCTTTTATTAGGAGGAAAAGTTTGCCGACAGCTCAACCCATGTTCTTTATTTTTACAGCACCAATTCAATATTCTAATAATGTCTTGTGACGGCTGTGGCAGCTACTCACCTACTCCCCATGGAGTGAAACAAAGGGTTGCAAGATCTAGTTACAGTAATCAATAACACGTGTGAATTGATTAAAGTGGGGGAAGAACTGGGGTCAGTGATAACAATGAGAGAATATTGCAATGTTGCTTTTGTTTTGGAAAGCGGAAACCAAGACCAACTTGGACAGATCAATTAACATAAAGTAACACCGACTTAATGGTTTATTCCTTTGAAGCCGCCTGGGTATGCAATGAAAAACTCTACTATAGGAAATTAAGTAATCAGTGTTAAAACCGTTGGTCGGTACTTAAGTTTTCTGTGTTTAGATGTTACTAGGAATTTAAGTGCCCGGTTTCAGAATTGTTGCTAAGGAAATTAGGTGTTTAGTGTCAGTACTATTCCTAGGTATCTCAGTAATTAGTGTTAAACGATGAATTTGAGTAGTAGGCCCAAGGGTATAAGTAAAATATCGTTGCTAGGAATTTGACTATTCCGTTTTAGGACTGTTGCCGTTAAAACATTTTCTAGAAATATGATTATTCAGTGTTAAAACTGTTGATAAGAAATTGAATATCCACTGTTAAAACTGTTGATAGAACTTTGACTATTCACTGCTAAGACCAAAGCTACACCTTTTCAACCTCAATTTCGGAAAAAGTAATTTCAATTTCGGAAAAAGTAATTTCAATTTCGAAAAGGTGAATTTAAATTCGGAAAAAGCAATTTAATTTCGGAAAAAGTAACTTCAATTTCGGAAATAGTAACGTTTATTTCAGTACAATGTTAAAATAAACACATAGGCCTAACTTAAATGAATGGTTACATAGAATTTAACATACTGTCTTCAGTTTCCCAGAGGCATATTGACATACGCATAGCAGCAGGATAATGTTTCTGCACATGGTTGACAGCGCGAAGACATATTTGAGGTTCTCAAGTTCAAGCTCAAGCTTTTCATTAATTTCTGCTGATTGTAAGTAAATTACTCAGTTCGATTGTTCATATTCATGTATCTTTAACATTATACTTTATAAATATAAAAAAACCGTATCATGATTATTTTTTCACAAATACCTTTTATCTAAGGCCCGCGACTTCATAAATATCGTAAAGTTTAGCCCGCATCTTTCCAAAGGTAGCCCATACCTGATCTATATCATAGAATCAGCAGTCCTTTTCAAGTGTTGAAGTCTGAATTCTCTCTGAGTTCTGAATTCTCAAGCTAGATCCCCCTCAATAGGATGTCTGTGGTCTCTCTGAGACGTTGCTTGATGGCTGATTTCATGGTACTTCAGATGTGTTCTATCGGATTCAACATGCAGCTGTAAGGGGCTAATCGACAAATTTCAACCCCCGGAAATTCATCTTCCCGCAATATTTCTTCGCAGGGGGAATAAGCTGGAGCATTATCTATAACAACGATGTCTTGCATGTTGTGTCCATTATTTTCTACAATTCTCAGACAATGCCTCAAAAACCTGCAGAAATCTTCCATTTTAAATGAACCTCGTTTCCGTTGCCAAAACTCAAAAAGGCGGTTGAAGAAATACAGTCTGCTATGTGAAGATTTGGTCCTTTGCTATTTGGTACCTTCACAATAGCTCGATCTCCACGCCGGGAACGTCCCGCTTCTTCGTCATGCTTCTTCTGCAATTCAGGTTGAAATTTGTTGCGTCGATGAAAATCAACTGTTTCTGTTGGCCTACGTATTCAAGAACTTTTTCTAAGTATATTCTTCTTTTCAACTTGTTCTCGACAGAATTCACTTCTTCAGGAAGGACACATACTTGCTTATATAAAATTAAGCGTCCATCAAGAGATTTAGACACGGTCTGCTGAGATATTGTGATATGTCTTTCTTTTCTCAGAGGTAGACAGTTACCTTTTAAAGTAATTTTCTTCTATAAATGCAATTATATAATCTATATCATGAGCAGTCAAAGTACAAGGGCACTTACCTCCTCGCTCTTTTCGAGGGACACAAACTTTTCTCAGCTGGTCATGTGCAGTTTTATACTTAACACCATTCGCCGCAGCCTTTAATTTCCATTCTCCACCATTCTCTGCTTCCTTCAATATTCGGTTACGACACTCGTCTGTTACCTTTTGGTAATCACCTTCTGGTGACGAATAGCCCCTGCTCTTTTTTTCCATATTTCAGTCAAAGAATTTGCCTTTAATTTGTGATAGTAATCATAAGCAACGTAATCGAATTAGGGCCTACCCTACTTATTTATTCGTAACCATTGCAAATAGTAGCTCTCAATTATTTCCTGACTTAAAATTAGTAAGGCCACCAGGTAATAATGTCATAATGTTCATGTTTATGGCATGAAACAACTGAGAGCTACTGTTGTCTACATTTACGATTAAATAAATGATTCGTGAATGCTGTACTGAAATAAAATTATGATCAAATTTGTAATCAAAGTTGAAAATCATTCTGTATATTTCAGTGAATAGTTATTACTTTATGTATTATATCATGTGAGCTGCAGAGTTTCTTTACTTCAGTAATAATTAATTTAATTTATATATAAAACAGTATTCCGACATAAACGACATTCCTCTGGGAAATTGAAGCGAGAGTGTTAAATTCTGTGTAGTTCATAGAATATTGTCATATTAGCAGTAACTATTCTGTTGGGAAGATTTAATTTTAATAACCATTAATTAATGTGATCAGTTAGCGGCCACGTCTCATACCCATGGCCGCTAACTGATCAGGAAGAACATAGCCTGAGAGTGTTTGAAAACAGGGTGATTAGAAAAATATTTGGGCTCAAGAGGGATGAAAATGGAGACTGGAGAAAATTGGATAACGACGAGCTTCAGGACCTGTACGCTTCACCGGATAGAGTAAGGGTGATTAAATCGCGAAGGATGAAATGGGCTGGACATGTAGCATGCAAAAGTATTGACTGGAAGACCCGAAGGGAAAAGACCACGTGGAAGACCTAGACGTAGATGGGAGGACAATCTTAGAATGGATTTAAGGGAAGTAGGATATGCGAGGGATGATTGGATGGAGTTAGCACAGAATAGGGTTGAATGGCAGATTTAGGTAAACGCGGCAATGAACCTTCGGGTTCCATAAAATAGATAATATTCCTTTAGCTTGCTCAGGAATTGTCTATTGCCATTGAGTAAGTAAGGAAGTAAGCCCTATGTGTTTATTTTAATACTGTTTTGAAGTAAAGATTACTATTTTCGAAATTGAAGATACTTTCTCCGACAATGAAATTACTTTTTCCAAATTTAAATTCACCTTTTCCGAAATAGAAATTACTTTTTCAAAAAAATAAAAAGTACTTTTTCCGAAATTGAAATTACATTTTCCGAAATTGAAATTACTTTTTCCAAAATTGAGGTTGAAAAGGTGTAGATATTTGAAGATCCACTATTAAAACTGTTGGTAGGAATTTGAATATTCGTTATTAAAACTCTCCTAGGATTTTCGGTATTTATATTTAAAATGTTGCTAGGAATCAGAGATTCCCTGTTACAAAAACTGCTAGGAAATTGAGTATTTACCTAACACTGTTGCTACAAATTTGTTAATTAACTGTTAAAACTCTTGTTAGGAATTTGACTACTCGCTGTTGAAAGTTGATAGGAAATTTAATACTCACTGTTAAACCAATGTTGCTAGATATTCGAGTATTGAGCATTAAAACTACTGCCTTAAGTTTTAGTGTTCACTGTGGAAACTATTGGTAGGTACTTAAGTATACGGAGTTAAATTGTTTGTTAAGAACTTGAGTTTTTACTGTGAAAACTGAACCTAGAAGTTTTAAATTTTTCACAGGAAATAAGTAAGCAGTGTTAAAAAATGCTGCTGAGAATTTGAGTATTCGGCGTAAGGACTAGCGCTTGTAATTAGACTATTACATGTTAAAACGACTGCTAGGAATTTGATTACTCAAAGATAAACTGTTGGAAGGACATTAATTTTACTGTTCATTCTTAAACTGTTTTGAACTCACCTAATATTGGGGAGTAACTGGTAAAAAAATTAGGAAAATCAAAAATGTTGAGCAACAAATTTTATTCAATTTGGTTCATTTCTAATGGATTGACCCAGAAATGACTTAAAGGAAATGCCTTCTTGACAATTATATGGAAATGATAAATTAAATATAGTTTGTATATTTAAATCTTGGGTGTTGACTATAAAATAAGTAATATAGTAATGAAATGAATCCAGTGGAAAAAAAATTCATAGAATACATTGAATTTCATTTATTAAATAAATAAATAAAAGAAAGTCAAAGGAGAAAATAAACTATTTCGAAGCCAACCAAGGAATAAAAACCGAATCATTACCAGTTATAACACGATAAAGAAATTTGAGTTAAAAGAGTCCAGTGTGATTGCAAGCATAATGTCATGACCAAACTTAGTACATTTGCTTAGAAAACGATTGAGAGTCCAATGATAAAAATTGAACGCGACTGCAGAGGGAATAATATTTTATAATGTAATTATAAATTACTTATTTAGTGTATTTATAATTTTTCTTAGTTCCCCTTGTTAATTAATTAACACATTATAAGAGAACACGTTCATTCATTTACTGGATTTTGTGGAGGTTCTCGGGGCCGGCGGGCGTGTCATTTGTGGTGGACAAAGCCGTGACCTTTGGGGGTTTTTCTATGGGGATACTCCCGTTTCCCCCTTCATTCACTCCACCAAAACTCTCCACTTCAACTTCCTTTTCCCCCCTCATTTACTGGTTTTCGGGCCAGCTCCTGCTGCAGACTCTGCTGCTGGCCTACCCCGTCCTGCCTTGTTGCTTGTGGTCAAGAGTTGCTGGTGGTGTACCGTGCCTCTGGGGCTTTCAGAGGGGTAAAAATATATGGAAATAGACCTAAAAAAGGGTCCGTTGAACAAGACTCGATTTTTATTGAGAAAGAAAATTAAGTAAATCACTATATAGGAAAATAGCAAATGTTTTCTTGAATAATTTAATCCCCGGATTAGCTTTTTAGAAGCAATAATTGTGAATTTACATTAAAACGAGTGCCGAACTATATAGCGCGGATGAACATTAAAAGACGAGGTTAAGAGGCCGGAGAGAAGCAATACACGTGCAAATGATAACGCGAATGCGCACAATGTACATAGCACCAAAAGTTCACTCTTTCGTCTCTAACTTATGATATGGTAACTGAAACCTTTTATATTAAAGACTTACGTCTACATCTGTACCTACCATCCACCACCGCATGTGAAAGTCTCATGGAAGTGCTATACGCAAAAAAGAGGGACATCTGGATGGAATTATACAGCAAAGACACAATGACAACAGCGGATTCGACTCTAGGGAAACACGAACTGAGGCATATAATGACTCGCTTTGCTGTCCATGGTTTCCACCACAAAATATGCATAAGTAAGGAATACCACCAGCCCTGTGCAAACTGTTTCTGTGAATTGTGTGAAGCGAGTTATAAATCGTGTCACCTGCCCTCAGCGGAAGGAATCATTAAATAAATTCTCCCAAACACATATAAACTTAACCTAACAAACCGAACCTAACATAACAAACCGAACCTAACATAACAAACCTAACCTAACCTAACCTAACCTAACCTAACCTAACCTAACCTAACCTAACCTAACCTAACCTAACCTAACCTAAATTAACTTAACCTAACAACCATGAGATTGGGGTAGATGAAAATGCTGAAAAATCTGCCTGCTACACACCGGAAACAGAACTAAATATCAAATAATTACGGAAAAATACTCTTCACTTACTTTAAAGGGGGAAGCGTTCCTGAATGTGTTGCAGAAGGATCTGGAACGGAACCGCTCTTCTGCAGTACGTTTCCCTCCACATAAATTCATCAATGTGCCCGGCCAAGAGGGAGCTCCAAAGGACATTTGTCTGCCGACAAAATCGCTTTAAGCGGGACCAGTAGCCTTCTACGGCGTTGGTACATACACCGGTCACCGGATCTACAAAGTTTCTGCTGTGATTTACGGTTCGGTGTATGTACCCTAATTGACTCAGGCCCCTGTAAGCACGCCACTCATCAGTCCAAATTTCTGTACCCGGACGCACAAAATTTTGAATGACAGGAAATATATGTTGGCGATTTCTCCTAACTACAAATATTACAACCCCCCTTTTTTCTAATACGTCGTAAATGCCAATTACCCACTTTTCTCTAATAACTCTGCCAACGTTTTGTTTTCTTTTAGTAACGCATGATTCATCAATTTGCACCGTACGTCCGGGACCGCCAAACAAAAATCTTGCTGGGTCATTAATTATTTTCCACGATGCAATGTCTCGGCAATACGAGTAGTGCTGTACTATTGTCCTCTTCGATACTGATGTCAAATCGTGGGCTTGCTTCACAGAAATGTTGTTGGACCATAAAAACATAATTTCAAATTCCGTGCCTAAAGATATGTGAGAACTATCAAAAAATGTGCCAGTGGTAATAGACCTAAAAATTTTGCACCGTATACAATATGAACAGAAATTTCCATGGTAATTTTGATTTTGTCTCAAAACACAATTTCTTCTGCACCTATTACACCTTCCACAATTTTTTAACAATCCAGAGTTCTGTAATTGAACAATAATTTTTCTGTCTTCGGCCAAAAAGAACGTAACAAGTTGTTTATGGTTCCGAATATTTAATATGCCCGCCATTACTGTACAGATTAGACGCACTCTACTCTCAAAGTAAAATTCAATCGCCATGGCTGCTAATATGAATGAGCAGAAGAAAATAATCCGTTATATTTATGTTTTTAATTAATGAAATATACAAAACATCTCTTCAATCCAGGCCTAAAATAAGAGTATATAACTCAAGTCATATTTTTCAATAAAATAGCATTTTGTAATTCAGTAATAATAATCTCTATGTCTTTGGTAAAAAAGAACAATTTGTTCGTAATTTCGAATGTTCAATGTGCCCGCCTTTACTGTACAGACTAGTGGACTAGTCGCGCCATACCTGTTAGATAATCGATTATCGAGAAGTCAAGTTCAATCGCCATGACTGTTGGATGAATGCGCAGATAAAAATAATCCGTTATATTAATATTTTTAACATGGAATATACAATAAATCGCTTTAATCCGGGGCTGAAATAAAAGTATACAACGCAAGTCATAATATGTTGATAGTTATAACTTAATTCTGTTTGTAAATAAAAATCGGGTCTTCGACTCCCGTGCCCCTAAAAAATTATTAGGTATGTGGCGCACACCAGGGTGTGCTTGGGGCTCTTGTACGAGGGACCCTGGGTTTGGTGCACGTCGAGTGGTACCTGGTCCTTGTTGGATGTAAGGGAGCTTCGTGAGGGCTCGCGGTGGAGTCCGTTGACAGGGTGGCCTTAGGGCATGCACATCATTCCGTCTCCTAGGGGTGCACAATGGGCCGCCTATGTGGCCTGACGGGCTTAGCCCTTGAGCCGACAAGACAAAAAAAGACAAGTACCTTACTGGCACTTAATAAGAGGTCGTATTGCAAAAAGCGTGTATTCAATTGTTTCATCCTAATTCAAAGCTTTATTGTTCACCAGACAAGATTGGGTTTCTACAGACAGTGGGTGGCTTATTACTACCCTTCAGAGAAAGTCATGAAAAAACTATTGAAATAGAAGTTTTAGCCCTTAGTAGTCTATAAGCACTCATCTACAAAACCGAAAAAATCGTTAGATCCGTTTTCGAGAAAATCGCGAAAAACGAAATTTTCTTCATGTAAAGTAGTATTAAAAGTAAGAGAAAAGTCGTCGCCAATCTTCGTGTCACATCCCCAGAAGGTATCTAGCCCATTGCAAAATTTTGTTTTCATACGATTCATTAGGTATCTAGCTTTAATTTTGTTCTAGATCTAGGTTGTTCACAGAGACACACAAATACATATTCTGGAAATAGTATTTTTGTATTCAGGGGGCCTCTAAACATGTATGTTGTAAGGGCAAGCAGAGAACAAGCGGACTGTAAACGAATTTCCTAGGGCGAACACTTCTTGTGATGAAGACTCAACCTGTGAACAGATCAAGCTACACTTGCCCAATACATTTTAGTTAGAATATGTTGGCATATAACAATTTATTGTCATAAAGAACATTACATAACTCATATGCAGTTTATAAAAACCGGATCACTTGGACGTATGATAGATTGTTATTTAAAAGCACTATTGAAATTATAAAATGTCACAATTATTTGAATACAATTCCTTTAGTTAAAGGTCATGAAATTATCCTCGAGATGGCTTAATCAGTTCAATCCAAACCACACGAAGCTTAGTTCAATTATGAACTTTATATCCGAAATGTTTCTTAGATATATTAAGTAGTTGAATGACGTACCTTTTGAATTAATTATAATTACTACTTCTTGATAATTGCTAAAGTTGCTGGCTCGAAGATCTTGCGACGCCAACACCATAGGAAAGAAGATTCGATGAATCACACGATGGGTGATTGAAATGTTTGAGACTATTTGCAGTCATCAGAATAATTAGGCATATGAAGACTTAATAATATCTTGAAGAGCAGATTGCTTCAGCAATTGAGAATGAAACTACCAAATCTATTTGGTAGGTAAAAGACATGCACTAATAAGCCTAGAAGAAACTCATGTCTTGATGAGTAGAAGTTAAAACTTGAATAGATAATGAAGAATAGAATGAAGCTAAAGCCTTATTGGCTATCAAAACAATAAGAAATCCAGTCTCTGATTGTATACAAGACACAATGAACATAATTAAATACAGTATTACAATAGCCGAAAACAGAATCACTTGAGATTCAATTGTTTAATAATAAATAAAGACACAATAGCAAGCAAAGCCTGCTATAAAACGAATTACAGAAAAGCATGACTCACTAAGAACTAATACATATGTTAAAAGCTCTACTTTGAATTTCGGGGTCGAACACAATACTTCCTCTATCTACAGTACCTATGGTACCGGAAGATAAAATAAGAGACATTTAACATTTAACCGATGATGAAAAATAACAATGCGTAAAATACATAGAATATAAACCAAGAACTTTCAAGAGTTAAAAAGAGCAATGCTTATTACCTGTAGAACTTAATGTAATCTGAAATATCTGACAAAACATAGGCTAAACTTTATATTTTATACTTTCGAATAATCCTTAATTTTGTTATTATTTTCGGAATAATTATCATTTTAATACTTTTCTATTATGATTTG
Organism: Ectobius pallidus; assembly: GCA_964059195.1. Taxonomy (NCBI): domain Eukaryota; kingdom Metazoa; phylum Arthropoda; class Insecta; order Blattodea; family Ectobiidae; genus Ectobius; species Ectobius pallidus. The sequence continues at coordinate 42,673,602 of CAXKWD010000006.1, forward strand.
AAAAACCTTGTAGGCTACTTTCAAAATTTTTCATGTGAACTTAGATTTGTTTTCGGCATATAAAATAACTTACTTGGCTAATCCCAATAAACATGATCTCCAGAATTACGCAAGGAACTTGCTAAGAAGATTTCATAATCTGCTCGTAATAGTCGACCGAAATACTGACAGGCAGTTCAGCTTAAATTTATTACCTAAACAAAAAGTCGAAAATACAACTAAATCCCATCTGGAAACGGCATGGATCGAACAAATATCTGTAATAGGATTAGATTCCGGCATACAGTGTCTTTAATAATAACAACCTGGTGATAAGCTTGAAAGCTTTATCTAGCGGATTACAATATTTTGAACAAGGTCTTATGAAACTGTCAAAATCGAAGACCTCTTAAGATAATGTGAACACAAAGTCAAATAAAATCAGACTGAGGCTTTTTTGTTTTACTGTCTTCCAAAGGAGGAGAGAGTGGGATGCTGAACTGAAACTGGATCAGCCTTGATGACAAGATTTTCCTTATTAGAACTGCCTAAGATTTGTCCAGTGTTACCAATTCTGTAAACTCGTTGAACAAGTAACGAACGTTCGAGGAATAAAACAAATTCTCCTGGAATAGTCCTCTCGAATTTCTGTTACAAGAAAGTTACAAATAGCCTCTTTTTAACACATTAAAAAGATCAAAGTTATATACATCGGGTGAACCAGATCATCCGTAACAATCTTTTATTTAGGAAACAATTACATTAAATTTTTCGAGACAGAAGTAATTTTAACCAAAGCACATGTGAAATTTCACTTGAGCGTAATTTCATCAGTCATTCATAACAATTATGTGTGGCCAGTGACGTATCACTTTTAAATTTCGGGAGTCGTGGTCAAGCAGGGTACCATTACATCAGATACAGAACTTAATAAAGGGGGGACGGCATAAAGGAAAGTTTGAAATTACTGGAGGATGAGGGGGTATCAATATCCAAAAAAAATAGGCTGTTCCAGGTCCTCACCAGGAAATTTTCAAAAAATCAAGTGCAAAATAATGAGTTTTTAGGTCCTCTGGGTCACTTACTTACTTACTTACTTACTTACTTACTTACTTACTCAATGACAATAGACAATTCCTCAGCAAGCTAAAGGAGTATTATTACGGAACCCGAAGGTTATTGCCGCGCTTACCTGAGCCCGCCATTCAACCCCATTCTTTGCTAACTCCATCCAATCATCCCTTGAAAATCCTACTTCCCTTAAATCTATCCTAACATTGTCCTCCCACCTACGTCTAGGTCTTCCAGGTCGTCTTCTCCCATCGGGTCTCCCAGTCAATACTTTTGAAATATGACTTTCCTCCCCCATGCGCGCAACATGTTCAGCCCATTTCATCCTCCGTGATTTAATTACCCTTATTATATCTGGCGAAGAGTACAGGTCATGAAGCTCGTCGTTATGCAGTTTTCTCCAGTGCCCATTTTCATCCCTCTTGGGCCCAAATATTTTCCTAAGCACCCTGTTTCGAACACTCTCAGATTATGTTTCCCGACCAGTAAGCGCCCATGTCTCACATCCATATAATACAACCGGCAGGATAATAGTCTTATAAGTCTTTATTCTTAGATTTCTGGACAAAAGACGAGAAGATAAGAGTTTCTGAACTGCATAAAAAACAAACATTTCCTGATTTGAGTCTACACTTAACTTCTGCATTAATATCATTTGTGTCTGTAATTATTGCTCCCAGATATTTTGATTTTCCACTTGTTCGAACGATTTACCGGCTATTGTAATATTTTGTAGAGCATTATTTTGACGTTCCATGATCATATACTTAGTTTTTATGTAGGGTAAGGTGGTACATTTTCGAACATGGTACAATTCTGAACGGACTTAGATTTTTATTCATTTTTGGGTTTCAAATGTTAGCCAACCTTTTTTTAATTATATAGCGTCCATACTGATTGTTTTGTTGATCTGTATCCGCGAGAATGATTTTTTAAGTTGACTCATTCGGCCATAAAATATTATTTTCCAATCGAAGGTAAGAACTCCATGCTTGAAAAATGGCACTTTATAAAATTGCTTATAATTCCACGTTGTGTTACTGGAATATATTGTTGAGGACCAATTTTTAACTCATACCAACAAATAGCGTAGTCTTTAATACGTAAGTCATTGGCACAACAATGGTCATTCGTGAGCGGAATTTGCAACTATGTATAATTTTCAAAAACTAGCTCGAAGTACAAATACGAACACGCTTTAGGTACAATTTCGAACAGTACTTTAACCCGCGATCGCTTGCATGGAAAAGCTGTTTTGCCATCACAGCATTCTGCATATTTATTATTATTAACTGTGCCAGTCAAATATTTAAAGGATGGCATTCACACAGCATTCAAAAGTGGTATTATTTCAACGAAGATTTATGAACTGCACTTCCTTGGATTGTTATTACATCTCTGCAATTATGCAATACAGAATAGCAAACAGAAATCGTTCTGGAGTTGTTAAGTATTTTTTATTATTGCTCTTGATGTTATGACAGACCCGCCTGCATGGTCTAGTGGTTGCTGACTACAGACCCGCAAGTCTGGGTTCGATCCCCGGTACCTCCTCGAATTTTTCTGAGGTAGGGCGATTTGGAACGGGGTGCATTCAGCCTCCTGACACCAACCGAAGAGCTAATTCATAAAGAAGTAGCGGCTCCGGTTCAGTAAGCCATCAATAACTGACGTAGGAGTCGGCATGCCCCAAACCTGTCATCTGCATATTCAAAACGTGACACTTCATTATTACGCTCATATTATTGATAAATAATAATAATAATAATAAAATATAATATTTGGAAGAAAGCAATTCGTTCGTTGAAAATGCCACTGTTCGAAATAGTACCCACTGGTGTTTAGAATTGTACCTACTGTGGTACATTTTCGAACGATATTCTGGAAATGAAAGATTGATTGCCATGACCAATTTTACAGCTGTTTGACTTTCATATTTTTGTGAAGGGTCAACTACATTTCCAACTTTGTGATTACGATACAGTTGAACTTGTCTTATGTTTACTGTGTTCATAAAATAAGAATATTTGTTAAGTGTTCGAAAATGTACCACCTTACCCTACCGTATTAATTTACAATCCAACATTCCTGCAGTCATCGCAAAGACTTTCTGCATTTCTCTCGATTGTGTTTATGTCATCACCCAACATCATCTGCGGAAGCTAAAATTGGATGACTGCCATTGAATTCTGGGCCAATCTTGTTTTCCTGAACTTTCCCAATGGCATATTCCAAAGTGAAATAAAAGTAAAGGTGACAGTGCATCTCCTTGCTTCAATCCGCTTCTAATGACAAACCTACCTGATATAAATTTCCCTACCCTGACTCTGCTATAGGTTTCATTTAGACACATTTTGATCAGCCTAACTAACTTCTTTGGTATCCCGAACTCAATGAGGAAATTGAACAATTTGTCTCGCCTAATTGAATCGTATGCTTTTTTTTAAATCTATGTATAGCTGGTGAACAGACTTATTATATTCCTACTTTTTCTCCAAGATTTGGCGAATACAGAATATATTATGATCAATGGTTGATCTATTTCGCCTAAATCCACATTGGTGATCTCCAATGATTTCGTCCGCATATGGGGTTAATCTTCACAGTAGTCTATTAGATAGAATTTTGTATGATATTGATAAGAGATAAATTCCTCGAAAGTTATTACATTCGGTCCTATCTCCCTTTTTATGGATAGATATAATAATAGATTCTTTCCATAGGTTCTTTGGCAATTCCTGCCTTCTTCAAATCATAAGAATGAGTTTATGGATCACTGAGTTTAATATATCCCCACCTGCCTTAATTAATTCTGCTGGAATTTGGTCAACGCCTAGAAATTATGTGTTTTTAGTTTACATATAGGTGTTTCTACTTCTGTTAGAGTTGGTTCAACAAATAATGGCTGTGCTGTGAATATTTCACTTTCTACACTTGGGACATCTCCATGTAGCCTACATTTAATAATTAATTAAAGAAAATTTTCCACCTATTCAAAATATTGTTCGAAGACGCGAGTATAGTGCCATCATTGGTCTTAATTATGTTTATTCTAGGTTCAAAACCTTTCTTGAACTCCTGTATTCCCTTGTAGAGATCCTTAACATTTTTCTCAAATTCATTTACTTTGTCTTTGAGATGGTTTCTTTTCTGTGTTCTAATGATTCTAGAGGTTTCTCGTTTAGCATTGTTGAGATTTTTGATCGTAGTGTCATTCGGATTTTGCAACCACTGTAGTTTTGCCTGCTTTCTTGCATTTACTAATTTCACGCAGTCATCATCGAACCACGGTTTATTGGTTTCAGTTCAAGCGGATCTGATTTTTCTTTTGCGGCTACTTTAATATTATCTTTAATGCATACCCAGGCTTCACCTAGGTTTTTCACATTGAATCTCTCTATATCGAAATTTTGCCTAGTTCCTTTGTTTAATGCAAGTTTCTCCCTAACAGCCGCAACCGCCAGACAGTGATCCGAATTGAAGTCAGCACCCCTAAAGGTTCGAATGTCGATTATACTAGACTGCCTCCTTGCATCTATTAGCACATGGTCGATTTGAGTATGAGTCTTTCCATCTGGCAAGGTCCCTGTGTATTTATGAATATCACGATGTGGGAATTTTATACTCTTGATGATTAAGTTTTTAGCGATGGTAAAATTCACTAGTCTAACCCCATTGCCTTTGCTCTGCAAGTGGAGACTTTCATTCCCAATTGTGGGTTTGGAATTTCCTCCCTTGCTACTTTCGCATTGAAATCTCCCAGCCCAATTTTCATGTGACATGCCGGAAACTTATCACATGTTCGTTCTATTCCCTCATAAAAACTGTCCCTATCGTCTTGTTTATCCTCTGTTGGTGCATGGACATTCATAACTATAATGTCACACCAACGTCCTCTTAGAATAACATAAGAAAGCCCTAAACTCTACTTTCTTAATGGCAGTATTAATTCTCCTATCTATGAAAGAACCCGGTCCCTCATTGATGGTTATCATTCCCTTTCCCGTATAAAAAGGTATAAGCGCTGTCTGCATTGAACCTTCACCCTACCATCTAACTTCTTGTACTGCTACTACATCTAACCTGTATTTCTCTAATTCTCTAGTTACCGATTTAAGCGCCCCAGGCCTATATAAGCTCAAAACGTTCCACGTTCCCGGTCTATAGTTCCTATGATTTTTAGACTCCCTCAATGTAGTCCTACCCGGAGATCCTATTGAGGGACTATTTTACATCCGGAAAATTTTACACTGATAGGATCCATAAATCAGGCAGCGTTACTTAACAATACTTTTTACTGGGAGAGGTTGTTAACCTCAAACCAAACCCCCAAGCTGGAGGACCACCTCATGTCGTCTGTCCGCGACTGCTTATTCAATATATTCGCAGCTACCCTCCTTATCTGGAGGCCGTATCCTCTATCCGCAACCTGAGGATGCGCCATGCCGTGGTGACAGAGACTCACCCGTTATATATATTATACCTATACACATACATTCCTCAAAATTTCTCAGCAGGCTAATATTCTTCATGTCCAGAGTTTTAATTCTGTTCAGGAATTTGTTAGTTTTACATACTTGTATTACATACAAATTAACATCATTTATGAAATATCAAACGTTTTACCTTTAACTTGAAGTACATTCCGCTCTGCAGTTGTTTATAAGAAATCAGAATCTAATCTGATCTGAATTTATATTTTGACGTAATAAGCATATATCAACTAAAGTCTACATTGGGTTTTAAGTTTGAAATCAACAAGGAAAACCTTTAGCAAAATAGGTGGTTTCCATGAATGACAATTTTAATACGTGGATAAATATCTTTATGTGTTAAAATAAAGCATTATTCCAATGTGCTTATTTCTGGGCCGTTATGAAATTTTTGCATATGTACGAGTACGTCAGTAGCAGTGAAAAGGTTAATTATTTATATGATAGGCCTACTAGCGGAAAAGGCCCGGCGTGGGCTTTGTATTTTTTAATTTGAAATTAACTTATGAAGGACTTTATGTATGTAGAACTTGAAATGAAGAAAAAGATTTATCACACTCAAACTATTCCATCAGAAAACGCTGGATATAGCTTTTTATGGCTCATAGAGGATGTGGAATGCTGCATTCCGTTGCTTCTACACATCATGCTTGGGAGCGGTTGATATAAGAAGAAACACAAATTACATAAGATTGTACTGACTTGACGGAAAATTTTATTTCTCATTCTCATGTTACTATACAATCGTTTCGGAGCTGAAATAAAAGAGAAATGCAGTATCACTTTCATACTTTCCTCCCCTAGAACCCGGGACATAATATACTGCGAGCATAGGACTCAAAATGTTCCATCCCATGCATAGGGCCTATGATAAACATCCCTATTTCTCAACTAATACAAAGCCTACAGGTATGGATAGCTTATCAGCGGAAAGGATTATTTACAGACTTTTGATATAGCATACTCACACACTCAAGGTGTCCCTCTTATTCTACATCAAAATGTGAAGTGAGTAAATATTTCTTATGTCGAGGGTAGAGAAAGTTACGTGACTACATCACACTGTGCTTTATTTTCGTGGATTTCATTTTCAGTAATTATTTTCGCCAATATATTACATCGATGGAATCATAATTCGTTAAAGTCCAGCATTAGGCTATATACTTGCCAAGGCCCTATGTAATCATAGTAAACAATTCACGGTTGCCATGTGAACTAAACAGCAATTCATTTTTTCAGTATAAAATTCTCAGAAATTATATAATTTTCAAGGGAAGGAGTATTTTGTTTGAATTTTAATGTTGACCACTATACTTCCCGGGCTTAACTGGGTATGTGTGCAAAATTCCGTGTAAATTGGTAAAGAAATGTAGATTTGTATAAGGAACAAACATACATACATACATACATACATACATACCCACAAACACACATTCGACTTTATATATTAGATAATTAAAGAGAAGGAACTCGAACAACTGCAATCTTCTGGCTTGACATAAGGCGTCTAATATATAAATACTATTCAACTTGCATTTTACAATCTTCAGGTTAAAATACGGCAAGTACATAGATTTTTTGTATTGAAACAAATTTGAATGTTATTTCACTAGTTATTATTTTCGACGAATAAAAAAAAGTTAAATCAATGTAAAATTAGAACCAAAGGGTGGGCCGCGGGCCCCCCTGATCCTGGTTCAAAACAAACAACTTTTGTAGGAATCATTTTTATTAATTCATATTCTTTCAAGGAAAATACGTAATGAAAACAATCACTAGAAATGAGAGTAGCATAAGGCAGTTATAATCACTGTTATGGCCACAAAAAGTTATCGCAATCTTTAAAAACAATGCGCATACAAAACACTTATTTCATATTGTACTGTACGTTATTGGGCAAGGTAATTTGGCATTTGACTTGCTATTAAGGTCTTGGTTTCCGAAAAAATACTGAATGAAAATACGTAATGAAAACAATCACTAGAAATGAGAAGTAAGGCAGTTATAATCACTATTATAACCATAAAAAGGTATCGCAAGCTTTGAAAACAATGCGCGTACTGATAACACAAAACACTTATTTCTTATTGTGCTGTATGTTATTTGGCAAGGTCATTTGGCAATTGGCTTGCTTTTCATATCTTAGTTTCTGAATTAAAATACTGTTTACAGGTGGTCCGGTTCACCAGGTATTTACAGCATCTTTATTGGGTACATGGATGTACCAGATAGGCTTTATACGCTAAGTTATCCGACACATTGAGAAATAGGTAAACAATCTTATAAACATCATCACTGGCTTAAATGGTGACAAGAACCAAACAAATTCCAATAGACTTAAAACTCCCGTTTATTTTTAAATAGCTTTTCAGAATCAGTACCGTAACTAAAAATAGCATCAACAAGCAGGCCATATGAGTTTCAATGAATAGTTTGTTTGTCATGACATGGTTATTTACTGCTACGTCACGTTTGCTGGAGCACTTAATGTGTAGACCTACTAGCAAATCTGTATTCCCATATCTGTGTTTTATATTTAAACTACAAAATTGTTTCCCTCATTAAAACGAGTAATTAGTTGTTTGGTAAAAGAAACCAATGTTCACTGCATTATCTCAAACACAGTTTATTGATTCGATCGATTTTGAAGCAAACCTTCCTAGAATGTGTGTAAAAAGACAATTTAATTCGAATAGAACCAGTAAGTTTCCAGAGTAAATACAGAACTGTTTATTTCTACTCTGCAATTTTGTTTTTCGGGTTTGAACAAGTAGGAATCGCCTAATAACGAATAATAATAAAAATAATTATGCGATGAAAATATGAACATTCTGAATACTTAATATGAACATTCTGAATACTTACAATGAAAGATGCATCTAATAAGAACACTCGACGTATGATACCATCACTTTTAGTAGTTATCATTTTAAAGAAAAGTCTGCAGCTGAGGTGAAACCATAGAAACTGTTAGAAAAATGTGTGGGAAACAACACAAATACTGAATTACCATAGTAATGGCAGACTGATGATCTGCCAAAGGCTGCAGGATTTTCTACGAAATAAAACAAGGAAAACCACAATAAATATTGTTTACAGCTGGATTCTACGGTAGTTTAAGTGCTCTTTTATGACAGTGAGTGAACTTCTGGCATATAAGAGCAAATCTTTTAGAACGAAATTAGCATAAAGATACTCTGCTATGTGCCTTTGAGAAATGGGAAATCCCCGAATCTCTGCTGTAACAACTAATGAACTGTTTCCATGATGTGACACATTGAAAACCACAATGCCTTTTTATCGGCATAATCTTAGTTCGACTTACAATGTCAGGTCAAATTCTACTCTTTGCATTGGAGCAGTATGGTCATATTAATACAGTGAACAAGGAAATGTCAGGACTCTGCAGAAAGATCTTTACGGAAAGCTAATTACCTACAATGCTTTTCTTTCTTACTCATAGTTTTACCTCTCCCCTTTTAGGAATTACTTACCCACATAAAGGACATCTACTTGCCAGGAAAGGGATTATCTATTGATCACACACATTTATTTTTTTTACCAGGCACGGACATGGAGGTGAGGGATCAACTCTTTTCCAGGGTCATTTCCAAGACAAATATATATATAGTGATGTATTTCGCCGCCTAGGAAGATGTATGGCCGCATATGCACTCTTGGTATTGTTCAGTGTAGACTTCATTTACACTCCCTCGTCGCTTCACTGATGTCGCTATAAAATGATTCTTAGCTGTACAGAGCAGGCCAACTAGGCCAACTTTATTTACTTTGTTCCCGCTGGTGAAGTTAAGGCCTTCTCTTCCACTAACCATAGATGGATACATACAAACATGTAAACTTAACCAACGAGCTAATTTAAGAATGGATAAGGTTCAGCATAAACATACAAGAAGATACAACATAGTTAACAATAATTATGTACTAAAGATAATTAAAATCATATTAAACTATAATAATGAAATTTATTATTCATAGAATAATTAATAAGAAAGTATAAATGAATGAAAAAAAAAGATAAAAATGTGTTGGTACAAAAAAACTCAGAAAAATTTCATGTAAAATATTATGTGTAACATTTTGACATGACAATTTTTATGAATTTTAATAATTTTGTATGAAATAGAAGTTCCAGAAGTTTTTAAAAGTAGCGTCATGAAACTATGCACATAATTGTAATAAGATGTGGCTATACGGATTACGGTTTTAGAAGGCATATGAACTAAGCAACACGTTCTTGCGGCAACTACGCTGCTGCCAAGTGTTGCGTTCTGAGCTAATCAATTACAGAGATAGAGTTAACATTCGTCCCGTCGGTTTGTTTATTCTTGACGCGATTACTTGAGAACCTTACGTTTCAGAAATGTTGTGTCTGGACAGGTTGCTTCAAAATTTCTTGCCGCTTACAGCTAGGCACACTAAAATGACGGAATTTCCAATGGTATTTTTAGGCATATGAAAATTAGGAGATTCTGTTGCTCACGCTTGTGCTGTGGTGTCTGAATTAGGCAACAGCTTCATAATATGCCGTGTAAAACCATGCGCCGTAGGGCGTGCTAGCTGGTCGTTGAATCATTAGTTAGAAATTGAGGACATTATTCTTCAGAATAGGCTTCTCTTAAAACCAGCTAAGTGGTTAATTTCTTTAAAATTACATTAAAGCTAATTACCTACAAAATCAAAATCAAACATTAGCATGTAAACGCAAAAAAGTAAGTAATTTTAATTTTCTTTACAAAATACAAAATATAATAATTATTACAGGTTTCGCAAATTATTTCAGGTTTTAAAAAAGGTTTACAGTTCAAAAAGCAAAATGCTCGTGCTCGGGTGCAGAAATGCAACTGTGACTGTTGGCAAATTTTATTTAATGGCTATTTCCAGCAGAACATTATGAAACCTAGACGTTAAGAATAACAATGCTTGCATTGACATTAGAGATAGATTTTCGATACTTTTGACACCTCGAGCCATCGATACTCAAGAGGTATTGATATCGATCAACACTACTATAGATAAAGTAGATACTTTTTCGATACTGTTTTAATACAATCCAAAAATGTTTAATTAATATTGTAAACTTGCCAAAAATCTCGCAGATTTTAAAGTGGTCGCAAGGAGCACAGGTCTCAACTCAGACGTTCAACATAGCAGGTAGTTAAGAAATTTTATGTGAAGCACCAGTGATAGAATTTTCTGGGAGAATATTTAGCACAGCAAGACTCATAATATTTGACAGAAAAAAGCAGGATCAACACCGGCAAAGTGAGAATTCTTGTATTATTCACTTAATCATATAACAGTATTTAAAATTTCTACTTCTTTAAGCAACGTCGAATACTTTTCTAACATTTAGCTTGTGGAGAGATGAAACTACCTAGAACTACATATCACAATAATCTATATTTTAATCTAATATACAATTATGCATATAACGAAATGTTAACATAAGAACGCAATTTAATAAATAATAATTTAAAAATCTAAGTTACTATTTTACTATTTTATTTCAAGGATCAAAGTATCGGAATATCGAGTGTCAAGTAGCGAGACAAAAGACATATTTTATTGGTATCGAGTATTGAATATCGACATAAACTAGTATCGACGCACCTCTGATTTATATGAACATGACAGAATTAAGCTAATACTACATCCAGCAATGCGATCCATGCCAATGCACTCTCCTGCGGTTGATTTCTTACTATTATATTCCATTTCCTGAATGTTTTACAGTGTTTAGCCTACAGTTCGTCTCAAAAGTATCATCTTCGTTGAGGCAATATTCTACAGTTAAAGTAGCGGAATCATTTCAATATTGCACTCTATTAATTATTAGCCTACTGCAATATGATTCATCACTCCTCTACCAAAACTATCACTATTACCATTTTAATGTATTCATGAATCTTTGTTTCAATTTCAATTGATTTTCTTTTACTCCAATAGAATCTGTATTTCAGCGAGGATAAATATTATGGGTGGTCGCTAATATAAATAAAGAATGGCATTTATCTGAAAATCTTGGGAAATAATCGCTGCGACTCAGTCAAAAACACGTCTTTCTTGCCCAATTTTTGTGAAGATGGAGTTAAATTAAAAAGTTAGTCTTTGTATAATAATCTATACCACTGCCTTCTAAACTGTATTAATCGTGTATACACTGCCTGTCCTATACGGCTAATTTTGCGTACTCGGCGACATTACAGATGGCAGCACATTTCACACCCAGACTGCTTCTTGTTTTTTGCTACGACATTGTTGATTATGTAGTGCTGTCACCGCCGTCTCATAATCACTGCCTCCTAAACTGTATTACTCCTCGAGACGGCGATGCTCATAATATATTTGTAACTATTTGTAACTTCCCTGAAGCGAAGCATATTGTTTGGAAATTTATGACAATGTTCAATAGGAACTCTACTATGTAGAACCTCAATGAACAACAAAGATTATATTATATATTATTATTATTATTATAGTCTATCAATGCGTCTAATTAATTTACATTTAATTTAATTATTGCTCCAAAATTCCATTTCAAGGTAAATATCATATACTGGAATAATATTACGTTCTAAACAAATAACACAAGTATCTGTGCCTGTTTAATGCTTATTTTGATTAGTGATTGCTGCAATCTGGGTGTGAACTGTGTCGCCTCTACTGGATAAATTAGGCAATTTAACAATACTCTGAACTCCATGTTAAAATAAAGCATAGGACAGGCAGTGTAATTCTCGAGACGTCGGTGCTCTATACCTTACGTTTTGGAAACCGTGGAAACCGTGGTCATTCATTCGCGAAGACCTATGGATTCAAGTTACATGAACTGTTACTCAGCATAGCTTGCTTCTTGGGAAAATACACATAATGACAGTGTACAGTATTTTTATTACCACGGACTTTGTTGTGTTGAGCATTGGTGCAAATGAGCCCAGTAAAGTAAATTCTCTCCACCTTCAATTGTACCTGACAAATTGTCAGACTCCAATCTTTTAAAACTCTATCTACATTTCAGGTCATCCTCTTGTGATCAATGTTGCCAGACTTTAAACCATAATTTCTCGTATTAGCTTAGCAAATTGTATTTTGGACAAAGTTTTGATATTTCGCAATATTTCGTGTTCCAGTTGAGTATTTTTACTGGAGAAAAACATAGTACTATAACATGAGTACAGTAGTATAATTAATAATATTATACTTAATTAATCCCAACATGCACTGTGCTTGCTCAGGCTAAACTCGCTTGCCATGAGACAAAAATATTTGTATAGATAATTTATTATTTTACAGTAGCCTTCTCATCTTTTAACTATATTATGTTAAAACTTAAACCAGCTGTGTTACAAGGCAAACTTCGTGAAAACAGATTTTACAACACGTTTATTGTAGGCTATTGCCTGCATGTAGACATGATACTAAGAACCAACGTGCATCAGCCTAATGAAATGGATGCATGGAGTCAGAAAAGTATTTTCACATTTTAAAATACTTTAAAAGCTTCGACTTATAATATATAAGTATATACCACAACTGTATATCACAATATAGGCATATTTCAGACTGACATATAACGCAAGCACTAGAAGACGCGTTTATTATTATGACCTTCCCGCACGTACCGCGAACTCGATGACGTTGTGCTTTAGTTGTCAAATGAAAACGCGGGCACTGAATATTGGATTACACTAGGTGAGGCTCCTTCTGCACTCCCTATACAAGTAACCTTTCCTTCAGTCCCTTGGCAAAGATGTCAGAAGAAAGAGCATCTAACTCCGTTTGTGTTTTCTTACTAGAAACACAAGTTTACTACGATTTATAATATAAAAATAAATAAATAATATTATATTCTAAAAAATCTTATGTGAAAGTCACATAACTTCCTCTGCCCAAATCCTCTGCACAAATCCTTGTACAGAATCGCAAAAGACAATTTTACGCTAATTATTCTATAAATACCTTATAGCCCCTTCTTTGAATGTTGCGACTAAAAACGCAGGCTATGGACAAACAAAAAAAGAAGAAAAAACAAGTGACTGCAAACGTTTATTGAACTTTCTGCCGTAAAGAATAATTTCCAAAATTTATCGAATATTCCCCTCAGGTATTTCTTAACTGTAAGCATGGCCAACAATACATCTTTCTCACTTCACGTACTTATATAGAATAAGAGGCCGTGAACGTCCGCGTATTGAGTTGTTCACCAGGCAAGACAAGAGTTTCTACAATCAAGTTTAGGCCTACAGCCACCCTTCAGAGAATAAAAAAAAAAGTTTCAAATAAAAATTTTAGCTCTTGGTATAAACACTCCACGTACAAAATTTAAAGGAAATCGTTAGAGCCGTTTTTGAGAGAATAGCAATAAACAAAATTTTCTTCATATAAAGTCCCCTTAAATTTAAGAGGTTGTCACCAATCTTCGTGTCACAGCCTCAGGAGGTACCTAATCCAAATACAAAATTTTGTTTTAGTACAATTTTCCGTTACAAGAGGCCGTATTGCAAAGAGCGCGTATTCACAGTGGGTGGCTTATAACTACCCTTCAGAGAATTTGTTCAAAAAAATGTTTCAAATAAAAGTTTTAGCTCTTGGATTAAGCAACTCATGTGCAAAATTTAACGAAAATCGTTAGAGCCGTTTTCGAGAAAATAGTGTAAAGCGAAAATTTCTTCATGTAACGTCCCCTTAAAAAAAAATCTGATGTGAAAGTCACATAACTTCCTCTGTCCAAATAAAAGTTAGCAGTATTCACATATCCTTTTACAGAATCGCAAGACACAATTTTACGCTAATTATCCTATAAATAGCTTTTATTTCAATGATGCGACTAAAAGCGCAGGCTATATAACAAACTTAAAAAAAGAAAAGAACAAGTGACTGCAGACGTTTATTGAACTTTCCGCCGTAAAGAATAATTTCCGAAATTTATCGAATATTTCCCTCAGATACTTCTTTACTCTATACCTGGCCAACAATACATCTTTCTCACTTCATATTCTTATATAGAATAAGAGGCCGTGAAAGAGCGCGTATTCAGTTGTTCATCGTGCAAGATAAAATTTCTTCAAACAGTGGGTGAACAGTGGGTGGCTTGTAACTACCCTCAGAGAATTTTTTCGAAAAAAAGTTTAAAATAAAAGTTTTAGCTCTCAGTAAAAGGAACACATGTGCACATTTTAAAGAAAATCGTTAGAGCCGTTTTCGAGAAAATCGCGAAAAACGAAAATTTCTTAATGTAAAGTCCCCTTAAAAATAAGAGAAATTTGTCGCCAATCTTCGAATCACATCTTCAGAAGGTGACCCAAATAAGAAATTTTGTTTTCATACGATTCTCCGTTTCGGAGCTAGCCTGTTCACAAACTTCCACACAGACAGACACACAGTCACACACACAGACATGTTTCCAAAAATGGTATTTTTGGATTCAGGGGGCCTTGAAACGTGTATATATGCTAAAAACTCAACTTCGAATTTTAGGGTCGAAAACAATACTTCCTCTACCTATAGTACCTATGGTACGGGCAGAGGAAGTAATAAGAGAAACTTGTCGCCACTCTTGGGCACTCATCTTCAGAAGGTACTTGACCCAAATACGAAATTTTGTTTTCACACGATTTTCTGTTTTGGAGCTAGCATGTTTACAGACAGACAGACAGACTGACTGACAGACACACAGACACACAGACATGTTTCCAAAAATAGTATTTTTTGATTCAGGAGGCCTTGAAACATGTATTTATGCTAAAATCTCAACTTCCAATTTTGTGGTCGAAAACAATAGGCTACTTCCTCTACCTATAGTACCTATGGTACGGGCAGAGGAAGTAAAAAACAGACTAAAACAGACTAAGATCACAATACGCCTGTACTTCCTGTTCTATCTAATATGCTGTGTTCAGATCATGGATGTTTGTAGTCATGTTGGTGAATAGTGACATTTATAATGATATCGTGGATGTGAGTGTGTTGTAGAAGTGAGTGCAGTATTCATTGCGATGAGTCTACACACTTGACGTGTAACATGATAATATACCATGTCTCTCCAATATTTACTTTCTATCTTCTTTTAACTTACGAATCCATTAACACAGATATTACCTTTAATATTTGTATTTCTCCTTACCATTGGAGAATTCACAGTTTTTTATGTCAATTCCTCTAGCGATATGTAATAGTCAGGGGTGCCCACCCCCCCCCCCAAACTTCATGACTCACCCCCCCAAACTTCATTGCTCACCCCCCCAAACTTCATTGCTCACCCCAACCTGATTTGCTGTCGACAAGGGCGCCCATATGATATTTTCTAGAGGGGGGGGGGCAATATTTTTAATTAATTTATTTTTTGTCGCTTTAACTTCTTGGCCACTTTGTAACATTATATTAATAATATAACAATAATAATATTATAAGTGCAACAGTGATGTAGCCAGAAAATAATTGCGGGGAGGGTTGAACGTGCCGGGGGGGGGTTTGGAAAACCCCCAAAAAAGGGGGTCGGGGGTCCATCCCCAGAAAATTTTTAAAAATTGAACTAATGAAAATCACATTTTACGCTATTTTAGCACAGAAAAACTAGTTAGGAAATTTGTTTACCATACTCTAAGACATGCCAATGTAAATAAGAAATCATAACCTAAGCGGGGGCCCACCCCCGGAAAATTTTTAAATATTGAACTAATGAAAATGACATTTTACGCTACATTAGCACTCGAAAACTAGTTAGCAAATTTGTTTACCATACACTAAGACATGCCAATGTAAACAAGAAATTGTTACCTAAGTTGGGTGTCCACCCCTGGGAAATTTTTGAATATTGAACTAATGAAAATCATATTTTACTCTATTTTAGCACTGAGAAACTAGTTAGGAAATTTGTTTACAAAACTCTAAGACATGCCATTGTAAATAATAAATCATTACCTAAGTGGGGGGTCCACCCCCGGAAAATTTTTAAGTATTGAACTAATGAAAATCACATTTTACGCTAGTGTAGCACAGAAAAACTAGTTAGGAAATTTGTTTACCACACTCTAAGACATGCCAATGTAAATAAGAAATCATTACTTAAGCAGGGGGTCCACCCCTGGAAAATTTTTAAGTATTGAACTAATGAAAATCACATTTTACGCTATTTTAGCACAGAAAAACTAGTTAGGAAATTTGTTTACCACACTCTAAGACATGCCAATGTAAATAAGAAATCATTACTTAAGCGGGGGGTGCACCCCCGGAAAATTTTTAAGTATTGAACTAATGAAAATCACATTTTACGCTATTTTAGCACAAAAAAACTAGTTAGCAAATTTGTTTACTATACTCTAAGACATGGCAACTTAAACAAGAAATTGTTACCTAAGTTATCATACTTATTACTAGGGCAAGGCATTTAATGACCTTAAAAAAGTGAAAAAATGCAAAATAAAAAATGCATTTATGACCTAAAAATAGTAAAAAAATGACCGAAAAAAATAAAAAAATGACCAATAAATTTTACCATTATTACTTATAATTATTTTTTTAAGTAATGAATTGCTTTTAAGGACCAATTTAATGGATGACATTTCGTTATATATAAATTTACAATATAAAACACATTTATTTTGCTGCTAAAGAAGTAAGTAAATTAATATTAGGCCTACTTGAATACCCTTCACTAATTTTTTTTTTTTCTGAACTGGCATGCCCATCATATTGGCGCATAAAAATGCTGTACACAGTTTCTCGCAAAACGGCGAAAATGTTGAACAACTTTCCCCCAGAAGTGTCTGTTGCAGGCCACGGTTTCTTTTCTCTTCAAGTCGCTGCAGACCATGTTTATGTTTCTCTCTTGATACATGTTGTTCAACCGTAATTTTTTTTCGGCAGAAACCCTCACATCACATAATTTGCAGAACAATATTTTTCCATCGATGGAAAAAACATTTTCTCCGTACTCGAAAACAAATCATTTTAATTTATCAAACGTACTTTCTTTCACTTTGGGCATTTTACTGAACTCTTCTGTCAACAAACTATCTCATACAACTCTTACAGACAACTGAAAGACATAGTGAAAGTCCTCCTACCTGAAAATGAATAACAATAGGATGCTGGGATTAGTTCATGATGCACATTCCTTTAAAATAATAAAGCAGGTATAGTCGCCTCGCTTATCTCTAACGGAGCTGTGTCCCAAGTGATGTTTCTTTAATGCAAGAAGGACACATTCGTCAATAGCCACTTGTATTTACAACGTTGTTTTCTTGGAAATGTAGACTAGTTCAAAATGCTTAAAAATAGAAGCAGATATTGCTTATACTGTATTTTCTTGGAAATGTAACTAGAGTTCAAAATGCATATTCCTTCCAGTAACGCTGCAATCTGCTTTATTTCCTGTGGATGTTATTTGCTTTTACAGTTATAATAGACACGCATTAAAAATCAAAATTAATAAATAAAAAAACTAAAAATATAATGTAATGTGTGAATAAGTTATAGATTATGCATGTAATATTACTACTGTAATGGGGCATGCTGATAAAGAAACGAATAAATAAAAAAAAAAGACTTCATTTAAAAAACTATAAAAATGCTGAAAAAGACCTAAAATGCCGAAAAAGTCCTAAAAATGCCAAAAAAGTCCTAAAAATGCCAAAAATGACTTAAAAATTACCAAAAAATGACCTATCTATTGAAAATTACGAAAAAATGCAAAATAAAGCAAAAAATGCAAAAACAAATAGCTCTTATTTGATCAATTAATTGATGATACACATTTATATATATTCGAGCTATCTTTTAACCATCATATAAAAAAGATGCAAAATCATCAAATGCCTTGCCCTACTTATTACTATTTATAAGAAAAGTTTAATAACACATGGAACAGTGGACATAATAGGCCTACTCATTATGTTATGAGAAGAAAACAACTGCTATATCATATTTGACACACCAACAAATCTTGTTTAATTAAATATTAAAAAAAAAAAACAAATATAGAATTTTAGGTTTTGACTTTTGGGGGTCAAAACCCCCTGAACCCCCCCTTTCCTAATCCACTGTGGATTCTGCTTCCATGTTGTCGATTTGGTAAAACTTCAGCAAACTGTTTATGTCTCTACTGACTTTCAAATAATTGTCTTAAAATAAAAACACCTGACTAATAATTATTAATATACATTTTTTTTCCCTTGCGCCCCCCCCCCACCCCCGGGTATGGGCACTAATTTATTGACTATTCACTTCTAAAGATTTAGAAGCGACCTTTTAAAGTTATAAAACTTGACCGTTTTTATTTTAACATATAAAACTCTAATTTTTCAACAATTTTCAACCCCCCCCCCAGAAAATTCATAAAATTATAATATTTTGCCCCCCCCCCAGAAATTTCAATGACGCAGTCTGCGTCTTAACCCCCCCCCCTGTGGGCACCCCTGTAATAGTTTTGAAACTCTTTAATGCATTTTGTTACCACTTATATTTTAAGTAGATTTCGAAAGACTACCAATTGCATTTGTTAACATGTTGCGACTTCCAGAAAATGTATAGGCCTACGTAGTTTTACGTTTCATGATCCCTAGACCCCAAACCAGAGTCCATATTTTATATATATATATATATATATATATATATATATATATACGTGTGCCTGTCCCTCTACCCTCTCTCGGAAAATAAGCATATCAAAAATTCGTATAGGTAATGAAACCTCCATTGGAGGCCCCTTCGCCCCACCTGGGGATCATAGGGTACCAGATACCAGATACAGATATATACGTGTGTGTTTATGTAGGTCTATACAGGGCTTGACAGCTGCCGTAATTCTAGACACATTAATTCCAAGATAATATACAATATATAGAGAGAGGTGGAAAATGTCGGTGGAGTTCGTTAATGTGCATAATAATATGGGGAGGAATATTTTTTGAAAAACTTAAAATCACTATACTTTCTTAACATTAAAACATAATGCATCTGTTTGAAGTTATTGTGATATGCCAGAACGTTAGGTCCTAATGAACGAAATAAAAATATATTTATTATTTTGTTTATTTAATTCAAGTTACTATAAGAGGCAGACAGAGCATATGATATAAGAGATACCAGGATATGTCGAGAGAATAAGAATGTGTATATGTCAGCGATAGCTTGAATCCACCTGCCTCTTCAAAGTTCATGAATCGGCATTCCTTTAATTGTGTGTGTGGAAAGAGCAAATCTTCGCATAATTCAGAAATGTATTTTATTGGTTAAAATCTCGGAATAAGATCGAATATTCACGATTATTGTCGAACACTGTATATTGCTGTTTTACACGTAAATTACCGAAGTATACATTAAATTATAAAGTGTTTAATGAAAGTTTTATTTTAATAACGACTTAAGTACCGATATAGACGTGTAAAATATTAAATCTCCCGCGACATATTGACAGTGGATTTTCCGTGTTATAGCGTCAGTAGAAAAAGTTATTTAAGGGCTTACATTGCCGCAAAAAAGCCCTCTTGTTGCTCAGCTTTCCACCGCTATGAAGTAATCCTGCAGATCAAGATGATGACGCTGGAATTTCTGTCAAGAGTAAACTGTAAGTTTAAACAATCATTTTAGTATATGATAAAGATAACTTAAATAGTTAACTTCAGTGGTTTACTTCAAAAGAAATATAATTTAGAAAAATCAGAAAAAGATAATTATGTTTTTATCAATAGAAATAATTCAAATTTTGACCAATTTTTAAAGAGAATTTTATTATATTAATTCACAAAAAATTAATATTTATATTTTTAGTAATTATGATTATTATTTAATAGTGCATGAAAATAATGAATCACATTGCATGCTATCCTATATTATCCACACCAGTGCCTATCCATTCCCTGAAGGCTTAAAGCCAATCCTGACATGTAGTGTTACCGAAATTTCGTCGGGGCACCACATTATTATGCCTACTAAGAGGAATAACAAAAAAGTATTCTCACAACACCAACCATTATCTCAAGGGGAGAAAAGTAGAGGTTGAAGGACAAAAGATTTGTAATCCCTTTCAGTGGCGTAGCAAGCTTAGGTGGTACCCGGTGCGGAAAATTTCTTGTACCCCCCCCCCATTTAAATTATTAAAAGATGGAACAGTTCCAAGTGTTATTTTTTGGATAGTCAAAGGTAATCCCACGAGAGTTTAAGAGTTTATCGATAGATGCAGATGCAACGAATTTATCTTATGTAACTCGTAAACTCAACGGATTATGCAAAATTAGTAATAATTACTTTGTTATATAAAAACAAAACTAAACTCCGAAATCATGATATACTATGAATCAACCATCCATAAAACGATTCGAGTTATCATGTTGTCGCCATGTCGTAACCAATGCTACCAATGGTGCATATAAAAACATAATAGTTAAGCTAATTCAGCAAATTTTGTTAGGATTAAGGAAAGACATACATATCAAGTACATTATGCTGTACATTGTCCTGTTAAACGACAATAAATTCTATTATTATTATTATTACTATTATTAATCTAAAGTACGTTATAGACAGACAGGTATACATTGTTTTCGTGAGCCACAGACTGTGGGTGTTACCGTTAATAAAGCGAACATCTTTTATTTCACACATTTCTAGGCCAAAATACACTCCCGAAATTGTGCAAATGTTTATTTTTTGAGTGATTTTTTATCTCTATATATATATAAAAGGCTTTGTCCTGACTGACTGAATGAATGACTGACTGACTGATTGACTGATTGACAGAGAATCAACGTACAGCCTAAACTATAACAGGTAGAGACTTGGAATTTTGACAGTACCTTCGTTGCATAATGTAGGTGCTCACTAAGAAAGGATTTTGAAAAATTCTGATTCTAAATGCCAAAAATTAAATGTTTTTGAAAATACTTAATCCCTTTTTACATATAATTATCAATTCCAAATCACAGAATATATTGTTGCCAAATGGTATCAGGTGGGCTTGGAAAAAACAAATGAAATGCACTTTTGACAAACAAGAGAAGTTATCAAAATAATTCATGTTATAAATAAATATTACAGAATGAAATCCACTAAAATAATGGAATCACATAACTTTCTCTACCCTGGACATAGAGAAAACAAAACGAGGTATGGTAATGTGTATATTATTATATTATATCGTAGGTTTTTGGAGAGAAAAGTATGAAAGTGATAATGCTTCCTGTTTAATTTCATCTCCAAAACGGTTTTATGGTAACATAAGAGTGGGAAATTTCCCGCCTCGATATTACAATTTTATGTTACTGGAATTTCTGTTTCTTCTTATTTAAACCTCTACCAGGCTTGCTGTGCACTGTACAAGCGATGGGATGCAAAATTCTAGATCCTCTATGAGCCATAAAAAACTATATCAAGCGTTTTCTGAGGGAATAGTTTGAGTGTAATAAGTCGTTCTTCCTATTTCAAATTATAAATGCCTATATAAGGATCTAGAATTTAAAATTGAAAATCCTTCATAAGTTAATTTCCAATTACAAAATACAAAACCCGGGCGACGCCGGGTCTTTTAAGCTAGTATTTTTATATATTTTGTTTTCCAAGCAAAATCTCGAATTTTGGAAAGATGAATTTTGATAAAAGGACAAAATTTTGTATTTATGTCAGATACCTTTCAAGATGTGAACCGAAGATTGGAGACACGTTTTCCTTATTTTTACATAAAAAAAGTTTTCTCGAAAACGGTTCTAACGATTTTCTTTAAATTTTGCACGTGGGTTGGTTATACTAAGAGCTAAAACTTTTATTTGAAACACTTTTTCGAAATAATTCTCTGAAGGGTAGTAGTTATAAGCCACTTACTCTGAATACGCGCTCTTTGCAATACGGCGTCTTGCAACGGAAAATCGTACACAAAACAAAATTTTGTATTTGGGTTAGGTACCTTTTGGGGATGTGACACGAAGATTGGCGACAACTTTCTCTTATTTTTAAGGGGAGGCCAACTTTTATTTGAACAGAGGAAGTTATGTGAATTATAGATCAATTTTTTATAGGGTGATCCTAAGAAATTTCATAAACAAGTAATGTGACTATTTTACGGAACTGTATTATTAATAATCTATTCTTAAATATGCGCACATCCCAGTTCGAAATGTAGATTGAAGGAGACTTCGGAGTCAACTCACATTCCAAGTTTATTTTCGTCAAAGTCATTACTGCCGCAGCGGGTAGAATTGGTTGCGGCTTGAGTGATATAAAATATCACCGATTGTTGAAGTCTCATTTAAATTAATAAAACTGCAGAGACAAGCATCGAAAGAAATAAACACCCCTCCCCCTAACAATAATATTATTGTTCTTATCTACACAGCGGCCAGTTCAGCCGCGTTTTATTATCTTTGTTGACTGAATTTTAAACTAAAAGAAGTTTCAATACGCATGTTGACTTGTAGAAAGTTGTTAAGCTTATTTAATTGTTTTAAATAATATTATTATTTTCTTTAAATTCCCTTGAGCGATTTTTTACTTACAAAGACACATTTTTATTTTGTGGCGGCCCGCACCCCCCACACCCATTTCCTACGCCACTGATCCCTTTAGTAGGCACAATATCTAGCCCGTTCTTAATTGTTGTAAATCTTTTAAATATTACCAATTCCTTTTTTAACTACAACCCATAACGCACGGGACAAATATGTTTATTTAATGCCTACCTTATGGGTTTATATGGGTATGCATGGTTAAAATGAACTTTGATTTTTTTGTTCTACTGTAAAGAAATGTGAAATTGTATATCTTCTAAGTCTTACAGAAATGAACTTCGAAATTTACCTACGCGTGTTTTATAATTCTACGTATTTTAGATCTTAAAATATTGACACGTCCACCGCTGTGGCTCAGGGGATGCGTCCAATCCTCTCACGCAGCGGGCCCGGGTTCGATTCCTGGTCGGGACAAGTTACCTACAGTACAAAATATACAACCTGCGACTTCTGACAGTTCTTGGAGGGGTATGTTTCCATGGCAACGTTCCCACCGCTTGTGCTGTAGCCAGTAAGGTGCCACCACCCTCTTCTCCCTTCGCCTACAACCTGAACTTGGAGGGGTAGCACGTTGCCATATTGCACTACATAGTAGCACGTGGTTCACTATTGCTTACTTGTGTTAATTTTTGTGTTCCGTGTATTAGCGCTATTTTCGGCTTGTTACTGAGTGGTCGTGTGCTTGGAGAGAATATCAGTGCACACAATTATTTAAAAGCTTTTAAATAGCAATAATTTAAGGGTGGTTCCGTGTAAAGGCCAGGTATTACAGCAATTTTAATATTGTGATATCTCTGTTTCAATTTAAAGCAGCCTTAAAGGTTATGAATGAATAAAAAGTCAATATGAAATCTATCTGTCAGGAATTACATTAGGCATATTGCTGCACAGAAAAGAATATAAAAAATACTCACATTAAAATATAGCCTAATGTAAATATCGGTAGTCAACATAACCATAGAATACACAATATAATATCAATATTCAACGGCTAGTTATAAATCGCTGATTTACATTATTTAAATTATTATTTAGCCCACAGTGACATCGTTATGAAGAAACAAATCAAACATGGTTGCTAACAATATCAATATACGATTGGCAATTTGTTACGTTTTTTAATATACTAGCTTAAAATGCCCGGCGTCGCTCGGGTTTTGTATTTTGTTAATGCGAAAATAACTTATGAAGGACTTTCGATTTTCAAACTCTAGGTCTTTAAGGTCTTTATATAGGTATTAAGAATTTGAAATGGGGAAGAACGACTTATCACACACAAACTATTCCCTCAGAAAACGCTAGATAGGCTATAGCTTATAGCAGATTCCCACGGCTTCTCCCAAGATAATTAATTGAAAGATTAACAATTAAGAGCAAAATAATTAAAGTATTATATTTATTAACACTTTGCACGCGAAACATTCATAGGTGTAAACTAAACATTTGATAGGCCTAATTAATGAAACAGCTATAAATCCGGCTTTGAAGTGAATTTCACGATTAGAAAATAAATGGAAAAATGCAGTAATTCGAAAGATTATGAGAATTGAAATCGATTAAACTCACGATAAAAAAAGTGCGTAAATGTATTTGACAGACAGACATAGTACATTAGTTTTTATTTATATAGGTGAAAAATGGAATAAGCCTACTGAGGCCGTGATTTCTATATTCATTTGTCCAGACTTATAATTCCGTTACATTTCAGGCAGATTTAACGACCCTACATAAGATATTTTAATTACGATTACATATAAAAACGTTGTAGCCAGGACCCCGAACTAAGCAACTTCCTCGGAATTTTCTGTAAACTATATTCCATGTCAAATAAAATATGTTTAACATTACCTTATCGACATCTATAGCTTTTATAATAACCTGAGATATCCATTGCCTTCCATGGCGATCGCGACGATATTATTTCCAAGGTATGACAATAATAGACAAAGCCTTCTGCAATTGATTTGACAACTGAAATGAATAACTCAAAACTGATGCTTCGAAAGCGTAAAAAATGCACGTTTTCTTGCCGTTTTTCACTCATAACTCGCGAACGAAGGCTAAAATTAAAAATGTAGTATGACAGAAACCTTCCCGGGAATGTACACAACAACTTCCCAAAGTTTCATGGCGATCGGATGAATGGTGTAGTAATGCATAAAGGACACACACACACACACACACATACATTCATTTTTATATATATAGATTGAGGGCCATGAAAGAGTATTCATTACAAAATTAATATTGATATACTAGTTATTTAGGTACCGGCCAACCGATTTGGCCCTAATTCAATAGGCTTGTACCCAAGAACGTCATAAATTCGTATACCAAGTTTCATGAAAATCCGATAAAGCGTATTTTAGTTATCCGCGCCTTTGTGATATATTACCATAAAAAGGCACTAAAGTGGGCATTATTCCGGTACCGCCCAACCGATTTGGTCCAATATCAATAGCCTTCTTTCCAGGGACATTATAAATTCGTATACCAAGTTTCATGAAAATCCGATAAAGCGTATTTGAGTTATCGCGCCTTTAAAATAGACACTAAATTGAGTTTTACTCCGGTACCGGTCAACCGATTTGGTCCATTATCAATAGGGTTCTTCCCATGAACATTATAAATGTATATACCAAGTTTCATTAAAATCCGATTAAGCGTATTTGAGTTATCGCGCGTACAGACACACGGACGGACGGACGGACAGACAGACAGACGGACAGACATTTTCCCTCCCCACACACAATCTCATAAAGTACCATACTGGCACTTAATAAAATACTAATAATAATAATAATAATAATCATAATAATAATAATAATAATAATAATCAATTATATAACTGAAAGCTAGGAAAACTGTTACATTTTCAAGAATGTGTATAACTAAACACACGGAAAAATTTTGGTCATGCATGGTCATTTCGACTACGACGCCAACACTTAATGGTTATTTTCTACAAATTTCGTACGCTGCATGCTGCATAAATCTGGATTGACAGAGAAGTCAAATGTTGGATTTTTTAACCTTATTCCCTCAATGATAAGGTGGTAAAAAAACCCAACATTTTTAAATATGACCTTCAACTGAATAAAAATTTATTAACGCTATACTTCATATTTTAAATGCAAAATGTTAGGAATAAAATAAAAATTTTGAAGACTTAAGCAATTTAATTTACGATCCTACCTTTAACCATTATGAGCCTATTAAATGCCGAAGCTATGCGAGAGGTTTGAAATTTCGAGCGCGGCTAAACAGCTGACAGAAGCTCTACTACAAGTGATACAACGTGGCAACGCAGCTATCCCTGCTACCCGCTTCGAGTGAACTGTCAGAAGTCGCAGGTTGTTTATTGTGTACTGTAGGTGGGGTTTTTTCTGGGGTTTTTCCTCACCTTTGAGACAAATGTCGGGTAACTTTAGGCCCTTGTGGTCCCCAGATATCATCTGGCCGTCATTATCATCTTCATCCCATCCTCGCCTTGTTTGAAGTGAGTGTGTGTGTAAATGGTGTGTATCGTCCTATGTGTTCGTGTTGTCTCGGAGGTGGCCCCGGCATTGGGCTGATCACTCATCCGGGGAGGCCCTCCATGTCCTTGTCTGGTCAAAAAAGTATGTATGTGATCCAAAGATAATCCCTCTCCCGACAGGTCGCGGCCCTGTAAGGCCCGGGCGGCTTGGGTCGCTTAAATCCTAACAGGGAGAGGTGAAACTACGATAAAGAAAGAAAGAAAGAAAATATTGACACCTGTAGGCCTATTATTTTTGTTTTATAATATACTTTTTTTTAATTTATCTCTGGCTTCGCGTAGGTTCCTAGCATTCATATACTGTATAGTACATTATTAATGAAAATAAGCATATCGACATTGAAGAGAAATAAATATCGTAAGCAATCATTTTCTGTTTAGGCGAATTTAATTACAGTAATTAAAACTATAAAATATACATAATAATGCATTGTATCACTTCTTAGTAAAGTCGCGAAGTTGCATTATAAAGTGCATAAAGCGAAAACTATTATAGTTCATTAATTTAGAACGTATACGGTAACCGAGATGTTGTATTCGCAGTTACAGAAGCAATTTACCGCACGACACAATTCCGAGGTTTTAACAAGGGAAGAACGTCATGTACTATCCATCTTCCGCGAAACGTTTGCACTCTCCTTGGGATGTTGTACAAATCTTCCGTGAAACATTGTGAGATGTTATCTTCTGGAGAATTACATGCATGGGCAAGAACAACATTCGATTAGATTTGCTAATTCTCAATAAACTTCCTTCAAGAAGAATTCTGGAAATTGTATCTATTTGATGTACGGTCTCTGTGAATTGCAGGAGATGTGATCATTAGAGTGTTAGAAGTTTAGGCACTAAAATATATTTAGTAGGAGGAGGAAATAGTTTTCGCTTACTGGATATGGTATGTCATAATCAAGTTAAAAAAACTGCTCGCAAAGAGAACATGTAATTGGTTAATGCATTCTGATTGTATGGTGCTCTAATTGTCGCAGATGCTTTAGATATCGTGAACTCTTGAGACTCTATTCTGTTAGTATAAATGGTACATTTCTATAGTACAGAGTTATTTAACTTCTTGATGGTTGTCCGAACTTCTAGCCCTAGTAATCAGTGATGCGCAAGATCGTGCATGATTGGGTAAACGTTAGTTATTGCGTTGGCAGTTTTGCAGTATCAGTTTCGCAGTATCGCAGTTGAAAGTATCTCTATCAGTTCAATTAATAATACCTTCTTCTTTCTCTGAGCTTTACATCCCCAGCTCTTCTGCTGTACGGACTTTATACCGCCCACGCCGCCCGGACCTTACAGAACTGTCGGTCTGTTGCTATGGATCACATTCACACTTCTTTGACCAGAATCTGTTCCATTTCAGTTGAAACATGACCTAGAAATCTTGCGCAGGATGGGGAGGGAAGATTTACTTTACTACCTGCTATCCTAGTCATGCCACATGGAAAGCACTTGGTTTTGAAAAATCAATATTACCTCCCCCAACAGTGAATCATCCAAAGTCGTGTTTCAAGAACGATGGAACGGCTTCTACAAGGTCATGGAGGGCCTCCACGGATGAGTGATCAGCCCTACGCAGGGACCACCTTCGAGACAACAGGAACAAATAAGACGAGACACACCAGTCGCACATAAGCTCATGCCGAACAAGGTGATGATGGGAAACAAAATCAGTTGAAGGACTGGAGGGACACACATATGTGTATGCAATTACGGAGAAAATACTACCGTCACTTATGCCATGATAGGGTAAAGAACTATATTTCTTACTCATTCCTTTGCGGCATTCAATATGATCCATGTCAGAATTCACCAATACGCATTGCAGGGAGGAATAATAATAATATAATTAAACGATTGTGAAAATACTTTTTTTTATTGTTAAGTGCACTCACATCTGTTTAACCATTTATTGCAACCATTATGATGTTAATTATGATGAATGGAGCAACTGTGAAACGATACAGGCCTATGGCAAGGGATACAGGAGGAGAAAACTCCCCGGACCCCATTTTATCCACCACAAATTCTACATGGAATCACCGAGACTCGAGCCCGGGTCGCAGCGGTGGAAGGCGAGTGGTCTAACCGCTCAGACATGGGGGCGGCCTACTAACACCCGTTTAGGAATTAGCATTAAGCCTATATTTTAAGGCAGATGTCTTCCATATTTCAGCAAACAATGCTTCGGACAATTTATTGTTCATAGAGAACAGCTACAAAAATAATACCATCGTAATGTAATGTAATACTCAAACAATTCAATTGCAATATTATATTATCTAATAAATGTATTCCAAACATTAATAATATTACATTTTATTAGTAAAATAGTCATTATAAATGCAATTCATACGTTTGAAATTCCATAGCTAAGTTACGATGTGATTTCTTCAACTCACCTACTGAGCTTGACAAAGCCCCTACAAACTTGTTTGCCTTTATGCATGCCAAGATTCGTACAAGTTATCCATCGGGATCCAGTTATAAAAATAATTAAAACAATTTTGTCCTTCATCTGGTATTGGAATGTGGGCGAATATAAGCGAGTGATGCTGGCATTAAATAATTCTGGACTAGGTTGACGTATGTACCAATGTAGTCTGCATATTGCAGATTATCCAATTAAGAGGGCGTTGAGGAAGAAGCTGCAAACCAAAAGTTATAATGTGGTCGGAAAAGTCATTGACCTATACTCAGAGTGATAAGAAATGCAGTCATCTAGCTAGGGCTCTGTATTAACAACAAAATAAAACAGACTGATTCAAGCAGCAAGTATACCATATAAAGATATACTATATTTTTCAGTAGCTCACTAATACGTATTGACAGATGCACAGGCTACATTGTATGATGGCTGAAAACAGTCTCAATAGCAACTTTAAAATTGGAAAATCTGAAGAGTTTCAGTTAATCTCGTGTTTGCATTTGGCTAATGTACATTTGTAGCAGGATGGAGCAATTGGGGTAGTAGAGGGTTAGTAGGGGGTTGTAAATGCTCCCAGTCAGAGAAGGGGGTTACAAATGCTCCACGATGGGCACTGAATGTAGCCGGACGGATAATGATCCTTGTAATACCCCTTCCTGTTGGGTGTCCTATAGTGGGTCCCGTACTCCTTTAATGGCGGCTAAATATTTTATTGTCTAGTCAGTCGGTAAATTGAGCAATGGGTTTTGTGGTTGCGACGGTTTGTGCTGGAATTCTGGTAGTAAAAGGAGGTTCAACTAGGGATGTACACATATGTGGACTCAGATATCTGGGTAACTCGTGTACATATATTTCACAAAGTCACAGAATAATAATAATGTCACTTTTGTAATATTAGTTTTCCAGATGCATTCAAATATGAACTGCCTTCTTGTTTTCCTTTGTCATGCCGTATTATAACTTGCAAATATGATTGCTTTTTTTAATGAAACAAACTCATTTGCTTTCACGATGCTTTATCTCGCGGATATAATTTGTAACTGCACGTAAAATTTATATGACTTCACTGTATAATTATAACTTCACTTTATTTGATAATTTCACTCTACGTAATTTATCAATATTTCTGTACGTATATACCGCAGTATTCCTTATTCTCTCAATATCGCGACGCATAAGTTAAGCTTATAACACATACGTGGATAATAATTGTGAAGTCCCGTACTCAAATATGTGTATACGAGTATCGTGATGATCCCTTTGAAGTCTGCAAAGAAGTGTGTCTTGACCCCGTCGAAGTAAGTGATGAAGTGGGTCCCGAAATATGGGCAAAATTAGTTTTAAGCAAACGGACTAGTGACGTAATCATGTGTGTCACATATGCCTAATTGATTCTTGGAGTCCCGCGGTTTCTTCTCATAGCCTATTAGAAGAATGTTTTGAAGTGGCAGTTAAAAGTCGGGATTTGCCTTGGAACATTGGGTAAACTGCCAGAAACAGCTATTAATTAGTTATTGGGAGTAGGAGGACAGTTTTGAACTTGAATTGAATGTATTAATTATAAAATAAATATTATATTCCGGTAGCTTATTTCTTGCTCGATATAAAATTGTCTATAAAACATTTAATTATGATGTACTTAATTAATAAAAATCGAATAAATAATTAATCCTTTAATAATTGTTAATCGAATAATACATTAAATGAAAGCTGTAAAATAACTCTGTAAAATAGTAATATTGATTTAGATGTAATGCTTTTGGTATGATCGGAATAAAAGAATAAAGTTTTGAAGATTTGAATTTTAACGGTCAGAATAGCTACGGAATGGGGAGTGTCATACAACATCTTCACATTTCATCTGGCACAAGACCGAGAATGGGAACCTTTTGCGTGCAGTTAAAAATTTGTCCACCAGAGCGCAGCAGTGTCTGAGGAGGTCCTGCCATCTCGTTCTGCCATATACTTATGCGTATCAATAGATGTGAATAATGTTGGCTTTCCTATAAAAACTGGCGATTAATAACGTTTAAGTTATATTCCAGAAATCAGATACCTATATTCTGCCTAGGAGAGTGTGAGATCGCCAGAAAAAGTATTGATTTGTTAAAAGAATTAAATAATTAATGTCTGTCTGAAGTAATAATTGGTTGTAATTATTAAGTCGAAAAGAACCCGTGGGGTGAGTCAGCAAAAACAGGAACAATAATTATTTTGCAGTGGCAGACACATGTGTAGCTTAGTGACAAATAATTCAAAATATTAAAATTATTCCTGTATATCGCGATGACATTTGTATTCGTTAAATGGTGAAGAAATATTTCAAATTTTATGAAACATTTAAAACTTGTTGTACAGTACTTCACAAAGAAAACATCCCATCTTCTTTAGATTTATAACCATAGTCGTAAATATGTTAAAAAAATTCTTTATACTGTAAGTCATTTTTAAAAAGTAATTTAGGTTCATGGTTGTTTGCTTTCACAATATTCTGTATATATTTCAGCTTTCGGTTATGGATTTACTGTGTGGTAAACAGATGCTAATATTTGATTAATATAACACAGTAGTTATAGAAAGTAAAGAACTTGGATACAAATGTGTAAATATTTTGTTCCTATTATCATTAATATTTTATAAATAAATTTAGGTTACGTTTGCTTGCTTCTAAAAAATATCCTTTAAAGGCTTACGAATAAGACATGCTCCAGAATTATAGCTGTCATTAAGTTTTTGTGTGGAAAACAAATAAAAATAAAAGTATTTGAATAGTGTATCATATTAGTAATAGATGTTCTTTTCATAAAGTCAACGTAATTTGAAAGAAGCTGGAATGTCAAAATAAGGTAATAAGGAAATGATTTTCTTGTGATTATTACTATAGACCTAAATGCGTAATATTTTTAACGTCAACGCCCATCCATAATATAGGTTCATATTTTTTGTTTTAGAATTATATTGCATAAGTTTCAGAATTATGGCTCGCAGGGAATTGTTATTCATTGTACTGGGTTCTCATATGCTAATAATTCAAAATACTATGTTCTCTTCGATTCGAGTTAAAATATCTACGTGCATCGGTAATTCCAGTTCTAATATAGTGTTTTAATATCATTAATGTGCATTATAAAAGTGAGTTGTATATAATAACAGTGTAGTTGATTTATTTATCTTTTTATATTTTATTTTTTGTATTTAGAGGGGAAAAATAGCCAGTGCCAATTGCCAGTATAGAAAGGAAAAATATGCTTTGACGTCTTCTTTAAAATATATATATATATATATATATATTTTTTTTTTTTAATCTTCAATTTACAAGAACAACCAATGTCTGTAAGAATAATTCAGTTTTGAAATTGTTTCAATTTTACGATTTGTTTTAATGTTTGCAATGAAAAAACTTACGAATTTAAACAAAATATTAATAATCTTATTATACAAATTATAAAAAATGTGAAACAGAAATATGTGAATTTTTGTTATGAAGTTGATAAATTAAGTAAGTTGTATTTATCAAATACTGTCCATAGAAGTAATTTTGTATCATAGTTTGAAAGAGAATAAATGGTTGAGTTTCCTGCTGGGCGAACTTTCTGTTTAAAGCAACAGAACATAAGTGAATCTTGTCCATTTGATGAAGATATTTGAAACATGGCCTTCTGTTGTAGATAATGAGAATACTACTTCTTGTTAAGTTTTATTCTTTGTAAAAATAATTAAGATAGTGAGTCAATTCTGAGGATTTGAAAGTGTTGAGCGAGGAGATTTGAAGGAAATCATAGACTATTAACTATTAGCATCCGTTTAATCTTCCTTATATTTTATAACCATATATTTCGTAAAGCATATGTGTACACCTCTGTTTTACACAGAGGATCGCCACAACATGTTTTCTGGCATTCTGATTGATGTTTAAATAGTCTGTTCCATTATGTTCAATGGACAGCAGACGACATGCTTGGACCTCTTTTGTCCCTGCTGCCACCTATCGGGAGTCGCTGACAGAAAGGTTCCCATTGCCACGACAGTTTTTCTTCCGTTATTTAAGGTTTTGGTTCCAGAGTTATTTACATTGCCTATTCTACTCATACGATGTGTATTTGATAATGACCATTAACATCTAATAATGCCTCCAATATCGACATTCATAGTGGCACTCATGAATCTATCGATTAACTCGCAATCCCTTTTATAATTATAAAGGCTTAACAAATTTGTATTCTTTATAATATAATTGGTCACCAACGTCTCCACCTTGCAAGTAGGAGCACGGTTTTAGAAGGCACTACTTTGGAATTAATGCAGTAGTAATTTTCAATCTAGATTTCTTAAATTAATTATCGTGGCTGTTTATTTTCTTCGTTCCAGGGTAGAACACCTCCCCCCCCCCCCATGGAGGCTTCATTAAGGAATTCCACCAATTCTT
Source organism: Ectobius pallidus (assembly GCA_964059195.1). Lineage (NCBI taxonomy): Eukaryota > Metazoa > Arthropoda > Insecta > Blattodea > Ectobiidae > Ectobius > Ectobius pallidus. The sequence continues at coordinate 42,707,059 of CAXKWD010000006.1, forward strand.
ATACCATTTAGTTGCGCTATAAATATTTGAAATGTTCACATAGAATATTATTAAGAATAATTTCTCGGGGTTGCAGCCAGATTATTTCATCTGGCAGTGAGTCAAGTCCGAGAAGATTTATTTACAAGGGAACCGTACGGGTCGTTTTGTTGAAACCTACCCTCAAATTTAGCACTTCGGTAGGTCGTCATTGCAGATAGACTCATGCCAAAAATTAACTGCTCACATAAACTTTTAGTGGGTGAAAATTAATTGCGAATCTAGAAATTCGAATTATTGAGTAGCCTCACACAGTTGTCGGCGAGAGGTGTTTGGGACCTTCCCTACCCAGAGCACACCGTGCCGGTGCGTCGGCAGTCACAGTAGTCTATTGCAAAGCACGATACGCGTAGTCAGCCTTTCCTTATCGCTATGGATGTTAGTAATATTATAACTAAAGCCTATACAAAAAATCTGCAGGCACTGCAAAGTGTAAAGATCCCGTAACTGTATCTCGATTCTTGTGGGAGAAAATAACTTTTGAATGTAGCAAAATAACATGTAAATTGAAGCTAAGAAAACGGCGATTAAAATTTTCATGCACTGGCAGTTGGATGAGCTCTGGGGTATAGAAATGGTGTCAGCAGCACCTGTTCCACGAGACCCAAGTGACAAAATTTTGCTCTTTTTAGGATAAGCTTGGTTTTCTACACTAAACACCAAAAATCGTATCTTTTTTACAAAAACGGCTAAATCACCACTTCCGCCGATATGGTAACGTCTTGGACACGCATTCGGGAGGTCCCAGGTTCAAATCCCGTGGCCGGCCAATTTAACATGGGTTTTTTTTAAATGGTTTCCCCAGTCGTAAAGGCAAATCCCGAATTGAAAAATTACTTACATTATTGTAAGAATCTTCTTGGCTTCCGGGTATCTGCCGCGTCATATCTAAGATGGATGCCGACGTTTCGACAAAATTGCCATGGTAGGCAGTAGCCTTAATAAAGACCAGGTAGCAGCCTTGATAAAGACCACGGCAAGTTGGTCGAGACGTCGGCAGATATCTTAAATATGACGCGGCAGATATCTGGAAGCCTATTGGATAATTATTTACCCCGACTTATCCTTTCTATTTCATTCTGTACCATATTCATTTAAATTAATATCAGTTGAAATTTACTGGTATAAAATATACCAGCAATAGAAAATAGTTGACAATCAATAGTTTCATGAAAAAGAGAGAACTTGAACTCCTGATATGGCCTCGATGCTGAATGGACTATAAAGACAGCTGAATTAAAAACACTTCTGTAAATACTAAACAAAAAATAATTCGTAATAATTTTAAACTTAAAATTGTTTGTATCCATAGAAACAAACAATGTATATAGCCTATTACCGTGCTCTATATATTATTACTAGCATGTGCCCGCGGCTTCGCCCGCGATAATTATTTCAAAAATTAAAAATTAAGAGCATAATATAGTTAGTTAAATCATTATATTTATTAACACCTAATTCGCGTGGACTACATACCACGATTAGATAGCATCGCCTGGTAAAAGCGACCTCAGATTCGAGTTCCTTGGTCCAGAAAATCCCTGTATAGTGAGTTTCGTCCAAATAAACAATGTTTGACCATATTAGGGCTTACAACATTCAAGCGATAGCGAAAGTTTAATTTCGAAGGTATGACAAAAATAGACAAAGCAAACTGTAATTGTCAAACTTCCATTTAATTTAATTCCAAACCCATCTGAAACCCCAACAATATGCTTTAATGTCAAATGTGATTCGGATTTGATAATTCTCTGTAAAAAGGGATTAAGTATTCTCAAAAACATTTTATTTTTGGCATTTAGAATCAGAATTTTTCAAAATCCTTTCTTAGTGAGCACCTACATTGTGAAACGAAGGTACTGTCAAAATTCCAAGTCTCTACCTGTTATAGTTTAGGCTCTACGTTGATTCCTGTCAGTCAGTCAGGACAAAGCCTTTTATATAGAGAGAGATAGCATGTGCCCGCGGTTTCGCCCGCGATAATTATTTCAAAAATTAAAAATCAAGAGCATAATAGTTATATCATTATATTTATTAACTCCTAAATCACGTGGACTACATACCACGATTAGATAGTATCGTCTGGTAAAAGCGTCCTCAGATTCGAGTTTCTTGGCCCAGAAAACCTCTGTATAATGAGTTTCGTCCAAATCGAACAACGTTTGACCATATTTAGGCCTATATTGATTATCCCACTTATAATAATAATAATAATAATAATAATAATAAGAAGAAGAAGAAGAAGAAGAAGAAGAAGAAGAAGAATAAACCTCTTCGGGATTAGGTTGAAAATTTCATATGTATGCGTGCCTTGACATTAAAAACAAATGAATCGACCAGCGTGAGCTACAACATTCGAGCGATCGCGAAAGTTTCCTTTCCAAGGTTTGACAAAAATAGCCAAAGCCAGCTGTAATTGATTTGACATTGAAATAAATTACGCTTCGAAAACCCAAAAAATGCACGTTTTCTGCCCGTTTTTCACTCATTTTTGGCATTTAGAATCAGAATTTTTCAAAATCCTTTCTTAGTGAGCATCTACATTAGGAAACGAAGGTACTATCAAAATTCCAAGTCTCTACCTGTTATAGTTTAGGCTGTACGTTGATTCCTGTCATTCAGTCATTCAGTCAGTCAGGACAAAGCCTTTTATATATATAGAGATGTACTTCTTTTTATCAAAAATTTTACGGAAAATTACGCGACTAACCTAATAATAATATTAATAATAATAATAATAATAATAGTGTTTTAAATGGAACCTCCCATCTATATTATTATGGTGAAGATGATTATGGTGATGTTCAAGCAACTAAATTTTTAAAGTCTTTAAGCATTGCTATTAAAGTTTATGTAGTCTTCTTGTAAGTAGGCCTACTTTTTATTTATCTTCCGAACTACGGAACTCTAAGGATGCCGAAGAACTTTAAGAAAGATAATCTGTTAATGTACTGTAACCAAAGAAAGCAGATTAAGCTATCTATCAGTTGATAGTCACGGCGCTGAATACCGCGCCCTGAAGACAGAATCCACTACCCTACTGAAAGATGCAGAACATTGACCCCCTTGCAAGCGTGGGTTCGGAGCCTCAGTGGGGGTCCAGGTTACTCACATTGCTAAAATGTGAACCGCTATCAATTTGACCACCCATCATCTTGCACAATATAATCGCATGTGACATCGATCTAACGCACACCAACTACTGTACATGTTCAGCAAGTGTTGAAGTAATAGGAATTACCAGTTTTACGTAACATGTTTATGTTTAGTCAGCCTACTGCTGTAAATATTTTGTACCGGAATTACCAAGTTATCCGCTAAGCCTTAGTCGAAACGATTAACCGATTAAACTAAAAATCCGTTTAACCGATTAACGTGCTTTAGTCGAGTAATCGAAAAGATTAAAACTGTCGTGTAGTGAAGGCAAATAACTGTTTTTCTAAGCACAAATTATTGTGTATTATTTGGCGTGGTAGCTTCAGCTATGATTTATAGGTCGTTACGACTAAGAGAAAGATAAAGGTATCCCTGTTCTTCGAAAATGATGTTAAAGTCACCAATGCCACCTCAAATTAATGGAAAGGTAATAGGCCTATTGTAGTATACTTACATCATTACGATTATTTGTAAAAACATGTCTTCTTCTTAGCATACGGAATGATACAAATAAAAAAAAAGTTTTTATCGAACTAATAAACACTATTTAAACACAATTTAAATTCGATTAATCGGCCAATTAACCAATTATTATAGGCAATCAGTATATACACCTTTAGTTACAATTACTTTCACCCACAGTTTATTGGACTGAGAAAGGGTGGAGTTTGGGGATATGGAAACCAAAATGCAGAAGAGGAATCGTTGGAAAAAAGTATTTGCCCTTTATGTAATCTGAGTGAGGATGCCAAATGTGTTTTGATTGAATGCAATAGGACAAGTTCAGAAAACAGTTGCTTCAATCATACAGTGAGTCCCACGCAAGAGTTGGCCAATGACGCGGGATTCTGCGTCGCGGCGGGCATAGCTCCAACTGCCGAGCGAACGGGTGAAATATCTACGCAAATAAAGCCGCGATCGCTGTAATGATTCAGGTTCTCACATTTACAATTAAAATTACAATGAAAATAACAACGTACCTCATCACAAGAGATGTTGGAATTGTCCTCCTCTTGCATCCACACAATACTGCCACCTTTTTATGAAATTTTCTTTCACGCGCATAAGTTCAGCTTCCGAGACAGAGTTAATTTATCTTGTGATATTGTCTTTAAGTTCTTCTAACAGTATTTGAATATTATTATTTATGAGGAAACTTTAAAAATAAAGTGTATAGGTCAATTTACCATACATTAGAAGACCTCAAAGACAATATCACAAGAGAAATAAAATTAACTCTGTCTCGGAAGCTGAACTATGCGCGTGAAAGAAAATTTCCTAAAAATGTGCCAGTATTGTGTGGGTGCAAGAGAAGAACATTCCCAACATCTCTTGTGATGAGGTACATGGTTATTTTCATTGTAATTTTAATTGTAAATGTGAGAACCTGAATCATTACAGCGATCGCGGCTTTATTTGCGCATATATTTTACCCGTTCGCTCGGGAGTTGGGGCTGTGACCGCCGCGACACAGAAACCCGCGTCATTGGCCAACTCTTGCGTGGGACTCACTGTACTTTAGTAATATTAATGAAGACAGCACATTTTGAAATAATTTACACATAATGATGAAATCCTCAGACAAATAGGAAAATATCTTGTCAGCGTTAAAACAATATGGGGTGGGTCCATCAAGAATGCCTAAAATGGGTACTACAGTGAGTCCCACGCAAGAGTTGGCCAATGACGCGGGTTTCTGCGTCGCGGCAAGCACAGCTCCAACTCCCGAGCGATCGGGTGAAATATCTACGCAAATAAAGCCGCGATCGCTGTAATGATTCAGGTTCTCACATTTACAGTTAAAATTACAATGAAAATAACCACGTACCTCATCACAAGAGATGTTGGAGATGTTCTCCTCTTGCATCCACACAACACTGGCACTTTTAAAAGAAATTTTCTTTCACGCGCTTAAGTTCAGCTTCCGAGATAGAGTTAATTTCTCTTGTGATATTGTCTTTAAGTTCTTCTAATGTATGGGAAATTGATTTATACACTTTATTTTTCAAGTTTCGCCATAAATAATATTCACATACTGTTAGAAGAACTTAAAGACAATATCACATAGGCCTATCACAAGAGAAATTAACTCTGTCTCGGAAGCTGAACTTATGCGCGTGAAAGAAAATTTCCTAAAAAGGTGGCAGTATTTTGTGGATGCAAGAGAAGAACATTTCCAACATCTCTTGTGATGAGGTACGTGGTTATTTTCATCTAATTTGAACTGTAAATGTGAGAACCTGAATCATTACAGCGATTGCGGCTTTATTTGCGTAGATATTTCACCCGATCACTCGGCAGTTGGAGCTGTGCCCACCGCGACGCAGAAACCCGCGTCATTGGCCAACTCTTGCGTGGGACTCACTGTAGTTGCTAATTATTAGTGAATTTTGTATTGTACATTTTTTTTTAACTACTACAGGTACTAAAGGTAAGCAAAAAAGCAAAATGTTCCCTATACAGGCCTAGAGGGTTTCAGGAGGTTGAGGCTCCCAGGTTTTCGACATTCCGCACTTGGAGGTGGTAAGGTTGTCAGCCTTACGCACCGACCGTCTTTACCCCCCGGATTGCTCCTGGTATTCATTTATTTTAGAGACTGAGCGACCCCAGGGCCATAGTGCCACCAGAAGGGTTGCGCCAATTGAAAAACTCCAATGACTTCATCGGGGATCGAACCCGCCACCTTCTGGTTTGTAGCGCAGCGCCTCAACCACTACGCTACGGCGTACCTTGTAGGTACTAAATGTAGATGAACTATTGTTTTCGACCGCAAATTCGAAGTTCAGTTTTAACATAAATGCACGATTTGAGGTCCCCTGAATCCAAAAATACTATTTTAAGAAAGATGTCTGTATGTATGTGTGTGTGTCGGAAAATCGTATAAAAACAAAATTTTGTATTTGAGTTAGGTACCATCTAAATATGAAACACAAAGATTGGAAAGTGACAAATTATGAAAATTTTGTAAAAAGTCTAACTTTAGAAACTTCTGTTAGCTGAATTGCAAGTATAGTATTTTCCAAAACATGACGGCTTCGTCTCATTCCATCGCCCGAGGACCAGGATGAGTTTGAGGAATGATTTTACACTGTGTCCCCTCCTAATGAGGGTCGTTTATTGTTCGCTAATCCCAGAATCAATATATTTCTGAGGGTACACATTCTTCTGATGTGACACTGTGAGCCATTTGTTTATACCTGGATTGGGAAAAGGGCATACTGTTATCACACACTAGCATAGTGGGTGCAACTGTTCAACACTATACATGTCACTGGACTAACAATATCCAGAAAAATGATATGTTGCTTCTAGGCCTTCAATGAAGGTTACCTATTGTTCACTAATTCCTACAGTTCAGTAGCAGGGAGAAATGTTATCTGAGTAGTTTCAAGAGGCTTTCATGTCTTGCTAAATACTATACAGCTATTTCCAAACTTGGAAGAGAAGTGAGAAAAATGGGAAGGTGAGTATAAACAATAATATTGCTAAATTGGTACAACTCGTTCACTCAAATTCAACATTTTAACACGTAAATTAGTCTGGCCTTCTGGCAACCAGCGTATACGCTTTTGGAGAGATCAATGAAAACTGGCCTATGACCTGTATTTATTGTTATATATTTTCTATAGACGAATCACACGTCCCTATGAAAGCCGCGTGCTATATAATATTACCATTCCATTGCCTGGTGTTTGCATTCCAATAAAGACGGCTGACAGTTGTATCGACCGATTTATTGACAGATGTGTCTTAAATCTTGTAAATTCGCTAAGGAAGGGTTCTGGTGGCGATCTCTGCATTGCTTGGACCGGTTGGCATTGACACTGAAAGCTGCCACGCCCTGCCCGTAACCTGACCTTCAACCACTCCTACAACCAGCCAGCACTCTCCGGTCAGCGGCCGGAACATACGTCAGCTCCCATTATTATTTTCATATCGGTAACCCGAAAATATTATTGCGGAACAAATGTCAACCGTCAAAATCGACACAAGAAAAGACCGTGCAAACACATTCCCAAATGTGTTTTGATGGATCATAGGACGCACCGAAAGAAAGTGTCTGAGAAGAAACAGTTTCGCTGTGAATCTTTCTTCACTTGTTCAATTTTTAATTTGATTAGGAGTTCCTTGTTCCTTTTCTTATAAAACTAAACTCCTTGGCGATACTTCCCTGGAGAGACTTGGCCTACCACCCGACCGCTGCGTCATCTACCATAGGCAGATGCCGACACCCAACGGCCGTTAATGGTGGTTTTCTATGACCGGGGTCGCTACTTCTCTATCAAATAGCTCCTCAATTTGAATCACGAGGCTGAGTGCACCCCTACCAGAAAAATCCGAGGAGGTACCGGGGATCGAACCCGGGCCGACGGATCTGTAGTCTGCGACGCTAACCATAAGACCACGGTCATTCCTGTTCTTATAGTAACCCCTTTCAATTTTGATATTACCCTATATCTAAGAAATTTTCATCTAATAAACTGACATCAGTCCAAAAAAGTTATTCTGAATGTTTCACCCAGATCAATGGATTTATAGTAACTTATACGCAACCCACTCCGTTGCAATTCTCGGGATGGTTTATTTCGTCAGGAACTGCTCCGATGATGACAATGGAGTGGATTCCGAAGGTTTCTGTGTGATATTGTTCGGGTGCAAAACTACCACTAGTCACAGGGAAAAGTGTTCTTCTTTTGTAAATCTTTATATGTTGCCGGTATGTGAATTCTCACAGCCTCCCTTATTTTACTTTTAGCTTCCGAAGCGCAATCATTTCACAGGGAATTCTATTTTATAAAATGGTCTGAGGAGGTTTGCTAGGGACCTAATCTACTACTCCTCTCGTATATCGTTCCTTCATGTGTTTAATCATAAAAAAATGCCAAATTAGGTGTATTTCCACTAATAAAAATTCTGGGAACATTACAAATGTTTCATTACACCAACTATTTAATTAATACGTCTTTCTTTCGATTTGGACCAATAAGAATTAGCCTGAAACTAGTAAAACACAGTACTTCTCGCTCAGTCTTTGTAAATACCGCTGTATCTTAACACTCCTTTCTGTTCGTGTAGTAATACCTTAAAGGTTCTATTAGTGTCTAATCAATTATTTTGAAGTTATATGTATTCCCTTTTTTTTTTTTTTTTTTTTGGTCTTGGTTGAGTGGAAGATAATACCTTAAGGCCTTAACTCTGTCAGGTAAAAAAATATTATTATTATTATTATTATTATTAATATTATTAATTCTGATAGTTTCTTGAGCCCGTATACTGAGGTAAATTGTCTGAAAACGTTGAATGAAATTCTTACGTGGTATTGATCGTGTCATTTCGTCTTCATTCGCCTCATAATTTTCTTCTTTTGCCACTTTTTAGTTTCATATTCTTCCTTGTCCTCCTTCTATTTTCCTTTATTTATTTTTCTTCTTTTACGATGTTTTCTTAATTGTAATTGTAAAATAGGATTGCATCAAAATCAACATATTAGCAGATATTACTCTACTTAAGAATCTATCTATGAATCTAAGAATTTCCTTTTTTCACTCCGAAAACACGGTTGTAATGATCAAGCGTTAACCTTACTTGCTTAACTGTTATGTAGGACTACATAAAGTTTGCTACAAACGTTTTATTTGTTTCAAATTAGCATGGAATTACATAAATTGGGAAAGCGCACACCTTTTTGGTTGACAGTATTGCGTCTAGAAACCTACCTCAATCTTACTGCTGCGGTTCTGCCACTGTATGAATAGGTGTTCGAATGTAAGGAATTCTGGAACTCTTCATGTAGGACTTCTGTCGCTTTAACTATCTTCTTCCTCGAAATCCTCCTAAAAGGAAAAAATTCTCAATTTTAGCTTCATATCTGCACGAACCAAGAACAATTCTTAGGAAGATATAAAATTTTAAACCTTATTAAACTTAAAGCGCATTTAAAATATATTTTATATTGTGTGTTTAGCAATGTTTGTAAACCAAATTATCTCATATTTCTGTATCCTGCGAGAAATAGTGCCGGAAACAAAAGTCAAATTTGTTAAGGAGAGGAAGCAGATTGAACACGTTTAAACTATTTGGACATAGTCATAATTGAAGTCATGAAGGGTATATAACCAACATACAAAAATTAGTGAGTTTCAATTTAATTTTTCTCAGTAATCAGTGAGTTTTTTCTACAATAATTTTCTATGCTCATTAGAGCTATATACTATGACCAATAAGTCTGTTTTCAGATTTACTAAAGTGGAGGCACTATGGGTAATTTTCATGACTAGGGTTCGGGTGTTTATGACCTTAAAAAGTGGAAAATATGACTGTAAATATGGCCTTAAAAATGACTAAATATGACCCAAAAATCCTAAATATGACTCAAAAAACCTAAATATGACCTCATAAAAGAACGTATTTTCTAAAAATAAATGTTACAATTTAAAACGTTTAATGACACTAGATTATTACATCATGTTAATTCAATCAGATAATCACTTTTTCAAAAGTTTACAGGTAATTTACAGTTTTAGTTGTAAAGAACTTCTAATCTGTTAATGTTTCCAGATACCACTACAAATGTGAACTGAAATATTTTTTAAACATGTACATTGGAAGTTTTTAACTACAAGGAGAAAGAGGTAATTGTGCTATTACTTGTCCCTTTACATTTCAGTTACAGTAAAACCAAAACATTCGTGACTCTTTTTCGGGAAAAATTAAGTCGGCAATTTAATGCATGTACTGCATAATTGTGCTCTTTTGCCGAATTTATAATTGAAATATAACGATAAATTACAAATGTGGCCAAAATATGATCGACACCATGAAAATGACCAAAATATGACTTTATAGGCCTATGCAAAATAAAACCGGGCTGATTAGGATAACGAATGTGCAATTCATGTTTAATTTGTGTTTGCGGCGAGAATGGAGGTCAGAATTAAAACATGACATGTCATAAACAACCGAACCCTAATCATGACAAAGAAGTGGCTATTTTTAAGCACTGTTCTATCGCTTATCTAAGAGTTCCACAGATGTCTCTATTTCTTAGTGATTATTTTTTCTATTTATTCCTGAATCCCACATTCGTAACATGCAAAATACGCTTAGAGACGACTAATTAACGTAATTTACTTAAAAAAATACTTCACGACTTTTAACTTCGTTCCATGTTATAAATGTTCCATACATATCTAGAATTAAAATTGGACCTCGCTAATGCAGAATTCTAATTTAGAAACCTTATAGATAACACTCGGATCTGAAACAATAGTTAAATTACTGTCAACAAACAGAATTTTACTCAACATCCTTTTGTATGCATCGGTAATAAATTATATGGAACAATAAAAATTACAAGCTTGCTGAACCGAAATAGGAAGGTTGATATTTAAAATCTATAAACTTCTTACATGGACGAAGAACTATAAATACAACTTAGCAGAACTAGGTTACATGGGTTCAGTGATTTAACAGAAACAAAATGTTACGAATTAAGCAGTCGACACGGTAGACACGTCATGTTATGCATATTTACTTGTGGCATATTAACGGCCAAAGAATAATCATGATCCTTAAACTCAACTCATGAATTGTGATAATGTGAGCTGAAAAAATTGCAATTGCACTGAATATTTTATGTATGAAAACACTGATAAAATTTTCAATTCAGATAATAACGTAATGTCAAAATCAGTTAAATGTTAGTTTATTACATCACATGTATAAAACTATTTTTACATTACGTATTTTACATTTAGGGCCTTTTTATGTCTAAATACTTTTAAATAAATTACTAGCCCAACCCTGTAAACACTATACACGTTGTGGAGTAAGTATGGTTAGTCTTTTCCACAAATTTAAAAGGCAGTTCCGTGGAAAATTTCATCGCAGTTCCTTGAAACTTATCAAGTTATGAAGAAAACGGTTTCAAATATAGAATTACAGAAAACAAATAAACAGTGTCAAACAACAGCAATTATTTAAGCTCACATTTATGGTCATAACTTTCAATATAACTTATCAGAATATATAATATAAAAATTCAACCTCTGACATTAAGAGAAATTTGCCATTTATCATTACAAAATAAATTTTAAATTGATTGAGAATTCTCGCTCATGAGTAATTCGTAATCGTATTTCGGAAACACCTTGTAGAGAGATGCGAGTTACGTTGATCGTACGCAGAACCTCCGGCAGTCAATTGCTGGAAATAAATATAGGAAACGCCAGCGCCATTATGTCAAGTGTTTCGAAATTACTTAATACTAGACGGAGTAATGGTCCCGTTTCCACCTGACTGGATATCATCACGTTTTTCGTAATACATTCCTGTTTGACATTTAAGCTATCACTACACAAAACATATTAATAAAAATGAATATGCCTAAGTTATAGTAATAATTAGGGTCCGGATTTTTAGGTTTGTATAAACCATGTTTTAGTTTTTAAACGCATTAAAATAGTTTTATTTTAGTTGTTTACCATTTCCAGACGATATTTTTTAATTTTTTTAGTTTCACTTTAATAGGTACAATAAACACACTGCAAAAATATATTAAACCATTTTATTTTTATTTAAATTTCCATGGCTCTGAACCACAAAACTTTAGGAATATTTTTTCCTCTGTCATTTCCAACTCCACCACAAACTCAACAAGAACGTTTTTCAATTAATCAATCAACTTTTAGAATATTTCACTTTCGACATCTTCCTGAACCAAGCACTGCGAATAGGCAGCTAGAAGTTGTAGCTTCTTAACAATGTGTTTAACTTGTTTCTAAAGAAATCGGGGATTTCGGTTCACTTAAGATTTCCTTTACCAGGACAATGGGATTACAAAATGACAAAATTACAAAATGCAATGCTATGTTTTGTCTCACAAAATAATATACTGACAATAAAGAGCAAGACGAAAAATGTAGGGAGATATTTGTAATTTTTAGTAGAACAGTAATAATTAAATTAATTATAATTATTGGCATTTTATCGTATTTTACTTGAAAAGTAATTTTAGCCATTTTTAATTTCTACCGCCTTATTTAGCCAGTTTTAGGTTTTATAAGATTGGACTATGTGACTGCCATTACTATGAAATGAATAATTATGTTAAAATATCACAGTAAGCCAGCAAGGAACAAAATAGATTAAAACCTAAGAATCCGGGCCTTAGTAATAATAGTAACATCAATGAAATGATAGGATAATTGGCCTGAAAATGTTCGTGAAAATAATAATAAGAATGGGATAATGAGGAAGAAACCAGAAAATATTCCTAGAGAAATTATAATTTTAAGGCTATGAATAATAACAGTAGGTAATATGTAGCAGATCAGATAAGAACTTTTCCTGTGTTAACACAAAACATGCCTCGAATATGCAGTAGTGTGTGGGGCACATCCGGTGCCACTTCAGCCCCGCACACTCGCTGATATTAGATGCCATGTGAATTCTTTTAATGTCCGGTGTAGGTAGAACGCGTTTACGCGCCAGTCGATGTAAGGAGAACCACGGCTCGAGATGTATTCATATAGTATGTGTGAGAATCCCTAAGGGGATGTTTAAGAGTAAAGAGATTATCATGAGTGTATAATAATGTAAATAAATTGGATATCTGGGAGAACAAGGAAAGTCATCAGTTAAGCGTAATAAGTTCCTGCACCTAAATCCTACAGGGGATTTCATAACCAAGGACCGCAGCCAGGAGAGATAACCTTCGGGAAGGTAAGAATGGTCGCCTTGCACTTCAGCAGCTGACCACACGACACAAATGGTGTCAGAAGTTTTGGGACCGTTTTGGGAGGCCATCGTTTTGTCGTGGGGGGAAGACACCCGCGTCGGTCGCCGTCGCCGTCGCCGTCGCGCATCTTCTCTGAAGAACGAAGAGGAGTGTGGTGTAAGAAACACGACTACGGACTCCGAAATGGTCGTCTGGGAAAAAAATAAGTTTGTTTGGCCAGTGATTTTTTTATCTTAATTTATACAGTGATCCAGTACAAAATTGTGCAATATGGCCCAAATGAATTCGCAGGAGATAAACGCATTGGTGCAAAGGATCGCACATTTAGAAACCAGAAACGCTAGTTTACAAGAAGACAATTTTTGGTTAAGACAAGTTATAAATGCTAGCGAAACGAATGTGGATGCAGTGTCCAGTATCCCAACATTTGGTGGCGGTAGTAAAGAGAAAATTTATACTTTTCTCAAAGATAGAAGAAGCGGCCGAAATTTCAGATTGGGCTTAGGACCACAAGCTAAGAATAACGAAATTGAAATTAACAGACCAGGTTTGGAAATACACAGTTTCAAGTGAATAGTGCAGTGCAGCAATCACGTACGCAGAGTTAAAATTGCATCTTTTGGAACGCTACAGGAGCAAAGTTACAACTCGTTTAAACAGAGAAGCATTGGTTAACGTGAGAATCCAGGAAGGAAAAAATATCGAAGCCTTTGCGGACAGAATTACCGTGCACTTACGAATTAACTACGGATACAGTGACGAACAAAATTTTGAAACAAGAAGCTGACATAAGAGCTTTGGATGCTTTTCTAAATGGTTTAAAATGGGAAATAGGCAGACTAACTAGACTGAAGTTTTCAGAGAATTTTCGAGAGGCAGTCAGAACAGCAATTTCAATTTTTGAGAACCAAGTTGGACCTACAACAGGAGTGAGGTGTTTCAGGTGCAACGTACTGGAACACATCGCCCGTCATTGCGAAGACCATGGGGAATAAAAGTTTGAGAGAGGATGGCATGCGAAATAATGGAAGGAAAGCTGATATCCCTTTGGAAAGCGGAAAGGAAAGCTGATATAATTTTCGGCGCAGTTTCATTGAAGAGGACTAAGGATACAAGCTGCGAATCGGCCCAGGCACTTCGTAGCGGGGTATTGTCATAGATCCTCGGAGAGAAGAGAAAAAAAACACTCTTACTCTCGGTTACATGCAAAGCATGTGTTTTTTTCTTTCTTTCTTAGGCATGCCAGAAATTTGAGGGGTCTTCGAAGTTGAGGAACGTGGGCAGTGACGGAGCAGGAACCAAAAGAGGAAGGTTAAAACAACAGCAGAATACTTCAAGAAGGGAGAAGACTGTGGAGGAAGAGTTCAAAACCGATCGAAGGGAGGAACGATGTTATCGTTGCTCCGGGAGAAGGGTGTAAAGCGACGTCTAACGTTATTTAAGAAGATGACCGCAGTAAGGAAATGAGATTTAGGCCTACTAAAAATTTGATGGGCTTGGAAAGATATGGTTATAAGCCACACTTACTTATTTTTTAGAAATTAGAGTTTGATGTTTATTATTTATTATTCAAACAAATCTGTTGTGAGAAATTTTAAAATATGATCTGTGTTTTAGAACATGTTTAAATAACATAATGAAGTATCATTTGATATAAAATAAATCACAGCAGTTTAGTTTGAATAATAAATAATATACATCAAACTCTAAATTCTAAAAAATAAGTGTCGCTTAAAACTTTCCAAGCCCATCAAATATTTAGAAGGCCTAAATCTCATTTCCTTGCTGCGGTCATCCTCTTAAATAACGTTCAGACGTATTAATCCACCTATTGTGACCAGTGACAATAGACAGAGCTTCAGTTTTAAAATCACAAGAATTATTAAAAAGCCTAAATATCTAAAAGAATAGCATGTAAAATGAAAGTTAATTAAAATAATCGTCATATGGTGTACCATGGATATTAATAGTTTCCCACAATCTAAAGGTAAAGAATAAAATATTATTTTACGTAGAAATCCCAGCTCTACTAATAACTATACTTGATCCAAAATGTGTACGGAGCAAAAGTAAACAACCTAATGAGAAAGTACAAAGCACAGTTCATAAGAGCTCGTTTTTGAGACTGTTTAGTCAATTACATACAGTAAAGTCAATTGAGCGTTCTTTTTTAGATTAACCGCCAAGGGTCCTGAGTTCGATTCCGAATGTTTCGTATATATTTAAAATCTGTATCTTCTCGCCGCTGAACAAAACATTTCCTCGCACGTTTCGTGAGGTTCTGAAGGCCCTGGCTCACAATTTTCTTCTATAATACAAATTATTAGAGGCCATGCCCATTACTTTTACTTATATTATGCGGTGTACTTCATCACTCATTATGTAAGTGACAAGTACACCGAATTAATTAATTATGTTATAATACGTCTTGTATTTAGTAACTTATGTCACTTGTTTTTCTTCATAATCAAAGGCAACGATAAAAACAAATGAAATCTTGTTTACTATAAATATGTTGTAAAACATGTAAACCTATGATATAAGTACGGAAGCAAGAAACTCACTTAACAGACCTTATGTTTTCAAAATTACTTAATATATAAATAATTGTACGATGTGTGCGGAATGGAAGTAAACATCTGACTGAGCTTGTCGCACTATCGTGAGGTATGCGATGTAGATGTAGATGTAGTTGTAGTTATCTCGTTCTGTAGGTCCTGTGTTGAGTGGGACTCAAGGATATAGAACACGTCAGATTACAATATACAAGCAAGTAATAAATAATGATATATAATATACTACACTATAAACTTATTCAAACTGGAAATACTCATCCATATTGTAGAAGGTGTGAGTCATTAAAAATTTCTTGAGAGATCCTTTGAAGGATTTGCTTTTTTTTTAATACATAATAATTTAATGTTGTTTGGAAGCTTATTGTATATCTGTATTGCGGAGTAATAAGCGCCTTTCTGAAAAAGTTTTAATGCATTAACCGGTCTATGTAAATCATTCCTGTTTCTAGTAATATGTTCATGAACACTGCTATTAGTTTGGAATCTCTCAATATTATCTACCATATAACACATAACAGAGTATATATACTCCCCTGTGAGAGTGAGGACTTTTAATTTTTCAAAGAGCGGTTTGCATGATTCTCTCCTTTTCTTTCCACACATTATTCTAATTGCTTGCTTTTGTAGCTTAAATATTTTATCCCTATGGGTCGAGTTACCCCAGAATATGATTCCATACTTCATTACCGAGTGGAAATTTGCAAAATACACCATGCGTAAGGCATTCTATTTTAATACCTGATTCAGGACTCTTAAGGTAAAGCATGCTGAACTTAGTTTTGGAATTATCATTTCAATATGTGACTTCCAGTCGAGATGTTGATCAATTTGTAATCCTAAAAATTTGATATTACTAATTTCTTCTATGCTTTGTGTTTGGTAATTAATTACAAGGTTTTGGGTACATCTTTATTTTGTTCTGAATTGAATAAAGTGGGTTTTTTCGATATTAAGCGTCATTTTATTGGCTTGGAACCATATATTTAATTCGTGAAAAGCCTTTGTAGCTACTCTTGCCAGTTGTTCCTGGGATTTTCCTGTTACAAAAACACTAGTGTCATCCGCGAAAAGCAATACCTTTGTTTCGTCACTTAAGTTATGTGGCAAGTTATTGATGAAAATTAAAAATAGCAAAGGTCCTAGTATTGATCCCTGTGGTACTCCACTTCTAACTACTCCTAGATTAGATTTGTTTCCATTTATTACGACATTTTGAGTTCTATCAGACAGGTATGTTTTGAACCAATTCAGTGTTAAATTATCTATTCCATAATGTTCCAATTTTTCAATTAATAGTTCATGATTTATACAGTCGAATGCTTTAGCTAAGTCACAGAAAATTCCCAACGTATATTTCTTTTTATCTAGCGCTTCCAGTATTTCTGTGGTGAGTTTAAATGTAGCATTTTCAGTAGACATGCCACTTCTAAAACCAAATTGTGATGGTGTAAGAATATTATTCAAATTAAGATAGTAAACTATGCGGTTATATACAACTTTTTCGAATACTTTTGAAAATGAAGTTAAGAGCGATATAGGCCTGTAATTTGATGGTAAATTTTTGCATGTTTAATTCTTTCAGGAAATATTCCAGTTTCTAGTGAACAGTTAAATATATGGCTAAGGGGTTTACTAAGTTCCGAACAGCAACTTTTTAATAGCTTATTACTTATGTCATCCCATCCAGATGAGCTTTTACTTTTAAGCAATTTTATTATATTTTCAATTTCTATAGAGGATGGTGCGATTAACCAATGAAACGACAGGACACAGTTAGTCAAGGCAAGTCTGTTGTTTACTTTTGCTCCTTACACATCTTGGACCAAATATAACACACTAATACCGGCACTAGACTATTACAATCTGCCACCCTAGGCTACATTCTAGGAGCCCACTCCCATTAAAAGAGCTCAGTTTGCACTCGTGACAACTTCGATATTACTTGATACCAATTTTACTGTATGCTGATTCAGACCATATACTTTCATCGTTCTGATAACATAAAAACGTTCAAATACAAAATTATTATATTTTACTTCAGTCATAACTATTTGCATCCCATTAAAAACTGAGCCCATATTTCAAAAAATGAGTGCAGATTGCTCATGATCAAAACATGAACACATGCAAGCCCAGTACAGTATTACATTGTTTGAGATTTGAGATGTTTGAATCAAAGATATGAAATCACAGGACGTAAGGTCTTTGACCATAATCAATTTTCAATGTAGAAATAGGGTGACTAGACGTCCTCTTTTTCGAGGACATGCTCTCATTTTTATACCTTGGTCCTCTGTCCTGGAACAAATTTTTAGTCTTCCAAAATGTCCTCCAATGTATTCCAATGTTAGGCAAATATATTGTTTGGAGGATGAGTGAAATAGTTCTGTTGATTTTTTCTGAATGACTCGCAACTTTACTTCTACGGGCTCTTTACGGAAGGTGAGCTCAAAACAAACATTATATAAGGGAAACGTAAACAACATAATGTTGAGGAATATGAGCAGCTGCAACAATAACTGCTGCTGAAATAACCACTACTACGACTGATTCACGGACTTGTACCTCCGTAAAAATGTGTCGCCTTTAGCTTTTACAACTCGTTCTTCCAGTTGTTTGGCATGAAAATGTCATACCCGTTTCATTTCTGCCTTGCAATGTGCGTTTTATTCCAATATCACACCGCTAAGTTACATTCATGTGTTCTGGCAGTAATTTCCGAGTCGTTAACCTTCCGAGAGACGAGAAGAATATTAAAACTAAAACAATAAAAATGCAAAAGTGGAATAATAAGATCAATAACCTTCATGATACTTGGACAACATAAAGAAAAGGAGGAGGTGGTGGAGGAAAGGAGATGCTGATGACGATGAAGTGTGTTGGTTGGTTAGATGGTTATTTAACGAGGGGTGTGTACTGCTACTTAGGTATGTGACCTTCGCCAGTTTGCCAGAATTATGTCCAGCAGGAGTTCTTTCACACACCTGTAAATTTAGATACATGGGCTTGTCACATTTATTCACACATAAATGTCATCGACCTGAGCTAGGATCGAATTCGCGACCTTGAGCACAGAAAGCCATCGCCATACTCGCCTAGGTCGACGAAGTGAGTTGGAAGTAAGGGAAGACCTGAAGAAAGTGTATTTATCGATTGATCACTTCGGTGTTCGTAATGTGTAGGGCCTGGAGTTTCAGGTTCCTATTATCTCTGAATACAGCCAAATCATACCTTGCTTAATCGATGGAAAATTGAAGGCCCTTGTCCTTAGGCATCATAGTAGAGGCTCCCAGACTTGTAGCCATTCGACACACGAAGGCACAGGCTGCCTTTATCCCCAAGATTTCTCCTGGTACTCATTCCTGTTAGAGGCCAAGTCGATCCCAGGGCCATAGTGCCACCAGAAGGATGAGGCCGATTGAAAATCCCAACGACCTCATCGGGAAGGAATCCGCGACCTTCCGGTTTGTAGCGCAATGCTTCGACCAGCTGCGCCAAGGCCTTGATAATAAGGCCAAAACATCTAAAAAAAATGTATGATTAGGAATTTATCGGCTATCATCTAACAAAGCATAAAGCATGTTATATTTGACAACAAGATTTTTACCTATTGCTACCGAGTAATATTGTGTACATAACGAAAATCTCTATGAAATTATCACATAACATCCTAGTTTACAGGTATAAGATCGCAGTTTTATTAAAACTGAGTCCGGGAAGTAGAAAAATATAATTAACAGATAAAGGAAAGAGAAGACGAACTTACTGATTAAATTACCTGTCGAAATGATATTCTGCATTTTCCAAGCCTTTCGTCGTTGGCCAATATTTAATAGTATATTGTGATGTAATGCGGTAAGTGCGTCATTGCAGAACCGAGGAAGAGTTTGAAAAGACGAGCCGAAAAGAATCTAGCTTTCCGAGATACTTCAATGCACTTAACACTTGTGTATTACATACTACGTTTTCCTACAATAACGATTTAGCGGATAACATTTAAAAAATATTATATTATATTATGGTAGGCTACATGCATTTCTCATAATTGATTTTTCCTACACTATTTATTGAAAACATATCAAAACTTGGGGACTTTAAGTTGAATCTTATGTTTAATAAATAAGAAATGTATCGCCTTTACTTTTTAATTTCGCTTTGGAACATGCCTTTAGAAAAGTTCAGGAAAACAAGGTAGGCCTAGAATTAAATGGCAATCACCCGATTTTAGCTTATGCAGACGACGTTTGTCTGTTGGGCGATGACATAAACACAATCGAGAGAAATGTAGAAAGTCATTTCGATTCCTGCAGGAATTTTGGTTTTGAAATTAATACAGAAAACTAAACTAAATATATGGTCATGAAACCTCAAAATAATGCGCTACAAAATATTAGAATAGCCGGCAAATCGTTCGAACAAGTGGAGAAATTCAAATATCTGGGAGCAATAATTACACATACAAATAAGTTAGAAGTTAAGTGGAGACTCTTTCTTTCATTCTTTCTCGTAGTTTAACCTCTCCCTTTTTAGGATTTAAGCGACCCAAGCCGCCCGGGCCTTACAGGGCCGCGACCTGTCGGGAGAGGGATTATCTTTGGATCACATACATACTTTTTTGACCAGACAAGGACATGGAGGGCCTCCCCGGATGAGTGATCAGCCCAATGCCGGGGCCACCTCCGAGACAACACGAACACATAGGACGATACACACCATTTACACACACACACTCACTTCAAACAAGGCGAGGATGGGATGAAGATGATAATGACGGCCAGATGATATCTGGGGACCACAAGGGCCTAAAGTTACCCGACATTTGTCTCAAAGGTGAGGAAAACCCCAGAAAAAACCCCACCTAGGTAACTTGTCCCGACCAGGAATCGAACCCGGGCCCGCTGCGTGAGAGGATTGAACGCATCCCCTGAGCCACAGCGGTGGACTAAGTGTAGACTCAAATCAGGAAATACTTGCTTTTATGCAGTTCAGAAACTCTTTACCTTCTCGTCTACTGTCCAGAAATCTTTCTTTCTTTCTTTCTCTTTCGTAGTTTCACCTCTCACCTTTATGCGACCCGCGCCGCCCGGGCCTTACCGGGCAGCGACCAGTCGGGAGAGGAATGAACTATGGATCACAACACATACATACTTTTTTGACCAGACAAGGACACAGAGGGCCTCCCCGGATGAGTGATCAGCCCAAGGCCGGGGCCACAACACAAACACATAGGACGAGACACACCATTCACACACACACTCACACACTCACTCACTCCAAACAAGGCGAGGATTGGGTGAAGATGATAATGACGGCCAGATGATATCCGGGGACCACAAGGGCCTAAAGTTACCTGGCATTTGACATTTGTCTCACAGGTGAGGGAAAACCCCTGAAAAAACCCTACCTAGGTAATTTGTCCCGACCAGGAATCGAACCCTGAGCCACAGCGGTGGACAGGTCCATAAATCTAAAAATAAAAATGTATAAGACAATTATCTGCCAGTTGTATCATTTTTATGTGAGACATGGTCGCTTACTTTACGGGAAGAACAGACTCTGATGCCCGAGTGCACCATTCTCCGGTTTTCTCAGTTGTTTCGAAACCGGGGTAAAAGTAATATCGGGGTATTCTAAGAAAACCTGTGCACCATTGCTACATTACCGTGGTTTCCAAACGCTCAAATATATCGCGGTTACTCTGGTACGAAGTCATTCGCATGGAGAAATTTTGGTTTATCTTGGTTTCTTTCATGGCCACTAGTTTCGCGCTCTCTCTCTCTCTCTCTGCAAGTCTTCCAGTCACGGTGGCTCGTCTATAGGCCCAATTTCATTTATTTGTTGCCTTATTGTTCAATAATAAATGTTCATAAGGATAAAATGGAATATTATATTTGGTATATATGTCTGACTTTGAATTCAAACACCATAGATACTGTAACAATCGTGAAAATGAATTGATTACGCCTACTGGATGGACCTGGTTTGGTTGAGGTCATTTCAATCGATGTTACATACAGCATTTGCAAAGATAGGCTATGTACCATCGTTCATTCTTCAAATAGATCCCACCTGTCTGTACATGTCAATAAAATAACATTTAGGCCTATGTTTTAAAGAATAATTCTCACACCTGTGCAATCCAAGGCAAAGCAAAGTCTGTTCTGAGTTCGACATAGCATCCCGTTCGAGTAGTGGAAATTTTAGGTGCAAAGTCATGTACACAGCCATCAAAGGGCTGTTATAATTATGTTCGTGTGTGTGTGTGTGCAAAGTATGATAAATTGATTACATACACTATATACCCTATACACTATAGGCTATATCGTGATGCAAGTAGCCATTCACTACAAATTTGTCCTAGGCACTCTGGTTTTCCATATTTCATTTATTTGTTGCCTTATTGTTCAGTAATAAATTTTCATAAGGATAAAATGGAATATTATATTGCGTATATATGTTGTCTGAATTCAAATTTTGAATTCAAACACCATAAATACTGTACTAATCGTGGTTACGCCCACTAGCCTACTCGATGGACCTGGTTTGGTTGAGGTAAGAAAGGAAGGTCATTTCCATCGATGTTACAGCACAGTATTTACAAAGATATGCACCATCGTTCATTCTTAAAATAGATCCAATCTGTCTCTCATTATTCTTTATGTTCAATTAGCTTTTGGCCTAGGTATCCAAAATATGATAGGCTACATTACGCTGATCTCCATCTTGGAAAGAAAACCGCGATTTTCTCACTTTACAGCTCCTTCACGGCCGGTTTGCATCTTACCGCGGTAAAAGTCGAAACCGAGCACGATGCAACGAAAGTATGACTTTACCGGGTAAACTAAGCAACTTTACCGCGGTATTCTGAATACCGAGATTGGTGCACTCGGCCAGAGTGTTCGAAAACCGAGGAGCTTCATGACCAGTACTCGATGTCGAATAAACTTGTAGTAAGGGTAATTAAATCACGGAGGATGAAATGGGGTGGGCACGTTGCGCAAGGGGGGACCCTAAGGGAAAGACCATCTAGAGGACCTAGACGTAGGTGGAAGGGCAATATTAGGATAGATTTAAGAGAAGTAGGATTTGCGAGGGATGGTTGGATGGAGTTAGCACAGAATAGGGTTGAATGGCGGACTCATGTAAGCGCGGCAATGAACCTGCGGGTTCCATAAAATAGGTAATATTCCTT
The DNA here is from genome assembly GCA_964059195.1 of Ectobius pallidus. NCBI lineage: Eukaryota > Metazoa > Arthropoda > Insecta > Blattodea > Ectobiidae > Ectobius > Ectobius pallidus. Next base: position 42,729,761 of record CAXKWD010000006.1, read on the forward strand.
TAGCTTGCTTAGGAATTTCTATTGCCATTGAGTAAGTAAGTATGTATCATAATGTTTCCATAGCAACGATTTGCACGCAGATTCTAACCTATTTGCAACCTTCGTGATGTGCTTGTCAACTCCTGACATAGTGAGCAAGTTAAACAATTCCTAGTAACCTTCATCCGTAACTAGAAGCAACATACATTTCCACTGCTGTAAAAGGAAATCTTTCAAACTGGATGATTTCTCTTTCCCTTAACATCATACAACTCATTCTTTATTTTTACATGCGAAACAAAGTTAATCATACATTTTACATAACTGCTTTCAAAAGCTAAATTATTTTTATTGGTATAAAGAATAATAAGCAATAGTTATTGTTATGATCAAAATACAATAGCCTAACTAATTTCAACCAGTAAATCGTAACTAAGGTAGGATGTATAGATACCCCGCATCTCCCCACGTATCAAGTAAAGTGGCCTCCGAATGGAGGATATAGGACCGAGCTCCGAAGACTAATTTAGTTACGCTTATTTTTCGAAAGAGGTGGCAGTCCTATCGCCTCGACAACCCTCCAGGAAAGTAAAGTATTACTTGGACGTGGAGGCTCGAGGGAATTTTTCAGTGGCTCTAATTTAGGCTTAAAGTTCTTTTACTTGCCGTAAATCAGCTTTGTAGAAGATACATAAAGGACTTTGAGGTTTTCATATTAGGGGTAGGCACTAATTTAGTTGAAATACTAGAAAAATTTTACTGAAATTTATTAATATTGTGCTCACGTTTTTAAAAATACCAACAATATTGGAATGATAATTCTTTCACACTGGCCGTGTGTAGGCTAAGATGGTAAGGTGAAGTCAGAATGAAAAATTCAATGCCATAGCCTATGGCACTTCACTTTACCACCAACAATATTGTTTTCATCACTTCTACATAGGGTGACCAGGACTACTCGTAGGCCTACCTACAAAAAAGAGGACAGTAGGGTGGCAAAATGAGGACACTGAAGAAAAAAAATGAGGACAAGCCAGAAGCCGTAAAGAAGTAGATATAGTATAGGTAAGGACTTTAGAATGAAATTAAACAGTTTTAACAATTTCTCAAATTGCAGACCTTTAAAACCAGCGTGCAAAATTCACAGATATTCCTCTGAGGATGATTTTCCTTGCAGATTTACGTATAAAATTCCCGAGACGAGTAGTATTCCTTAAAGTTATATTACACCAACAATAGATCAATTGTCAACCTGATTCGTTCATCTGTCAACTAAAATGAAAAAAAATATATACACACTCTTAACATTAGCGTTGTGGCTTGGGATACAAACAAAATATAGCAATTTTTTAACTACTCTGAATGGCATGTTCTACGGCTTACAGGATGAAAATAACAATGATTATTGAATGTGTATATCAAAAAGAGTCCAGATTGGGCTAGTGTTAAGGCACCCATTACAAAAAATTACCGGTTGTCTTCCAAAATGTAAGAATTTCAATTAGACATATAGAACGCATTTAAAATAACTTCCTTCCCGGAAGATTTAGTGCCCTGCAGTAACCTGTGCTTGATAGCATATTGTGATGCTCGTGTAGGTAGTGTGTTTTAACAGAATTAAGGAAAAGTTAGAAAAGTGAGGCGAAGTCCAGTCCATTTTGTTATATACTTACACGTATGTATTGCATACATTTTTTTTACGGTAGGGAAAAATATTAAATCTTTGATAAGTCAGTCAGGCTCAAAACGTTACTATTTTATAGGCCTATTGGTTCACTGCTAATGTCCATTGTAAAGGAGTTTTTAGAAAATCTTTACGATGCTGACGTTATTAATGATGAAGCGAAAAAGAGTGCAATGTTGAATTATCTTCTGGTTGTAAATGTACAGTACACTTCACTATTCACTGCCTGTGTGCCAGTATTTGTAAAACAATAAACCTGGCGTTTTAATCATTGCCTACAGATGTTGGAATAAAAAATCTCTATTGGCGATTTTGCTCAGCATTAAAAAACCATTGAAAACCATTGGGATTAGTCACAGTTACTTAATAAATTCTACTCTAAATAATAGGCCTACTGAAAACATAAGTATAAAAAATTAATGTATATTTTTTCTTGCAGTTACCAAACACTTAATCAACTTCCGTCACGAAATAGACAAAATGGTAAACAAAATGGTATGTCATCAAAAGTCAATAAACAATAAATAAATAACCAATACAGAATTCCAATAAGTAAAAAATTATAAAATGAAACAAAAAATAATCTTAACATCCCAATATACATGTTAGTAACTAAAGAAAAGCAATTAATAACAAATAAAACTCGATGAATAAAATAACACCATCAGCTACCATGGAGAAAGGCAAAAGGCAAATATCCATTAATGAAAGAAACCAAGCGAATCAACCATCAAACACTACGGACTAAAGACACCATACCAAATACCTTTAGTCAGGCCCGACGAGAGGGAGGGGCAGCCGGGGCTGTAGCCCCGGGTCCCGGGCCCCGAAAGGGGGCCCGGCAGACCAGGTTTTATTTTTATCTTCTAAATTTACTCTAAAATAAAATTGGTTAAAAGTCAATAAGCAACTTATTCGGATTTAGAAATCAAAATTTAAAATTATTTTACTGTACTAACATGCATGAGGTTTAAATGAAGTTGACTTTTTCATGAACACGTTATTATTTTTAATTATTGTCATCTTCTTAGTGTTCGTTCCTTGAATTACAGACTTTTCATTTAAATACTATAAAAAGAAAGAATAATTGTATAATTAAAGGGTAAATATCTCAATTGTTTATGCCATTTTTCGATTGCCGATATAAGGTTACCTGTTAATTTCTAAAAAATATAGAATAACTGTGTCAAAATGATAATCAAATTTTCGGTATTAATATTAGTGTTTTATTAAGGGGTGTAAAATCTTTTGTTTAAAACCTAAAACGGGCTGTTCCACTAAAGTAAAAAGCTAAAATACCTTCTATAAATGCCTAAAAGCCCGGACTCTATATATTACCATAAAATAGGCGCTAAATTGGGCTTCACTCCGGCATCAGTTAACCGATTTGATCCAAAATAGGCTTCGTCCCATGGGCGTTATAAATGCGTATACCAAGTTTTATGAAAATCAGATAAAGAGTATTTGAGTTATCGCGCTTACAGGCACACGCATAGACGGACAGATACGTATTTTCCCGTCTACCACACATTCTCATAAAATAACGATACCATTCTGGCACATAATAATTATACGAGAATAATATCATTACGTAATCTTTTTGTTGCATACATTACAAAGGACGAGGTTGGGATTCAGTGGTGAATTTAAAATTTGAAGGGGGCCCGGAAAAATTTGTCCCTGGGGCCCTTGCTTTCTCTCCACGGCCCTGCCTTTAGTAATACCAATCACTCTCATTTTATGAAATCGGCGAACAGGTGTTCTGGTACCGATAATTCCTGGCCAACATACGGAACTAGTGTCGCTATAAATGCCAATAAGCAAAGCTTCAATTCTGAATTTGAACATAGCAATATATACATATATGGATATCAAAATGGTTATATTTTGATATAATATAATAATAGTCATTTTTTTATATCTACATGCTTTGTTGAAATTCAGAATTGAAGCTCTGCCTATTAGCATTTATAGCGACACTAGTACCACAGTATACGTATTAACTTATACTGTGCTAATACCGATAATTCAGGGCCAACATACGGTTACGCTAGTTCCATCTGTTGACCAAAAATTATGGGTACCAGAACAGCTGTACGCCGATTTCATAACATGAGAGTGATCGGTATTACTATTAAAGGTATTTGACCATACTCAGTAGATACACAAGAAGAAGAAGAAGAAGAAGAAGAAGAAGAAAATAAATAAAAAGGAAAAAGAGGAAGAAACTGGAAGCTGTGAGATGTGTCAGTGTTAGTGTTTTAATAAAACTTTTTAAAAGTTTCAATTATCTTTTCACAGTAAGAAAAACTAGAAAACGTTGCCAATTTAATTTTTAATTATGAATACATGTACGCCTACACAACACGGTAATAATGATTAATGATACACCGAGCGAGGTAACTGAGATGGTCTTGGACTCGCATTCGTAGGTCCTGGATTCAAACCCGTGACCGGCTAATTTGACAATTTGACTTGGGTTTATTCACAGTTTCCTCAGTCATAAAGGCAAATATCGAATTGAAAATTTACTTACCATGACTGATCGTCGCTATTTCATCCTGCATCATATCCATTGAAACTGAATATCAGTTTAACAAGCCGTAGCACATCAACAAAGTAAACAGTTGCACATCAATAGTTGCATATAATGGCCTACTCTGGTATATCTACAGAACCTGAACTCATATGACCTCGATGTTCACTGAGTACAAATCACTGCCTTCTAAACTGTACTAATCCTCGAGACGGCGGTGGTACAAATAAAACTGAATGTAAAAAAAAAATATGGTAACATGGAAGTGAGAAATACAATATCCTGTAAAGACAGTAAAATGTTATGTTATCGGAATTTCTGTTTCTTCTTATTCCATCCCCTACCAGGGATAGCGTGCAGAAGCAAAATTCTAAGTCCTGTATGAGCGATAAAAAGCTATATCTAACATTTTATGAGGGAAAAGGTTTATTTTGAGTGTGATAGGTGGTTCATCTTCGCTTCAAACTCTAGATACATGTATAAGGACCTAAATGTTGAAAAACTAAAGTCCTCCGTAAGTTAATTTCTAACCACAAGCAAAACACAAAGCTCTTTTAAGCTAGTTTATCATATAATTGACTCCATGTATTTTCTATTTGTTCTGTTTACCTTTTATTGTACAATTTACAATTGTCAATTTATGACGACACATAACCTAAAGAAAATGAAATGACTTAACAGAATGGAGTTTAGGGCGATTATTTGAAGAAAAGAAAGCACTTTGTATAAGTAAACCTATAATACACAAATTATTACACATTCAAAACATCTGTACACTACAGATCTCCTGAAGATGATACAAGAGTGTCGAAAGGCCTAGGCATAAATTGAAGGTAGCTAATGGTATCATTCATTCATTTTATTTATTGATCTAGTTCAACGGTACGACAACATGTATTGTGACACTACAGCAGGCATGTGCAAGTTGGAATAAGGGGTGGGCCAAATACAGAGGACTTATTGGCTTCGCGGGCCATAGTGTCAATGAATAAAATAGTCACAACAATTTAATAGCCACATTCGTTGTAGAAACTAGTTCAATTTTTAAATCGTGATTTATTTATTACATTAATGCTTATGTATTAAAATTCTTAATTCCATAAGACAAGGACTGTAACAGAAGAGCAATATAACAGCGTAATCATAAGCAAGTAAATAAATCCCACCTCAGTTTAAGAGTTACGTAAGAAATTCCTGTTCAATAACTGATCAGTAGGGATGGCAGATTTTCGAATCGCGATAAATGCTAAATATCCCCAAATGCTGTCAAAATAAGTAATATTTTTTTAATGAAGCATATGAAGCATATTAAGAATGTGTTTTTTTAATCAGGGATAAAATGCGAAATTAGTATAAAATGCGAAATGTACGTATTTCTGCGAAATTAATGCGAAGTTACATTGTAAGGGTCATTGTTAGTACTGTAATATGAAAGGAAATTAAACAAATCAGTTTTTTGAAGCTGTTAATGAGCTCTTTAATACAACAGTGGCTGGTCAGATGAGTTCCATGAATCCTAAAAAAGCGTTGTATGTGAAGAAAATAATTCCGTATTTTAATCAAATAGACCCAGACGGTTTCTTATGGGGTAACGATTAATTTCACAAACATCTTGTAACCAGTATAAGAGACAATTCATAGGTTGACTGACTGCAAATTTTGTTAGCAATGCAAATAAAATTTCCACTCTTTGTCAATGCAGCTATTCAGGTAATCTCGTCACCTACCAATAGCATGGATGTTAACATTTTTTCAGGAAATATAATTTAATTGTCATAGATATCCCGAGACAGGTTAAAGGAGAGTATTATTGAAACCTCTTCAATGTTTAATTTTTAATGTGTGTACTGAATGCTGATTTAAAATTCATGTAGGCAAATACAGAGAGTCCCACGTAAGAGTTGCCCAATGACGCGGGTTTCTGCGTCGCAGCGGGCACGCCGCGACACAGAAACCCGCGTCATTGGTCAACTCTTGCGTGGGACTCACTGTACATGTTTGCAGTGAATATATTTTTACTTTTTTTGTTTAGTGTTCACAATTTCAACACAAATTTATGTCGCTTTATGACTGCTTATATGCTTTAAATTATTGTAACTGGAAAATCAATAAAATGCACTTGATAAAGCACTGAATTTGTAAAACTTAATTTTCCATCACAAATCGCTACAAAATGCTAAATTTTAACGTTAAATTTGCTATAAAATGCTAAATTTCGTTTTTAAAATGCAAATTATTTACTTTTTAATTGCTAAAATCTACCATCCCTACAGATCAGGCGGGCCGGATGATAGGGTTGGGGCTCGCTGTTGCACATGGCTGCTCTAGAGTTAGCAGTTAATATGGTTGAAAAACGTATTTCGACAATCGTTTAAAGCACTAATTTTATCATTTTGTAACGAGTAAAGTGAAGTAAGGTAGCGGTAGTGTTACAATGGAATGGATGAGAGATGTAGGAGTCGGTATTCTCTGGATGCTGAGAACAGAATTTTGTTCCCAGTCCGACCCTGACTATATCGATCTATGAATTAGAACAACTGTTGTTCTATACACTAAGAATATGAGTTCCTTAAATTAAAAGTATGACTGTAATTTTTGGTACATTGATTCTTCGTTTCACTTTTAAACATTTGAATTGAATATTGCGTTTTCCTCTTTGTAAAGGAAAGGACTAGAGCGTTTTAACGGTCCATGACCTCCATTTACATGTTATCCACTGGGGAAACCTGGACATTCCAGACTGAAGCACTGGCCTCGAGGTTCGAACTCCGTCACTGGTTTGCTATTCAGGACGAGCTACACACTTCCAACATGTAAATTATTTTACTCTTGTGAACGTTTGGAAAGAATAAGAAAATATTATGTGAGACGTACACAAAACATGGATTGTTCTATTTTCTTCCTTCATATTTTGTCATACAATATGTGGTCACCTAGCAGGAGTGCGCATTCTATAGCTTCTCACTCTAGCACAGCTGAGTTGATGGGTACATTTGTACTTACTGCGTTAAGTAGTTTGGTCATATAACTTTTCAGAAACTTTTTTAAAAGTTGAAATAAAATCAGTCACCGTGTAGTCTATATTAGAACAGTTTGAGAGAATTGTGAAAAGTATTTTCCGAGTAATTGGTGATACCTATAAAAGAAAAACGTAGACATGATTCCTACTAATCAGGAGATGCCTAACTGGAACATAGCATTTTGTACTCTTTCTGCACATATAGTGGATGGACTAATATAGGTATACTACAGGAAGTACTGTGTAGGCCTACAATTCTGAAATTCCATGTTTAGTTTTCAACAGCACCGTAATATAGGCCTACACCTTTGAGGTTCCCTGAACTGAGAAATACAATTTTTCGAAACGTGTCTGTGCGTGTGTGTATCGAGAATTGAAACTATAAGAAAAAGCTAAATTTTATATTTGAGATAGGCTATTTATCTTCTGTGGTCGAGACACGAAGACTGGTGACTACTTGCTACCACATTACATTTTGTGGAAAACAGTTCAACCGATTTGTTTAAATTTTGTACACGATATGCTTGTGTACACGATATAAGACCTACAATTTATATTAGAATCTTTCTTTAGCAAAAATTCTCTGAAAGGTAGTCAGTCATCATTTGCACCGGTACCGGTTAGGTTTATTTAAGCAGGGTTTTACTTGGGCCAGTGCTTACCGGTACTTAGTGCCGCAGTTGTAGACATTTTCCGAAGACAGCACCGAAGTTCTTAACATTCAATACGCACCAGATCTTGCAAGATCAAAGCTGTTTTATTTGTATTTTCATCTTTTCGTATACTGTAACCGGACCTACAGAGCCTGCATTTAATTATTCTAGGACTAGAACTTTGACACAATAGGATACGCGTTTCACCTAGAACGGCAATTCCAACAAAATAATCTACTCGTACTCAAGTCCCTCTGTCTCCAGTATATTGTTATACCTAGTCATGTTACAATATAATACCGTGTATAATCGTACTTCCCGTCAGATAGTTTAAAATTCCCTATAGCGTTTTAATACTATAAAAGTCAGTAAAATGTGCATTGGTTCTTGTTATTGACTGTAATTCCTATCACCACCCGCCATGGTATAAAATACAAACACTATCGACATCAGCAGTTCGGGTATATGATTATTACAAAGTTATTGCACCCAGACGTCTGTCTTTCAACATAAGCTTTGAGAACGCGGAAATTATCATTTGTAACAAGAAGTAGTAAGGAAAATAAAAACTAACTGGTTTGGTTAGGACACACCTAGAGACAAAAAGGACTTCAGCTATAATGTAATCGAACGAAAAATAAGAACTGGGATACTTGAAGAAATCAAGAAGAAAGAAGATATGGAGGGTTAACATTTACAGCAGAATATAGAAAGAGTTGAAGTGGAATTTCACATGGGGATGTAAGCCTAGACCTGTCGCAAGGCAGCAATACCGATCAAATAAATAACGAGGCCCCGAAGACCCCCAAGTATGAATTATTTCTGAAATTATAACTGTACATAAAGTCAACTTAATATCATGATAAATGTTTAAGTTACCACAATTTTTTAATAATTAGTAGTAAATAATTTGTTTAATATCCCATTAGCTTTTCTATTTTAGCCGTCGATTTATTGATGCCGTACCAAGATCTGTATTGCTTTTATGTATTATATATTTCAAAGAATTTATCTCGCGGCTTCAACGACTTCGCTACAGGAGAATATTGAATCTAAAGATGCTTGCCACAGTTGCGAGTGAAACGTCAGGTCATGAAAATCTGAGACCACGGCATTAGAGCCCGGAAAGTATCTACTTTCATCAAGACACCGCCGTGAAAGTTTGCGCATTTCGGTAACTGTGATATTGGCTAATCTTTGGTCTAATAATTTCATTTTTATTGAGGGTAAATAAATGACGTTAGTTATATTTTCACAAACAACAAGGGACCGAACTCCATAAATTATAAATTCCTCAGTATTAATTTAGTTAACATTATCGTTCTAGCTTATGTAGTGAAACACAATTTCTTCCTAAAATTAACAATGACACAACATGTAGACCTACAATATATGTTCGATACCTTCAATTTTTATGAAGTTGATTATTCCTACCTGACTTACATATTCTATTGGTTAAACCTATGATGGAAGAATTTTCTTCATGATTTTTAAATTTAAAGGATATGAAAATGGAAAAGTTTTAGAGAAAATTCAACCTATTGAAAGATTCATCTGTTCAAAAAAAATGTTTGGATATAGGTCTATTGCTTTAAAGTAAATCTTAAGGACACTTCTGGTGCGTTTAATTAATGAAGTATTCTCCAGTACCTACTTGAGTACTGTGCTTAGTATTTTGCAGTTAATGATTTTTATTCCACATCAGGCCCAATTCAATATTCTTTCGTAAAAAAACCCTTTCTGAGAAACAATTTGCCCACCCTGATCTTGAATTCTGGCTAAGGTTTAGAAGAATAATAATTATTCTTGCCCAATATAACTGCCCAATTATTGGGCACGGTAGCCGTCCACTGGTATGAATATTTTGTCTCGTAACAGCTCTTTAATGGTAAAAAATACGAACAATGTCTCGCATGTCCACTTGCTAATTTCCCCATACACAACACTTCCTTTCTTTGCCTCGGGATACGATGATCCGTTTTAATAGTAGATACAGTTAATAGCACATAAAACAAGCGATTGTCGTGAGGAGGCGAGGAATAATGACGACCTTGCTGATCGCTGTTTGACATTTCAGACAACTCGCTTGCATTTCAAGAGCAAGGTCGTGGAGAGCGTCCAACTGCGCGGCGCTTGTCTTGTCTGCACCACATAAACAAAAGACAGGCGTGCCGCGTATCAATGAACCTGTCAATACCATATCCAATTGCAATGACATTCGTTTTCTATACTTTGAACGTGTCTTTGATTTCTCCCGTTTTACTTACTCTACCTGTACCATACAGGTAAACGACGTGTAATGTTCGACCCTGAAATTCGATGTCTAGGCCTAATACATGTTTATAAAGTCCCAGAATCCGAATTTTTAAGAAATAATGCTTGTGGTTGTGTGTTTGTAAATAGCATAGCTCCGTAATAAAAACTGTGCAAAATTTTATAAATGGGTTGAATATCATTTAAGGATATATCACGAAGAATATAATGGTATAATGGCGACTTTTCATACTTTTACTATCTCTTTGTATTAAGAAAATGCCATTTTTCACAATTTTCTCGATAGCACCTCTAACGATGTGTAAAAATTCGTTCATGAGATGGTGAGACATTTATTTAACTTTTTTTTTTTTTCGAAAAATTATCTGAAGTTATAAGAGTATTAGGCTGTTTAGGTCTACCTTTTGGGTCACAAATCTTTTTAGTCGTAAAATTTTCGGTCAGCCCTACAATTTGGTCAGATCAAACTTGGCCATGCGTATTTTTTTGGTCAGGTTTACGTTTGTGCAGTGTCCGTATCCTAAGTATCCTAAGAACATGACAACTTCATTTCACCGATTTTTTGTCAAAATTATTTCAAATTTGGAAGCTAAAAATGGGAAAATTATTAACTCTAACAAACATAGACCTATGATATTCCTAAACGTATATTCTTATCATCTCCACACCTTCAACAAACTGAAACACGTCGTTTTTGGGATGAGAGGAGAGGAGCCCAAGGAATGCGTACCTCGTCAATTCCTTCAGCTGTTCACTTTGCTTAGTATTATCCGAGAACGTATTTTTCCCTTTGTGTTACGCCCTAACGGATATCAAAACTGAGGACACGTACCCACCCCTCCACTCATGTAATAAAATACAGTACTGTAGACCTACTGTACTATCTCGCGATCAAATATATAGTAGGGGAAGTTGGTTACTGTGACACGCCTGTATTATTGCATGGTGACTTTTATGGCAAAGGTATAATAGAACAGCAGGCCTGTATATGATATTAATTTTTCGTTTAGCTACAAACATTTTATATTCTGAAAGCTCTCGTAGCAAGAATGAAACTATATAAAATTGTGCAAAATATGGATGAACATATGCAATAAGATTCCTAATGGAACAAGTGCCTCCAAATCCCAAGTTAGGATTAAGGGCGGACTTCTAGGCAGTAAAAAAACCTCAAAATAGGCAAGCAAAAAGGCACTAAGAATTTCTATAAAAGGAAGCGGGAAAAATGCAATAGAATATGCTAAAACAAGCTTTACTTTTATTTTAATTTACACTTCACTATTTTCCTTGAGAACAAGACATTTCTTTGAATGTTCGATTTGAATTTTGTTCCCTTAACACTCAATAATTTTTTATATTTGGAAAAACGTCTACTTTGCATGAACTTACTGGGAAATACTTTAATGGAAAAACTTTGCCCATGTTCTTTATTTCCTGCTGTTTCTAGCCTTTCTTCAAGGAACCCCCCCCCCCATTTTGAGGGTGTTTTTCCAGCCAGGATTGCGCTCCAGAACACTATTGCACTTTGGCTGGTAACTACTCACCAAGTTTGCCAAGCACTTCCTCCGGAACATTTGACACCTGCTTAACAGTGCCCACAGCCTTCGCTAGCGTCTCCAGGCGCGTGATTGCACGTTAGAAGCAATGAACTGATAGCCAAGTGCCACTTTGTGTTCAATTTACTTTTAATTTCTTGTTATTGGATAATACAGGAGATCATGACATTAATCGTGCTAAATATTTTGAATTAATTTGTCAAAATTCCACACCGTAATTAGGAAGGTTGAAATTATAGAATTAATGCAGAATCATATGAAAGGATTCGGTGGTAAATCATTGCGTTACTGTTCTTGCCACTGTTGCTAAATCAGAAGTACGCTGAATTTGCATTGCACAAGTGCAAAACATAAAGTTTTCTAATTAATGAAAAAACTGGAACATAAAGCGAGAGGAGAGAAAAATATGGAGAAGGTTCTTTCAGGAAATTATTTCTAATATAGTCAGTGGAGTGTGAAACAGGCAATAAAAAGCTTAGAATAGCATGAACGCTCTTAAATCTTAAAATCCTATGTTCTAAGTTTAAGGGTAAAAAATTCAAATAGGCAAAATCTGTCCCTTAGTTATAAATTAATAATTTTTTTTATGATTTCAAGAAATTCGCAATACATATGATACCTTAATAGTTCTGTAATTACTGCTTCTGACTCTACTTGTTAGCCATGTAGTAGAAATAATAAAATAGAATCTTTATTTGTATTTGTATTTATTTCCTTACACTGCAAATGGGTCAACAACCCGGTGGCAGTGGTGCAATAAATACCAGCCATACATATATACAGAAATAACACTACACATTAAATAAATACCAGCCATACATATATACAAAAAAGACACACTATACATACACTAGACACACTATACATACACTCTCTTAAATCTCTTATAAGAGATAAGAAATATATAAATATATAAGATATAAATCTCTTTTTAAATGATTTATTGTAACTTATAATATTGCTATTCTCCACCCTGAATGGGTGCACGAGATTCTGGGAATTATGAAGCCTACGTGAAAGAAAGCAAGATGGCAGTTAACGTTTTGTAACGAGCATTGTCACTTTGAATGGAAACATTTTTAAAGTAGTCACCTTCATAAATAAAGGAGTGCAAGTGATTAATCCTGTCAGAAGTGGAACGGAGCCCTCCTCCCTAATCATGATTCATCCATTTCTGGGAACGTCATCCGATTGGTATGCCCACTCGATCTCTCCATTGCTTCCACGTATATCCCACGGTCCAATACTTTAATTTTAAAACCTTTATCAGTAGTATTTGTATGAACTTATAGTTTGGTCAGAGTCTTTTGAGACAATGGTATGGATAGATATTTCTCCGCCGTACAACTGTAAACAAGTGCACATTACTCGTATCCTGTCAGAGTGAGAAACAGCAGATCGAATCATTTTTCATTGAACAAGTAGAAAAATTAGAAACGTTCGTATTCCGCTGTAGTAAATAGAATTGGATGGAAATTATAGATGAAATTTGTGCAAACCAGCATTCACCGAAGTCACAAGAATCAATGGTTTGCAAAAATCCGGTGAAATAAAGATTTAGTCATGGGACTCGGCTGTAATATAGGGAACACAATGAATTTGCTTAATGAATTTGCTTTTAGAAAAGAGTTAGTTTTTTGCAGTCCAACAGAGCAGTATAGTACATATACAACCAATACTTGTAGAGTTTCAGAGTTTAGACGCGAAATGTCTTTATTTTAGGACCGTCCCATCTAGTTTAGAGGCCTGGGACAGGAGTAAATTGCGACGTCAATAATGTAGGTGAGAATTCCAAAGGCCCATCCAGTTTGAATACATTATTTTGCCTCAAATTTGATTTCATCCTATCAGTGATACTGACATCTCATCAATCATTTTAAAAGAGGGAAGTAATAATGGCACTAATAACAACATAGAAGGATTCCTGCGTGACAAACTTCCGGCACACCGGCAACGGTCACAGGACAACTGTAAATATTGTAAATTATAATTTATGTATTGAATTTTATTATTACTGACGACATACCAGAAGCATGCCAACTAGAAGTTAGGTTAATTTTTAAAATTTACAATTGAGGGTATAAGGTGGTATATTCTATATAGTAATCATAATAGTAGGAAATAACCTCGAAAACATAATTCATAATTTCATAAATGACCGCGATCCAATAGACATCCATGCATGTTTTGTTTCCCTTTATCATTGTACAGCATTAAAAATGAATGGTACAAACGAAGAACTGTTCAGGACTACTTCTTCGTGATTACGTTACTATTATTGCGAAACTTAATGCACAGAACGTTCGTAAAATTAAGACGTAGGCCTATCTGAGAAATACATTGAATGAAACTCAATATCTATAGGTAAATTACAGTAACTGTTGAAGAAATCATCAAGGATCTTCAGCTCAGAGTTCAGTTGTGATTAGGCCTACTGCTACGATAGGCCTAACTGTGAATTTCAAAAGCAGAATTTATATTACTAAGTGTTAGAACAGAACATAAAACTTTTTATAACAATGGACGAATTGGGAAATTGTAATAATGATAATAATAGTCCTGATTGATGATAATGAGAAAAGAATAATAACTGAACTGAATAAGAATGAGTTGATAAGAAAATCTCAAATACTGTATAAAACTTCCAAAAATTAATTTCACTCAGCTTAAGATAAATTATTTTCTTAAATTTTTACCAGCCACGTATCTTATAACGTTTAGCACCCTCAGAATAAAATCTAGTGACGAGCTTAGTAAAATCATGTAAACTGATGTAACAAAGTGCCATTATGTTTTTGTTTAATCAGTTATGATTGCAATTATGATATGCAGAATACAAAAAAAAAGTCAAATTGTCCGGTTTCGGGATCTGAACCATAGAACTCCAGAATGTAAGGCCAAGACGTTAACATCTCAGCCACCTGGGTCAGTTTAACGGTCTAGTTGGATAAGCGCATCTAAAGCAATAGTGTTATTTGTCATAGCTAACTGTATTTTAATTGCCAAAGCCTTATAAGATCACAGTAAAATAATTGACTATGTTGTCATGATAACTGATTTGCATTTCATAAATTCTTTCGAATACGTATATTACCATAAAATAGGCACTAAAATGAGCATTACTCCGAAACAGGTCAACCGATTTTATCCAATATCAATAGACAGACGTCTTCCCATGGACATTATAAATGTGTATACCAAGTTTCATAAAAATCCGGTAAAGCCTATTTGAGTTACCGCGTCTTTAAAAGACACTAAATTGGGGTTTATTCCGGTACCGGTCTACCGATTTGGTCCAATATCAGTAGACGTCTTTCCATGTACATTATAAATGGGTAGCCTATACAAAGTTTCAGGAAAATCCAATAAAGCATATTTGAGTTATCGCGACTTCTTATATATTAACATAAAGGCACTAAATTGGGCATTATTCCGGTACTGGCCAACCGATTTAGTCGAATATCAATAGGCGTCTTACCATGGACATTATAAATGCGTATACGAAGTTTCATAAAAAACCGATAAAGCGTATTTGAGTTATTGCGTCTTTAAAATAAACACTAAATTGGGTTTTACTCCGGTACCGGTGAACCGATTTGGTTCAATATCAATAGGGTTCTTCCCATGGACATTATAAATGTGTTTTCCAAGTTTCATGAAAATCCGAAAAAGCGTATTTGAGTTATGGCGCGTACAGACACACGCCGGACGGACGGACAGACGGACAGACATTTTTCTTCCCCACACACAATCTCATAAAGTACCATACTGGCACTTAATAAACGATACTTCCATATCTGTGACTACGGCCAAGTGTGCAATTTTTACCTATGTTTTTGTTCTTATCAGTGCTGTCACTTTTATTGAAATAAGCCTATTCTAGGGTAATTTCGTACTCAACAGGGACTTTTGTGGTAATTTTAGGTTAGTAGGCCTATTGAAAAACAAGACAAAGTGAATTATTGTAAATCTTTGAAAAATAAAAATGAGTGGTGTGGACGAAAAAATTGACACCCATGAGAATTGATAACATGAGATACTGGTACTTGCATTACTGACTTCCTGAAGACATTCAGCATCTGTGGAATTTTCTTTTGAAACCTGGCATAGTGAAGAAATCCATTTACGAGGTGGGACACCCTTTGATTGCATTCCATAGGCTAATGGCTAAACCAAATAATAATAGATAATCAGAAGGGGGATTTAAGAAGTAAAGACCTGGGATCATTAATCCTAAAATCCTGAAGTCAACAGAATGGTTATGTAATTTTTGGGGAATTAAGTTGGAGAAAATTTTGTAAAAAATGTAAGTGCTCCATTAAAAATTTTATATTGCGGATAAGTTTCTTGGAAAACGAGAACTTGTTTGCATGTAGTCTGAGAAGAAGAAGAAGAAGAAGAAGAAGAAGAAGAAGAAGAAGAAGAAGAAGAAGAGAAAAAAAGATTTCTACTGTAGACTTTGACATCGTTAATTTTATTGTTATCTTCCGAAACTGACTAATGTCAGCTACTCCCTTTCAGATTGAACTTTCTAGTCTGACAATTAAGAATCGCTTCTTCCGTAGGATTTTTTCACAATACCACTTGTCAGTAACAGTTTGAATATTTTTTATGGAGCTCCATAGGCGTGGATCCTTTAGAAACACAAGGTGAAAGTTACACTGACTTTTGAATAAGTTCTTAGAATTTTTACACATCCCACACATATTGTGATTGTTCCTGTTTTCACTAATACTGCAGCTTTAAAGGAGGCATAGTCAATTCATGTCATTGATTTAATGTCACGATCTCCAATTGTCTAGATCACATTCACCTTGCACAGAATATACCAAATTTTACATTCGATTTAAATCGGTCCGCATCATGGAAGACAAAATGTAAATAGGATAATTTATATTTGCTGTGTTCTTGTACTTGGGATTTTATTTTTCTCTGCCACGTGGTGAATCAAGTCCTTTCAAAGCATGATAAAGAGGTACAATATGTTATTCATAATAGGAGGCGTTTCCTGCTAAGTTCCTTCTTATTCAAGTAGGTTAGTTTGTAAATTTATTTACACGCGTCACTCATATAAAGGTGCATCCACATTACTCATGCACATCAGACTATTACTTGCACTCGTGATCTTCGTCCACATTACTTGAGTAGCTCGCCAGGAATCCATGTATTGAGGATCCATAGTATATACATACTAGTTGAATATTAATTAATTGGCAATAGTGTTTACCCTTTATGGCTTAATAGGATGGTATCTACAAACTTAGCTACCGGACGTAGATGAATACTGTCTATAAACTTCACTGTATATGACCTCTCTTGGTCATAGCACTGAATGGTCAGTGCCCACATGAAAAGCCAGAATAATATTTTGAAGGCTGCAACAAATAACGGGAGGAGGAAATTGGTTAAGATGAAGAAAGAAATTTTGGTTGATGCGTAGCAAAATAAATACTTCCACAAAATGTTAGCAATGAATTTGTGTGCTCAGCGATGAATTAAGGGGATGGCCTATCTCTTAAATTTGACACCACTCAACTCATGGTGCTGAATTACCTTTCTACACTGGCAGTGGAAACTGGCATGCAGGGTACACATTCAACGAGTGTCCTTAGGGCTTCATAGCTTCCAATAGCTTTTCTAAATTTATCGCAAGGTACAGAAATGAGCTCTCCGCTTTTTTCTTTCTTTCTTTTTTTTTGTGTGGAGATTCAATATAATTTTAAATGGATTTCACATAACTTACGAAAAGCCCCACCTCGATCAGTATTTTACAAACTTCGCTATTAAGTTATTTACTAGGGAATAAACATATCCTTTCATATCTAATTATCATTTTGTTATTTTTCTCCTGAATTTAGATTATTTTTATCATTATTAATTTGAATAATTATTCCTTATTTGGAGGGATTATTTTTTTAATTGGATTTATTGCTTTTTTAAGTTGTACTAGAATAGATGTTTAAGGTTGATCATCAAATTCTAATTATTCTTTATTGAAGGGTAAAGTACAACCAAACAATTGTACAACCAATTACAACCAGTTACAAAGTGAAAGTACAACCAATTGTACTTAGATTATCATTTGTGCTGGATTTTTATCTGGCGTTCAACGCTTTTTACGCCTGGTTCAGGATCACAATTTAAAGATGGTCACTTTTTGTACAAAGACTGAGAAGGAAGAGTAACTAAAGAATCACCAGTGGCGGTTTCTCCTATAGTGCTGCAGTGCTACAGCACACAACTTGTTTTCCGCTCGTCGTATAATGTTGTTTTCAAACGCTATACTATATTTTCTTTTACTTAGATTTTGAACTTGGCGCGTCCACGCCAGAAATCCTTAGCTGTTACGTTGGAGAATGGAAGTCGGTAATGTGAATATTATCTTTTCCGCCTCGTGAATGCATTTGGCAAACAGCGCATCTCTCATAAGGTGTGACGTCATGCTGAAGCCTGACAGTATGGTGTGTTAAGCTGGTTTCAACATACAGAACGGGCTGCCGTTGAATTGCATTCACAAGATTTTGAAGTTTCTTCACGTCTCACTGGCGCGCTGTGATCCCGCTGACACAAAACGACACTTGCGACATCTGCTGGAATATAGATGAAACTGTAGTTCTGGTTTTAGCCACTAAAAGCATTATTCATGGAGCTGTTCCACTACTCGAGCTTATAATTAAAAACAATTTGGTAGGAACATTCTCCGAAATAACAAAGCTTCTCAGGATTATAATCACCAATCCTATGACCACAGCAGAACCAGAAAGATGCTTTTCTACCCTGAAGAGGATAAAGACATTCCTAAGGAATAATTGTCACAAGAACAGCTCTTGCAATGCTTTCCATAGAGAAAAAGATAGTTGCAAACATGGATGGATTCAACACGAAAGTCATTGATAACTTCTGTAGTAAGAAGGAACGTCGCATGGACTTTACTCTGAGACAGTATTTTATCAGGGCCCGGATT
This sequence comes from Ectobius pallidus, assembly GCA_964059195.1. Taxonomy (NCBI): domain Eukaryota; kingdom Metazoa; phylum Arthropoda; class Insecta; order Blattodea; family Ectobiidae; genus Ectobius; species Ectobius pallidus. The sequence goes on from CAXKWD010000006.1 coordinate 42,748,426, forward strand.
TTAATGACATGTCATCTTTTTATTGATGCTGCATAGACATTGTCAACTTGTGGATAAATCCTAATCTAGATTATAGAAATGCATTTTTGTTAGGTCATTTTTTATCATTTTATGACATTTTATATTTTTAGGGCATTTATTTCAATTTTAGGTCATTATTTTCGTGTCATTTGCTTCCTTATTTAGTCATTTTCATGTATTTACATTGAGTGTATTAACTTTTTTTCGTCGCTAGCGGCGGTGTCTTTGAAGTGTTGGTTGATTAATGCAAGAAGGAAAAATTCGGCGTTAATGTGTTGACATGTCTCAGCCGGAAGTGAGAATTAAAAAAACGCCAAAATTTTGTATTATATTACTATTGTTATTAGATTGACTTGGCACCAGAGTCTGCCACCTGCTTGGATCTGAGAGTGCAAACTACTGTTTGCCCTCAATAAACAACAATATAATCCGGCAGACCACAATAGGATGTGCCGAATTTTGACTCACCAGTGCCTCAGTGCCAGTATAAATTTCCGTGAGAAAAGAACATTCACAACATTACAGTTTTACAATTATGCACAAACTAGTCTATAACTTTGTGTGAACAATAATATTTTTTATAAATAAAATGTCAGTTTTTAGGCCATTTTTTATAATTATTAAGTCATTTTCTTTAAAATTTAGGGTCATTTTATAGGTCTTTTTCAAACAATTTTAGGTCATCAGAATCTGGGCCCTGGTAATTATGTAAGTAAGCCTACTAATTTATTAAATATTTTAAGTTTGCTGTATGAAATGGTATTTGCAGCACACTCTCGTTTTGAGCCATGAGCCGCTACTGAGAATCACTATGTAATTTCACCAATACTAGCATTTCTTTCAGAAGATAAGACTTCTGCAATAAGCTGTTTTTTATTAGAAAAGAGAGTAAATAGTGTTTGTTGTTTAGATATTGTATTTCCGATAAGACCACACCAAGCACATCACACTACCACAGTTATAAACAGCTGTTGACGAACTAAACTGCTATAACTTTAAATTTGTTACAACACTAGACCTGCCGCTTTAAATGTGTCCATTATTGAGTTTCAAATGGATTTTCATGTTATCAATTATCAAACCGGCGATATATTGAACTACCGTATTTACTCGAATATAACGCGCCCTTTTTTTTGTCCATTTGTAGCTTTCAAAACTGAGGTGTGCGTAAAATTCGAGGGCGCATTAAATTTGAGTACAAATCCGTTTCGTAGGTTGGCAGTACCGGTAACTTTTATCTGCGTAACAGTGCATTGCTATAATTCTCGACTTCATTAATTTTATCGTTGGCCTATTACTAGCATTACATAGAGCGTATAAAGATACTAGTTAGTAGTCACGAAATGGAGGGCAAGAAGAGAAAATATCTTATGATGCTGCTCTTAGCTCTTAGTATAAGCACCCCATGTGTAAAATTTAAACAAAATCGAGGATTCCAGTGTCAGTGAATATACATGTAGGCCTGAAACTGGCAGTTAAATTTGACGGTAATTTCAAATGTTTACGTGGTGGTTCATTGTTCCCTTAATACTATGAAAAAAATTCCAAATAAAATACCTATCTTACCATTGATGCGCATTACATTCGTCAACAAACTCTTTTTTTTTTTTATGATTTCAAGTTTCAAAATCGGGGTGCGCATTAAATTCGAGGGCGCATTATATTCGAGTAAATAAGGTAATTCATTATTTTGACTTAATTGTAAGTAATAATTATTATATACAATTACAAATAATTTTTAATTTCCGGGAGTGGGGGTTTACGCCCCCTGGCCATCCCTTGAATTCATCAATGAGCACACAAATCACATTTCGAACGTTTTGTGGAGATATTTATTTTGCTTCGTGTCAACCAGAATTCCTTTTTTCAGTAAAAAGGTCTACTATTTTAATTCTAAAAAATAATTGTCACAGTAGGCCTACTACTCTCAAATGGCATAGTAAAATGAATTCAGCATTAGCCTATACGAGTTTATATTGTGTAAATGATCCACTTAGATCTTAAAATCATGTAATATCATGCAAACTCAGACAAACCTAGCAGGAAATATCATTATGATGATAGTATGTTCTTGTGCCATGGCGATGAATGTGAACTTAGTAATTAAGATATCTGCAGATGAGGTTTCTTGATAGACTCTACGTGACTAGTGACGAGCCGAGGAGATAACATCGCGACTCAAATTGGATCGTAAACATTTTATAAACTACTAGCTGAAAAGGCCCGGCGTCGCCCGGGCTTTGTATTTTGTAATTTGAAATTAACTTATGGAGGACTTTCGATTTTGAAACTCTAGGTGCTTATATAATAAGAGAATATTATAGGAGAAAAATTCCTCCGACACTGGGACTCGAACCCAGGACCTTTGGCTATTCGCGTCTGTCTGTGAGGTAGACCATTAGGGCAATCAGTCATAGGAGAGAGGTTCCATCCGGCGCTGTGTATTGAACTCCGGCTTAGCTCAGTTGGTAGAGCACTGGCGCGAATAGCCAAAGGTCCTGGGTTCGAGTCCCAGTGTCGGAGGAATTTTTCTCCTATAATATTCTCATGTAATGTCCAACAGAGACAATAATCTGTGGTTCATGAAAGCTTATATATCTATCTTGAATGTTAACTGTACAATAACAGTGGGAGCCCGGTCACAAAAATCACTAATTAGTGTGCCTCACAGTACTGCATATGACATAACTTGTCTGTCTGTGAGGTAGACCATTAGGGCAATCAGTCATAGGAGAGAGGTTCCATCCGGCGCTGTGTATTGAACTCCGGCTTAGCTCAGTTGGTAGAGCAATGGCGCGAATAGCCAAAGGTCCTGGGTTCGAGTCCCAGTGTCGGAGGAATTTTTCTCCTATAATATTCTCATGTAATGTCCAACAGAGACAATAATCTGTGGTTCATGAAAGCTTAGCTTATATAATATGTATGTAAAACTTGAAATGAAGAAAAAGATTTATCACACTCAAACTATTCCATCAGAAAACGCTAGATATAGCTTTTTATGGCTCATAGAGGATGTCGAAAGCTGCATTCCGTTGCTTCTACACATCATGCTTGGGAGGATTTGAAATAAGAAGAAACATAAATTAAATAAGATTGTATTGACTTGACGGAAAATTTTATTTCTCATTCTCATGTTACCATACAACCGTTTCGGTTCTGAAATAAGAGAAATGCAGTATCACTTTCATACTTTCCTCCCCTAAAACCCGGGATATAAAATACTGCGAGCATAGGACTCAAAATGTTCCATCCCATGCTTAGGGCCTTATTTCTCAACTAATACAAAGCATACAGCTATGGATAACGTATAAGCGGAAAGGATTGTTTACCTACTTCTGATATAGCATACTCACACACTTAAGTTATCCCTGCATTACGACCTCTTATTCTACATCAAAATGTGAATTGAGAAAATATTTCTTGTGTCGAGGGTAGAGAAAGTTATGTGACTGCATTACAATGTGCTTTATTCTCGTGGATTTTATTCTTCAAGAATTATTTTTACAAAACGTTAGCATCAGAATTCGTTAAAGTCCAATGTTATGTAATGTCCAGAGCCCTATATGAACTGTGTAAACAATACACTGTTGTCTTGACAACTGAATGGGATTTCATTTTGTTTGCATAATATTCTCAGAAATTATATAATTTTCAAGGGAAGGACTGATTTGTTTCAATTTTAATGTTGACAGCTATACTTCCCGGGCTTAACTGGGTATGTGTGCAAAGTGTCGTGTAAATTGGTAAAGAAATGTAGATTTGTATAAGGAACAAACATACATACACACTTTCGATTTTATATATTAGATGCATCGTATTTCAGACCGAATTCTTTAAAAAATACATAATTATATTAAGTAATGGACTTTAAAAACTATACATTGCTTTTACGTTTTAAAAATATTAGGAAAAAAGTGTACCTTACCTGGACTCAAACCCGAAACCTTTCGTTCCATAGCCTAGCTTGCTGCCAGAGAGCGACTGAAGTATCTTGAACATTGAAGATGTGAAACATTATCATTTGTCATATGCTCCTATAGACCTATTTAATTTTCAAATCTTCGGTGTAAGTCAATGAGATGTGTAATATCATAATCATTAACATTCAATATCAGTTAAAATGAACAGAAGCCATGATACAAAATAAACAGATGTAGCCTACATCAGTATTTCATGGCCTACTGATTAAAACCAAAGATTCCGTTTTACTTTCTCGCATATACGTAGTATAGAGAAAGTATTGTGACCGTGACAAAAAATCGAAGTCGAGATAACACCGGGAAAGCATGTGTCATGAAGCCTAGAAACCGAAAAAAGTATTTTTGGAATGACGTCTGTCCGTCTGTCCGTCGACAAGCACAGCGGGTAGACGGTTCATTGTATTTACTTCATTTTTTTAACTAAGCACTTTTCGAAATTTCGTCGAACCGCCCAGAAATTTAGTTTTATAACTGAAATTTTAAGGGGACTTTTCATGAAAACTTTTTTAAAAAATTTGATTTTTGAAAAAATGGCTCTAACGATTTTAATAAAAATTTAAAATTGGAAACTCTTATCTATGACTAATAAAATGGTTATATTCGTATTCCTGTAAAAATGACTTAAAGGGTACTTTACTCGTATCCATTTTCAATTCTTGTAGAATATATCCATTACAGTAGGCGATACATGAAAACCTACCATAGTAAAGTTGTAGAGAAATTTAAAATGAACATTTTTTGTTTAACACATTTCTTTATACATTTCATAGATATCAAGATAAAAACGAAATAAGGACGGCTTAATTGCGAATTTCAGAACATTCATGTCAATTAAAATATGAATGACATTTTGTTGCCCCTAGTAACAAGAAAACTATAGGCCTAATGTACTTATTGTTGTGAAATGCAATCAGTTTAGCTCAGTCGCAATGAACACACTAAAACCAATTACAGCGAGGTGGTAGGCCTATGGGCTAACAGGGGAGAGGTCCTAAGTTCAAATCAAACCTCGTGGCCGCCCAAATTGACTTGGGTTTTTCATGGTTTCCTCGTTCGCAAAAGCAAACGCCGGGTTTGTAGGACTTGCTTATTTCCCGTAACTCATCGCCGCTATGTCACTGGATATTATAATCGTTTAAACTGAATATCACATAAGAAGACATCACTATACAATAGAAACAGATGACGCAAATGAGTTGTTACTATAACTAATGGTTCACGCAAACACACTAAACACATTACATGACCTACAATGCAGTTAAAGCGTGCAATATAACCTAAGTAGTAGTAGCAGTAGGACCACCGGCGTGGTCTTGTGGTTAGCGTCAGATCCGTCGGCCTGGGTTCGATCCCCGGTACATCCTTGGATTTTTTCTGAGGTAGGGAGGTCTGGTAGGGGTGCACTTAGCCTCGTGATTCAAATTGAGGAGCTACTTGATAGAGAAGTAGATGCTCCGGTCATGGAAACCACCATTAACGGCCGTGGGAGTCGGCATGCTGACCACATGCCCCCCAATCCTGCCATCTGCCTGTGGTAGATGACGCAGCGGTCGGTTGGTAGGCCAAATCCCTCCAGGGATGTAGTGCCACGGAGTTTAGTTTTAGTTTTAGTAGTAGTAGTAGTAGTAGCGAAATTCAAATATAAGTCGTCCCTTAAGCTCCGTCCATTCGATATTCACATTTGCTTGGACTGTGGGATGTATTTTGTTTCTGAGCGAAGCAGAATGACCAACTGTCCTTGTATACTGTCGCAAGTGCCTTGTATCCACCTCTACATAGCTAAATAATGCATAACACTAACCACATAGTTAAGTGCGCGAAGCGGAGGCGGTAGCCGTAGCGAAGCGCCCTTGCATTTTCAAATAATGTACGATACACTGTTTATAGGTTTCGAAAATGTGGCATATTATATCTCCCGCAAGGTTTGTCAGCCTGTCACCTCTCGTCTAGCGGTGTGACGTCATACCTCCAACGTCATCACGAGTTTCTTCATAATTACGAGGACAGAAGAATTCGCTAGATCGTGGTAGATAAGAAACTGCATCGGTGAGGGTGGGTTGGGTGGGACCGATTCATCCCAAGGTGCGACTTATATTTGAATTTTCCCGTAGTAGTAGTAGTAGTAGTAGTACTAATAATATGCAGTTTTACTGCCATTGACTATTATTATTATTATTATTATTATTATTATTATTATTATTATTATTGTTATTATTATTATTATTATTATTATTATTATTATTATTATTATTTCACAGTAAAAGCATTGAACATAAAGATCGACCCTGTTGCTTTCCGTCCTAGATACTTGTCAGTTTTATGAAAATGTAGTAAGTAAAATTTAATTGTCTCTTTAATTTACTTTTTTCTGTACTAGCCTTTAAAACGTATATGCGAGAAAGTTTGTGCAACATAGTTTTGCACCATTTATTTTCTCTCTAGGGTCTGTCTCAAAAAAAGCTCAGTCTTTATTATTGTGTGAAAATTTTATGATCAGGAAAGAAAGAGAAATTCATAAAACAACATTACTGGAGCCTTTCAGTTTCTTACGAAAAATTTGAAGATACAGGAGAAATTCGTGATTATACAGCAGAAATACGTACAGCTACTTCTACAATGAAGATTACAATTACGTATGGAATACTACTTGGTCAAATACAAAGATATGGTTTATTTACTTTTAAAACCCGTTCATGTCAGGAAGCTGTAATACGGTGCCCTAGTATCTAACTACTGTAAAGCATTATTTGCAATTGCTATTTTGGTGTTAGAGCCTTATATTCCGGAAGGTTTTGCGCTCTAGAAATGGTTCAATCGCAATAAGTGATTGGTTGAACTTATTTAAGGCTAGGCGGAATTTTTCATTATATTCAGAAATTTCATTCGTCGAAATATGATGTCCTCTGCCTCTGAATATCCTCGGATATTCTTCATCAATTCAATTTCAATAATAATTCATCAATTCACTATATTTAAAGAAATATACACTTTAGAGAAACGTAAAGTTAAAATAGAATTTTCACTACTTTTTTCAGTGTCGCTAGAGCGTTGGGCAATGTTTCTTCCAGCATCTAAGGCTAATCTCAGTTGTCTGGCTTAATAAGATTTTCTGGCACAACATTTCTCTGACTTTTGATAAATATTTCATAAATAGCATTATACAAAAAGGTCAAATACTGAAATTATACTGCAAAAATATCAACTCATTCAAACTCTTGGACGTCAAGCACACTAAGAAACGAAGTTCGGTTAATTCCTCTTGACGTTTCTCGGGTAATGCTAAAAACAGTGCGATAACAGCGCGATAGAGCTCATAGAAAGATATCAGCCAATGAAAATGCTGTTTGCAGATTCGATTAGATTGCATTAGATTTTATTTAATCCATCTGAACACAAACTGTTAGTAAGATGAATTCGAAATATCGAAAATGAATCACAGTCTTCAAACGGTACTAGAAATTAATGTGAAAAAAGAATACTACAAACAGGAGATGAAACAGCTTCAGAAATTTGATAATGGCCAAATACAATGAAACAAATAAAGCAGTCCTGATTGAAATGCAATTATATAGATATATAACTTACTATAAAAATCCATATTGTATTGACGGCCAACATTGACTTTTTATTGCGAATGGATTTAATAAGAAAAAAATTAAAATACATAAATAAATAAAAGAATCGAAATGCAAAACCTCGAAAGTGGATCACAACAGTTGGCAGACTGACTACTGAGACGACTTGTTACTGACAAATGAGGGGAAAACATTTATTGATACAATAAATTATTATTGTGTAGCAAACAAAGAATATCGTGCACTTTATTAGGAATTTAGACTAATAATAAGTACACATTGCATTATTATTGTTATTATTATTATTATTATTATTATTATTATTATTATTACTATATTAGTTACTTACTCAATGGCAATAGACAATTCCTAAGCAAGCTAAAGGAATATTATATTTTTTATGGAATCCGGAGGTTCATTGCCGCGCTTACCTGAGCCCGCCATTTAATCATATTCTAAAGCAAGATGGAGTGACGCGCCGCGCTTTTCAGGAAATTCGTCTACCTCAATTGAAATTTTGAAAACTCTTTTCGAGATTCCAAGCTATGATGTTTCCTCCCTATACCTCAGCAACGGAAATATTTATAAAATAATAATTAATGTGTAAAATTAACTTAGTAAATTAAGATGCAAATCGGAGAGATGCCGCTTTACAGGGTGTTATCCCGCACGTATTATATCAGTTTACATGAAAGGCACGTATACAACTAAAGAGAGCTTAAATACTGAACGAATTAGAAAATTACGATTGCAAACATCAGGAATTATACATTTCTTTTACTGTATTCACTTTTTTTTGTTGATCCTTTTGACATGCTTACACCGTTTGCATTTTTCCAGTTTTCCCAGCACTCGGTACATTTATTGCTGTTTGGTTTTTGGATGAGTTTGGAATGATAGAGATAGAAGATTTTGGTAAGTTAGTTGGAGGGGTTTTGGATGGTTTTGGAGTGGTAGAAGTCAAAGGTTCTGGCAAGTTGGCTGGAGTCTCAGATATCGTTTTGTCAGCGATGGAGAATAAATGCTATAGAACTGCATCAGGTTGAATGCAAAATCCCTGTACATCGAAATTCATTTATTGTATTCCCAACAGATGCTGCTTTTTGCCATGCTTGTCCAATCAACGGCCTCGTCTACCCATAGTATCGTGTAATTTTTCTGTTTGAGTAACATCTGATCGATCTAGACCAGCCATTTGTTTGGCTCCCTTCCTTTTCTTATACCGAGTTGGCATGCTTATTGCTGAAAAGAGCAGAGATAATAATTTTGTTGTGTAATATACTGCAAGACATTGTGAGTCGTGCCACCCTTGAAAGTTCTGCGGCAGGTGGCCCAAAGCTTCGGGACACACGCCGCACTCATCTGCAGAGCTTGTTATTGTTGTTATGGCGAACTTCACTCACAGTATGTGTACAACCTCCGAATAGTATATTAAAAGTATTAAACGCAAAAAATCTGGAACAAATACAGATTAGGAAAGAATAAAGTAATGAGTCCAAAAAAATGTCGCACTGAAACTAGTGCACTTACCTGATAAATACTGCTATAACAATAAAATGAACACCACAAACAATTAACACATGTGATACAGTTACACTAGCGAGGGAACTTCAGATGGTATCACGATAAGTAGAAGTACCTAACGTCAAATGTTCGGTGGTGCGGAAAGCATACCGGTGCGGCGCGTCACCCGATCTTGCCTTATGCACCATCCCTCGCAAATCCTACTTCCCTTAAATCTATATATAGTCCTACCACCTACGTCTAGATCTCCCAAGTGGTCTCTTCCCTTCGGGTCTCCCAGTCAATATTTTTGAGGCACCGGTATGTCTTTCTTCCCCCATGCGCGCAACATGTCCTGCCCATTCCATCCTCCGTGATTTAATTACCTTTACTATATTCGACGAAGAGTTCAGATTACGGAGTTTGTCATAATGCAGTTTTCTCCAGTCCCCATATACATCTTTCTTAGGTACGAATATTTTCCTAAGCACCCTGCTTACAACACTCTCAGATTGAATTCTTCCCGAAGAGTAATGGACCATGTCTCACATCCATATACGACCATATATACCATATCTCGTAATACAACCGACAGGATAATTGTCTCAAAAATTTTATTTTTAGACTTCTGGACAGAAGACGAGAAGACATAAGTTTCTGAATTGTATAAAAACAAGCTTTTCCTTATTTCAGTCGACACTTAACTTCTACCCTTAACATTATTTGTAGGCTACAGTATAACTTATGTAATTATTGCTCCTAGTTAATTGAATTTCTTCACTTAGTGCAGTCTAACCGGTCTTGTTCGAATCTGCTATTCAAATAGTTTATAGCTCCTTATTTTGACGTTTGAACGGTATGGTATTATTATTATTATTATTATTATTATTATTATTATTATTATTATTATTGTTGTTGTTGTTGTTGTTATTGTTATTATTATTATTATTATTATTATTATTATTATTATTATTATTATTAAAGTTAAGATTATAAAAGCCATATTGTATGCAAGGGCTAGAGTTAAAATTAAAGTACAAACGTAATAGGAAATTTACCATATTTTTTTCACCTCATATTCCATGCCATTTTCATGTAGCCTAGTGGTGATTAGGCGGAAACCGCTTTGCACTCTACTAATCAATTGCACCGCTAAGGAAATATAATTAATCGAAAACCTACATTTTATACCCCGATTTGTTGGAGTAATGATATGGCGATATTCTGGCTTCACCTTGTTCTTGAAATGGCTACGGTGATATGGAAAAATAGCAACCCTGATTACATAATAGGAAACTATGTCCTTGCGGAGAAATTTTGATTGTCCCAGGGTGTTGTAACCTTATCTGTTTGTAAAGCAGGAGAGTCAGAATTTTATTTCTGGCTCATGAACTATTTAAGCGTTTCTCAACCTATGGTCCGCGGACAACTGGTGGTCCGGGAAGATGGTGCAGATCGTCCGCAGACATACTTAAAAAAATATCATAAAGCAAGTAAAGAAGTAAAAATTTTTCACATAAAATGGACACTAGATGTCAAAGTTTAAAAAATATTCGAAAATACAGGTCCTATGCAAGTTTCCTTACTGTTGCAGTTACGAAGCACATTTTGAAACCCCTGATGCACTGACGTCTATGGTTCCCTCTTTCATTCAAAACCTTGAAAAATAAGACTTTGTCGGAATTTGTTATTACAGGCGCTCTCTTAACAAGGGTTTTATTGTTGGAGGTGCCCGAGTGTCTGATACCGATAAACCTATGTGATATTAGGCCTATAATTCCTAGTTATATTATCAAATTGGTAATGAATATTAAAGTCTTTTCAAAATATATTTTTTACTGTCAATAGTTTACTTCCAAATCAATAACTTGTATTCGTCGAATTAAAAATGTATTTACATTTATGTCGTTATTATGACCTATACTTAATACCCCAAATATTAAGAATATAGGCCTACATATAGCCTACTTTAAAAAATGGGATGTAAAATTAGAGGTCCGTAACAAATTTTAGACATTTTAGAGGTCCTCGAGTTCAAAAAGGTTGAGAAACGCTGAGCTAATTTATTCCAAAATCGTATCTATGGTAATATTAGGCCTACATAGGACACGTTCTTAATAGCCCTACTGTCACCATAATTTTGTAATTTAAGTAACCAACTAAATTCAAATCTCAAAATTTTATTTGGGTTAAACGAAGCAAAAGAATGGATATACATGTATTCATGAACCACAGACTATTGTCTCTATTGGACATCATATGAGCAACAGAAACGTTATTTTAAGTTTCCATAATAATGATAATAAGAATAACAATAATCATCATCATCATCATCATCATTTAAGATCGTAATACGTCGGTTTTATTGAAGATAATTTGGACTACACGTTTTCTGTCATTTTTTTTTTTTTTTTAATACTTATACTCGCAAGACATAAGGGATTCCCTGACCTCTGCAGTTACAGATGCACGTTGCAATCGTGCGTTCCGTACTGCACTTAACCTACATCTCATTGCTGGTGGTCCAGTATTGACACAAGAAACAGGTGCGCGTAAGCAGGTTTCTGTTTGAACTGCGACATTTGAAACAAGTACGGCATTATACCTTACGTGCAGATGCAACACAACATGAGTGAATTAGATGCGTTGTTAAGTGCTTTGCTCTTTCTTGCAACCTCTGATTAACTTTACCTCTTGTTCCTTCACGTTACATTCACAAGTTTACGGTACAGGCGTAATATAATATTTTCCATAAATGGCCTAATGGCATGTTTAGACTATTATTTTTTCTGTTACTTGTCTTCATTTATGCTCTTTCTTTCCAGTCTTATCTATTTATATATATACGTACTTTTAAATTCTCTTGAAGTCGGATTCACAAGTTAAATGCTGTTGATGGAAGGAAGAGCACAACCTGCAGGCTTGGGTTTCCTGTGGACTTGCGTTCAATCAACTTCCAAGTTGTTCAGAGATAGTTCGTAACACAACTTTAATAAATGACCGCTCTTTTCACCACTGAAGTTTGAAGTTAATAAAGTGTACTAAGAATTTAAGTAATCTTTAGACTACAACAGTGGGATATTCTGTCCTCTAATGGAACCATCTCAAAAAGGTTCTAAGAATGCCACAATAATACAGCGAAGTAAACAGACCATAGAAAAAAAGAAGACTAGTGGATCAACGTTACTCTGATCAGGAACAAGAGATATATGCATGATGAATTATTCCTTTTCACTCGGACTTGTGATACACGAACACGATACAAGCCAATATTAAATACAAAAATCACGGTAGGGATTCCTAGAAAGATTATCACTTATTCTCCAGGTATGCAGTAGATAACATCAAGCATCGATCGATTTTCAGCGAAATCATTTAGCCATTCTTGGGAGAGAAAAATGCTATGTACAAGTTACCGAACATTCTGATAATTCTGGTAGTTATAATATTTTCAATGTCAAAACACACTGATACAATCTTTTTAATGGAATATTCAGTTTTTCCTGTAAATTATTTAACATAAGAGTGAACGTCATCTGAAACTGGATTTTAATAAATTAGAAATAATTGCAGTGGAAATCACCACATAAGTGTAATCATTCATTCGCTTTATGAATATGCTAATCCCCTTGGCGTAATTCTCCAACTGACTCACAATGTACAATTTAATGTTGCACCGGCACGTTGCCAAGGTAGCTCAATTGATAAGAGTAGCGGCACGGAGAGCCGAAGATCCTGGTTCAAATCCTGGCTATGGCATTGAATTTTTCAGTCTGATTGTGCCTTTCCACCTTAGCCTACTTACGGCCAGTGTGAAAGAATTATCATTCCACTATCCTTATAAGCTCACAGGATTCCAGAAATACCGATATGCCCTAGCAATTATAGGCATATGAGAAAACACGGACCATAATGTTCAGAATAAAATGTAGTCCGATTCATGGCACAATTTAAACTCGTATCACAAGACTTACTGTAGATGGCCTAACTCTTTAATTTATATCTTGCAATAGTAATAAAGATTATGCACTCGGCAACAAACAAAATTGATGGAAATCGCTTTCATAATTTCTAGAGTGATAGGGAAAAAGCGAATATGTCAAAATTCCAAAGTTTCAGGAATGACAAAAAAAACAATTTATTTCCACAGCATTGTTATACCATTTAGTTCAGTCCACCAGATATTTTTACACGGTATCTTATACTATGTAAAAATATTTGGGTGGACTGATCTAAATATTGTAAAAGTACTGTGAAAATAAATCGTTATTTGTCTCTCCTAAAACTTTGATATTTTGACTTATTCGCTTTTTCCCTGTCACTCTAGATTTCGTCTACCCTCATTATGTTCCAGTACAGAGTACTCGGCTGTATTGCAGTAGTGGGCATTCAGTTGTCTCTGCCACGTTCAAAGTCGTATTATTGTCGAGGCAAGACTTAAACCGAAGTTCAAGTATGAAATGAATGGCTTATAGCAACTATCCTTCAGATAATTTATCGGGAAAAGGTTTCAAATAAAAACTTAGCTATTTGTATAATATATTATTTTTATATATATTATGTTCTATATTGTATAAATATTGTAATATTGTATTTTGAATATTATGTAATTCGTGTGGAAAATTTAAACAAAATCGTTGAAGTCATATTTTTATAAAAATTAATTATCTTTATGTAAAGTGGTTATAAAATATAAAGAGAAAGTCGATGCATGCTTCGTGTGGCATTCCCGATGGACACACAACCCTAACAAATCTGATGTAATACACTCACATAACTTGTTTTACCATAAGCATGGACAATACACCTTTCTTACTTTATATCCTGATATCCTTCAAAGAATTTTTGCGAAAAAGTTTTGCTTTTTAGTATAAGCACCTTATGTATCTATAAAATATGAACCAAATCGTCAGTGCAGCTTTCGAGAAAATAGCTAAAAATGAATTCTTTTCCATATAAATTGATGGTAAAAGTAAGATAAACTGTTCGTCAATCTTTTTGTTACATCCCTAGAAGTTATCCGACCCAAATATAAGATTTTCTTTTATACAATTTTTCGTTTTTGAGCAAAGCTGAACGTAGACACATATATATAAGTTCCTGAAATAACTTTTTTTTTTTAATTGAAGGAAACTTAAAACATTCTTATGTGACTTGTATTATGTGGAGATTTAATATTTTTTATTCGACTTAAAAATGTATTTATGTGGAAAACGTGATATCGAATTTCGTGATCAAACACAATATTTCCTCTACCTGTAGCAAGGGAAGTCATAAAGAAAGGAATCGTTTTAAAACATTTTTAAGCTTAAAATACATATACTGGCGCAGTCTGTTTGGATATTATAAATAGTAAAACAATAAGAATAATTTATACAAAGAAGACCCTCTTACTAATAATTAATTTCAAACATAAAGTAAAGTAGACATATTAAATTCTCTTTCGGAACTGCGCATTACTTATTCATTGGAGAATATTATCAAGGAATATATTTTATTGAACAAAATGAGCTGCTTGCTTCAAGCAAGTTGCCATAGACACAGCATACCAATCAATCACTTTTGACAATAGTTCAAATGATGGTAAAAAATGGGTAACATATAAACAATAGTTTAAATAAAACATTTACATAAACATGAATTTACATTCTTAGACCTAATATCACTTTAAAGTTTAAAAGAAGTGCATTATTAAATTAAATTAAATGTAAATTAGTTTTTTGATAAAACCCGAGAAATATTCATTCAATTTTTCTATGTTTACATCAAATGCATAAGTACTTATATAAAACAATTCGTAGATTATATTTTAATGACGATGTTATAGATAAATCATTGATTTTAGTAAGCTGTACAAAAATATATCTATTTCAAAATTCCTAATTAACGCTGATATAAGAACTAATTCTTTTAATACCATGTTCAGATATCTGTACACAGAACCGAATATCAAAGATACTATTTCTTCAACGTTAGGTTCAATTTCTCATATAGCACTTTATGTTCAAACTATGGCGGTGAGAAAATTTCAATGAAGTACATAACCATAAACAAGGACATCTGGCCGATTACTGCTGAACACGAGAGTCAAGAATACACAACATATACTATAATAAATAATACCCAGAGTTAAATGTAACATACCAAAAAAAACATAGAAAAGTCACTACTTAACTCACATACTGTAATTATAAAGGGCTGTATAAATGGTTATCATCAGTGAGTCAAGATCATGAGGCAGATGTTATGCATGTCCTCATTCGAGAATTTGATTTTAAGGAGGAGAATTTTGTTCAATAATGGGAAGTTCCTCTGGCACCAAAAAGAAGCTATGTTTCAATTTATATGTTGTGTCTCTCACTTAAGTGAGAAAGACATGGACTTCTTTTCTTCATTTACAAGTGCAGTCAGTAACAATCCTTAAGAGCTATTTTTTTAAAAATCAAAATTTTTAATAAAGTTTTCAGAAATCACTCTTAATATTTTACGAATGGAAACCAAATGCTAAGGGATGCAAAACATGCCCATGGACATCTAAACCAAACATATAACTAAGTACAACATGTCTTCACAGACGGACAGACATAGGCCTACGTCATTCCGAAAACACTTTTTTCTGTTTCGGTTCATCCTGAAACTTTCTTTTTCTTGTGTGTTATCTTGAATTCAATTTTTGTTTTGATCACTAAACTTTCTCTATAAAGGTATATGTGAGGAAGAATGACTCAAAAAGATATTAAACTTATCGTTAGGGTTTGGCTTTTCTAAGGTCGCTACAGAACACAAATCCACAACCAGTCCTAATTCTAGTATGCATATCAGACCGAACTTATTTATCTTAGTAAGATTATCCCATTCTCAACCTCATGTCATAAGAAACAAAGAACTGAAATGAATTTAGGTTAGATAATGCAGGCCCAGGGGTGAGGGGTGGATCAATAAACAGTAACCTAGAACTTTAATGTAGTTTTCCTGTAACTTTAATTTTTTTCTAGCCTTGCACCTTTTCTCTAATACCATTTAAATGTTCACATTATATTTATATGTTATATTGACATATCCTGTTATTTTCTTTAACGTCCTGGTACTAATATTAAGACTAATACAGTAATATGAATTTTTCATTTTTAAATTTGCAAAAATAATGGAAATTATTTTAAAAATTGAAGATATTGCCTTTTTAAGATACTTCTCTAAAATAATGCCACATTGCTGTTAAGGATTGTAACTGTATTTTTCATTTATTTACTACCTATTTACATTTATAAAAAATATACAGGGAATCCTCCGTATAACGATATTTGTGGGTCCGGCATAATGGAACTTTGCGCCCCATGCTGCTCCCCTTTCCACTCGCCACTCGATTGGTCGCTTCCCCGCCCAGCTGCTTCCCGCTTGCATGCCACCATACCTGTAGCCGCTGTTCAACCTCAACGCCGGTAATGAATAATTGCAATTGACATGTCACCTAATACTTCACAATAAAAAAACCCTTGCACCTCCACATAACATTTCACAATTATAAAAACGACCCTTGCAACAAAATAGGCTATTTCACAATACAAAAAATATCCTTGTACCATACATAATATTTCGTAATCATAAAAAACGCCGTATTATAACATAAAATGTTGCTTAATTGGCGCAGGAAAATTCCCTTGCACCAATACTACTCTTTTCATAACTAACAAAATATCTCAAAATTATAAAAGCCGATTCTTGCGTTAAAACTCATGAAACCCCCCTATCATGACTCAAATATACGAAAGCTTCCTTCTGAGCTCAACATTCACTCGTGGTGTAGTGGTTAAGACTTCTGGCTATAATGCTAGGGGTCCCGAGTTCGAATCCCGGTCGATCCAAAATTTACTATTAGGAATAGGTCTCAAATAGGTAGGAAGGGTGAAGAGGAGGTGAGAGGAAGGAGACGGGAAAGGAAGAGAAGAAGTGAATAAAGAAAAAATAAATTATTTTTTCTGTTTCATCAGTACATTAAGAGATGGCGCCACCGTCGCTACTAGTAGTTCAAATGCCGCCGCTAGGGGAGGGAGTTAGTGAGTGAGGGACTCGCATGGGGCGCAAAGTTCGGTTTTCCCGTGGGTCCTAGCAGATTTTATTATTATATGAGGGTTATTGTTAACTTATATTGTTACCTAACTGACTGACATCCGTTGAAATGTAACCATAGCTTTGAGCCTAGCCAAGTGTCAGAAATTTCAAACTCGTAGAAGGTGGAAAGATGGAAGAGAAAGAAGCAGCTAAGGCAAAACTCCTTATAGTGTTTTAATTGGTGTTGAAGTAACAACCTAACTCACAGTAGGCCTTTGTTTTTGTACACATAAAGGATGATTTCCAACCCTCATGAACCCTCATGAACTTTTTTTTTTTTTTTTTTTAATTTCTAAGAAATGTAATAGATATCAGGCACCCAGAAAGCAATATTGGTGGCTGGGAAGGATACTACCATCCATAGGGCTAAGCTACTGGTTTGCGGTAACAATTCACCCTCCAATATTGTTATAAAAGGGTGTTTTTAAAGTAGCTCCATCGTTACATTTAACATTATTAAAATAGGAAATTCACCAGGACCAAACAAAAATATTGCTTTATGCGGGTTTATCGTTATACAGAGGTTTCACTGTTTTGACAAATATAACGTGGTGGAATTACAAGGTATCTTGTCCCTAAGTTTTTAATCACAGTGGTTTCAAGTATTTGGGAATATCTCTCGGCCCATCTAGCCTTGTCTTGCCTTGTCAATTCTGTGATGCTGAATCAGATCGGCAAGTTCATTGCTGAACGTGAACTTGGAGATATTTGGGGGCACATGGAAATACTTGGCATCATGGAGTGGTTGACCTAGCTAACATACTGAGCTAAGCAAGGGGCAGTGATCGAGAAGCCAACTCAAGGACGACTGATTGGTCGGCTGGTCGTTGACCTCGGTATTAGGTGTACTGCGAAATATCCGGGGTGGTGCAATAACAGCATGTATCAATATTCAACACAGCGCCAAAAAAGTCGTCCGTGCAGAAATACGATCTCTGTGATGTATCATCTCCCTACCACTACTAGATGACAGGGACTTGCTACATTAATCTGCCACTGTTCTTTCTAATGCAGATCCTAAAGAATACGACTCAGAACTATAGGCTATTCAACTGCATGCCTGTCGGCCTGGTGGAGCAATCAGTAAGAGGCTGGCTTCTATTCGCAAGTAAACAGTGCGATTCCGGTGCGTAAATGTGAAAGTGTCATGTCTATCGATTTACAGGAATGTTAAATAATTTCTTCGGGACGAAATTACATTACACCAGCGAAAGTTATGGGCTTAAGTAGTAGTGCACAACCGCCGTCAAATAAGCAAACAAACAAATGTATACATCAGTTTGCATATTTGGAACAATTAATGATAAAGGCGGAAAATTTGAAGTTAGATGTTATCAGTAACATTACAATAGCTTTTACGCCTTATGCCCTCAAAACGCCATATAAACCAAGAAGAACTTCAAATATGGCCCTATTTTTTAATTGAGATTTGCAGGAATGCTTGAGAATTAACGATACCCTTTATTTAAAAATATATTATTTACTAAATTATTGTGCTAAAACACATTAGTTTTAGAAGATAACGTGAATTAAGACTATAGACTACAACTTTCAATCGCGCGGTATTCCTTCTCCCTGCACCCTCTTTCCCACGCGATCGTGCACAAGCTCCTAAGCGTGTGCGAAATAGCTTGTGTGTAAAGCTATAACTTTTGTTGCTGTTGAGTGGATGAGATTTTAGATGAAGATAGGGCCAGGCAAGAGAAACTGAAAGCGATCCATCTTCAGAATCAGTTTTAAATTGTAATATGCAAACAGTGTACTTTATTTTTTATACTTAAAACTATCCAAATGTTTGTTCAATCGCATGGAAATTGTTAGTTGGAAACAGTTTTGGTAATGTGTTTGCTGTAGGCTACTTGCCTACTTGAGTCACTTTGCTCCTAATATTCTTCTGGCGCCAACATTCTTCTACATTCACTGTCACACTTTTGCCATTGCCACGAACTTGATCTGGTCTGTTTACATTTGTAAAACATTTAACTGGAACTTAATGATTGCGTAAAATTCCATTCTAAGATATTCCAAGACATTCCAGGTAAATGTCCCTGGTTCCTGTATTTGAAGCAATGGGAATATGAAGTG
Source organism: Ectobius pallidus (assembly GCA_964059195.1). Lineage (NCBI taxonomy): Eukaryota > Metazoa > Arthropoda > Insecta > Blattodea > Ectobiidae > Ectobius > Ectobius pallidus. The sequence continues at coordinate 42,767,699 of CAXKWD010000006.1, forward strand.
AACGTCTAAAGATTTCAGCCCTACGCACCTTGCGTATTTACAGTAGAACCTGTCTACGTTGACCACCGTGGATTCTGGTCAGATGTGGAAAATATATAGAGGTGGTCATGTTACAAAGATTTTCAGTGATCTATCAGAAGTTTAATTAACCTATACAAGTATAAGTTACCTAATATAGTAATGTAGATAGAACTCAATAATAAACAAAAACACAGTAAAAACTAATCTTAACTTTTATTATAATCTAATAGCAATATATGTAAGGTCTATACTATTCTATCATCATTATCATCATCATCAGTGATGCTGTTAAAAGCTGCCCTAATTAAGATTTCTGTGACACTACAGTGCAGTTGTAATTACTTTGAAAAATAGTCTTTAATGCTTGCTCGTTTGAAGTGCATTATAGATTTGAGCATCCTCATTTCAATAATTGTATATAAATTAAATAGCTCTTTGAACATTTCTAGGCTTCATTGTATGTTGGGATCGGATTCTCTATTCCTTCTTCCGTGCACGAAATTCTTAGTTATCACTAGGTTCAAAAGTGTGCTCTCCTTTCCATTCGATTTCACTCAAATTTTGTTTCACTTTCAACCCTTCTTCCGGGGTTGATGTCACATCTTCCTGAACTATAAGTTTCCACCATAGCAGCAAACTCATTCAATCGTTTATACAGGGTCTTTATTATAAGTTGAGACGGGGCGACCGGTGTTTTCACTCTCCGCTACGGAGTCCGCATTAGCCGCCGGTGACGCGCGATCGGCTTCCCTACTTAAAGTGTAGGCTATATAAAGTATTACATATCTTACCTTATAACATATGTTGGAAGTGTCGTCCTTCCTGTGTTATACAGGCATTGTATCTGGAAACCACATTCTGGCTGACGCGAGTGAGTTCTTCCACTGTAATGCCCCTAATTTCATTCGTAATGTTTTCTTTCAGCTCCTCCAATGTGTGAGGATTTGTTCGATAAACCTTATCTTCATCACGTACACGTCCAGCAGACTCGTACTTAAAATAATGTTTACACACAAAAATACGATGCTGCAGCGAAATGGGTCTCACCATGTTCACACTTTAACAATAACTGCACGTGCCGATGTTGCATCAAGGTCAGACCGGCTGCGCGCGCCTTCCGTCGCCCGGTCTCAAGCCTTCCGTCGCCCCCGTCTCAACTTATAATAAAGACCCTGTATTAACTATGGCTTTCCTTTTACAGTAATACAGAATGAAACAATCTCTTGCACACTCTTCAAAAGTTTGCAGTTAAATAGATCGGTAAAGGTAAAATTTTTGTGTGGAATCTTCCTAATTAGTTTTCAAGTTACGCCACCGAAGAGATTTGTATATTTGAGGGGTGTAATAGCTAGCAGGTAGTGCCCACTGGTGCTGATTTCTTTTAGTGCTTAGGGGTGGAGTAGATTGAAGGTTACAATTTGACCTTAATGTCAAGAATTTGAGGGCCCCTAAATTATCTAGTAGGTATTGTTCATTGCTACTATTTTTGATGGAGAAAGATTGAAGAATGGATACAGGTTGGCCTCGATGTAAGGAATTTCTGTTCGGACTTAACAAAAATTTTGACAATGTCATTAGAGTGGTCGAGTTTTACAGGCTAAAAGTTATTAAAATTGTATGATGGTGGTCAAGATACAAATTACATAGGTGATCAAGTTACAGAGTAACTTATACTTATAAACAGGGCCCGGATTCTGATGACCTAAAATTGTTTGAAAAATGACCCTAAATTTTAAAGAAAATGACTTAATAATCATAAAAAATGACCTAAAAACTGATATTTTATTTATACAAAATTATTATTGTACACACAAAGCTATAGACTAGTTTGAACATAATTGTAAAAACTGTAAATAACTGTAATGTTGTGAATGTTCTTTTCTAACGGAAATTTATACTAGCTCTGAGGCACTGGCGAGTCAAAATTCGGCATTTCCTTATGTGGTCTGCCGGATGATATTGTTGTTTATTGAGAGTAAACAGTAGTTTGCACTCTCAAATCCAAGCAGGTGACAGACTTTGGTGCCAAGTCAATCTAATAACAATAGTAATATAATACAACATTTTGGCATTTCTTTGATTCTCATTTCCGACTGAGACATGACAACACTTAACGCCGAATTTTTCCTTCTTGCATTAAACAAACAATAGACCATGGGCTACCAATAGCAAACCCTCCCCCCCCCCCGTGGCAATTTCTGACACACATATTTTTTGTTGGTATTGTCGTCTAGTTTAAGATTTTAGTTGTTTGTCCCTTATCAATTACAGCATATACCCGGAAAACCACGGAAATCCGGAGAAAATGAGTTTGTTTCAATTTTTTATTGTTCTTTGCCCCTAATATTCCCAGGGAATTTCTGACTCACATATTTTTGTTCGTATTGCCATCTAGTTTAAGGTTTCAGTTGTTTGCCCTTACAAATTACAACATATCCCCGGAAAATCCGGAAAACCACGTGTATACGGAGAAAATGACTGTTTTATTTCTTAAATCTTTGTTCTTTGCTAGTAATATTCAAAGGGAATTTCTGACTCATATGTTCTTTTGTTGGCATTACCATCTAGATTAAGATTTCAGTTGTTTGCCCCTCATCAATTACAGCATATCCCCGGAAAACTCCGAAAACCACGGAAATCCGGAAAAATTGACTTCGTTTTAATTTTTGAACATCTTTGTTCTTTTCTCCTAGTATTCAAAGGGAATTAGTGAATAATATGTTTTTGTGTTGGTATTGCCATCTAGATTAAGATTTCAGTTGTTTGCCCCTTACCAATTACAGCATATCCCCGTAAAACCCGGAAAACCACGTATATACGGAGAAAATGACTGTTTTCTTTTTAAATCTTTGTTCCTTGCACCTAATATTCGAAGAGAATTTCTGACTCATATGTTTTTTTGTTGGCAATACCGTCTATATTATGGTTTCAGTTGTTTTCCCCTTATGAATTATAGCATGTCTCCAGAAAACTCCGAAAACCACGGAAATCCGGAGAAATTGACTGTTTAAAAATGTCTTTAAAATCCTTGTTCTTTGTTGCTAATATTCCCAGGGAATTTCTGACTCATATGTTTTTTTTGTTTGTACTGCCATCTAGTTTAAGTTTTCAGTTGTTTGCCCGTTATCAATTACAGCAAATCCACATAAACCCTGAAAATCACGGAAATCCGGAGAAAATTACTTTGTTTTAATTTTTTTAAATCTTAGTTATTTGCTCCTAATATTCAAAGGGAATTTGTGACTCATATATTTGTGATGGTATTGCCAGGACACACCTGAAGCAGAATTACTTCCCAATAACGGTTTCAGTGACTGTAGATCACAAGTTCCGAGTTCTAGAAATAATGTGGTTTTCCGGGTTTTACGGGGATATGCTGTAATTGATAATGGGCAAACAACTGAAACCTTAATCTAGATGACAATGCCAACAAAAAATATGCAAGTTAGAAATTCCCTGAGAATATTAGGATCAAAGAACAAAGATTTTTAATAAATTAAAACGAACTCAATATCTGCGGATTTTCGTGGTTTTCGGAGTTTTCCGGGGATATGCTGTAATTGATAAGGGGCAAACAACTAAAACCTTAATCTAGATGGCAATACCAATACAAAAACATATGAGTCACCAATTCCATTTGAATACTAGGAGCAAAGAACTAAGATTAAAAAAAAAAAAAAAAAAAAAAAATTACACAAAGTCATTTTCTCCGGGTTTCCGTGGTTTTCGGAATTTTCTAGGAATTTGCTGTTATTGATAGGGGGCAAACAACTGAAACCTTAATCTAGATGGAAATTCCAGTACAAAAACATATAAGTCACCAATTCCCTTTGAATAATAGGAAAAAAGAACTAAGATTTAAAAAATTAAAACAAAGTAATTTTCTCCGGATTTCCGAGTTTTCTGGGGATATGCTGTAATTGATAAGGAGCAAACAACTGAAACCTTAATTTAGATGGCAATAACAACACAAAACCATATGAGTCACCAATGCCCTTTGAATACTAGGAGCAAAGAACTAATATTTAAAAAAATTGAACCAAAGTCATTTTCTCCGGGTTTCCGTGGTTTTCGGAGTTTTTGGGGATATGCTGTAATTGATAATGGGCAAACAACTGAGACCTTAATCTAGATGGCAATACCAACAAAAAAACATATGAGTCAGAAATTCCCTTTGAATATTAGAAGCAAATAATAAAGATTAAAAACATAAAACATTGTCATTTTCTCCGTAATACGTGGTATTCCGGGTTTTCCGAGGATATGTTGTGACTGGTAAGTGGCAAACAGCTGAAACCTTTAATTAGATGGCAATACCAACAAAAAATATGTGAGTCAAAAATTCCTTGGGATATTAGAAGCAAAGAACAAAGACAAATTAAAACAAAGTCATTTCTCCGGATTTCCGTTGTTTTCCGGGGATATGCTGTAATTGATAAGGGGCAAACAACTAAAAACGTAATCTTGATGGCAATACCAACAAAAAATATGTGATTCAGAAATTCCCTGGGCATATTAGGAGCAAAGAACAAAGAAAAATTAAAACAAACTAGTTTTCTCCGAATTTCCGTAGTTTTCCGGGGTTTCCGGGTAAATGCTGAAATTGATCAGAGGCAAACAACTGAAAACTGAAACTAGATGGCAATACCAACAAAAAAAGTGTATGAGTCGGAAATTCCCACGGGTGGGGGGGGGGGTTATGGGGGTATACAGTAGCCCACGCTCTACAACACTTCAAAGACAGCTAGCGACGAAAGAAAGTTAATAGTCTACATTCAATGTAAATACATGAAAAAGACTAAATAAGGAAGAAAATTGCAAGAAAATGACAAAATAATGACCTAAAATTGAAATAAATGCCCTAAAAATATAAAATTGCATTAACGCCGGGTTTCCGAAACGTAAGATATCTACTAGATGGCATTATTCAATCCGTAAGCGTTTCTGAAACGTTCGATGGCGGCTAATCGTTCGATAGAACGCCCTACAAACTATCGCACCATAAATCACTAGATATCTGGCGAAACGGTAGATAAACACGCAACATGGCGGAAATGCGAAATATTTATGTTGATGTATGTTCCGTTATTATGTTAGCATTTAATCTTACATTATGTTACTAGCTTGTTATGGTATTAAAATTAAAAGTAGTAATGAAGCTGGCATTGGTTATTAATTTGTGTGTGAAATAATTCATAATACTGTACTAGAAAAATTGTATATTATCGGTTAGATGATCTTTGTTATAGCCTAGGCTATTAATGTATCCATCGTTTATTTGTATTAATTTCATTTTCTGTTGTAAGTTAATATTTTAAGAAAACATCGCGAATATTATTTTCTTGCTGGTCATCTTCAATGCCAGATCGTATAAGGCCTAGGTCTATACAGAAGTAAATATTCCCTGAAAGAAATACAGCAATCCTTTCAAGAAGTAGCCTACGATGATATTCAGATTCGGAAAAAATGTAGCTTAAGTATATTAATTTTATTTTCTGATGCAACACTTTATGAAGAAAATATTGCTAGTTTACAGCACGAATATTAATACATAATCATCATCTTTCTCGTCATCTTCATCCTGAGGCAATAAATAGGCCTAGAGATGTGTAAAGCAAAAAGTATTCCCTGAAAGAATTAGATCTTTGACGATATTGAGTTTCGGAAAGAATCAGGCTGTCAAAGCAATTACCTATGGATAAATAGGCCATCATATTAAATAAGGAACAGCTTCAAGCATGCCTTTTTCAGCGTTAAATTGCCCATCATTAGAAATGGGAACAACCATCGAAGCATTCCTTTCTGTGGTAAATTAGCTATAACTTAATTAATGTGTTACGTTTTACGCATTATGTTGTCAGATTGTGATGGGTGACATTTTTCTCTAATGCACAAGTCTAGAAATCGAAATTACCGTAGTTTATCTCACGTTCTACATTCATTTTAGCAGAGAAACAGCAGACAAGGAAAAGCAGAAAGATAATTCAGCCATTTTGATAGAATAGCAAGAAGCGCTCCGATTGGTTGCTATTCAATCACGGCCAACTTGATATTAGAGTAAGCACCGTGTCTCCATCTATTGACAAAGTGCTCAACTCATTTATCTGACGTATCGCTATTTGCCGATCGTATTTGCTTTCGGAAACGGAAGGTGTTTATAGAGTGTATAAAATCTATAGAGCCATTAGCTGTCTAGAAGATATCTGGAGCTTTTATGATCCGGGCCTAAATGGCAAAAAATTACCTAATAAAAATGTATTTCTATAATGTAGAGGCCATGATTAAGATTTATCTACAAGTTGGCAATGCCTATGCAGCATCAATAAAAAGATGACATGTCATTAGAATCCGGGCCCTGCTTATAAACACACAAGAATTTGCCGCTTCCATGAAAATACGGTCAAGTAAGGCACGTGGTCATGTTACAGAGGTGGTCAACTTCACAGGTACCTGTACCGCATTAATGGTGAATATTGAAATCTGGTGTTGTGAATGCATAAAATCCCCCAAAAGCCAGAACCCCTGATCTCTCAAATGTGGGATCTGCAGAAAACTGCCTTTGTCAACCCAATCTTTTCACTTTCATGCCTTCTTTTTCTCCTTTGTTTTGTGCAAGTAGCCATGTATTCTGCTTGCTATTTGCGCTTTGCTTTTTAAATGCTGCTTCTTTGATACAGCTTTTACTCAGACCTGTTGTGATGTTCTGCATAATATTATATGGTATGACGTACTGCACATAAAAGTAACGCTAAGACCTTAAAGAGATCTGTCGTTTCAACGGTATGAGCTGTCAGTTATTATTTTGTTTCCATGCGTGCGTAAAATAGTTATTTATGGTACAAGTGGTAGAAAGAGAAATTTTGTTTTTGCGTCTAGGTATGAACAAAATAAAATCGTTTTACCATGTTTTATCATACACTATTTTTAGTCAGCCTTTAATATTTGTGAAATAACAGTAAATATTTTTTTAAATGAATGACGTACGTTGGAGCCATATTGGAGCAACCCTGCTGCCGCACGTACACCTGTATGTGCACAGACAGAGGTTATTGATTTTGGTTCACGGCTGCCAACATAAGGAATGGAGTCGACATGCTTTTCACCATCCAAGTAGGTCTATGACATTTTCGCGAACACTATTTGAAATTTAACATTTAAAAATTCCTAAAGAATTATATTTTCATTTTTTCACATACAAATATTCTTAACTAAAACAGTCCTTACCATGTGATTGAAACCTTAAGTTGGTTATAATGGATTTAACACCAGTGCGATTACTTCGTGCCTTAAATTAGGAGTTCTATTTTTAATTCTATTTTTCGAAGATAACGTTTTCTGACTCTAACTGTAACATCAGATGACAGGAGTTAAATCTGTACGTGAAAGTAACATCATACTGACATTGTAATTTTATTAGCAAGAAAATAATTAAGTATTGAATAAAATTGAATGTGTGTTGCCAATGCTCTACCAACTGAGCTAAGCCAGTGTCAGAGAAATTTTTCTCTTGTAATATTCTCATGTAATGTCCAACAGAGACAATAATCTGTGGTTGGGTATATATCTATCTTGAATGTTAACTGTACAATAACAGTGGGAGCCCGGTCACAAAAATCACTACTTAGTGTGCCTCACAGCACTGCATACGACATAACTTGTATGTCTGAGAGGTAGACCATTAGGGCAATCAGTCATAAGAGAGAGGTTCCATCTGGCGCTGTGAATTGAACTCCGGCTTAGCTCAGTTGGTAGAGCATTGGCGGGAATAGCCAAAAGTCCTGGGTTCAAGTCCCAGTGTCGGAGGAATTTTTCTCCTATAATATTCTCATTTATGTCCAACAGAGACAATAATATGTGGTTCATGAATGCTTATATATCTATTTCTCATGTAATGTCCAATAGAGACAATAATCTGTGGTACATGAATGCATATATATCCATCTTGAATGTTAACTGTACAATAACAGTGGAAGCCCGGTCACAAAAACCACTAATTAGTGTGCCTCACAGTACTGCATATGACATAACGTGTCTGTCAGTGAGGTAGACCATTAAGGGAAATTAGTCATAGGAGAGAGGCTCCATCTGGCACTGTGAAGTGAACTCTGGCTTAGCTCAGTTGGTAGACCATTGGCACGGGTAGCCAAAGGTACTGGGTTCAAATCCCAGTGTCAGAGGAATTTTTCTCCTATAATATTCTCTAGATCATACCTGAGCAACTGAGGGGAAACGTTTAGTACCCCACCCATGCTGTGACGTATGGTACGCTCTTCATGTTCAGTGTCACGTTGAAACTGCTTTATGCTGACGTCAAGGGCGACTGTAGTGGGAGACATTACCCCACCGCACAGTGGCACAATGTGCCACAGTTGAGCACCCGTGCCCTAGATTATGCTGTTGCAGTGCATTTATTTAATTGCCTTGTAGTAATATATCCTGAAAGGGAGAAACAACGTTGGATGATCCACCAATTGTTATCAAATCGTTTGACAACTGGACAGTTCCACATCATGTTCTGCGACCACAGGAAATAGGCCTACCCTGACAAGTTTTTCCAGGATTACCGAATGTCAGTTAGTTGTTTTGACGAACTGTTGACTTTAGTTGCTTTCAAAATAACAAAACAGGATACGAATATGAGAAGAAGCATAGAAGGTGCTAAAGACTTGTCATTCTCATTACCTTGATGTAGGTCTACGATACGCTAGTTTTTACGCGTCTGAAGGCGCGATTCATTCGACCCGTATAATTTATAACATTACCTACCCTTTGACTCAATGGATACGCTTTTCGGTCGCTGATAATCGGCCGCGTTTTTTCGGTCCGTGTAACATGGGCCTTTTATATGGGCAGAATGTCGACCGAATGCACGCGCGCGGAGGATTTTATAGATGTGTTGCCATTATTAAACTTCCAACCCTCGTACATTTTTGTAACTAGGAAAGTGCAAAGAATAATAATAGAGGTGCAGAGAGAGGTATTGTTCTAGTGAATGATTAAAACAGTAACAGTGGTACGGTAAATGATTAAAGATAGACTTACTTCGAGGTAATGACAAGTCTTTCAGCACCTTCTATGCTTCTTCTCATATTCGTATCCAGCTTTGTTATTTTGAAAGCAACTAAAGTCAACAGTTCATCAAAAGAACCAACTGACATTCGGTAATCCTGGAAAAACTTGTCAGGGTAGGCCTATTTCCTGTGGTCGCAGAACATGATGTGGAACTGCCCAGTTGTAAACGATTTGATAACAATTGGTGGATCATCCAACGTGTTTTCTCCCTTTCAGGATATATCACTTCATGGCAATTTAATAAATGCACTGCAAGAGCATAACCTACTTCTATCTCATCCATTTTGTAATGACTATTACTGTCGAAAGAATCCCAGCTTGCGTGTTTTCGCTCAACATTCTGCCCGTGTAACATGCATCACTCCTTTCGGTCGCTGAAATTCGGCGACCGAAATTAGGCTCGTATATCATGCTCAAAATCAGCCGGTCTCGGCCCGAAATTAGGCCGCTTGTTTTGGTCCATGTAACATGGGCATTATTATTCATCCTATACCACTTCATCTCCTCCAAATGAATTGTAGAAAAAGTAGTACCTATGTAGGCTACTTGGTATTATACCTTAGCCACAAAAGTTTTTCAAGACTTTCAATTTTTCTGCTTTTAATTTCGTCAAACATTTTCTCTTCAGCTGCACGAGTTCAACTGAAAAATTCCGAGATGTCCTTCTTTGTATTGCAAACTTGTGGAACTCTTATTGAGCAGAAACACATTCCACATGCTCTCTGTCTTCCTTTCTATATTGAAACCATACAATATTTAGCCATTTAACGCTTTTTCCATTAGTATTAATTTTCTTACATTTTACCACAGATTTCTGGAAGTCATTGAAGTCATAAAGTCTTCCTGCTTCACTACTTTGCTTTGACGTCATTCTGACCACGGCATAAGAATCGAATACCGGTACATCTACACTTTGCTAGCACTTATATGTGAGTATGAACAGTGTCACACTCCATTTGGGAATGTCCTGTTTCAAAGAAGATAATATGATCTACTACAGAATGTCGAGAAAATTGACAGCACATAACAACATAGGCCTACTTGAACTATAACATTTACATTTTGTCGCCACAATTGTCAGATATCAATCATATATTCTTCCATCTTGGATTATTTTCAGAAGACTCAAACATGATGCGCCACGGCCAGACACCTCCTCATCCCACATAAAGTTCTCAGCTGTCCGGTTTGAGCCATTATACATAGTCACATTATACCCTGCGTGTCTTCGTTTATAGAAAATTCCCTTGACTTTTATTTGAGGGCAGTATCGAACTGCTTCAAAATTAAACTGCAAAAAATGAATTTTTCCTTCTACTGATAGCAATATAAAAACATTTTTCAATCGATCAATAGTTGAAAGTAATGGTACTTGTGATAATAAAACTGCATCTAACTGAAAAACTATTTTTTTTTTTAGTTAACGTTGTCTGACTCTAAGCCCTCGATAGTATGGTCGAACAAAAAATGCATTTTTCATTCGGAAAACTTCATTCCGGAAAATAAGGAAAATCCATTGCCACACATATCAAGAAGATATTTTTTGTTTCAGGGGACCCGAAACACGTATTGCTGACAACTCAATATCAAATAATAATTTTAGGATCGTAGGCTATACTTCCTCTAAGTATAAAAGCTATGGTACGGGTACACATGTGTTTTGTTATTGAAGTGTTGATTTAGCCATTTTAGCCAAAAATTCTATTTTTTTTTTTAAATCAAGCATACCTTACTGTGAAACACCGTATAGGCTACCGTCTGGTGCATAGAACAGGTGCTGCTGGCACCACTTTTAAACCATGCACTTCAAACTGCCAGTGCATGCAGAATTTAATCACGTGTTTTCTCAGCTTCAATTTGCATGTTATTTCGCCACATTCAAAATCTATATTCCGCACAAAAATAGAGATTTGTCTTTGAATTTTTTTTAGATACACTTTAGAATGTATGTAATAAAATTACTAATCATATTTTCTGTATAGGCTTTAGTTCTTTAAAAAATATACATACCGGTAATAATATGTAAATTATTATTTTTTAAAAAGTATAAACAATATAAAAACCCATCAGTTAATTTATAAAGCAATCACCAAAGAATTTCACATAAGAAGTTCAGGTTCATATTTTCTGTAGGAGATAGATTTCGATTTTGATAAAAATAAATAAATAAATGAGATATAAATTGAGAAATTAAAATGAAATCTTAAATTTAATTTAGGTTTACATTTTAATTATGGGTGCAAAATTTCAAGTTTCTAGGACAAATAGTCTAGAAAGTCACTTTTAACACTCATCCCTTACATTAAAAGAATAATCTATTTTGAATAATCCAAGTTGCAAATTGTGATCGTTGTTTGGCATTTATTGATGTAGAGTTTAACATAGACAGTATTAAAGAGTTATTTCTATTGGTAATTAAGACTTTCTTATAGACATATAAATAAATAAATAAAGTATTATTGTAAACAAGTGTCGTCTTTATTTTATACGCGGTTCTGTTTCAAGTAGCTCCCATTCTTATGCCGAACAGCTATAAGCCGCCAAGTACCTGTGGAAGAAGAGCAGTAACTAATTTTATAAAGCTAATTAGTATTCCAGTACCATCACATACGTCAAGGTAGTTGAAGATACCTGTATGGCATAAAAATGTAGTCAATCCTGCTCATAAGTAAACACATTCATTACACACCAGGCAGTATTATCCTTGACTAAGGAAGAACCTTCCGAAAATTTGACTGTGATATACGAGAATTCAATATGAGTGAAAATGAGCATAGTAGAATATTCAGCCATGGTAGGGTTTCTTGATTTGATAATGCTGAGTAAATAATAGTACGTCTAAGAATGGTCGTTACAATAAAAAATGTCGCTTTCACCACAACGCATTTCCCTCCCAAATTTATACAAGCTCTAGCATAAAGTAATTTACGTTTGTTTCTGTACAAATAATTATAACTTTCTCGTAAACAATATTGAGCGAGTGAAGCCCTTTAGGGCCAGGAATAATGGTTCTTTGTGATTTAGTAACTTAAAAACTGCTGAACTAGGATTTTTTTTTTTTTAAGAAATTTTGAAATCTTGGTTCACTATAGCCTACATCATTTTTCATTGTATTTTACGAATGATGTTACTGAACAGCATTTATGAATCGACAAGCCTACTCTCTAAACTTTACATCAATGAGTTGCATAACCTAAGCCAGACGAAATTTGATTTTTTTTTTAACTAAGTTAGTTAGTCAGCCATCCATTTTATAGAATTACTGAATTTGTTGACACTACTGTAAATATATTTTAAATATACATAAACTAAAATATGTTGTATTCTACCGTAATTTTATTGAATATTGTATACTGTACTGTTATTTTATCATGTGCATTGTATTGTATTTTAATAATGAGAAAACGTGTCTATTGCAACTAACTGTTACTCAAAGCATCGATAAAAGATTGAATGGAATACAATAACCAATCCTTGCATTCAGAAAGAATAGTGCCTTAGAATGCAGGATCTTGCTGTTGCATAACTATCCATATTAAATCTATATTTATCGGTACTATACTGTATATGCATTAATAGCTGCCCTAGCCCCCGAAAGGTTCAAGTGGTTTCCCTGATTAACGCTGTACGTCTAACCCCGTACAGCTGCTGCAACTTCTCCAGCATCTGTATAACGCGCACAGTTTAATTTGGCTGCACAGGCGTCTGGCGTAATATAAAAGATTTTATAATGGCAATGAAATAAGTAATGAAAATTTTGTTCTCAGTTTTTACATTAATTTCATATTGTCCAATAAAAAAATGAGGGTTGGAAGATTAATAGTGGCAACATATCTATAAAATCAAGGTGAATTATAGGAGGTTCAAATCGCTTTTTTATGTTGGTTGGATTTCCAGCATACTTCAAAACAAATGGGAGCCTTCTATCACTACGAATGCCTTCACAGTAACCAGAGGAAATTAAGTTGTATCTATCAACCGGTCTAAAATGAATTTTGGATCTGACAGAAAGCCAATGATTAAAAATAATTCAATACTTTGAAATTATTCTTGTTCCACAATAACATAATTAAAAGTTTCAAGATTGGTTAAAAAAATTTACTCATTATGATGAATGATTGAGTGTAAAGCATGATTGAACCTCCGCCAGAAGGAAGTGAAGAACAGGGACAGGCTTTGACCCATCTTGCTCCTTTTCTGTAAGGAATTATTGTGTTACGATTAAAAATAACATAAAATTAATTTAGCGGCCTAGGCCAAAAAAGTGCTACTTTACAGCGTGTTAACACTCCGATAAGAGCTGGTTTAGAAAGCGTGTACTAAAAACATGAACTTGCGCCTGGCAAGGTAGGGATGAAGCATCTCGACTCAACTTGGCAGCCTTACATCGGGAGACCTGACGCAGGCGTTTAATGCAAATATAAAAACTTATATTTTCAGTAAATGTATTTTTTTATTTAATCCCCCTAGATATGTTATAACGTCTTTATAAATAGAAACCGTTCTCAAATTAGGCCCATACAATCCTGCTTCTAATTCAGATATAACAACACACTATAGGCTACACATTATGTTTATGGCTTTAGTTTTGCTAACTTCTCATCCCTTATCATATAATCAAACATTATTATTATTATTATAGTGAATATTATATTAGACTATGCGTTGTTCATATTCTAAAGTGATAAAGTGTGTTTCATGTGGAATTTTAACCGACGTGCCCACCCCAAAACGGCTGTCTCCTAAGTGTTGCCAGGGACTTTTTTTATAACTTTATTTACAGCATGCCCCATTACAAGGCAATATTACATGCATTAATTTCCACATTACATTGAGTTCATATTCTATTACATATGTATACATCCTATTTTGCGTTAGCTTATTTTTTATCACAGTACTTAACTACCAATATTTACATTTTTACAGATTTCGGGTCAGAACCCTTACATTTGTGAAAAATCTATTGAATTAATGAATTTTTTAAAAGCGTGAAGTTGCTTATGAATAAGGTCCTTGTTTAATTTAGGCCACTTTCCTCCTCTTGCACTTATTTCCTGCTGCATGGTTCTCCTTTCGTTATCTAGAATTTTGCACCTATGGATGAGATGTTCTATCGTTTGTTCTTCTTGTTCGGTACAGGGGTACATTGGATTATCAACTATTTTAAACCTATGTAGGTATGATTTTGTAAGGCCATGTCCAGTCGTAAGTGCTGTAAATTTAAAGGCGATAGGAATTCTCAGCTTTAGTCTTTCTTCCACTGTTGGGAAGAATTATCTGGTTATTAGCCCTTTTGCTGAGGTTGACCACTGTTGCTGCCATTTAGTTAAGGTTTTTTTTTTTTTCCTTTCCTCTGTTATTATTGTCTCTTTAGGTATTTTGTTGTAGGCAATTTCTGCTTCGTCCTCTTTTGCTGCTCTCTTTGCAAGACGGTCAGCCATTTCATTCCCCTGTAGCCCGGCATGAGCCTTCACCCATTGGAAGAAGACTGTCCATTGCAATCTAGTCAGGTTTTTAATCTCTTCCCTGATTCTCTCAATTAGTGGGTAATGCTTATTTTTATTCTGTAAGGTGTCTGTGGTAACTTTACTGTCAGTGTTTATTACTGCTATCTTCTCCCCTGTATCCTCCAAATCTTGAAGTTTTTCTAGTGCTTTCCAGATGGCTGGAAATGGCTTTCCAGATGCCAGGGACCTGGGAATGTGAAGTTCATAGAGATATGTTTTCAAAGTAACAAGAAGGAAAAAAACCTACCCTGCATTTACCGGAGTTGCAAAGAAGAAAAAACCCAATTTAAGATTTTTAATCACAAAGCCTCAAAGAAGTTATGACTTTAAAGTAACATATTTATGAGAATGTCTCAGTTTGAGTAGGTGTGAATGATGCTCACGTTCGCATTTTTAAGATGCTGTACACTGAACCCCTGCAGGTTGTAAGCTTATTGGAACTGCTCAAGCATAACACTTTGTCTTTTGCCGCTATAGAGTAGTATGTCAATGGATCTCTAAGTATAAGGAAAGTCACTCCAATAGTTTCAGCTGTTGAATCCTATATTCGAGCTTCGAAATGTTATCTAGAATCTAAACATAGCGAAAGATGAATACAATAACAATAATTTATTATTTTTGCTCTTTGTTTCTTTCTTTTTCTATTCAATATCATTTTTACTGAACGAGCGAAGAGGTCCTGTTTTAACTCAACCGTTCGGCATTTTGTCTGTCTGTAAATTTGTTTGTTACGCAGCCACGACCAATCGCGCTGTTCGACTCTCTTCCAATTTTGCATCGCTTCTTTCAGCGATTCTCACCAAACTGATCCCCTGGAAACATTGTTGTCTTCACAATAAATGATAATATTGGCAAAACTATTAAGGAACGACCGAAGCGTTGAGAGTGATTTTCTAAACTATTTGTCCTAGAAACTTGAAATTTTGCACACTTAATTAAAACGTTGACAGATTTTGACTTATAAAACCTCAGTTTAATACCTTAATTTGCTTCTGAGAAATTAATTAATTAAATTTATTTTTAATCAAAACTGAAATTAGTCTCCTCTGACGGATGTTAAAATATGAACCTGATTTTTACATGTGCGATTCTTTGATGCTTGCTTTACAAATTTAATGATTGATTTTTATATTTTTGTTAAAATTTATATCGTACAGAAAAATAAAAAGTTAAAAAAATTATGTATGATTACTAAAAAATACACCATGTCCATAATTTTTTGGACGACTTCTTAGGGCTATAATGTCACTAATACTTAACATTAATAAAGTCACCATTTATTTAAAAGAGGGAAGTTTGAAGTTTTGCAGTGACTTTAGATGCACTCGATGTGAGCCCTTGTGTAATACGGCTCACATCCAGGCGGTGATCCAAATCACGCCAAAGTCCCTCAAGCATGTCGTGTGGCGTTCCCGATGGCTACAGTAATGAGCCTTTACAATTTCGGCAACCTGACTGGAATAGGAGGGATGAAAACAATGTCCTTGACGTAACCCCACAGGAAGAGAGCACATACTGTGAGATCCGGTGAACGAGGTGGGCATGTGCAGAAAGTGCTTGCGACCGTTGCACGACCGATCCATGGACCTGGCAGGTATCCTCGCACGTCTGAATGCCAATTTGGAGGGGCCCCATCTTCTTGTAAAATGTATCGCTACTCCTCTTTCATCCGTGAGTTGTGACATTTTCCACTTTTCCAACATGTCCACGTAAACGTTGATAACGCAACCGTTTTATCCGAACAAAGATAATGTTTCCCGCTACATGAAAAATTAAAATTAGATGTTTGCTACAAAACTTCAAACTTTCCTCTTTCACATGGTCATAACATATTTTATTTATGATAAGTATTAGTGAAAACATAGCCCTATGAAATCGTCCAAAAATGTATGGACACCATGTAGGCCTATTTGTTTACAAAAAAAAACAGCCAAGACCTATACAGAAAATTTGATTATACACTTTATTAAACACCCTGCAAAGTAAATTGTTAAATATTTTCATATCCATATCTCTATTTTTGTGAGAGGAGGTACATTTTGAATGCCGCAAAATAACATACAAATTGAAACCGAGAAAACATGCGATTAAAGTTTGCATGCACTGGCAGTTGGAAGCGCACTGAGGTTTGAAAATGGTGTCAGCAGCACCTGCTCCATACGTCCAAATGACATAAATTTTTCCGCAGGTTTACTTTAGGGAAGCTTGATTTGTTGACACTATAATATAAAAAATCACTCTTTTTGACCAAAATGGCTGAATCAACAATTTTGTCATCCCTTAACGACTACGCCGAAGAGGATATCTATATTTTTTGTACGCGAAGTCTATTGTTTACATAATTACTATTTCTACTAGTTCTATATATTTGTTTCTGTATCGAGTTTACTCATTAGAGCATTATAAATATGTAAATTATAGACTGAATACGTATTCTGTGTTACAAAAATAAATTGAAGTCCCTTTACAGATTTGACGGGGAAAATTCCTTTTTAACATATTCTACGTCTAATTTAAAATGGCATTTGATTGGTTAGATCAAAGCAAAGTACTGCTAGCACTATAAAACAAGACATTCCAAATAAGTACACCAAGATCTTAGACAAAATTTACACAAACTCTCAAACCTGAGTTAGACTAGACACGGACACAAGAGGGTGTCAAACAAGAAGATCTGATATCACCCAAACTACTTATATGCTTATCACAGGATCTTTTTCTGGAAACCAAAGTAGGATAATACGAGCTTAACATCAACGGTGAAAAAATTTACTAAGATTCGCAAATTGACTACGGTTGACTAAGGTTCCTGTTGGCAAAAACAGCTGGAGAGTTGAAAATTACTGGAAGACCTGAGTACCGGTGGTATTAGCAACCAAGTCGGCTTAGTTACGAAACCATGTAAAGCGCGTAAGTTCAGCTTCCGAAATAGAGTTAATTTATCTTTCAGTTAAGTAGAGAGATTATTTCACCCGAGCATGAAGTTGAAAAATAAAGTGTATAGGGGAAACCCCTATACATCAGAAAAACTTAAAGGCAATGTCACAATCTATCTTAGAAGCTGAACTTCTGCGCGTGAAACAACATTTCCTAAAAAGGTGCCAGTGTTGTGTGAATGCAAGAAAGAGGACATTTGAAATACCTCTTGTGGTGAGGTACATAGTTATTTTCATTGTAATTTTAACTGTAATTGTGAGAACTTGAATCATTACATCATTAGCGGCTTTATTTGCGTAGATATTTCACCCGATCGCTCAGGAGTTAGAGCTGCGGCCGCCGCGACGCAGAAACCCCCATGATTGTCCAATTCTTACGTGAAACACACACTATACATATATACATATATATAATATAATATAAGACATACATAAACACTGAAGGGCCTGCTTTGAAATGTCTAAGAATATATCTACCTTGCCTAGTGCCACTCCAATACTGGCTCTAAATAAATTAAGAACTGGCATGGAGCCTACAAATAATATTTGCTAATAAGCAAATAAATTGAAGGGTTCATGTGGCCTATGCAGAATAGACCAGTCGACGTGGGCGTAGTCGGCGCCTACATTGCATCCAACAAAGGGGCGAAGGAATATGGGAAAGCCACGCATTCGATGAGCAGACTCTTTTAGGAAAGAAGCCGGAGGTTTTAAGAATCCCTTGAAATTGTAGAAACTAACAACGCTAAATAACTACAGAAACAAAAATTACATGAAACCGTAGAACTAACAACGCCATGAAACTGTATAGAATGAGCAATATTGAGTAACTATAGAAACTAACAATTACATGAAACTATGGATATAAAACACTACATGAAACTATAGAAACTATTGACAAAGTTATAATAATATTCTAATTAACAATGCCAAGTAACTATAGCAAGTAATTATTACATGATAGGGCCTATTGTAGAAACAAACTACACGAAACTGTAGAAAAATGACAAAGCCAGGAAAATATAAAAAATAACACATACAGTAATAACTATAGAAACTAACAACGCCAGAAATCACAGAAATTAATACTGGTGTTAAAATACAGAAACAAACAATTACTTGAAAGCATGGAAATAAACAACTACGTGAAAATTTAGAACGTCATGAAACTGTAGAAACTCCTAACGACAAGAAACAATAGAAACTAACTCGTAAACTAAAGATCTAGAAACATAAACTAAAAATCTGCAAGAGTTATTGACAAGTCACGAAACTATAGAAAGTAAAACGCCAAGTAACTATAGAAACTGACAACAACAAATAATGAAATTATAGAAACTAAGAACACCATGAAAGTATAGAAATAAACAACATTGAACTATAAAAACGTGCAATTACATGAGCTATAGGAACAAATAAATGCATAAACTGTAAAATTACTAATGCCATGATATTGTAGGGACTAAAAACTTTAAGCAAACATAGAAAACTAATAACATGAAACTATAAATTCAACAAAATAATGGAACTTTAGAAATCAACAGCGCAATTACATGGAAAAAACTACCTGAAACCATAGAAACTATTGGAATGTCACGAAACTTTAGAAACTAAAAACACCAAGAAACTATTGAAAGTAACAACGTCAAATAACCATAGAAACTAATTACATGAAATTATAGAAACAAACGATTAAATCAAACTGTAAAAACCACCTACCAATGAAACTATACACCTAACCAGTGGCGACTCTTGGATTTTTAGTTGTGTAGGATGGTGTGGAGAGAGCTAATTAACCCATTCACTGCTATTGACGTACATATGCGTCGCCGTAAAAAATGCATAAAGGCTGAGATGTAAATTTAATACAATAATGTTTATCGTAAAATATGAAAATATTTAACCATGTATGAAAACTGTCGTTTGCGGAAATCAGCTATTCCGCTATAATTTTAGCTATTCCGCTATATAATAGTTGATATCAAACTTGAAATTGCTCCAGGAATACTTATATTGAAATATAAACAGCACTGTAAAGTTTAATAATAACTAGGCCTATAATATATACCAAGAAAAGAAAGAAATAAATATTAATAAAAATATGATCACTCCCCTAGAGGGAGCTTAGAAAACAAGCTATCGAACGTGAGGAAGGACTGTACTGTAAGACGTCCTCAACTTCTTCCATATGAAACTGGCTTCTCACCGCCTTTTCCCTTCCCCCTTCACTTGCCAGAGCTTTAACAACGGCATGGGTACACTGAGGACATCCTCTCAAATACCAACCTGCTCAAAACAGAACCGCTAACTTCCTTCCCGAGTGCTCTACAAAAACGCTGTTTTGTCATTTTATTGTTTTAATTTTGACAATGAATGCTAGTAAACATTTATGTAGAGGAATTATGAAGTGTAGGATGATCCTCACATCCTATATGGAATAATCGCCACTGCATCTAACAATGCCAAGAAACTGTAGAAACTAACAATTCTAAGCAATTACTAATGATGGTTTCACGGCCTATAAGCCGAGTAAAAGGATATATTGCATCCAAGCTTTCGGTCGCTGACATCTCTGCGGCTTTCCTCAGGGAAATGAGTATAGAAAAAGGGGAAGAGAGAGCTTTTATATGTTTTTGAAACGCAGATTAGATAACGCCTGTAAATGTTGGTGCATTTTGTATTCGAAGTCAATGCCCGTAAAATTTTACAATAGTTATGTAGCGGCTGAAAATAACCATTTGTACCAGTTAAATCTGTACTTCCTGGCGAATTCTAGTTACTGTAGTTTTTATAGTAGGAAACAAGCAGTTGAGTTGTGTTGATTCTACTACTATTTTTGTTGCAGCAACCCCCACGGACAGAGATACACGGTCAGTGGATCTATTTCAACTAATGGATGGGGATTCAAGACAATTCGTGGGGTGGCCAGGAGTGCTGCCCGTGGGGCCCTGCTTCACGAGTAAGGGTGTTCTGGGGCGCTGCACTAGCTTCAGACAGTGCTACCCGTACTTCAAACTGCCCGAGCTGAGTAACTGGGAGACGTGGATACTCGGCATGTATGATACCTGTAGCTACTTTACCAACTCGGGACGACAAGTAAGTCAATGAGCTGGGAAAAATAATTTTAAAAAAGATCTAAGTGGAATTTTAAAAAACTTCGATTTTTATCCGAATTGGTTCAAACGTAAAATTTATTGGAGGAAATAATATGTAACAAATTGCATGCATGTATGTTAATTTTTTTTTCGAAAATTTACCTATTATTATATTGAGCCATAATAAATGCTCACTTACGGCGTTTTTACAATAAATAGTAGGTTTTTGCTACGATCAGAAAAGCCAACTATACAGTTAGCCCAGTGGTTGGGGTGTTGAATCCGGAATTAATTAGGGGAAAGCTGGAAATTGTTTTAATCCCTTCGGTTTAGGTCTGTAATGAACATACTAAGTTTTCCCCCTCCTGCTAGGTGAGCTTTAGCTGTAGCATAGTGATTTATAGTCGGAAAACAAGTTTTTTAAACTAACATAACAATATCTCAAAAACAATCAACGCTATCAAAACCATTGACCATACAAATTTTGTAGAGCTTGAAATTCTGAATAAAGTGAGTACCCACACTTAATACTTTCGTTGAAAATTAAGGTCAACTACCCACTACAATATTCCTCAAACGAATACAGGCATTTAATTATCAAAAAATGTTTAAGACTTTTCTTAAATTGTAAATTTCTTTTTTCTTTTATTTCTATCGGTAATTTATTATACCAGTATATTCCACTATTGAGAGGAGAAATTTGTTTAATTTTCAGCTGAACATGACTTCTGTGCATGTTGTTACAAGTCCTGGTTTGATGCATATGAATTTCACTGTTGAATTTTATTTTATTTTCATTATTTCTAGCCAAAAGAATTATATTAAATATATATAAACCAAATACAGTTAAAATTTTGTTCTCAATAAATACTTCTCTGCACGATTCTAAATAGTTTAGGTTAAAAATAGTTCTCAAAATTTTCTTTTGTAGCAATAAAATTCTTACCAATCTTCCTTTCGTTGCAGATCCCCATATCACAATGCCATAGTTTAGATGAGGAAATATTGTGCCGTAATGTACCTTTAATAAAACACTATTATCAACTATTTGAGCTAACCTACGAAACAAGTAAATACCACTGGCTATTTTATTGCACAAATCATTTATATGATTTTCCCATAGTTATACCTAGAGTATTGCAGTATTGGCTGTTTGATATTTTCATACCATTTATGAATATTTGAATACTACTATCATTTTTTTTTAAACTACTTTTTTAAAATTAATTGTTAAATTATTTTCTACAAAATATCTTGTTATGGTTTCAATTGCTGTGTTGGAATTATTCCGTAATGAATTTGTATCTGTACCACTTATAAGAAGTGAAGTATCATCCGCATATAAAATGGTTTTACTATTTAAAATAGTTGACATATCATTAATATATAAAATGAACAAAAGAGGGTACAGTATTGAGCCTTGAGGGACTCCATATTTAACGGTATTAACATTGGATTTCATATTCTTAATAAAACCATTTTCCACATATTCAGTTTCAGTATATTGCCTTCTACCTATCAAATAAGACGAGATAAAATTATTAGCTAAACCTCTAATACCATAATATTCAAGCTTTTGCAGTAATACTTGATGATCAACCGTGTCGAAGGCTTTTGTAAGGTCTAGGAAGACCCCCATTACTTCTTTACCCACTTCTAAAAGGTCAACAAGTGTTTCGATGAAATGAACAATTGCTGTTATGGTGGAGAAATCCTTTCTAAAACCATGTTGCGATTCTTTTAATATATTATTTCTATTTAGATTTTTGAGTAATCTATTTAAAAAAAAATTTCTATGATTTTACTGATTGTGGAAGTTAATGTAATTGGTCTATAGTTGTTTTTGTCATTAATGTCTCCCTTCTTATATATTGGTCTAACCTTACCTAGCTTAAGGGTTTGGGGAAATTTGCCTTTATTCATCGACTCATTAATTAAATGAGTTAGTGGTTTTAGTAATGGTTTTTTGCAGTATTTAATTATTTTGGATGAGAGACCATCCCATCCAGAATAGGATTTGTTTTGCAAATTGTTGATAATTGCTTCAACTTCCTTTTCATCAGTATAATATGGAGCAGAAAGATAGCACATGTCAGACATATGATGACCCATAAAATTTCTTACAGTTAAAAAGTGATCATTGAATATTGAACATATGTCAATAGGATCTGTGATTAATATATCATTATCTTGTATTAGTATATTAGAGTTACTAGATTATCGAGACATCAAAATTGACAAAGAGGGCAAAAAACGAACTAACGGAAGGCAAACACTGGATGCTAGGAGTTAAAGATGCCAAGGGAAAAAGAGAAGCTGACAGAGAAGAGATAACTAGACAAGCCACAGAATTTTATAAAGAACTATATTTCAGTTCCAGGAACAGAAATATAAGTGACCCAGTGTTCACCCTACCAGACAAGGAGGAGGACAAAGTGCTACCAATCATCAAAAGCGAAATCAGAACAGCTATTAAAGAATTGAAAAATGATAAGTCCCCTGGGGAAGACGGCATCCTCAATGAGTACCTAAAAATGGGAGGGGAGGTCATTTTAGCAGCAATCAACCAAGTATTCAACCAGATCTTAGAGACAGGGGACATACCAGAAGAATGGATGAACAGTACTATCATCTTACTACACAAAAAAGGCCCGAGAGACGAGATCAATAACTACAGACCAATAAGTCTCATGTCAAACCTCTACTAAACATTTATGAAAATAATAACCAAAAGAATAACAAGATCACTAGACGAACAACAACCAAGCGAACAAGCAGGGTTCAGGAAAGCATACAGCACAGCTGACCATCTTCAGACGATAAACCAACTCCTAGAAAAAACACAAGAATTCAACATGAAGCTATACATGGGGTTCATGGACTATCATAAGGCTTTCGATTCAGTGGAGCATGAAAGCGTATGGCAGGCAATGAACAACCAAGGCATACAGAAAACCTATATCAGACTACTTGCAAAAATATACCAGGGCAGCCAGGCGAAAGTACGCACAGAGAGAGATGGGAAGAGATTCGCATTGATCAGAGGAGTCAGACAGGGCGACCCCCTCTCACTGAAGCTGTTCTCAAGTGTGCTAGAACACCAAATCCGGAAACTGGACTGGACAAACAATCATGGCATTCAGATAGATGGAGTCACCCTATCCCATTTAAGGTTTGCAGATGATATCATTCAACTGGCAAAAACAGCACCAGAATTGCAAAAGATGCTAAATGATATAGACAGAATCAGCAGAGAGGCAGGACTGACTATGAACAAATCAAAAACAAAGCTGATGACCAATGCAGAGGAAGAACCAATAAAGATTGACGATGAGCCACTAGAATACATGCAAGAACACATTTACTTGGGACAAAATATATCACTAAAGGACAATATGGCAAAAGAAGTGAAAAGAAGAATCAGCCAGGCTTGGAAGAAATTTTGGAGCATGAAATTTATATTAATGGACAAATTCCAGAAAATAAGCTTGAAGATAGAGGTACTAGAAAAATGTGTAATACCAGTGTTACTATACAGCTGCCAGACTTGGGCACTAACATCAAAGCAGAGGAAGGCATTACAGATATGCCAACATAAAATGGAACGAAAAAACTTGTTCATCTCAACAAAGGATAGAAAGAATAAGAAATGAAGTGATAAGGAAGAAAACAGGTATGTACGAGGTAATGCTGAGAGCAGACAGACTGAAATGGCAATGGGGTGGACACGTAGCAAGGATGGACAGCACAAGATGGGCATATAGAGCAACCATGTGGGACCCGAGAGTTGGAAAGCGAAACGTAGGAAGGCAAAGAACCAGGTGGGCAGATGTATTCAAGAAAGTGGCAGGCGATCAATGGTCGAGGAGAGCACGAGACCGCCAGGAGTGGAAAAAGCTCATAAGTGGAATCAGTGAAGTGTGAAAAGAGTACTGCGAAAGTGATCTATGTAGAGAAACTGTGAGACGACCTAAGACCCTCCTTAGGAATAGCATGCCTAAGGAGCTTCCCTAGCTATCCCTGCACTGCAGAAGGCCTTGGCCCTTAATGGGATGTTACAGGCTAATTTTATTTATTTATTTTTATTTATTAATTTTGCTAGTATTTCTAATCGAATTAACAATGTCCCATGATACTTTGATTTTGATTTATGTATAGCGTAGAGCTTTGATTTTATTGCTAGAATTTATTGTCATATCTCTATATTTATTGCGTTTAGGATCTTTCAAATACTTATGGTATTTCCTCGTATACATTTTATACAGTTCGTGATATCCGTTAAAACCTGTTTCTTTATGTAATAAGTACATATCCTTAATTTTATTTCTTATTTCCTTAATTTCTGTAGGAAGTGTAACTTTCTCTAAAATATTTTTCCAGTATAATCTTTATATTTAAGAGGACAAGTTTTCTCAAAGTTTTGCAGCAAAAAGTTATAAAAACATCCCACTTTTCTTCGAGATCTGTGGTTTTATAAACTATATCCCAGTTTGTCTTAAGTAATAACTGATTTAATTTACTTAGATTCTTATTATTTATGGATCTATACTGTTTTTTTCAATTTTTCTTTATTGACCATGAAAGAGAAAACTATATTAATAACTATATATAGCCCCTTAAGGTGAGCTTTGCTCGTTGGGGTTTTCTTACAATAAATAAATAAATAAAAAAAAATAAAAAATAAAAATAAAACTTGTGTAAAGTGATCAGATATATGCCAGTTTTGTATATCCACCGTAATATATTCAGAATTCATGTTAGTCATAACAAGATCAATTACAGATGAAGGGTACAGGGTGACTCTAGTGGGCGAATGAATTAGATTTTTAATATTATAGCATTTCAAGACATCCTGTAATTTGTTATACATGGCATTATCTGTATGAGCGATGATATTTACATCACCAGCTAATATGATGTAATCGGAACATTTTAACATATCCTCAATTAATGTATCCATTGCATTAAGAAACAGCTGAAATTTACTGTTTGGTGGGTGATAAATTCCAACAATTATGCATTTAACATTGTCGCTACCTAAAATTTTCACTGCAGAAAATTCAGCTACACCCTCTATATTAAATTTACTTATGTCTATTTCCTTAGAACATAAACTTATTTGTGTATAAATTACTGTACCCCCTCCTTTGAAAGAGGATCTGCAAAAATAAGAAGCTAATTTGAAATGTTATAATTTGTATAATACTATCTCACTGTCCTTCAGACCATGTTCTGTTAAAATTAATACCTGAGGTTTACATTCTTCTATATGTACCTCTATTTAATTTAATTTATTTTTTACATACTGAATATTCAGGTGGACAACTGTAAATACATGGGAGCAATTTTTAACACTGCTTACGCAATCACTGTTTCTATTTATAAAAAAGTTTGCTCAACACTTAATTCTGATTTTGATGTGTTAACATGACTCATACTAGTGCTAGACATATTAATATCTATATTATTTAGATCATTAGCTAGTAAAGAAGCAGGTAGCTCATGTGAAATAGTAGTAGTCTTACCAATACCCTGTTCTTCTGTCAATTTGTCATTACCCCTGATTTCTTTAGTTAATTCAGCAGAATAATAAGTTAACTCATAAATTGGACCTGTTTCACATATTTTCAATGATTGTAGTGCATTCACTATCCTTGCAGTCATCTCATCCTTTCCAGAGGAATTTAAGTGCATTCCGTGTTGAGTATACAAGTTCCTTTCTAGGTTACTAACATCAACCACTCTTACATTCTTGAAGCGTTTACACACAAGCTTGATCCTTTCATTAGTTAATGTTATTTCTTTGTTCAAACTAGATAATTGTAACAGATCATGTCTTAAGGGTAAATTTACCACTATTGCTCGTGTGCCGTTTAAAGCACCCAAGATAATTTTTAATCTTCTAATGCACATGTTACTTTCGTTTTTTGAGACATCATTTGAACCACCACATATAACTATACAGTCTTTGTTTGTTAATGAATTGATTTTTTCTTCTATCTCTTCTGTCACTGCAGAGATTGGTGCAACAGGCTTTATAATTCTAGTCACAGTTACATTTTCATATTTTGTATATAATCTACTTGATATATCTCGCCCATGACTGTCTCCATATATTAGTATATTGCCCATATCTTTCTTCTTTTGCCCTTGTTTCCTACAAAATGTGCTTTTATTAAGTGCCAGTATGGTACTTTATGAGATTGTGTGGGGGACGAAAAATGTCTGTCCGTCCTTCTGTCCGTCCTTGTGTCTGTACGCGCTCTAACTCAAATACGCTTTTTCGGATTTTCATGAAACTCGGAAAACACATTTATAACGTCAATGGGAAGAACCCTATTGATATTGAACCAAATCGGTTCACCGGTACCGGAGTAATGCCCAATTTAGTGCCTATTTTAATAGATTATGGCGCCTTTCTATTAGAATTCAAATACGCTGTATCGGATTTCCATTAAACTTGGTATAC
This sequence comes from Ectobius pallidus, assembly GCA_964059195.1. NCBI lineage: Eukaryota > Metazoa > Arthropoda > Insecta > Blattodea > Ectobiidae > Ectobius > Ectobius pallidus. Next base: position 42,794,799 of record CAXKWD010000006.1, read on the forward strand.
GCATTTATGACGTCCATGAAAAGTACTCTGTTAAATTTGAACCTAATCTGTTGACCGGTACCGGAGTAAAACCCAATTTAGTGTATATTTTAAAGGCGCAATAGCTCAAATACGCCTTATCGGATATTTATGAAACTTCGTAAAACGCATTTATACTATCCATGGAAAGACGTCTGTTGATGTTCAACCAAATCGGTTGGCCAGTACCGGAATAATGCCCAATTTATTGCCTTTTATGTTAATATATGAGAAGTCGCGATAACTCAAATATGCTTTATTGGATTTTCCTGAAACTTTGTATACCCATTTATAATGTACATGGGAATACGTCTACCGATATTGGACCAAATTGGTTGACCGGTACCGGAGTAAAACCCAATTTAGTGTCTATTTTAAAAACGCGGTAACTCAAATACGCTTTACCGGATTTTTATGGAATTTGGTATACACATTTATAGTGTTCATGGGAAGACGTCTACTGATACTGGATGAAATCGGTTCATCTGTTCCGGAGTAATGCTCAATTTGGTGCCTATTTTATGATAATATACGTATTCGAAAGAATTTGTATAAAGAAAAAAGCAAATCATTAATCATGACAACATAGTCAATTGTTTTACTGTTATATTATATGGCTTTGGAAATTAAAATAGAGATAGCTATGACCAAAAACACTATTGTTTTACATGCGCTTGTCCAACTAGACCGTTAAACTGACCCAGGTGACCGAGATGGTAACGTTTTGGCCTCACGTTATGGAGTTCCATGGTTCAAATCCCGAACCCAGCCAATTTCACTTTCTTTTTCGTATTTTTATGTGAGTGTGCGATTGTCAAGATATCAAAAATCTGTACAGTTCAGCTGATGCTGGAAGATTTTAATCTGATTAAAAAGAAAACTAGACCTTTGTTCTTCCCTAAGCCCTGCTTAATGAATAAATCTGGAGCTTAACTTGTAAATCAATTAAAAAAACATATTCTGCATATCATAATTGCAGTCATAACTGATTAAAAAAAAAACATACTGGCACTTTTTTACATCAGTTTACCTGATTTTATTTATATTCCTTAATCTATTTTCAGTACATAATTCTTCCTCTTCCTTTAGAATATCAAATCGGTTTGATAAGTTTAACTGTGCATTTAGACTAGGTACTTTAGCATATTTTTGTTTCAACACTTTTGTAGGTTTATTCCAAGTTGTTTGGTCTTCCCCGCTGGTTTCTTGAATTGCATGGTTAGATGATATTTGTTTATGTGTTTCACACTCAGAAAGTTTGTCCAGTAAGGATTTTACATCATCCCTTGAAGTTCGATTATTATTTTCATTGAGTTAATTTCATCCAAATTGCTCTTAAGTTTCTCGTTAGCGTCTTTAAGCACTTTTATGTCATGTCTTAAAACTGTAATAATCTCATATAAACATTTAATTTCATCGTCTGATTCGCTACTGGGGATAGTAACCGACATAACCTCACTTACACGAGCTCCTTCCATACAACGCGGGCAATTCCACACGTCATTTGGGTTCGGCACTTCTTCTGGATTTAAATTACCACAACGAAAATGGCACCACTTGTAGCAAGAAAAACATAAAACCCCATTACGCACATTCGTGTTGCACTTCCAGCATTTAAGATCAGTTTTAACACACTTTTTTGTGAGAGCTGAAGAGGTCTCGACTTTACCTCCAGGCACCATATCAAGTTGAGTAAAACAATTTCAAGTTGAGAAATATCAGTTTCCAAGTGTTACAATATCATTCTCGTAGATAGTGCCTTTTGCGATTTTAAAATCACTCATAAAGTCTCAGTTGCATTTATAATGACTGTTTAACAAATAATAGTTAATAAATAATTAATAAAATACATATGAGTCAGTGAATATATTGTAATTGAATTATGGGGAAGCAATATTTTTATTGACACCTGTCTACAAATGTGGGAGATCAAAATGATCCAGCATATGACAATAACAAAATGTCAAAAGTAACATGAACACTTAATAATTATATAATGAGTTGAACTTAACACTAAACTTCACTTTTGGTATAGTTTACCTATACTAGTTTCGGCACCATCACTACCATTGTCAACAGCCATGCTTCAGCTGGTAGTGTTGGTAATGATGGCATCGAAACTAATAAAGGTAAACTATATAAAAAATTAAGTTTAGTGTTAAATTCGACTCATTATATAACTATTATGTTATATAACTTAACTTCTTAACTTCCAATACAATTTAATGTTAACTGACACTGTTTTTACAAAAACAACAATCATTCAAGAATAAATATGGTTTTGAACTACATGAACAGTCTTTTAATATTGTTAAACAAATTGTCTTTAGGAAGGAAGGTGGTAGATGTTGCTCCTTAAAAAAAAGACTTGACCAACTTCGGTACTACTGCCCTAGCACCAAACAGTAGTCCAACGATCTTCCACTGACTGATGATGTTATATCTTTATGAGAGGTCAGGAATGCCCCTCTTTTCTTGGTCGGCATCAGCCGCCTGTTCAAATGAGGTTTCCATCCTGATGGTTGGAACGATAACCATTGCAAATTTTCACTGTGGTGGTATTGCTACTATATCAACTCTTCTTGTTGACCCTTCTTCGGAAATGTAGCCAAGTTCTTCATATGTTTCCCAATTCTTTTTCTGGAAGGCATCTGCAATGAGAGTTCGGACTTTGTGGTGTCATATATTCATGAGTAATCCATTCTTTGGACAGGACATGACCTAAAATTTCAATCTCATTATAACCAATGTGGTGGTAACAATTGTCTTGGCACCTACCAGGAACAGATCTAACTGGAACTGTAGTGCAGTTCATTTTAACTGCTGTTGTCCATTCAGTTGTGCAAATGCCTTCCCTGGATTTTATCCATCAGTTTAGAAGATGGATGTCTCTGAAGACACAAGAATATTAAAAGGCATTAATGACATTGTAAGCGATGTGCCTGTTGCCTGTGAATAAATCATGATTGCAAGCATTGTTTGCTGAAATATGAAAGACATTTGCTGTAAAATGTTATAATGCTGATTCCTGAACAGATGTAAGTGTAATTCACTTTAAGTTCAGAATGAATCTTAACAGGACAACTTAATCACCTATATTATTGTTATAATTCCTGGCTATTGCATATTGGTGAGATCTGTTTCTCAAATGATAAATTATTATGCATGTAAGTAAAAATGTAATTCATTTATGCTATCAAAATCATGTCTTTATCGTATATATATAAGAGGTGGTTACAAAATTTCTATAAAGATTGAGTGAAAAACATCAGTGATTGATTGAATTCAGACTGATTTCATTTATTGTCGAATCAAAAGAATGACAAATGTTTGAAATACACACTCACTTCCCATTGGAAGTAAGATGCTGTTCCCAGCTGTGGGTTCATGTCTGCTAATTTATTTTTCAGTCCAATTCATTTATTAGCACACTATAATATTTTAGTTAGCCCATTTTATAGTTATAGTAGTTCAATATAATAATGGCATCTATCAACAAACAATAGAACTGGAACAATAGACAGTGTTTTGGCCAACCATGACCACACCTACAGAACCAAAAGACAATTAGTACTGGTAGAGATTCAAAAGACAATCGGCAACTGCTTCGCTTGATAACCCTGACTTCAAGCAGGCATAAACTTGACTTGAATAACAAATTTCACAAAAAGCACATTTGTACAATGTACAACAATAACGGTGATTGGAAAGGACTGGCAAATGAACTCGGCATCAAGAAAGCAACCATATATCGCTGAGTGAAAATCAAGATAAAATTCAATAGTTTGTTTAAAATTCATATTCTCAACTTGAAATTGTTTGGTCTCAACTTGGAATATAAAGAAATATAAATGTTATAAATTTGTGGTTAATTTACTGTTCACTCCATTTCTAGCTAAGTAATTTTAAAATTTTGTTCTGAATGCTATTTTTCTTAAAATAATCAATCTTAAATTCATAACAATGATTAGGAAGTATAAAATGGATGAATAATATGAATGAATATGTAAAAAATTCAGAACATGCTAATGGGACCAGTATTACACATGTGCAAACATACACACAGACTCATTCATGCAGAATTGTTTATGATTGCTGGCTTGAGGTGGTGTATGTGGACCGTATTTCCCCTACTTAAAACAACATAAGGAACACAATAAATGACTGAATTCTTCCAATTATTTAAGTTATTTACCATGCTACTAACACGAGAAATCAAAATTTCTCTGAATCTTCAACATATCCCCTCCCCTTTGATCTATCAAATTGATATTAAATGCCATTGTCCATTGGAAGGGGCATTATTTATTATACTGGAATTTCACTAATTGATTAAAGTTATCTCAGTAAACAACTCATATATATTTATTTGTAAACTCTCACTTAGAGGTTAATAAAATCATATATTGTTAAAACATTTCTAGTAAATTTTCCAACATGGATTGTTTGGAATTGTGGTTTTATTACTACATTGTATTAGTAGTAAACAGGAGGAAGATGCTTTTTTACATGCAATAAAGTAAATATAGTAAAGTTGTGATATTTGTATCTATATTCAATAAATAGTTTAAGCAGCAGAAGTTAGGGTCATATTAGGGTTATTTCAAAACTGTTAATGTAGCGCTTTTAATAAAACTAACCGTTTTATTGTTTCAGATGTTTGGGGTGTGCTGTACAAACCCTGTAACAGTGCGACCCACACAACCTCCAAGACCCACACCACCTCCTTTACCAGAGCAACCAGAAGGACCTCCATCTGTTCCCAGTCCAAACCCAATTCCACCAAATTGGCCACCTCCTATCCCAACCCACCCACCTGATCACACAATTCCTCCCTTGCCAACCCATCCTCCTTCTCCTGGATGGCCTGGTCTGCCAGGGAGCACGGAGACACCTACCACTGAGGCGCCTAAACCTCCTGCGCCTCCTGTAGCACCTCCCGCCCCTGCTCCTGTTCCCTGGCCACCACAGCCATGGCCACCCAAGCCTGTAGTTCCTACCAAGCCACCAACCAAACCTCCCCCGGTTAGACCCCCTGCACCATGGCCCCCGACTCATCCACCCATACCTACGCACCCGCCACTCCCCACTCACCCAACAGCACCTCCAGCACCAGCTCCTGTGCCAACAACGGAAGCAAGTCCACCGGGTATTATTACAGATGCTTCTTGTGGAGCTAAGAATGGATACCAGGAGCAAGAAAGAATCGTAGGTGGTCATGATGCAGAACTTGGAGAATGGCCTTGGATAGTAAGTATACAATATCAGCAAGGAATGCATTTTAAACAGGGAAATATGGATGGAAAGGGATTTTATCAATATTTCTATTTACTTCACATTTCCTTAACTGAAATAAAAATTCAATTATATTATTAACAGTAATATACCTCAATTTTGGTTTCGGTTATAATATGGATAATTTAATATGCAAAATAATAAATAATATTATGTAATTATCTTACACACAATATATTAACTAATATAAAGATCTACCAGGCTCTAGGCATATTTGCACCCTAGGCAAGAAATAATTACAGCACCCTAGGCGAGAAATAATTTCGGTGCCCCCCTAAATTTCCACCTCAATCATTCCATTTTTTCCACTTGATTAAACATGAAATTTCACCTTCTCTAATCTGTTATTGGTAAATGGTAAAATAAAATTAATTTTAATTGGCCTAATTTGAGAAAGTCTTGTATTTTTGAAGATGTTATAACATGTCTAAATAGTATGGGGATTAAATAAAAAAATTACATTTAATTGAAAAGGTTATAACTTTCTACATTTACATTCAAAAAACAAGAAACTACATCATACATAACATTATTTTCCAAATGTTGTCGCCACTGAATGCTTCTAAAAATTTCCCGCTGTAGGCAGCTACCTAGTTCGCCTACATGGATGAGCCAGCCCTGATTTTAAAATGTAACAATTTGACAGCAAAATGGAATCCATTGTTGCATGCCTCAGAAAATCTTCTGAGAAATCAAATTACTGACTCCAATTTGAAGTAATGTTGACATTCACGAAATAAGAGACCCTATTAACCCCATTTATATTACACAAATTTTGATTATACAAGGTTTCTCCCGAAAGTAAGTTCCGACCGCCGATAAAGAAAACAAAAACATCAATAAGAAATATTTATTGCAATATTTACATAGATTCACTGGCTACATCTCTACATAGTTGCCATCATTATTTAGGCACCTATCATAGCAGTGTACCAACAATTATATGCCCATGTCATAGGACTCTGCCACCAATGTCTGGAGATATGAAATCACTGCCGTCTGTACCTCAGCATCATTGTGGAGACATTTTCCTGCCAGAAAGCGCTTCATGAGATGGAAGAGATAGATGTTACTTGGTGCGAGTTCGAGGCTATAGGCTGGATGGTTAAAGATACCATCCAAACTGAAGCAACTAATTTCTTGTGGTGTGGGCTGTATGGAGTCATGCATTGTTGAGCATGCCTCTTGTCAGCAGTTGACGGGAGACAATATCAGTGCTGCCTATTTCTTCTAGTGCTTTGCAAAAATTACTGGCATCACAAGACTGAATTACTGTGGGACTGGATCATTCCCACATACCCCTTCTCAACTGCTATGTATGGGTGTGTACATCTAACTAGTATTAATGCATCTCTGGATGCAATTGGAACTTACTTTCTGCATGATCCTCATATTACTGAAAGTACTTCAATAGCAGTTATATTCTCATAAATGAGATCTAATATTGGAATCTTATCCAAATTACTAAGTTCCTAGACAAGAAGCTATAGACTATTAATATATTGACAACAACAACAACAACAACAACATAAACTGATTATGTTTGTAAAATTTACAATTTATGAGAGTATGACAAGTCACATTTAGAATATTTTATACAATAAATGACACATAAACTATACTGTAATTTTAAAAGTGATTTCCTTCATGGTATCCATCATATAGGTATCACCGTTTGTACTAGTAATTAGAGGCAGATAGTATTTCATAAGCAATATTTCTGGAATAGCTCTAGTGGTATATTCCATATTTCTCTGATATTTCATTGACCAAATCAGAAATGAAATTTATTATTGAATCAGTTACTTCAAATAACTCTCCAGTTCTCATTAGTTTCAATTAAACAGACCTGACTACTCCTTAGAATACTGCAGGTCTACAGATGTACAAAAAAAGTCATCATCACAATCTTTCATACAATACTTTCATAAAAGTGAATGTCATAATTCTTTTTCTGCCATGAAAAAACCCAAGTAAAATTGACCAGATCTGAACCTGAGAACCCTTACCTCTACCCTGCAAACCTCACTCGGATAGGTTTTAGCGTGTGTGTATTATGACATGGAATCCTGTAGTTCACAACAATAAATGAATCATAGTTTTCTTGTTACTAAGGGAAACAAAAGAACAGCATAATTCAAATTTTAATTAGGCTAAGGTGTGTTCTGATCACCGCCGTCTTGAGAATTACACTGCCTGTCCATGCTTAATTTTAACATGGAGTTCAGAGTATTGTTAAATTGCCTAATTTCTCCAGTAGAGGCGACACAGTTCACACCCAGATAGCATGAAATTCCAGCATATTTCAGTTTCCGAGTTTATTCTTCAGAGGGCAACACAGCATACGGTAATGTAAAGGGTATTGCAGCTGGGTGTGAAAGGTGCTGCCATCTGTAATGCCACCGCATATGCAAAATTAGCCGTATAGGACAGGCAGTCTATACACGAGTAATACAGTCTAGAAGGTAGTGGTTCTGATATTGTGCACTGATCAACATACGTATGTAAGCTTTCATGGCTAGAGTCATTATGGTCTAAGACCATAATAATTGTGCACTGAAGTCATATTTATTAGGTTTCTATTTTGATACCTATTAATTTTTTTAGAAAATGTGTTTGACAAAAAAATGTTTATTTAAATTTTCTCTATAATTTTACCGTGCTATTTTTTCATTTATCGTTTGTATTGGAGATAGCCAAGGAAAATTGAAAATGGTCACAAGTATAATACCTCATAAGTAGGGATATGATTTTAAGATGAATAAAACTTCTGAATGTCAGTACTTCACCTTTCATCTGCCTCTCTATGTTGCGGAAGATGAGACAGACTTCGCTATCGTTTTACATAAAGCGGGGGTCTACTCAATTCCATGTATGTGTGGAAAAGTATACGTAGGACAAACAGGACGTTCTCTGGATGCCAGAAGAAAAGATCATATCAGACACCAGAAACAAAACAACACTGACTACTCCGCCATAGCATCTCATTCGACGAAACGGGCCAAAAAATACGTTTCGATGATATCACTCTACTAAAACATGAAAACAGAAGATTCTCTAGACTTGTTACAGAAGCCATAGATATTATTAAACATTCCCGTAACATAAACAGGGAAGAGGGGTACAAGACCAGTGACATCTGGCGGGAAACAATTAAAACTTTAAAGAATGCACCCACTGACATCATGAGAACTGCGACTGTTTATTCTTCACAGGCACTTCTTTTTAATGCGAATATTTCTCTGAAGGACATGATAGGATGTCCGAAATGTTAGACACTAAAAACACAATGCGGCCCAACCTGGATAACCTATACAATCAGTTTATTTATTTGTAGTTTCAGGACTGAAACAAATGGTTAGCATTCCAACTCCTACAGCATTAATGATGGTCTACTGGACCAGAGATTTTACTTCTATATTCAACTCAGCAGTTGTTGTCTCAAGGAGAGTACAAATCATTCTAAAACTGGGTCTCTACACTGCTACACTAATCCCTGAAGCAATCATGTGGAAATGAATAAAAACATAATTCAATCAGTTTAGTATTATATATTTATTTTATTTTCAGGCAGCACTGTTTAATGGAGGACGGCAGTTCTGTGGTGGCTCGTTGATTGACAGTACGCATATACTCACGGCTGCTCATTGTGTGGCTCAGTAAGTACAGAACATTACAAGCCATTTACTCACAAAAGAATATCTTGAGTTAAACAACACATATTCAAATGGTTTAGTAAGCAAACTATGTAGCCCTACATCCCAAGGAAAGACACAGCCTTCCATCTGACTACCATACCATCAACATTCATCTTAAGACTTCGTTGGCAGATAAGATAAGATAAGATAAGATTTATTGCTGTTCTGCATAATGTCAAGACATTTCAGAACATTGCCAAAATTGTGTTTTTTACAAACATACATATGAAAACTTTCAGAGCTGAAACACAATAACAGAAATTTATCATACCATGCAACATGCATGCATCCTATATACAAAAAAAATCTGCCATATCATAGCGACATACATCCACTCAGCACATTCTCAGATATATAGGCCTATGCTTAATCTATTATGGCAGTTTGATCTAGCTTAAAATGGGCAATAAGAAAAAGACAGAAAGCAATGAAACACCAACGTTATTTATGGTTGTTTGCTTTTAAAAATTCGTCAATGCTGTAGTACGCTCCATACAGGAGATATTGAAACAGCTTATTTTTTAATTGTTTACTGATTTGACATTCTTTAAGAGATCTGGGTAACAAGTTAAAGAATTTGGCCCCTGTGTAGATGGGAAGATGATAGGATTGTGGGCATATGGTGAGCATGCTGGTTCTCAAGTTCCTTTTCTTGACTAGATCCACTACTTCTTTATCGCATAGATTAGTTATCCTCACGAGCCTGAGTGCACCTCATTCTAGACCTCCCTTCAGAAAAATCCAAGGTGGTGCCAAAAACTGAATCCAGATCTGCAGATCTGTAGTGACACTAGATCCTCAGGCGGTTGGTTTAGTAAGTACAGAGCATTATACTCACAAGGAAATCTCTGTATAATTCCCTGAAATATAATGGCATGTACAATATATCAAAAATTGCAATGCAAGTATCAAACATACTTAAGCATTTTTTCCCTTTTAAGGATAAAGTAATGGTTCATTAAATGGAAATGGGATGTTAGAGTAAGTAACGAGTTTTTTAATGTAGGCCTATACTTTTCTACAAAATCCATTTTTTAGAAGTATGTATCACAGGGAAAATGATACAATTTAATTGCCTCTTGTTCTGAAAACAATAGCCCCTGGACCCGTGAAGGCCTAAAAGGTAGTGCCGGCATGCTACGGCAATAAGAAGGCAAAATAAGAAGAGAAGAGTTCATATTTATCACACGCAACAACAGAGAAACAAAATAATGAAATGTATTGTAAAGTTGCCACTAGGTTCACGAGACTCGAGAACACTCTAACGTTCACAAAATGCTTGCGGCAGTCACAGTGCCCAGTACCACATCCCATAAGAAATTTAATGGGCTGTGCGTACAATGTTGATGTTATTCATCTCAAACTCTAACAGAAAGCAGTGTCAGGCACTACCCAAGGCCTTCTTAAACCATCAAACTTGTTGGGACAATCAGTTGGATGGAAGGCTACACAGTGCCCAATTTATCAGTACAGATGGGAATCTTTCAATACAGTATTATTATTATTATTATTATTATTGAATTCCCAAAAACACAGAACCCTATTTTACCAGATGGCATATTAGGGTTATAGATTAAACATATATACAGAGTATACAGTAAACTACATATACATATTACAATTTTGCAAAAACACTATTCATGAAACTTAAAACAACTTTGTAACTTTGCTTATTTAAGAAGAGACGGCAGATTGGTGTAGTAAAGTCAAAATTTAGAAAATTTAAATATAATATTAACTGATAACGTTCGCGCGTAAATAATGGACAATGAAATAAGAGGTGCCTAACAGATTGACTTTCCTCTTTACATTTACAATTTGCAGAGGTAGAAATTTTAAATCTATATTATTCACCAAATTTCCCATGCCCTGTTAAGAATTGAGTCATAATATAATCCGGAATCAAAAGTGTACAAGATATTCTATCTTGCACTCTTGGGAAAAACAAATCTTTCATTGTGCTGCCGTTATTCGTTTCTTGCCAAATCCGATCCCATTGGCTGTGCATATGTTCTCTTAATGAAGGATAGAGGGCATAAACTATAGGAAGTTTTAACATTTAAAGAGGCACCTAACTTAGCTAATTCATCTGCTTTCTCATTTCCTACATTTCCCATGTGACCTCGGACCCAGGTTAAACAAATATGAATTGTGCTTGTATTTAGTGCATGTCTAATGTCTGTGGCTAGTGCATCCTTATTATATTTATCATGTACAGCTTGTAAAGCCGACTGTGAGTCACTGTTTATGCAAGCACTATTGCTACTATCAATACACCATTTAACAGCTTCTTTTATGGCGAACAATTCCGCTTGAAACACAGAACAGTGTGACGATAGTTTATACAAAGCAGAATAAATTTCAGAAACACTATTATCATAAACCACAAAAGCACATCCCACCATAACTTCCTGAGTTTCACAATTAATGTAACGTGACCCATCTGTATAAATGTAGTAAGAATGTTGGTCTATAAGTTCAGAACACAATTGCATGAAACTGGTGTTATATTGTGCTGGATGGCCGAGTAAACTCCAATGTACCGGTGTTTGTAGTTGTAAATGGGAGACAATATCGGGGATCTTTCGACCTCTCTTAATATTATTTATACTAGCCAAGAAGAGACCACTCAAATATAAGGGCTCTATGGCAGCTATAATTTGGGCAGCATCAGTAGAAATTGTACGATAACCTCTTATCATTCGTAGAAGAAATCCTCTTTGTATTTGCTGTAATTTTTTCTGAGTCCATTTTTTATGTAAAATTTCTTCATAGGCAGCAACACAATATAAAAGCAGAGGCTCAATCGCTCCACGATAAATAATTTTCAGTATGGAGTAATTAAAGCCCCAACTAGGTCTGGACGCCTTAGATAAGTTAAGAAGTAGTTTACTGGCTTTGTTGGCAATGTGATTCAAATGTGATCGAAATGTTAGCTTTGTATCTAGTATTACACCCAGATAGCAAAAGCTGTCAACCATTTTAATGTTTTGTCCATTCATTATGAAATTCACAACGTCAATTTTCCTTCGCTTGGTAATCATCATAGCAGAAGTTTTCTCAGGATTAAATTGAAGTTTATTTGTTTGACCCCATTCAAAAATGACCTGTAGCCCATTATTTACTTTGTGCTGTATATCTGCAAAAGTGCTTGATTTTGCAAGCAGTAAAGCATCATCTGCATACGCTATTAAGCTGCAGTCTTCTGGAAGTGTTTGTTTAAGAAGATCATCATATAATATGATCCAGAATCCTGGACTGCAGGTTGACCCTTGGGGGCAGCCACGTGTAATACCTTTGGATACTTTCTGATCACTTATGGCAAGCTCTATTTTTCTATTATTAAAGTAGCTTTTAATTAGGTTGAATATATTTTTGGGGCATTTCTTTACTTTTAGTTGTAAAAGTATCTTCGGCCACCAAGCGTGGTCAAAAGCGCCCGATATATCTAAGGACACCATAACACCAATTTTCTTCTCTAAAAAAGTATCTTTCATCCAATCAACCACATGGCACACTGCATCTTCGGTTGATTTTTGATGAGTGAATCCAAATTGTCGGTCACTTAGCATATTATTAGTTTGCAACGCAAACATAACACGCTCAATGATGAGTTTTTCCAAGCATTTCCCCAAGACAGGTAATAAACTAATGGGTCTGAAGGAGGCAGCTGTATGTTTTTGTTTACAATTAGGTTTTGGTATTATACAGTATTATAGCGGTATATAATATTGTAAACTGATCAATACAAGATGGAGCTAATATACTTTTCTTTCTACAGACTATTATATCTGTTGATATTACATGAGAGTAATAAGAAATTCATTTGACACAGGAACTTAATATCCATACTGATACTCTACCAACTGAGCTAGCCAGAATCTGGACCATGTATGTTTTGGATTTGTAGTAATCTTATGGGCCTCATTTTTTTTCGTGTTTTTGGTTTTGTTGAGCTCAATCAGTAAAATATTTATGTAATACTGTATCTTTATTCTCAACTTAGAATATTTAAGGTGCCTAGGCCTTTTGGTTTAAGGTTTGAACATTTAGTGTGGTTTTTAAACTTTTTTAATTTTTCGTCTTAAAAATACAGCGTAATTCGCAAAATCGTAAATTGCTCGATTATGCTTCATCTTCAACTAACCCTGAAGATGTTCCAGCACTAGTCACTGAATATGTGCCAGCCGCCACTGCCCAGGACTATAGTAATTAATAATTTTGCAACAGATGTTAATTTGTTTTGCAGTATGAGTTCCTGGGATGTGGCTCGACTCACTGTGCGACTGGGAGATCACAATATTCAGACAAGTTCAGAGGTGCGGCATATTGAGAAGAAAGTAAAGAGGGTGGTGAGACATAGAGGATTTGACTCTCGAACATTGGTGAGCATACACTTTTGTTTTGTATTTTTACTAAAGCATTTTATCAATACAGTATATGGGGTAAGTCATATGCATCACACAGGACTTTAAAAATGTAAAAATGTGAAACAATAGCTTCAATCTATGTTAGGTATTAAATGACAGCCCAGCACAAGTGTGTATTAGACAGGCTGCTCATTCCTGCAAGACTAGTTGTCAGGAAATTGGCACATATCATATAACTAGAGGCACTTGTTTTTCACAAAATGCAATGGAATGTAAAATTATAATAATAATAATAATAATAATAATAGTAGTAATAGTAATAATAATAATAATAATAATAATAATAATAATAATAATAATAATAATAATAATAATAATAAACAAATAGCACAATTAAGCTCAGTAGGGTGGGTCGAAAACAATCAATATTTTTATTTCGAATCACTACAGTGTGGAAAACTTACATCCTATATTAATAAGAAAAATGACATAAAACTATAAAAACCGGTTGACATCTTCTGATCATGCACAGGTTTTGTGATTTTTTGAAACTACTTAAAGTTCTATGATCTACACGTGATAGTTTGTTGTGCTCATTTTATGGTTCAATAGAGTTAAATAAATTAGAACATCAGTAATATTTTAATGCTTTCCATTTGTGCAATATTTTAGAAAAATGGGAATTTAAGAAAAAAAATAGCAAGTTTCATGATGCAGAGATCTTGTTTCATTTTGTCAGTTCAAAACAACCAGAACTCATGACGAGGATGTGGCAACTCGTCTAATACCAGCCACACCCTGCCCAACCAACCATTCAATTTAAGGGTGTGTTATTTACATTATATAATTTAAATACGAGGGTCATTTCAAAAGTTCTACACACTGTAAGATAGAATGGAAGAAAATAATTTATTTTGCAAAATACCTTTACAGGCCATCAGTATAATCTTCATTCTTACTTATGACAGCTTCCCAACGTTTTGGCAAATTTTTTATTCCGGATAGGGCACCTTCATTGTTGAGCTGTCTGATTACTCAGGTCACCTCACTGGAAGCTTCATCAATTGTATGAAAATGTTTTCCACGGAGTGGTTCCTTCAATTTGGGAAACAAATCAAAGTCTGATGGGCTCAAATCAGAACTGTATGGTGGGTGGGGAAGTCTTTCCCATCCATAGACGTGGGAAACGTTTTGTTACAATTGATGAAGCTTCCAGTGAGGTGACCTGAGTAATCAGAAAGTTCAATAATGAAGGTGCCCTATTCGAAATACAAAATTTGCCAAAACGTTGGGAAGCTGTCATAAGTAAGAATGAAGATTATATTGAAGGCCTGTAAAGGTATTTTGTAAAATAAATTATTTTCTTCAATTCTATCTTACAGTGTGCAGAACTTTTGAAATGACCCTCGTATTTAAAAAAATTGACACGGTTTCAGAGGTTAACTGTTACTTACGGCCTAGGTAGCAAGTTTGACACATCTCTTGACTACCTGAGTGTTAACGGATGGACATAATATCAGAATTGATGAGTGAATGAATATCATCATCACATACTTCCCTTAGAATTTGGGGAAGATGCAATAGACAGATATTCCAGCCAATAATTTCAGTGTATTTGGTAGTTTCAAAGTTTATCTTATGCTTTACAAAATTTCTATTAGATTTCCCTTTAGAGGTGAATTGTCTTGCTTTTTTAATTCTCCCATATCGAAGCTTTTGAATGTGTTCTTTTTCATTATCATAGCCAACAGCAAGATTTCTGAGTGTGGAAATAATGCATTGCGATCAACTATTAGATTAACAGCTTGAAGTAAGTCAAAAGATAAATACCGAGATATTTTTAGCATAGCCTATAGATGGTGCAACTACAGGGCCAAAATCTTTTTCTCGGCCAATTGAACAACAGCTTACTGGGTGTGAAAAGCTTGCCATGGACGAGTATAAATCTGTAGATTGTTTGGGTCCAGGAGTAGACAGCAAGATGCTGAGCAACAGTGGTGGCTCATAGCTAAATTTAGTGGGGTGTTGCTCCTGAACATTTTTAGCCTTTGTTTTAAAATTGTGTAAAAGGAAACATACATATATAAAAATAAAATTTATTTGGAAACTTGATAAAACCCTAAAAGAACAAAATCAAACATTTTTACTTACTTTAATATAAACTGTTAACTGTTCAAGCTTGATCTATTCGTTTAGAAATTAAATCCATTTTTCTTGTTTTAATTTTTGCAAAATTGCCAAATTGATCTGCCATGGTTAAAGTTTTCTGTTATATAAAAGAACTGAAAAAATGAAAACTAGATAATAATCTAATTCCACACTTTATCGCATGGTTTTTAAGCACAACACATGTAGAGCAAAAAAAGAAGAAAGAAAAAAACCACTATCTTCCATCAATATGCCAGGGTCAGCACTGTGAAAGTGACAGTGCTCTCTTTCCCTCGCAGTCAGTGCACCGACTATGGCGTGCACATTCCTATGTGTGCATACATAAAACAGTCAAACACCACACTGCTGGAACTGTGAAGTGCACAGTTCCATACAAAGATTTTCTTTTATCATGTTAATAAACTGGGGGATGGCTACTGGCATTAAGCTTAAGGATTATACAGTGAGTCTCAGACAGATTGGTGCCGCTTGTCGTGGCACCGTGTTTCTCTTGTGATGACTCAACACTACCCGCATCGCGGCCAGCTGTGGCCCCGCAGATAAGTAAACAATTCCTGCATAGCCTGCAGTTGAGCATTGTTCTCGTGTTTTACAGACGTGAAAGTGTTATTCGGTAGTTGTCACAACTAAAAGAAAACATTAGGATAGAGATAAACTCAATAATAACGGAAGAACAATTAATGCGTATTAATCGGAATTTCCTATCACGATGCCAAAAATGTGTGGATGTAGGAGGAGGACACTTCCAGCATCTCCTGTAATAAGATAGATGCCTATTTTCGTTATTTTCAAACTTATTTCATTTATTTTCATTGTCACGCACGGACAAGTCAGTCAACTGCCGGGGAGTTCCTTTGCCGCATACCGGGGATAGGAGCGTCATCTGCGGGGAACCCAACGCGCGGCGCGGCGGCACCCATTTGCCTGAGACTCACTGTATATTGAATACAAGTATAAAGAAAGAATTAAAGAAAAAAAGGGCTCATTACATTAAATGTTATTGATAATATCAAGTGGAAATAGGGGGTGCTGCAGTTCCACAGTGCCTATACACGAGCCGCCACTGCTGAGCAAAGATCAACAGTATTTATTAGACATATCCAAAGCAATAATGTCGGGACATTGTCCGGAGGATTTGTCAATTCAATATTCTGGTCCTCTGTAATATTATAGATTACTAACTGCAGTGAATAGAGTACTAATGTTGTTCGTAAGATTGTTAAATCTTTCTAACAACTTGAAACAACCAGTTACCAGTATTTTCATCTTGAAATCTTACATGCTTATTTTGTTAAAGATAAAAAAATAAAGATCAAATATTTTACTGGCAGTTCTAAACATGTTTTTCTAGCAATTCAAACATTGTAGTATTTATCTGAAAGCTAACTTCAAGTCATTAATCCAGTAATTGATCACAATGCGATATTTACATTAGAATAAGAATAAGAATAAGCCCGTGTCATCCCTTTATGGGCAAGGGCCTCCTGCTGTGATGCAGGGTGAGCTCACTTTTGAACCTGCCAGGGGAGCTACTCCTGACAGATTGAACTTTCACATTGTGTGTTTATTTCCATGCTTGATTTCACTTTCACTTGTCACATCTGTTTGTTGAAGTATAGTGTCCGTTATTCATGTCCGGCGTGGAGTAGTCGTTTCTCTAACTCCTTCCATGTGCGTCGGCATTTTGCTACTCTGGACCACTGGCCACCCGCTATCTTCTTGAATAAATCAGCCCATCGTACCCTCGGCCTTCCGACGGATCTCCTGCCAGTCCTTGGGTCCCACATTGTGACTGTCTGTGTCCATTTTGCTTGGTCCATTCGGCAGAGGTGGCCGCCCCATTTCCATTTCAGTCGAAGTGCAGTCTCTATGATGTCTGTCATTCCTGTCTTACGTCTAACCTCTTCGCTTCTAATTCTGTCATGCAGGGAGATGTTTGTTATTGTACGTTCCATTTTTCTCTGGCACCTCCTCAACATCGTTTTGTCGTTTTCAGTCATAGTCGGAAAATTTACTGTTGGTTGATAACTGATGAAAGAGCACATTCGAGAGCATGGATATAGGAGAATTTGGAAAGGAAGACAATCCATCCTTGAATTTTGCAGTGAAACATAATACTTTTTCTTCGTGCAGAAAGTAAAAGTAAATTGTCAAGTACCAGCCTCTCCAAAACATTCTTACAGTAGGATTTTGATAAGAAGATAATAAAAGTCAATTCGTCTTACAAACCAACTAACACAAAACTCTTTGCATTATATTCCTTGCAGAGAAGGTTCTACTATCAGACCATTTCATCATGTACCCCTTCGTCTTTAGGTTTCAAAGGTAGATGGCAGAATTATAATTTTTGTCTTATTAGAGATAATGGTATTAATGAGAATGTTATTGTCAAACTTCTAGGAATTTACATGGACACTAAACTACACTGGAAAATGCACACTCAAATATTATGTATCAAGCTTATCTTCTGAGTAGACTCAAGAAAAGTATTAATGATACCTGTTTACATCCTGCTTATTTTTCATTTTTTCATTGGCATCTTACTTATAACAGTGCATGTAAAGCATTAAGTGGTGGATCTTGCTTAGTTCACCATTCTTGCTGCATGATGGCATTAGCTCCAACATCACTGGCCAAGCTGTCACTGGCTGGCTGTATGCGTAGGTATTAACTAATCAGTTTTAGCTACATATTTTTGCAACAGTCAATATGATGAAACAATACATTAGGGTGTCCATTCAGCCTGTTCTTCCCGGGACCATCCCTTTTTTGGCAAATTGTCTAGCTGTCCCAAAAGTTGGCAAAATGTCCATCTGTCCCGAATGTTTTATGGGAACACTCAAATTTTCCGATTTTTTGTGAGTCTGCTTGGCCACTACATTTTGTGCTACATAACTTTGTTCCTAGTTTGCATTGAGTATATTAACGGGGTATGACATTTCCCACATCCTTTATAGTATAAGATTAGGTGATTTTTTTAAAGGAGCGGCTGAAATGGAAGATTATTTAGGATTGTTGTGCTTTTGTAGGCTACCAAATTTTTCTGGTGATGAAGACAACATGTTTGATGAATTTTCATGGGTACAAAACTACTTAAAAAAGCGAAATTGAAGACAGTGTTGCAAGAAGCAATGAAACTATTTTTGAAAATTGTGTAGAATGTTTGCCTATTTCAATGGTAGAACCGTTAACATAAAAAAAAATATAATTTGTTTGGTAGAGTTTTGTCTGTCAGTTCCTGGGTCAGATGCTGCTGTGGAACATGTTTTCTCTATAGTGAATTTGTTGTGGTCAGATGAGAAAAACAAAATGAAAATTGCAACAGTGAAGACCTTGCTGATAGTGAAAAAAACACTTTGATGGGGTACCATGTGCTGACTTTTACAATAAAATATAAAAAATACAGTGGCAGTGAGGCATCTACTTCTGCAGTCTCATTTGGGAACATTTTCCTCCCCACATCCTGCTTTGATTTTTAAAACTTTTCATGTCAACAAATAAAAGGTAAAAGTAAACCAACATAATGTGACGGGCTTTCTTACTTTATGCTATTAAATCTTCGCCAAAATCTGTGACGACTAATATGGGATTATTCTCAATCGTAATACATGAGTTTACTGAACTCCTACAAAACAAGGTCACTTATGCACCTGTTGTGTCATCATGACACTGCCTGCATAGTCCACATTCCAACGTTCAGTACAACTACCTCTGTCACCGGGTGGTTGCAAATTTCCTACACCCAGTTTACTAATATTGATGAAAATTTATATTAACGGGCGCCATCATCAATACACTTCCTCTTTTCTTTTTGTTATATCTCAGCCCAGTCACAAATTAAATTATAGATACACAGGCTATGTACCTACATGCCTCTCGACTAGCTTTTAATTTAACAGTGGAGACGGGAATTGGGTTCGGATTTACCTTTCTTTTATTACTCTGCTTCTCTCTATTTCTTCTTTTTCTCCTTTTTCAGTGCTCACTACCAAAGTATGTAACTTAGCCCAAAAATCAGCGACTCTCAAACCATTACAAGGATAAGGGTCAAAAATCTGAACTTCACGTCAATTTACTTTGCATAACAATAACCATAATTTATTTAATATATTATCTTTTTTTTTTTCTCTTTTCAACAATAACAATCTTATATACAATAAATTACATTTACACTACATTAACCATTCAACACTTTTTATTGGTAGGATAGTATTCAATTATTCAAGGTTAGTATACCCAGTTTAACTGTATAAGTACGTTTTCCGTTCAACAATAACAACTCCCTAATTAGTTACTTAATCTCCTTTCTTTCTTTATTTCCAGGTATCTACTAGAACGTCTATTATCTTTCTAATTTACTACTAACTTGTGTAGTCACTTACATTCGAATATCTCAATATATATATTATACTTTCTTTCGAATAAATAAAGATTTTCAATTCATGATCCAGTCCTTGACTCTACATATTACACTCAATAATCCCACCTATGTCTCCTATACTAGTCTACTAGTCATCTTAGTCCATGAAGAATTGTACTTAAAGATAGATAGGAAAGACAGTCTCATGAAGAAAGAAATGGAAATTTAGGCCTATACCCACAGAGTGACTGTGACGATAGACCACCGATACAGGGGCGGCGTCTAGATCTTGAGTTACAAACAATCTGACTCCTCTCCTGCAACCGGGAAAATATTAATGGGCCGCAAACAAAAATACAATTTTGAACAATCGATGTCAGAGGTCCCTGACACTCTCTCCTAGAGGCACGTGGGGCCGTTGTTCGCCTCCAACACCGACGACTTTCACAATTCTCATAAATTTCTTTATATTTATTTTATTTGGGACACTTCTGGCGTTCCCTCGCCTCACCCTTCTTTTTTTTCTCTTTTCTGGGGTAATCTCTAGTACCTGCTAATGACCTACTTGTCATCAACTCACTACACAAAATTACCAATTCTCCTCTTTCTAATCTAACCAGTTATTATTGATTATCTTTTAACTCCTCTCTCTGTAAGCAACTTATACCATTGTTCTAATTTTCCCTCTTTTTTGTTACTCGGGTTTCCATACTTTCCAAGTTACTATTCTACTCCCTGGGCACCCAATTTCCTTGTTTCTAAATTCCCTAGAATTCTAACTGAAACTAACTCACGCCCCAGATCAGTAACTTTCTCTTTATAACCCTTGAGTAATTCCTACTTCTATCCTAACATGTAAGTTTTTCAATGGTAGGCGCTTAATCTACTACTATTCACAGGCCTTCTTCTGCCTCTCACTGTTCACTTCCTTATCTCCTTTTCCCATGATCCATACGGTTCCCACTCTTCGATAAATCTCTTAAAGAAAACAACTCAATCCTTACGGGCCAGCATGAAATCTACTCATAGATAGTCATCTGTCACCCAACAAAAACCAAGAGGGAGAGGCCCTCGCAAGAAATACTAAGTAAGCCCCTATTACCCTTCTTTCTTACTCCCCTCGCGTCCTGTCTTATAAAAAAACAAGTTTAAATGAGCATCACCAATTGCCTCTAGCTATGTATTCATTCGTGAGACAATCACTCAAAGAAACCTAAAGTATAGAGATTATCTTTACTAACCCACGGTCACAGTTCTTGACTACTCTTTCTTAACTTAGACCAGAAATAGAAACGGGTTGGATTACTGTATTTTACTGCCTCACCCTAGATTAATCACACTTCTATTTTTCTAACCCTACTCTTACTCCTTCATTTACGGCGTCTAATCGCCACACATTTCTTAGAAACACCGCCTCCAAAATTTTCCCATTTCTCAAAAACAAAAGAAAATGTTTATGTGATACTCAACGGGTGATGACTCTCTTATCCTCTGATCCCGTACTGTTTCCATCTACTTCCTGATGTCCACATCTTCCCTTAGTCCAGACTGAGCAGTCGTGACCCACTCTTCTCTCCACAGCTGGTGTTCGCTGAAGCGGTCTCTCGTACCGGCGGACGTGATGTGCTTTCCCAGCTAACGACTATCTCCATATAGTCATATCAGTGAAATTCCCATTCAGAATTTCCTCAGATGAAAGTCTGACACACCATCATGCCAGAACGCTTCTACCGCTGTCGCACATCCCAGTCTCGTCTTCTCCCTTCTGCCTTTTCAACTTCTCTCTCTCGTAGTCAGGCACGTACTCCCAACCGTCTTTCAGGTTCCACACGTCTCTCTCGTCGATTCACCGTCGACGCATGCGCACCTCTCCTTTTCTGTAATTCAAATAAATTCAGGGCAGTATCGATAATCATGAAAATGTTCAATATCGATTAGTTGTGGTCCCCCAACCCTTCCTTTGTTTAGGAATGGTCTCCTATCGTTGATTATGCACGTCGCTATTTGCGTCGTGACATTCTTCCCGCACTCACCATAAAAAAAAATAATGTTGACACAGGTCACATTCTTTTTTTTTTTTTTTTTTGTGCGTGTCTCTTTTACCAGCCTTAAAAAAACTTTTACCCAGGTACAAAAGGTTTCAAGTCTTTAACGTGCCACTTCCCCAACTGTTTACCAAAACGGTTCGTCAGTTCATAACTATTCTCGCTAAGCTTTTTCTTTATTATAAAGGGGCCGACGAACTTTGCACTTAAGCCTGCTGCATAAGCTTGTGAGGCATCACTTAATTTAAAGTTTCTTCTTAACACAAGATCTCCTGGACAAAATCTCACCTCTCTCCTCCGAAGATTATAATAATGACTTGAATTCTTATAAGCAGTTTCTAAGTTATGTCTGACCATTAGACGTACCGTTTTTAATCTATCAAATCTGTCTATCCAAAACTTTGGAATTTCTTTCTTTATAGGTTGATTCTCTACTTTGTCAATCCTACTGATAATTTCAGGTTCTTTCCCATAATTTAGCATATAAGGAGTGCATCCAGTGGAACTATGTTTAGCCGTATTTATAGCAAAATTAAATTCTCTCAAATACACATCCCAAACTGTTTGATCCTTTTCAATGTAACTCGCAATCATGGTTTTCAATACTCTATTAACTCTTTCTACTGGATTTCCTTGTGGTGAATATACAGGTAAATAACAAGGGGTTATATTAAAAGCTTTAGCTATCCCACGCATTAGTTTACTAGTATATTGCGGCCCATTGTCCATCAGCAAATATCCCGGAATTCCCCATTTAAGGATAATCAATTCATAAAATGCTTCCGTAACTGCTCTACTGGTTGCTTTCCTTAACGCTTTACATTCTATATATTTGGTGAAGGTGTCCTGAAATACTACAATGTATCTGTTCCCTTTTTTGGAACGTGGGTAAGGTCCCAACAAATCAGTAGCTACAGTCATCCAAGGTTTCTCTTTCTGGTAAAAATGCATTGGTCCTGCTTGAGTCGTTTGTAATACTTTTTGTCTCTGACATATTTCACAAGCAGTAACATACTTAGCAACATCTCTAAACATTCCCGGCCAATAATACTTGTTTGCTATTCTAAAGAAAGTTTTGGCTATCCCCATATGTCCTGCAGTAGGTGCATCATGACATTCCTGTAATACCTTAATCCTATAATCTTGCGGTATAACCAATTTCCACCTATTCACTGTTCCCTCCAAAGTTTGTTCTAACTGATCTAATCTTAAATGGTACAACTTCTCATCTACGACCTTCCAATCTGGCCAAAATTTAGGTTTACTTTGTACTTGCTCTTTCCGCTTAATATACCAAGCATCTTGTATATTTTCCCATTCGACTACTTCAGAGTTATTAGTTAACAAAACGCAAAATTCTTCCTCTACCGTTTTCTCTTGAACTTTCCCTTCGTGTATTCTAGATAAAGCATCCGGAACTTTTTGTAATCTACCAGGCCTATGTATTACTTCAAAATCATACTCCTGGAGCAATAAACTCCACCTAGCTAATCGTCCGGTCGGATTCTGTAATGTATTTAACCATTTCAGAGCAAAGTGATCAGTATATACTTTAAAATGATAACCTTCCAAATAAGGACGAAACTTTTGAACTGCCCACAATATAGCTAACAATTCTTTCTCGACTATTGCCCACTTTTGCTCGCCTACCGTTAAAGTTCTACTAGCATAAGCTATTACTTTTTCCTCTCCTTCCTCTCCTGTCTGAATTAATGCTGCTCCTAGTCCTGAAAAACTAGCGTCGGTCTGTAGCACTAGGGGTTTAGTATAATCTGGACAAGTTAATATAGGACTACTAGATAATTTCGATTTTAATTCATCAAAAGATTCCTGACATTCCGTAGTCCAACGCCATTTCTGATTCTTTTTCAGAAGTGCAGTGAGGGGCTTTACAACTTCAGAAAAAAATGGAATGAATCGTCGGTACCAAGAAGCCAGTCCTAAAAATGCTCATACTTCCTTGACTTTTGTAGGGGCTGGATACTCAAGGATACACGAGATTTTATCTGAATCTACAGCAATTCCTAATGGAGTAATGATATGACCCAAATATTTTAATTCACTTCTGCAAAATTTTGATTTTTCCCTATTAATTTTCAGGTTAGCTTTTCTTAATTTCTCTAAGACTTTTTCTAACAAGGACAAATGTTCTTCAAACGTCTCACTAATAAGTACTATATCATCCAAATAACAAAAGCATTTCTCTCCTATCTCTTCTCTTAATATAGTATCAACTAATCTTTGAAACGAGGCTGGTGCGTTATGGATTCCAAAAGGCATAACTCGAAACTGATACAATCCTCTACCAGGTACGGTAAATGCTGTTTTTTCTTTACTTGCTTCATCTAATGGAACTTGCCAATACCCATTTTTCAAATCTATTGTACTGATATACCTAGCATGTCGTAATTTGCTCAAGACATGTTCAATGTATGGCAAAGGATAACTATCTCTTTTAGTACAATTGTTTACTTTTCTGAAATCTACGCAAAACCTCCATGTTCTATCTGGTTTCTTTACCATAACTACCGGAGACGACCAAGGTGAATTTGAAGGCTCTATAACTTTTTCCAATAACATTTTATCTATTTCCGCGTGTATAACTTTTTCCAGAATGGGTGATACTGGATAATATCTTTGTTTTATAGGTTTTGCATCGCCTGTATCAATAACATGAGAAATCAAGTCTGTAAGTCCAGTACACTGATCAAATTTCTGTAACTGATTTTCCAAAAACATATTCAATCTGTCCCTTTCCTGAGGTGTAGGTAAAGTAAGAATATTATGTAGTTGATCTTCTTCTTTTAAATCTATAGCCTTAACAAATTGAAAAATTTTTGCTGGTTCATCCTTAAAATACCAAGTCCCATCTTGCAAATCTACTACTAACCCAATTTGTTTCAAAACGTCCATGCCCAGAATCATATCTACTGCTAAATTTGGCATAATTTTACATTTTATCTGAAAGATCCTGTCCTGCAATTTCATCTCAAAAGTTCTCTCTCCTGTTATAGAACTATAAGTTTTATCTGCTAGTTGCACCACCCTAACTTCAGATTCTTCTACTGCTAAATCTAACATTTTACACAAAAAGTCACCTTTCTCTCCCACATAAGTTTTATCTGAACCGGAATCTATTAAAGCAATAAATGTAATATCCTCCAGCAAAATTTCAACAAAACATCTATCTCCATTAACTAAATCTGTAGGATTTATATTTAACATCACACAAGCCTGATTTTTAGTTAATTGTCGTAAAGAATTTGTAGGCCTAACTCTTCTTTCTTGGGGCATCCTACAATCAATAGACCTATGTCCAAGCTTATTACAATTATAACATTTAATCGTAGTGCGTGGAGTAACTCTACGAGGTGCCTTACACTCGAACTGCCTATGTCCTGTTATATCACAATTCCAACATCGCTGGTTATTTGAAAAACGTAAAGTGGTGTTTTTACCATTATCCCTCGACTCATCCTGTCTCTCTTTATTTTCTGTTGCTTTAACTATTCTGGAATCATTTACATGACTTGAATTTCGTTCTTTGTCCCACGTCTTTGCAGAAAAACTAACATTGGGTTTCTTTTGTAACTCGGACGATGGAAGTTCCTGTTTTCCCTGAATTCCTAGCGCTGTATGAACTGAAGGTATAACAACTTGTCTCTGAGGTTTATAAGCCGTTTCTTTAATTGTAGCTCTAACCTGCGTTGGAGGAGGAATATATCTCTCAGAATCTAACAATATTTGTTCATACTGTCTACCTACACGTATTAAATCTGTTATAGTTTGAATCTCTGCAGGTCTAATGTACAATTTTACGTCAGGACGCAAATTTTTAATAACATTCTTCATCATTTGTTGAGGACTCATTGGAGTACTCAGCCTCCTCATTAACGTTTGAATAGCATTAACATAATCAAAAATCGATTCTTTGGGACCTTGCGTTCTCTGTCTAATCTCATCCAAAAGCGAGTCTTCCTCATCAACAGGCAAGTAATATTCTCTAAATTCTTTCAAAAAAGCTTCCCACGTAGGCCAATCTGTTAATCTGTTCCTGTACCAAAGTAAAGCTGAATCTTGTAAAATTTCGGGTAATACTGACAATAACTCTACACCCTGTAACTTAGAACTTTGTTTTAAATCTTCCAATCTCTCCAAAAATAAGTAAATACTATCCCCAGGTTTGAATTTAATGTTCCATTTACGAACCAGATCCAAAGTATTTGGTTTATGCGGCTCTAACTGAATTGTAAACGATGGTACTACTGGTACAGCTTCTTCTGAATCAGCTACCGCCATGGCCTTCCTACGCATTAACTTAACCCATGTATACACTACATCTCCATATGAATCTTGTGGAACCGTTATATTATGTTCAACTAAATCTTCTTCCAAAACTTCCTGACTCAGAGCAAAAGCCGTAATTAACACTTGAAATGACTGAGGGTTCTTACGGGCATAATCTAACAAGCGTTGTCTTAACTCATCCCTTGTACCTGTGGTCGGTAACTTTACTCTATCACATTCTGCCTCTAAATCCGCCTTCCTCAACTTCCTAATAGCTTGGGTTAACTCAGCTGCTCTTATTTGTGCATATGGATCAACATAAGTAGCCATATTTATATATTAACAATACCACTGGAAAAAAAAATTAGAATAGTTCAGTCGTCTGTCTTAGTCATCTATAGAAGTCCTTACTTTGTCAATAGTCATTATTCTTTTCCCAAAAATATGTTATTATTATGTTATTTTTTTTTTTGAGAATAAATTTCAGTTATACTAACCTAACTCCCAAAATTCTTTTAACACTATCTCGCCTCACGTTAGGATATCAAACTATCACTGTCTCACGCTATGGGCTATCAAAATATGTGATTTCAACACAACTCACCCCACGCTACGGGCTCCAAAATTTGTAATTTTAACACAACTCGCCCCACGATATGGGTCAAAATTACTATCAAAATTACTATCAAAATTATCCTACTATGAAACTATCACAGCCCCACGCTATGGGCGGCAGAATATGTGAAACTTTAACTGAATGAAGGTTTCTTTTTACTTAACAATTTTAACTAAATTAAGTTGCAACAATTAGCAATACTGTTTTGTTTTAACACTACTTAGCCCCACGATATGGGCGCCAAAATATGTGACGGCTGTACTTCACGTTATTTTATGCAGCACAACACATGGCCATACTTTTTATTTAATATATTATCTTTTTTTTTTTTCTCTTTTCAACAATAACAATCTTATATACAATAAATTACATTTACACTACATTAACCATTCAACACTTTTTATTGGTAGGATAGTATTCAATTATTCAAGGTTAGTATACCCAGTTTAACTGTATAAGTACGTTTTCCGTTCAACAATAACAACTCCCTAATTAGTTACTTAATCTCCTTTCTTTCTTTATTTCCAGGTATCTACTAGAACGTCTATTATCTTTCTAATTTACTACTAACTTGTGTAGTCACTTACATTCGAATATCTCAATATATATATTATACTTTCTTTCGAATAAATAAAGATTTTCAATTCATGATCCAGTCCTTGACTCTACATATTACACTCAATAATCCCACCTATGTCTCCTATACTAGTCTACTAGTCATCTTAGTCCATGAAGAATTGTACTTAAAGATAGATAGGAAAGACAGTCTCATGAAGAAAGAAATGGAAATTTAGGCCTATACCCACAGAGTGACTGTGACGATAGACCACCGATACAGGGGCGGCGTCTAGATCTTGAGTTACAAACAATCTGACTCCTCTCCTGCAACCGGGAAAATATTAATGGGCCGCAAACAAAAATACAATTTTGAACAATCGATGTCAGAGGTCCCTGACACTCTCTCCTAGAGGCACGTGGGGCCGTTGTTCGCCTCCAACACCGACGACTTTCACAATTCTCATAAATTTCTTTATATTTATTTTATTTGGGACACTTCTGGCGTTCCCTCGCCTCACCCTTCTTTTTTTTCTCTTTTCTGGGGTAATCTCTAGTACCTGCTAATGACCTACTTGTCATCAACTCACTACACAAAATTACCAATTCTCCTCTTTCTAATCTAACCAGTTATTATTGATTATCTTTTAACTCCTCTCTCTGTAAGCAACTTATACCATTGTTCTAATTTTCCCTCTTTTTTGTTACTCGGGTTTCCATACTTTCCAAGTTACTATTCTACTCCCTGGGCACCCAATTTCCTTGTTTCTAAATTCCCTAGAATTCTAACTGAAACTAACTCACGCCCCAGATCAGTAACTTTCTCTTTATAACCCTTGAGTAATTCCTACTTCTATCCTAACATGTAAGTTTTTCAATGGTAGGCGCTTAATCTACTACTATTCACAGGCCTTCTTCTGCCTCTCACTGTTCACTTCCTTATCTCCTTTTCCCATGATCCATACGGTTCCCACTCTTCGATAAATCTCTTAAAGAAAACAACTCAATCCTTACGGGCCAGCATGAAATCTACTCATAGATAGTCATCTGTCACCCAACAAAAACCAAGAGGGAGAGGCCCTCGCAAGAAATACTAAGTAAGCCCCTATTACCCTTCTTTCTTACTCCCCTCGCGTCCTGTCTTATAAAAAAACAAGTTTAAATGAGCATCACCAATTGCCTCTAGCTATGTATTCATTCGTGAGACAATCACTCAAAGAAACCTAAAGTATAGAGATTATCTTTACTAACCCACGGTCACAGTTCTTGACTACTCTTTCTTAACTTAGACCAGAAATAGAAACGGGTTGGATTACTGTATTTTACTGCCTCACCCTAGATTAATCACACTTCTATTTTTCTAACCCTACTCTTACTCCTTCATTTACGGCGTCTAATCGCCACACATTTCTTAGAAACACCGCCTCCAAAATTTTCCCATTTCTCAAAAACAAAAGAAAATGTTTATGTGATACTCAACGGGTGATGACTCTCTTATCCTCTGATCCCGTACTGTTTCCATCTACTTCCTGATGTCCACATCTTCCCTTAGTCCAGACTGAGCAGTCGTGACCCACTCTTCTCTCCACAGCTGGTGTTCGCTGAAGCGGTCTCTCGTACCGGCGGACGTGATGTGCTTTCCCAGCTAACGACTATCTCCATATAGTCATATCAGTGAAATTCCCATTCAGAATTTCCTCAGATGAAAGTCTGACACACCATCATGCCAGAACGCTTCTACCGCTGTCGCACATCCCAGTCTCGTCTTCTCCCTTCTGCCTTTTCAACTTCTCTCTCTCGTAGTCAGGCACGTACTCCCAACCGTCTTTCAGGTTCCACACGTCTCTCTCGTCGATTCACCGTCGACGCATGCACACCTCTCCTTTTCTGTAATTCAAATAAATTCAGGGCAGTATCGATAATCATGAAAATGTTCAATATCGATTAGTTGTGGTCCCCCAACCCTTCCTTTGTTTAGGAATGGTCTCCTATCGTTGATTATGCACGTCGCTATTTGCGTCGTGACAATAATGAGAATAAAAAATAAATAAAATAAATAAAAAATAAAAAAATAAATAAAAGACTCTTGATTCATTTATAAAGTTTGCAAGATAAAATATGTCAATCTAAACGTTGTCTGTCTTTAACTTATCAAAAAAAGGAACAGGGCCAGAATAATACAAGTCAACAAAGCTATGCCAAGCTTTGAAAGACCAAGAAAAATACTGTAGTATACAATGAAGATGTAAGGAAGAAGGAAAATAGAAGTTTACAATGGATTACTTTTTGTGTAATCTTCCATAAATCTAGTTATCGATTAAATATGAAACAAATATTTGTTAAAAATATAATCATAAAATAAGTTGCATCTGCAATATTTATGAGACTAATTCTAGATGAGAATTTAACTTGGAGATCTCATATCTTAAATTTAGCTAATAAACTTAACCCCATAGCAGAAATTCTAAGGTGACTAAAAAGCATGCTACCATTCTGCACAAAATTCATTCCCTGATTCACATAAATTTAACGTATTTATATGGGAATTGGCTTTATAATTAAAATATAGGCTTACATTTTTTAATTATTTCAGAAAAGAGCAAGTAGGAATTTATCAGAACCAAGCTATTTAATTCCAAGTAAAATAAAATCTTGTATGAGAAATGTAATGTTCTTCCACTTAAGTTATCACAACATACTGAATCCTTATTTTAAAAGGATAGGTAAGAGTACAGCACAATCATTAATGCTTTTTTTTTTTTAAATATCAAGACGATCCCAAGGAAAGTTCACTCAAAGGAAAAATATTTTAGTTATGATTTAATATTAACTCAAAGACATAAAGAACAAAAAGGACAAAACATGCTAATATATAATTATTATTTACCTTCTTGATTTTGTTCCTCAAAGCAAAGTTTTCTTAAAGATTATGTTATTTTGAACTTTCAAATCTTGTGGTAATTTGGCAAGTAGTGAAAATATAATGTTCAATTATTTCAAAAGTACTAGATTCTGCAAAGTGTATAAATATATTGTGTTTTTTCCTAATACCGGAGTCATAAGAATGCATATGTTATGAATTATTTTATTATTATTATTATGAAGTCAACACATAATGAGATACTCTTAACTACTAATATTTTAAATAAGGAATTTTAAAATAAATATGGTATACAGTGTTCAAGAGGGTGTGAGTTAACGAGTGTGTTTGAGGGAGAGTGAGTGAATGCGTAAGTGTGTGTTTGAAGGTGAGATGTGTTATAGTGACTGTTATGACAATGGGCATCATTCTCAATCAAAATTTCACCACTGTAAAGTTCCATTTTACACTGTTCATCCTCAAGTTTCTGTTGAATCAATCATTATCAAGCTAAACATGGTATACGACCAGGGTAAAACTTAATCACTCAAAAGGAAGCTATCATATGGAACTGATCATGATGAAGTCCCAAAAAATGGCAGCTTGTTTAGATTTATTGACAGATAGCATAAATTATGTATCTAGATAATTTTAATAAAGACCAATGTCAAATTGGTGTTATTGTGGAAAGAGGGATCCTTTGAAACATATGGAGATAGAAAATTGAAGAAAGATTTAGAATGTTGAAGGAAACCGTGTGGTTAATTAGTGAAAGATGAACTTTCCGACTAATGGAAATGATTGCATTTCACTTATAAACAGGAGTTTTAATAACACTAAGATCCTGGGCTACAGGGGAATTTAAATTTTGAATGATAATATATTTAATACTAGCTGACCCATCAATGCTTCGCATTGTTAGATTTATGTATATATAGGTTAAGTGAACACAATTTAAAGTCGATTCGATGTACTTCTATAAATCATCAGCCGTCCAGCCAACACAGTGGACGTATTTATATTCCACATAACATACTCCTTCACCCGTAGTTTACTCTGATTATGTCTTAAAAAATTTAATCTTTCTCTTTCAATTTTGGCAAACATACAGTAAATAGCTGGGCGTAGGGGATGCATTCGCTCGTCTCACGCAGCGGGCTCCGATTCGAATACTGGTCGGAACAAGTTGCCTAGGTAGAGTTTTTTCCGGGATTTTTCCTCACCTGTGAGACAAATGTCTGGTAATTTTAGGCTCTGGTAACTTTAGGCCCTAGTGGTCTCCTAATATCATCTGGCAGCCATTATCATCCTCATCCCATCCTCGCCTTGTTCAGAGTGAGTGTGTGAATGTTGTATCTCGTCCTATATGTTTGTGTTGTCTCGGAGGTGGCCCCGGCATTTGGCTGATCACCCATCCGGGAGGCCCTCCATGTCCTTGTCTGGTCAAAAAGTATGTATGTGAGCCATAGATAATCCCCCTCCCGCTAGGTCGCTTAAATGACCCCAAAAGAGAGGTGTAAAAACTAAGGTACAGCTAGATAGATAATTTGGAAAATAGAAATTAATCATGAAATTATATCTATTGATACTGTATGAACTACCTGGGGGTAAAGGCGGTCGGTTCGTAACGCTGACGTTACCACGTTCACGTTCCGAGTGTCTAAAAATCTGGGAGCCTACACTTCTTGGAACCCTCTGGG
This sequence comes from Ectobius pallidus, assembly GCA_964059195.1. Classification (NCBI taxonomy): domain Eukaryota; kingdom Metazoa; phylum Arthropoda; class Insecta; order Blattodea; family Ectobiidae; genus Ectobius; species Ectobius pallidus. The sequence goes on from CAXKWD010000006.1 coordinate 42,826,772, forward strand.
CCTCCAAGGCCTGTAATAGGAAACATTTTACTTATTATCTCTTGCAATGCAGTCCTAGGCTAGCTATAAGAAAAGAGTTCAACTCTTAAGAATAGAACCCAGGACCTTTTAAATTTACTTCGTGTCAAAAAATAGTTAATAATAATCTATAGGAATTCTATTGATAGCCTTTCTCATAATTTTATATCTATTAGGTCTACATGAAATCATAGTGTCATGCAAAGCCACCTGTGTAGTTTAAAAAAATAATGTTGCCATGGGGATTGTGTACATGCAGTATGAATTCTTTTTGGTGAATATCATAACTTTACAACCCTATTTTGGCCCTTATAGGCCCTTAGAGGCCAAAGATTTTGAAATCCTTTCTTAGTGCGCATCTAGAGCCTAGTAGCAATATGTGTACCAAGTTTCACGTTCCTAGGCTGTATGGTTTTTGAGAAACTGTGATCAGTCAGTCAGTGGGTTTTGGCTTTTATATATAGAGATTCATTGCACAACACCAGGAAATACATTTATGAAGAGCAACTAAAAATGTCCAACTATAATAAATATAACACTCACCGTTTACATTCATTTTATGTTTCTATAACTTCATAAACAAATGAATCAAACAAAGCAGGCTAACAATATCAAAACAATCAACAATTGGGTGCATTCTGTTTTTACCTTCAGTCTCTGATGGATGCTTTCCTTTAACAAAATGAGAAGAGAGCTCTGAAATAGCCCAGGTCAAGGTGGCAGTCAGCTGAAAGGGATTGTGTAACCCATGCATATTTTGACCGTGGTAATAATTTGACCATGTTCCCGGAACCCTCGGTTACTTAGTCTCTTGATCGAGAATGGTGCATACGGTCTTTAGTGTGTGTGAATGTGAGTGTGCATGAGTGAGTAGATCGGTGAGTGTATGTGTGAGTGTGTGTGAATGAGTGACTGTTTATGGAGTGAGTGGATTAGTGCCTACCATCTCTATAAATAAAAACACTGATATTTTTATGGATTGAAAAATGATATGTTTTGATTTCAGTACAATGATATTGCCATCCTCACCATGGATTCTCCAGTAAGCTTCACCTCACAGGTGCGGCCTATCTGTCTACCTTCAGGCAGCGCGTTATACAATGGAATCACAGCAACAGTTATTGGTTGGGGAAGTCTTCGAGAAGGCATGTATCACAAAAAATAATTATCAATAGAAAACAATTTTTTATATATTAAGAGATCCCCTTTTTATGCTACAGTATTTCTAAACCTTACATTAAAACACACTTAATTCAGACTCTAATTGTGGATTTATTTCTTTAATTTGTGTAATAAGTTTAAATTTATTCAATTATGATTCACTTTCAATTTTCCACATTATCATCATCATCATCATCATCCTCATCCTCGGCGTCATGTGAATCCATAGCAAGCAACGCTAACCATGAGACAATGCAGGCAGTCATGTACGAGGGTTGATCCAGAAATAAGGTTCCCATCAATTTTACAAATAGACAACATTGTTTATTCTCATAGTAATGTACATCGTTGGAAAGAAGACACTTTGCTCTATTTTTCGACATAATCACCATCATTTTCTAGGCATTTTTGTAGACGGTGCTCCAATTTTTGTACCCCAATATCGTAGAACTCCGCCGCCAACCCGTTGAGAAAGTGTTTCACCCCGTCTTTGACTTCATCGTCGCTCCGGAAGCGTTGGCCACCCAAGCCATATCAAAATAGAACAACTGTCCGACAGGCTAAGGAACGAGACATGGTGCTCAATATATGCTGCTACGGAAGCTAATAGAGCATTTTCATATTTTCATGGCATTTTAAAAAATCATATTGAACATAGTAGAATTTCCAAACTTATATCTATACCTTGTAAATATAAAAAAATAAAACCCTGGATTACTACTGGCATTGTAAAATCAATTCGAGTACGTGACAAAATTGCAAGAAAAGTTAAAAGTGAACCGTTAAATTTGATGTTACAAAATCAATATAAAAAATACAGGAACCTTTTAAATACGATTGTAAAAAAGGCTAAAACAAATTATTACGAAACCAAGCTCAAACAATATTCACATGACCCAAAAAGATTTTGGCGAACTATCAATGAAGCTACAGATACATTAAAACGAGAAAATACGAATATAAACAAAATCGTAACAGAAGAAGGCTTAACCATTACCAATAATAGTGAAATTGCTAATGAATTCAATAAACATTTTTCTCAGATTGGACATAAAATAACAAGCTCCATTTCATCATATTCATCACAATCTACTCGCAATAATAATCTACATTCAAATCCAACAGCTTCTCTGTTCCTACAGCCAATAATTGAAAATGAATTGATCTTAATTGCCATAAACCTTAAGAATAGCGTTACTCCTGGAAGTGATGACATTTCATCAACTATAATGAAAGCAATTATTAGATTTATTTCTAAACCCCTTACCCATATTTTCAACATATGCTTAGCTCAAGGCTTTTTTCCGGATGAATTAAAATATGCGACAGTAATTCCATTGTACAAATCTGGTGACAAATGTAATTTAAATAATTATAGGCCAATATCCTTATTATCTACCATTGCAAAATTATTAGAGAAATGCATAAAAAATAGACTAACAAACTTTTTAGAAAAAAATAAACTATTAGCTGAATCACAATTTGGTTTTAGGAATAATATGAGTACAGATGATGCTATAATGGCCGTTACATCCACAATTATTAAAGCAGTAGATGAAGGAAAAAAATGCTTAGGTGTTTTTCTGGACCTAAGAAAGGCCTTTGACACTATAAGTCACAACATTTTGCTAAATAAATTAGAAAATATTGGTGTTAGAGGTATTGCCTTAGACCTATTTCGATCATATTTATCAAATAGATACCAAATCACTAAAGTTAACAACGAAAAAAGTGAAAACGTAGTGCTAAATATCGGCGTCCCACAAGGAACTGTGTTAGGTCCTTTGCTCTTCTTAATATATATCAATGACCTTCTTAAATTAAATATAAATCTCATCAAAGGCAATGTCTATTCCTTCGCTGATGACACAGTAATCATATTTTCTGGAAACAGTTGGGAGCACGTTTTTAGTAATGCTAACATTGGAACAAACAAAATAAAAAAATGGCTCGATGAAAACCTTCTATCTTTAAACATTGATAAAACAACATATTTACCATTTTCACTAAACTCTAAAGGACTTTCCTCGATAAATGCACAACACAATATAATCTTACATGAAATCTCTTGTTCTATCCCTTTTAATTGTAAATGTCCAAAATTAAGTTCATCAACACAAGTAAAATACTTAGGTGTTATCATTGATCAAAATTTACGGTGGGAAAAACATGTTCAATATCTGTGTCTTAAACTACGGAAAACTATATATAAATTTGTTATATTAAGAAACATTATGCCACAGAGTACTTTAAGACTAATATATCTAAGTTTAGTCCAATCAGTTATACAATATGGAATAATAGGATGGGGTGGGATATGTCAGACTACACTTCGCCCATTGTCGTTGTTGCAGAAAAGAATAATCAAGATATGTTTAAAAAAATCAATGGACTATCCATCTAAAAGTTTATATAAAGATTTTGACGTATTGAATATTAAACAATTATACTCCTACACTTTATTAAATTATTTCCATAAACATCAAGAAAAGTTCATAACACGAAATCACTACTATAATACAAGGAGGTATAATATCTCTTGTCCTCTTTTCGAACCAAAGTGTGCTACAGAAGTAGGTCTAAGGCATAGTATAAATTTCGGACCAAGGCTGTACAACAATTTTACTAGAAGAAACCCTGATATGATACCACTAAACAATAAATTGTTTAAAAAAAGAGTACTCGATTTGATTAAATCTAACTTGTAATTGTACTTTTACCACTTTTTATGTTAATCATTCTCAACTGTAAATTTTTAATTTTTAACATTGGGTAATTTGTTTGTAACTCTGTTATGTTACTGTAATTTATTTTTTCGTATCTTTGTTCATGCATTTATTTCATATAAGCAATCTTATTTATTTTTATTCTTATTTTTTACCTAAAACTATAATATGTATGTTTTTTGTTATTTTTATATAATTTTCAAAATATAATTTTAGTATGACTGAACTGACCCCGAACACGAGCTATGCTCATGCGGGGCAAATAATACTCTTTTCAAATTGTACAAATTGTGTGTATATTATTTGTATTTGTAATAATTTTGTATCAATTTGTATTTTTTTAAATTTGAAAAAAAAAAAAAAAAAAAAAAAAAGTGTTCCTTTAACTTCAGGATCAAGTGATAATCGCTAGGCGCGAGGTCTGGACTGTACAGTGGGTGACAGTCCACCCAAAGTTTGTCAAAAGGCCCTGGGTTTAACGGGAGACGTGAGGTTGGGCGTTGTCGTGAAGCAGCATTACACCGGCTGTCAGTCGTCCCCGCCGGCGGTTCTGGATAGCTTGCCTGAGTTTCCTTAGTGTTGCACAATAACTGTCTGAGTTGATTGTTGTCCCAGGTTCCATGAAATCGATCAGCAGTATCCCTTACGATCCCAAAACACACTGGCCATGACTTTACCAGCAGAAGGAGTTTGTTTGAACTTCTTTGCGACTGGTGACCCTGAGTGATGCCATTGATGGACTTTTATTTCATTTCGGGAGTGAAATGAAACACCCACGTTTCGTCTCCCGTAACAATGAAGTCCAACAATCCTTATGGAACGAATCTCGCACTTGGCAGGAGTAACAATGAGCACCTCCATTTTGGACGGCTGCTGAGCCAAGGCTGAGCAGCACAGCAAAGCGTGGCCAGGCAGAATCGAGAGTGGGGGAACAGCCGCGCACATCAGTGTTGCTGGATTTTGCCTCGCACCTTCCCGTGCGGCTGGAGCTCTTTGGGAACCTTATTTCTGGATCAACCCTCGTATTATGTAAATGTATGAAGTTACATAAATACTGTTGGGCTAGGTGGCATACTTGGTATAACACTGGCTTTCTGTGCCCAAGGTCATGGGCCCAAGTTGATGACATTTATGTGTGCATAAATGTGACAGGCTCATGTCTGCAGATTTACAGCTGTAAGGCCTAAGATGCAGTTGTTAAATAACTTTAAAACCTACGTACCATGAATATTTTATTGTATTTCCCGATGTAAGCTAGCATATGTTTTACTTCTTCGAGAATTCGATCTGTAGTTCAATTTCTCTCTCGATTTCTGTGTACAATACAATCCCCTTGAAATGGTTGATATCATTGACTGTAAAGTCTAAACATCACCAAAATGTTAATAAGAAATGTATACAATGTTGTAAATTTCCTCATAAAATGTGAAAATTGGTTAATATGTGCTGCATTTAATTTGCATATAGCACACAACAAGAAATAGTAGCTTCAGTCCAGTCTAAATGTTCGTGTCCACTTGAGAACTGAGAGTACGAGAAACTCTCAAGAGTTGCAATTCGGTATGTGGACACGCATCTGAGAGATAATGGAGAGTAGCATTCAGAGAGTGAACTCGCAGGTGGACACGCCTTTGCAATCAATCTCTGAGAGCAGCTCGCACTATACGAATCTGTTTCGTATAGCTGAGAGTTCTCTGAGAGTGGATAATGTGTCCACCAAGCCATATGATAAAACTGATATAAAGGAATTTCGTAATTATTGATTTTAGAGCCCATGTATACATAATATGTAATATTAAATTTAATATATCTGTACAATTGTAATTGTAATTGCAATTGTAATTTATTATCCACCTTAAGTATTACAAGAATACATGGCTTCGTCAGTCAGATCTTAACCTAAGCCTTAACCTAGATACAATAATGATCAAAACATACAATATAATTTGAAAACAACCTTATTCTAGAATATGTACATTTATTAAATTAGCTACAGTGTATACAGAACAACCAGTTTTTTAAATTATGAAAAGGATGAATTCAGATATTCGTCGACCGAAAAGAATAGATGGTCAAAGAGGATGAGCTTGACTTTTTTCTTAAATTGTGCAAAGTTCAGTGATTTAATCTCTTGGGGAAGCTTATTGTAAAGTTGGATTCCTTTATGAGACATACTGATCTGAGTTTTTGCTAGTCTGCACTGGTTGAAATGGATGTTGTTAGCAATTCTGGTGAAGTGAGTGTGATAGTCGGAATTAATTTGGAATAAGTTTTTATTCTTGTGTATGAAAGCTGTTGTCTCCAGAATATATAAGCAAGGTAATGGGAGAACTTTAAATTCATTGAAAATAGGTTTGGTGTGTGTTCTTAGAGGTACTTTTTTCCTAATTCTGACGATACGTTTTTGGAGTCTGAACACATGAATGGCTTTAGACGAGATGCCCCAAAAGGGTATTGCATAAGTTAAAATAGATTGTACATAGCCAAAGTACGCGATTTTTAAAATTTCCGGTGTGCAGGAGTTAACTAGGACTCTCATTGCATAACTAGTGCGAGAAAGTTTCTCGTAGAGATGAGAAATATGGGATTCCCATGATAAGGTGGAGTCTATCCAAGTGCCCAAAAATTTAGTTTGATAGGATTCCATAATATCAGTGTTTTCAATTCTGAATTTATAAGTTTCACCAAGTTGAGTAGTTCGAGTGAAATTAATAAAAATCGTTTTATCGAGATTGAGGAAGAGCTTGTTACTATTTAGCCAATTTTGGAAAGTGATTGAGGTATCTTTGATTGATTTTTGGAGAGATAAATTATTGTGATCCTTAAAAAGGAGTGTGGTATCATCTGCGAAGAGGATTGTGTTAACTTGAGGTAGGTGGAGTGGGAGGTCATTAATATATAATAAAAATAATAGGGGACCAAGGATTGAGCCTTGAGGGACGCCGTGGGAGGCTGTAAGGTGGTTAGAGCAAGCTTTATTAAATTCTACAAAATGAGTCCGGTTGGATAGGTAGGAGGTGAACCAATTCATAGCAGTCCCGCGTATTCCATAAACTTCTAGTTTTGCTGATAATATGTTAATGTCGACTACGTCAAAAGCTTTGGTGAGGTCTACAAAAAGTCCTAGTATTTGTTCTTGGTTATCTATGGCGCGAAGGATACTCTCTATTAATTTTAATTTTATATATTTATACAGTGATTATAAAATATCAGACTACATAAGATTCCACATATTCTGTTACATTGGGTATTTTCAAATTGGAGTTTAGAAACACAGCGCCTGTAGCCTAATCAGTCTTGGTGATTGTCTTCATACTCTTTTGAGGGGTCCAAGATGATGTGCATCAGTCTATTGCGTATAAAAGTAGAGACATGTAACAGTGACACACAAAATGCTTTCGCTCTAGTGATTAAGGACCAACCAACAAGGTGCATTTGTTGGCTCTTGGTCTTCGTGGATGCAGAGGTTAAATAGTAGATGCACAGAGTTTAGATTCACTCACAAATTAACGAGAAAGACATTGAAATCTGATATTAGATTCTTGTTAAATATAAACTAATTGTGACTCTGTGCTTTTCTGGCATTAATCATGTGATTTTTACTTTATAGCATGTCAAATCGAGTGGAGTGATCCTATCAAATGCACTAATACTTCATGATGTTCTGACGATATCCTGACACTATTAGATTGTCAAATTCTTCTAAATGCATAATAATTAAATGAATGGATTCACTTAAAAGCATTCAGCAAGCCCTCATAAAATGCTTATATTAATAGTAACAACAAATAATACATTGTTGTGCATCCATCTTGTCCATAAATGCGAGACAAAAGCTCGTCTGATATTTGTTTCAAGTAGACACGGTTCTGAGAGTAATGTTGCGATTTTTACTCTCAGCTACCAGCTACTCTCAGGATTGGACTAGCGCTCTCTAGTGGACACACCAACTGAGATTACTCTCGAGAGTTTCTCGCACTCTCAGCTCTCATGGGGACACAACCCTTAAGAGATGGTGTTAGTAATTTGTTTCCCCATTAACAATGACTCTAGCAAGAATGTCCTTTATTCCATTATGGCTCATGTCTACACGAGAGCTGAGAGTGCGATAAACTCTCGAGAGTAATCTCAGGTGGTGTGTCCACTAGAGAGTAACTGAGAGTAAAACTTGTGACATTACTCTCAGAACCACGTCCACTTAAAACAAATATCGCATTTATGGACAAGATGGATGAACAACAATGTATGATTCGTTGATAATATTAATGTAAGCATATTATGAGAGCTTGCTGAATGCTTTTAAGTGAATCCATTCATTCAATTATTACGCGTTTAGAAGAATTTGACAAACTAATATTGTCAGGATATCAACAGAACTTCATGAAGTATTAGTGAATTCGATAAGCCCACATCTTAACTAGAAAGACATTGAAATGTAATGTAAGATTTTTGTTAAATATAAACTAACTGTGACTCTGTGCTTTTCTGGCATCAAACATGTGATTTTTAATTTATAGTATATCAAATCGAGTGGTGTGATCCTATTAAACTGTGAATCTAAGCTTTGTGCATCTGCATGCATGGATAGGTCTACTATTTAACCTCTGCATCAATGAAGACCAAGAGCCAACAAATATCCCTTGTTGGTTGGTCCTTTACTACTAGATCAAAAGCATTTTGTGTGTCACTGTTACATGTCTCTACTTTTATACGCAATAGACTCATGCACGTCATCTTGGTCCCCTCAAAAGAGTACAAAGACAATCACCAAGATTGATTACGCTACAGGCGCCGTGTTTCTAAACTCTGATTTGGAAATACCCAATGTAACGTAATATGTGGAATCGTATGCAGTCTGTACTAACATTGTGTTCATTTATATGTTTACTTAATGATGGGGTTGTACTGCAAGCATAATGCCTACTGCCTAATGCCTATGACCATTACTGCTGTTCCGGAATTTTGTCATGCAGGGGATCCCTACATGCCTCTAATCTACAGACATGAGGGTTACTGCATCCGTTACAGCCTTCTTCACCTCAGAATATTCTGTAGAAGAATTGATGATCGCCTGTAGTGACCCATGGAGATTATCAGTATTTCATTATGTTTCATAAATGAATGTCAAGTAAAAATGTTATTATTGTTCAGTTATTCCCTTATAAATATAGTATATTTTTTATTGATGAACATATGTACATAAAACGATATTATATTCCATGACCATTGAGTATTATTCGTTTTAGATTTCATTTTCAGAAATATAAATAAATATTGAAGGCAAATTAATAACTGAATATTTAGCAGTGGCGTAGTGTAAGGGTAGACTTTGAGACTGAGTCTACCTAAATAATATAAGGAAATAGTGGATTCATAAACAAATAAATAATGGCAGCAACAACCAAGCGATTAATCATTATAAACTCATTAGCCGTGTCATCAAAATATTTTTCGCCGTTGCATTCCCCAATCCCAACGCATAAGCGTCAATTTGTGGTGCCGCGTGCTTAGGCAGCCTCGAAATCTCATGATGCGGCAGTAAAGACGAGCGAGCTGAGACTAAGCGATGATTCCGCAAGTCTAGTTTCATCATATGACTTCTCCCACTAAACGTTAACTTACTCGTTGCGAAGACAGGCCAATTAGTTTCGCAAGAGCGGCATAAAGTCACCACCAAAGAAACTGGAGAGATTTTTGAGAACGCTAGTCTCTTCGAAAACGGCGAAGAGTTGCTTCGGCAGCACTGGGCTGTGACGTCACCTCCTGCATCACGCCGCCAAATTTGAATGTTAAATTCACTAAAACGGATTTCACAACCCCCAGCATGTGTTCTGCCACTCTTGAAATACTCACGCGACTTTCTCTACCTTAATAAAATTGTTACCATTTTCTCTCGTCTGATTCCAGCTCTTAGAAAACACAACACAATGTTCTCTACCTTAAACGTTAAAATTACAGTTTTCTCGCTACATCTCTGGGAATTCTCACGCGACTTTTTCTACTGTAATAAAATCGTTGCTATTTTCTCTAGCATTATTCTACCTCTTGAAAAACTCACAGAACATTTTGTACCATAAGAATTAAAATAACTGTTTTCTCGCGTCTTCTTCCATCTCAGGGAGCTCTCACACGACTTGCTCTGTCCTAATTATTTTTTTTTCTATTTTCTCTCGTCTTATTCCAGCTCTTTAAAGACTCACACACTTTCTCTAACAGAAGCATTCAAATTACTATTTTCTCATGTCTTATTCCATCTCAGGGAGCTCTCACACGACTTGCTTTACCCTAACAATTTATTTGTCATTTTCTTTCGTCTTATTCTTCCTGTTGGGAAACTCACACAACGATCTGTATCTTAAGCAACAAAGTACCGGTAACTATTTTCTCGCGACTTATTTCACATATTAGAATAGTCTAACTTTTGTCTAACTTAAGCACTGAAATTACAATTTTCTCGCGACTTATTTCACCTCTTAGAACACTTGCACAACTTTCTGTAAGTTAAGCATAGAAATTACTATTTTCTCGCGGCTTATTCCATACCTGACAACTCTCGCATGACTTTATAACCTTGTTAAATAATTGACTGTGTAGAGATAATATTATGTAAAGTTAAGTAATATTGAAAGAAGGAAAGAAATGATGCCATAAGTAGTCTCTTCAGATACCTGCTTTCTTGAAGAGCGCTCGAGTATGAAGGTGGACAATAGATTGAGTAAGCTGCTATGTCGATCATGGCGTATCGGCTTCCACAAACACGTCCGTACTCTACCGCTGCTCACACGCAACTCCCAATCAAGTAGTGTTCCACATAATAAACCAAAAACAGTGTTTGCTAGTGAAAAATATATGATAACAGTTTTTGGTGTTGATTACAGGTGGGAAACAGCCAGCAACACTACAAGAAGTTAACATTCCTATTTGGCCTAACAGTGAGTGCAGAGCAAAGTATGGAAATGCAGCTCCTGGTGGCATTGTGGAACACTTCCTGTGTGCAGGAGGACCCGGACATGATTCCTGTAGTGTAAGTAAAGGTTCTCTTTAATATACTGGACATCCTGGAGGGACAGCTTCTTAGTTAAGTGTTGGTTTAATAACCCAGCATCGCTTGCATATATGACTCACATGCTAGATTTTATCTAATATCAGTCTTTTCTCTTTTATAGCTATTAAATAAAACTCAAACATACTGATTAAACTTAAAATAAGATTATATGTAATCATATTAGCATTCATAAAAGCAAATATTGTTTTATTTACTTCTTCTCATATAGTAGGATGATGATGATGATGATGATGATAATAATAATAATAATAATAATAATAATAATAATAATAATAATAATAACAACAACAATAATAATATAAGATCGTAGGCTTCCGCGGCCCGAGTTGAGAATAAAATCTTCTTGGCTTCCGGGTATCTGCCGCGTCATATTTAAGAAGTCTGCCGACGTTTCGGCCATCTTGCCGTGAATGGGAAGATGAATGACTTAATTAAGAGAGCCAACTGTATTCCGAAAGAAGATAAGAAGGGTTTAATACAATCCAACCCTCAAACGCCACGATTTTACAGACTTCCAAAAGTACACAAAATTGATATTCCATTAAGGCCCATAGTCAGTGCCATCAATTCTCCGACGCATCTCCTGGCTCGTTACCTGGCCGAGAAGCTAAAATGTATTTCTGGCAGTACTCCATATTCTGTCACCAACTCCATGGATTTCATAGAGAAAATCAGAGACATGCAGATTTCTGCCACAGATCTACTGGTGAGTTTCGATGTCACTTCTCTGTTTACTAGTATACCAATAGAAGACGCAGTGGAAATCATACAACAGAGACTCTAACAAGTGGGCATGAGTATTGAATGGGCAAGGCTGACAAAAGAAGTTCTACAAGAGACCTATTTCAAATTCAGGGACTCCATCTACAGACAGACCAAAGGGGTTCCTATGGGTTCTCCACTCTCCCCGATAGTTGCCAATATATTTATGGAAGCATTTGAAACAAATTCACTTGAAAATATCGACCTGAAACCAAAACAGTGGCTAAGATATGTGGACGATATGTTCGTAGTGTGGCCACATGGTGAAGATAAACTTGCATCATTCCTGAATCATCTCAACAGTACTCACCCCAATGTAAAATTCACAATGGATCTGGAAAAAGATGATAAATTACCTTTCCTGGATGTACTGGTCATCAAGAAACTAAATAGTGGCTACTTAGAACACACCATCTACAGAAAACCAACTCATACAGACAGGTACCTGAATTGGAACTCTCGTCACCCACCAGCGACGAAGAGAGGCATCATTAAAACACTGGCTACCAGGGCGGTGAATACCAGGGCTTATGCAAAGCACCATACCAACTGCATGAACTGAGGCCCTGCAGAAAAACGGGTTCCCGAAGGAAACAGTCTCACGAGCTGTAAGAGAAGTGACCAATAAACGAGGGGCCCTTAAAAGGACCGTTCATTCCACAGAGAAGCCCAAGACGGCATATCTTCCGTATGTACAAGGAACCATGGACAAGATCAAAAGATTGCTAAGTTCACACAGTATAAAGACCATCTTCTACTCTACAAACAGTATTGGCCACTTGATCAGAAAAGAGAATGACCGCTTGCCACCATTACAAAGACCTGGAGTCTACGCCATCCCCTGCAGCTGCCAACGTGAGTACATTGGAGAAATTGATCAAACGGTAGGAGAGAGATTAAGAGAACACATAAGAGCAATGAAGGCTCTCCAAACAGAGAAATCGGCGGTAGTTGAACATTCTGAAGACACGAAACATGCCATTGAGTTCGACAAAACTAAGATTCTAGCCACGGTCACATACAGGACTCACAGAAAAATAAGGGTTGCCATAGAGACCATCAAGCATCCGAACAACATCAACCGGGATGAAGGCCTGAAATCATCAAGGATATGAACCAAACATCTGCGTCCTGCTGGAAATAATTGTGCCTGAAAAGGACCGTTTTTCCTTCCATGTGTTGGAACCAATCACAACAGAGCATTGGATAGTGAGATGTGATTGGCTGGGAAGGAAATACACACTGCTTCTATATATACAGAAGACATTTTGGAGCGAGCTGCTTGCAGGCAGTTGAAAACAGAGCGACAAGAATGATAGGTGCGACAGACTTCTACACGAGAAATACGCAACTGCACGAGGACTTAGAACTTCCATTTTTAAGGGAAGTCATCAGACAACAAGCACAAAGACTAGCAGATGGACGAGACGAACATCCCAATCCTATAGCCAGGGCTTTGGTTTCCCACTTCTACCTGTATGGTGTTCTCTCTTAGTAGAGCGATAATAATTAATCCCTGGAGATCTGGTGATACTCCATGGGCTTGAAGAGAACAACATCCCAATGTGGCATGCCTCAGGGTGGTCCTTCATCACCGATATTATTTAATTTGGCCATTAACTTCATTTACAATAAGATGTGTGATTCGACTTTTGCATCAATTGATATGTGATGTTTAAATGAGATCCTTGAACCCGTATTATTAACAGGATTTGTAGACGATCAGGCTATTACTGCATTTGATGTCCAATCAGCTGTTCAAGTAACAGAATCAATAAATGATCTCCTTTTATCCATAGATCTGAGAATTAATGTAAGCAAAAGTACAGCCATTGTTGTCGAAAAAGGACAGCTTGTAAAAAAAATCATTAGAACTGAAAAATTATGACATATTTGAATCTATATCGGAGGGTGAAATTATTAAACATCTTGGTTGCACTTTTAACAACCTCCTTATTTTCAATAATGTTTCTCTTGTAACTTAACATCATTAACCTATATCAATTTCCAACTCTTATATACCCTCTCCAAATGGCACCCTAAACGAAGATCCCTTTGTGCATACTCAAAGATCTTAATGTAACAATTTGCAGGACAGTTAAGAATATCATTGAACTTCCTGACTGAAATTCTACAGGCCATGTTACGTGCTCCTCGCAAGCTAAGAGGACTTGATATTCTATGCTGTCACTGAAAACCTCCTATTCAACACATATCAGTTGCATAAAGTTGATGCACTATGAAAATGCCCAATTTCTTCATGTATTAATTGCAAAGACAAGATTCAGAAAGATCTGAGTAGATTATGTCTACCAGAGACTTATGAAAACAACTTCCTCTACAGAACTACGGAAACATCTTAGGGAGTAGTCATATGAAGAATGGGCATCTTTGCCATGGGAAGGGGTTGGTGTCACACAGTTAAATGAATACACATCAGCAAATAATTTCATGGTTCAAAAAATAAACCTATCTTCCTCAGAACAAATTTCACTTCTGAAGCTTAATGTGAAATATCCAAACCATCAGTGTAATAATTTGGAAAAGAATGGCTCTAACCTTTGTGGGCGTTGCTCAAAGGAGAATGAAACACCAAGTCATTTACTTGGATTTTCCCCGTTCAATTCTATTTTATAACACTTATAAATCAGGAAAAACTCCATTCACCTAAAGTGGCAAAAGTGAGACTCTAGCAAAAATAAACTTATGTTTGTCCACCAGACACCGTTTGTTACTCTGCACCTTCCCACGTTAGGGGGACATGATATGCGTTTAGTTATCTTCTGTCTGTGATCAAGGCAAGTGTGTCAACAAAGATCCTGAGAGTCCTTGGGATTCTGCAACGTGATTACTGTAATAATTTCAGTTTCTTACAATATAGTTTCTTTGTCAGCAAATCACAAAAAAAAAATTAAACTTACACACAGTTTTCAAGTCAAGATAGTGATAGCGAGACAACACTACTACCAAGGAGGCAATCACAAGATATGTCTTCAATAAATGCCTTCAATAACATACACATCATCAGTCATGTACCAATGTAGATCAGCTACATAGAATTTATTTTTTCAAATTATTGGTCAAAAAACTGTATCAGCTTCTTCTTCGTGAAAGATCACAAAGAGACCTAAAAATTGGTATTTTCAGGATTTTGAAGATACCACCTGAAGCACCAACTTTTGCTCAAGATGAGTTTCCTAGAAATCAAGAGGAAATATTGTTCTACTAGTGACCCAGAATTAAAAAGAAGTACTGTTTATTTATGTGTTCAATGCAAAAAAAGCAAGTTGTATACAATGTTCTAAAAATGTATCTTCCATGCATTGAAAAAGTAAAAATGTCCTATAAAATTTATTTCAAATAGAGTTCTTCAATCTTTGTCAGTTAATTTATTGTTGTACTTTAAAAGTTAATGTGTTTTTATGTTTTGTACTTTCCACATTAGCAAAAAATATGTTGTCAATAAGAAAAGTAATTATTTAAAAGAATCAAAGCAACACTGTTAATTTGGTTTAAAAATTTTGTGTTTCTGTTTCAGATCATTTTGACTTTGGCTTGTAATTAAGTTTGTTATAAATAGAAATGCTTGTTTCTTTATGTAACTTAAATTAATTATACAGCCAAAAATAAATACCTTTATCTATAACATTGAAAACACAGCAACGTTTATTTTGGAGTTCTACGGACTCTGCAACATATTGAGTGCACAAATTTCTGGCTACTCCAGATAAGGGATAAATAAGGTTTTCAGTGGTGATATAACATTCTCAAATCAGTTGAGTCATTTTCAAAATCGGCCATTCCTGGTCACATAATTTCCATCTTTGATATTATGTAGATCTGATAAGGTTAATTTCTCTGTTACAGGGTGACAGTGGAGGTCCTCTGATGATAAACCAAGGCAGTCGCTGGATGCAGGTTGGCATTGTGAGCTGGGGAATTGGCTGTGGCAAGGGACAGTATCCTGGAGTGTACACCCGTGTTACACATTTTATGAGCTGGATCACCAAGAATTTAAAGTAGTTCCTTATAGTCTAGATGAGACGATGTATGAGATATCAAGTGACTGATGCAGTGCCAAAACAAGCCTCTAGGTACGGGTTTAAGATTGTGTGTATTTACTAAAGGAAATATACTTAACTTATTACAAATATGTGTGTATTTAATTAAAACCTTTTCAAGACGTTAAGTTATAAGCTATAATTTTTTTTTAATGTAATGTTGAAACATTAAATATTTGGGCCTAAGAGGAATGAAAATGGGGACTAGAGAAAACTTCAAAACGACGAGCTTCATGATCTGTACTCTTCACTGGATATAGTAAGGGTAATTAAATCACAGAGGATGAAATGGGCTGGACATGTTGCATGCATCAAAAGTATTGACTGGAAGACCTGAAGGGAAAAAACCACGTGGAAGATCTAGATGCAGATGGGAGGACAATATTAGGATAGATTTAAGGGAAGTAGGATTTGCAAGGGATGACTGGATAGAGTTAGCTCAGAAATGGGTTGATGGCGGGCTCAGGTAAGCATGGCAATGAACCTTCGGGTCCCATAAAGTTAAAGTGATCAAATTTTCTGAAGGTGAAACCGGGAGACTTATCACTGAGTTTTACAATGTTTAAGACTGAAAAAAGTTCTTACCGTAAGGCTTAATCGTTCATCTGGAAAAGAGCATATTTTTATTTTTACGAGTATTTTAAATTGTTGGAAAAATAGATATAACCATTTATTTACCTATTTAAGACATAATTTTGTTGAATTACACAATACAATATAACCCTGTTCGTTTATTAGTCGATTCAATATAGGTAATTATAGATAAAACTATATGTTATACAGCTCTTAGTACTGTAGGATAATTTATAATTCATATTTATGAGCTGTTAAGTATATTACAATTGGCCAGGTCATAGATTTATATAATTAATTTACAATACATAAAACTGAAATAGTGCTAAAGTCTAAATTAAAAAAACACTTCAAGAATAATCTTTGCGACAAAGGACTGAAAGTAAGCAGATTTTTCACTTTTGTCCTAAAATTATTAAAAGAAGAGTTTACAATTCTATCAGGAAGTGCATTTATGCCCACATAATTGAAACTTCTGGTTTAGACATACTAGTCAGAAGAATGAATTTTCTTCAGAAGATTCTCATTCTGCTTCAGATAAATACAATTCTTCGCTTCATCGTGTCAATACACAACCTCTCATCTTTATGGGCAAGTTTGAAACCACGTTGTAAATCTACTCACATCATACACATACAACTCTACTGAAGGTTACTATGAAAGATGTCGACAAGGTTTACATGTTCAAATCATAACGTTTTAGTCTCATGCGTTGGTATGGATCTACATGTGACACCATACACCAACACTCTACACTAAGAAGATTGTCAATTGCTACATTAAACTGTAATATTTCTACTATCAAGAAGACTTTTAACTCAGAAGTATACCTTCGTGCTATGTTAATTCATTCCAATGCACGACAAGTTTGTAAACTTTCAAGAGAGTGAAAGTGTATTTTATTTTTGTGTGTTTAGATCCTAATTAAAAGTTCTATGTCACATCAGTGTTTTCATTGAGTGATACATGTTTAAACAATTTATTCATTTCATATTCCTTGTTAAAACAAGGTGGTCCTCCTCGCCAGAGTTATCATTAGTTGTGGTTTGCACAAGAAGTGCTAAGCACAATTAAAGTTCATACTCGTGTAGGCATTAGGGACTATTACAGTCCGCTTTACACACATAAATATCCCCCTGATCCTACAGTTTCTGCATAAAAGGACAAAGCAGTGCATAATTTTGACCAGAATGCGTTGGAATGGCATTCTGGCACCTGCCAGGGAATTTTTTTTGTTTTTTTTGCACAGTGTTTTTAATGAAAGTTTGTCTAATATAGTTTCTGTTATCGGAACTCACTGGAATATTTTTTTTTCTTTTTTTGAGCCACTGAAGTATGAACTCTTTCTATAACTTGAGCTCAGTTAAAATTCAATACGTTTTTAAAATGTAGGTATTCAATAATCATTAACAATAAGTATACAGAATATATAATGTTACACAGCACTGTTGTTTATATTAAATCTTGTGTTTTGATTATATAACAAATTATGATTTAAAAAACTGAATTTCAGAAAAATATTCTGTAAAAAAGTGTGTGTGGAACGCCACACGACAGAAGCGAAACTTGTTTTTATTTTTTTATTTTTTCAATTTTTGATAATTGGATTTTTAAATTTTGCATTATTGGACTTTTAATATAGGGATTTTGGACTTTTTAAATTTTGGATCTTTGATTTTTTTAATTTCGGGTTTTTTAAATTTTTGATCTTTGAATTTTTTTTATTTTTTGGTTTTTTAAAGCGCAGTAATGAACCTCCGGGTTCCATAATATTGATAATATACCTAGGTACCTTTAGATTGCTTAGGAATTGTCTATTGCCATTGACCAAGTAATTATTATTATTATTATTATTATTATTATTATTAATATTATTATTTTTATTATTATTATTATTATTACTAATCCCATTTGCAGGTCCTCGTACTAGGTCTGAAAAATTTCCTTTGATTACTCCTAATCATTGAGTTGATTGTTTTCTGTGCAGTCCACTCTGAAACACTCTAGTAATTTTGTGACGGTTTTGAGTGTGACACTAATTTCGTGACGGTTTTAGCGTTACACAAGTTCCCAATTTACCCCGTACCGCCGCTAAAGAAAAATTAATTTCTTATTTCTTATTGTATATGTTTTATCACAAGTAAGGTATTCAAAAATTGAAACTTGTGACTTTTATGGTTGGAAAGGAGGCAAAATGTGTGGGTATGCATTTCGACACCTAACATTTAAGAAATTAAGCACTGGGATAAAGTATATATATATTTAAAATGTAGTTTTTCTAAAGTACACCCAAGAGTACATATATCTAGGACAAATGATCTCGTTTGGTAACTGTATGGAAAAAGAAATCAAAAGACGGATCGGCTTGGCGTGGAAGAAGTTTTGGTCATTGAAGTTCTTACTGGCTGACAAAAGACTGAAGACAGCAATGAAGTCTGCGGTCCTAGAGAAATGTGTGGTTCCAGTACTGCTCTATGGGTGCCAAACATGGGCGCTTACTGCAAAACAGCGGCAAGCATTACAGGTATGCCAGCGCAAAATGGAGCGATTTATCCTCCACATCTCATTAAAGGACAAAATCCGCAACACAGAAATCAGGAAAAGAACAGGTATGAAGGATGTGGCAAATACAGCAGAACAGTTGAAATGGAGGTGGGGAGGCCATGTGATGCGAATGAACCAACGAAAATGGGCACAAAAAGCTACAATTTGGGACCCCAGAACAGGCTGGAGAAGTGTGGGGAGGCAAAAGACCAGATGGGAGGACGACTTCATCAAATCATCAGGAAGACTATGGTCTCGAGTAGCGAGGAACAGAAAAGAGTGGAAGAAAATGGGAGAAACCTCCACCCCAAGTGACTAGTGGAAATACAGAAGCAATCCAACCATGCACAAAACTCTCGCTAGGATTAGCTCACCTAACGAGAGGTATAGGAGCTTGCCCTGCAATCCGCAGGAGGCCATTGCCCTTTGGGATGTCTAGGCTAATTTTATTTATTTATTTTATTTATTTCATAACGATAGTCTGACTGACGAATGCTTATGAATAGTGTCTTTATGAATTTCGGCTTAAAGAAGAAGTGGCATAAGTAGGGATTAACCAAATGAAACAGGTATTTCACTAGTGACTTTATGAATTTTGGCTTAAAGAAGAAGTGGCATTAGTAGGGGTTGCCCAAATGAAACTGTTCAGATTATTTGGTTTGTAAATGATTTATAAAATGAAAGTCCTGTGGGTGATTAAAATAAGAGAAGAAACTGTAACTAAAATATCTAAATTTAAAAATACATCAACAGTCCTGCTGTACAACAATACTTCACTGTTACACACTGTATTTTATAAATTACAGCAATGAAGTGTTTGCATGGAAACCATCTTGTTGCCTTGTTTTCATATCTCCTTTCACAAAACTCTCAATTATTCCTTTATGTATGAAGCAAGACAAATAGCCTATCTGTACAGAAGTCTCCATATAAATTTAAAGAAAGTCGAAACAACAATCATTCCAAAACATGAAGGCAGGTGAGAATAGAATAAGCTTGAGTAGAGTAGCTTACCACATAATTTTTAATCAGCCTAATAACTCATCTATGCATCAAATATAAATAATGAAGGAAAGAAACAAGCAAAAGAAAATAAACAAAGGAATTTGTAAGGAAGAATATTGTGAGATTGAAATTTTCAACTTTTACAATTTATTCAAATATGAGTAGACTTACTATCATTATTTTAATAAACCCATTTTTACTTTCTCTACTTGTATTACACATAAGTTACTGTAGGCAGTAAAATTATTGTCATCAATCTTGAAATATGGTAGAGTTTTAAATTTTAATTACATTTTTGAGGTCTGCTAAACATCAGCTCAAAAACAAAAAATCATATCAACACAAAACGATATACAATGCACGCCGCTTATTGTGATCACTTCAGGACACAGCTAATCTGATAATATTAACTGACTGATAACAGTAGCTGAAGGAATTAAATGAAGGTTATTTATTCATGTATAAGATAATACACTAAAAGAAACTAAACTCCGTGGCGTTACATTCCTTGAAGGACTTGGCCTAACACCCAACCGCTGCGTCATCTACCGAAGGCAGATGGCAGGATTGGGGGCATGTGATCAGTAGGGCCCGGATTTTTATGTAATATCAAAGTGAAAAATATGTTCATAAAAATGTAGTAAATATCAGGGAAATATGTAATAAAATATGTAATATGAAAAATATATGTAGTTTAAAATTAATATTTTCAATGCCATAAATATATGAAAATGTTCACATAAGCTTCTACACGCTACCTTTAATTTTGACAGTGGGTGCAACTTAAATAATTTACCAAATTAAAGCCATAGTAAAAATACTTTACAGATATCTTTAAAAATGTAATGCACTTAAGTTTGTAGGCCTATTGTAGCAAAAGCTCTTGTCCTCAAGCCCTATGCAAACTTCAGCCTTAAGACTTCCTAGAAAAACTCTTTTGTACCGTGCAAAATAACGGTATTTTTGCTACCTGAAACCTGATTGTAATCCTTCCAAATTCGCTGGTTTCAATTTGTAGTACGAGTACAAAGACCAACAAACCTGGATAGCCCAAGTTCTGAGAAACAATAAGTGCTATAATAATGTAGATAGCTCAGGCATTGAGAACCACCGTATTTTGCATTTGTGTTGGAATTCACAAAAATTAGAAGAATTATCCTTACTTTTGGCAACTGAAATGTTTTCTTTATAGAAGAAAATTAATGAAAAATAAAACAAAATTAAATAATTTTTTCTGATTTCCTAGATTTTATGTAAAAAAAATGTTACATTCTTTACATAACATGTAAAATATGTAGTATTACTGTGAATATGTAAAAATATGTAAAATGAAACCCAACTAATAATCATAACAGATGCTCAAATAGCCGACATTTTTCATTTATAGTAGTCTACAAGTAAGGGAATAGAATATGTAATTACATAAGAATCCGGGCCCTAGTGATCAGCATGCCAACACCCATGGCCATTAATGGTGGTTTTCTTGACCAGTAAGATAATGCACTACAAAACAGAATTTAAAATATTTATTCATAAAATAATATGTAACCGTGAATCATTAAACCACTCATAGGCTAATATAGTAATACAGGTAGACTGCAAGCAACTATTTTTTCAACTAGTAACAAAGTGTTTAATTGTTTTTGCTTTCTTTTAGGAGTTCATTAACCAATACTCCATACTCAGTTACAAGTTATGAGTGTTTTGGAAGTCTACTGATCTGTGGTGAACACCGTGTAGCAAAACATTTAATGCCTTTCTGTTCAAGTCTTTTCATTTTACACTAGCTTCACTGCATGTGCAGCTTAACTGATGTACTCTTTTTGCTTAAAAGAGAAAGTTATGTAATGCCACCTCCTTGAATTGGTCATCCTGTGAGGTGGGAACAGAATTGCTACCCCCAGTACAACACAATATAGTTGAGTTAGAAACGAAACTCTTAAAAACGAAATTTTGAATGATGTACAGTACTTGGAAATAAAGCCATAAAAAGGAAAATGTGATAACATAAACCAAATCTTTGATCACAATAAACAGCATTCTTTTTCAATGTACCAGTATTAATCCATACACGACTCCATAAGAAAGATGGCAGTATCCGACTGATAACATTATCCGTGATTACATTAAGCAGCATTCACTGTATTTGAATGAAGTATCTTTTTGTTCACAAATCTAAAAAATTATCCATGTGCAGATTATCAGGTTTACAGATTATCTGTGTAAATTCTTCCTCTCTTTTTAACCCTTTGCAAGTGGAATAAAGATATAACCTGTCGCGAGATTTTGAATTTTCTGCACTTAATTTAGAATTTCCTGCATCTGTATTCTGCTCACAAAGGTTAAAATAATAGGGCAATGGTTTTAAAACGCCTGCTGATCATGCTGCATACAGATGTCATATGAAGCCGCCTCCAAAAAATTTTAATAGTGCTTGAACTTAAAAAAATGTTCTTTTATTTGATTAATATGTAAATGATTGGCAAGTTGTGAGACATAGGCCTATAGAAGGTAATTTTCACAATGTCATCGTAATTACCGGATATTAAATAATCCAGATGACTTCTAGTCCCAGTTAGTCCATATACCATGAGGTTTCACTATATTGCCATTGCAATGTTATGTTTAGTATGTCAGCCCTATCACAGTATAATTTTGTTAGCAAATTTTTTAATTATAATAATTATGAATATATGCAGTTTGATAGTCACATCCAGCTAAGCCCTGCCTAGATACATACAACAATAATGAGTCACCTAAGACCAACTGAGCCAATTAATTCCCCACAACCACTGGACAATGAGACTTTTCAATGCCACAAACCTCTGCCCCTCATTTGAGCTGTTTTTCTACACTTCATCCCCATTTCATCTGGCCCTCATTTCATTCGGTCTAGAGTCTGGCTCCTGATTAGTCATTCCCAACTACTGTCCAATTTGGAAGCAATAGCTGTTCTAACCTACATAAAAAAAAGCACCAACCAGTGCTCGCACTTGATTCACCTTAATTATGGAGCCTCAGATTGGCCAGGAAACATTGGAATTTCTCAAAACAGTTACCTGGTTAAAAGCCCGGGAAAACATTCGGCATTACCAGCACCAGGAAAGGTCTGAAGTATGTTTATATATTAATGTTTGAATGTTTGTCTGTGTGTGATGCATTGCCAAATCTAGGGCACATAGAGATCTAAAATTTTTAAACATAGAAGGACTGAAAGGTGTTCAAATGCACCTCGAAGCCAGATTTTTAATTTTGCTTTTCTTTACGACTTATGAGCAAAAAATGGGGGAAAATGGAACTTTGCACCCCATGCGAGTCCCTCACTCCAACTCCCTCCCCTAGCGGCGGCATTTGAACTACTAGCAGAAACAGTGGCAACTGATGAAACAGAAAAAATAATTTATTTCTTCTTTATTCTCTTCTTCTCTTCCATTCCCGTCTCTTCCTCTCTACCTCTCACCTCCTCTTCACCCTACCTACCTATTTGAGACCTATCCCTAATAGTAAATTTTGGATCGACCGGGATTCGAACTCGGGACCCCTAGCATTATAGCCACTACACCACAAGTGAATGTTGAGCTCTGAAGGAAGCTTTCATATGATTTGGGTTTCATGAGTTTTAACGCAAGAATCAGCTTTTATAATTTTGAGATATTTTGTTAGTTATGAAAAGAGTAGTATTGGTGCAAGGGAATTTTCCTGCATCAATTAAGCAACATTTTATGTTATAATACGGGGTTTTTTATAATTACGAAATATTATGTATGGTAGAAGGGTATTTTTTGTATTGTGAAACAGCCTATTTTGTTGCAAGGGTCGCTTTTATAATTGTGAAATATTATGTGGAGGTGCAAGGGATTTTTTATTGTGAAATATTAGGTGACAGGTCAATTGCAATTATTCATTACTGGTGTTGAGGTTGAACAGCGCTAGAGGCATGGTGGCATGCACTGTGGGGAAGCGGGGCGGCCCACGTGAAGCTGCCAGGCGGGGAAGCGGCCAGTTGAGTGGCGAGTGGAAAGGGGAGCAGCATGGGGTGCAAAGTTCCATTATTCCAAAAATGGCAGAAAACGTGATTTTCCTGCTATCGAAGCACCAGTTATTGGTAAAATATTTCAATTGCAAAATGAATTGCAGGTGAACTTGCTCTGCAGCATTATCAATGGGAAAAAAGAGCATCAATGAAATCAATTTTTTTTAAACTTAAAACATCAAATTATTGATCTGTTCAATTTTGTTATCAAGCTCTATTTGATTAATTTGTTTATAATGTCATGGGATGTGAAGATCTGATTTTTTTTATATAGGTGGATGGAAGGGGGAGAATGTATGTAGGCCTAAATGGGAAAACACAGAACAATTTGGACAAAACTCACTAGGCCTATGCAGGGGTTCTTTGGGCCAGGGAACTTGAATCTGAGGTCTTTTTCCCAGGTGATGATGCATCTAATTATGAAATGCACCTCAAAGCCAGATTTTTAGCTTTTTAATTATCAACCATATGGTTAATGAATGATTTGCATGGAATTGTTAATAAATATAATGTTTTAAGTAATTTACTGTTAAATAAATTAATTGAAAACATATAGGGATTTAACTAATAAACGCGGGCAAAGCCATGGGTACCTGCTAGTTTAAAGATAAGTAGGCCTACTAATTCATGTAGTACCAATACTACTAAGCCATTCATTCCATAAGTATTTGAAATATAAGAAACTAAATTTAGGCCTACTGAGATTGGCTACATAACTAAATTAAAATTATTTTAACTTAAATTTAGCTCTGATTTCCCATAATTGTTGAGGAAGTAGATTATATATCTTTCCAAGTCATCATTTAGGCTATCCATCAGAAATATTTCCAGTTTGAATGAAAATAAAAGGGAGATTTTGTAAATTTTATGATATTATGAAATCTACATGAGATTAAAGATAGAGAGATAATCATAGGGTCTCCTTAGCTATTGGGCAAGTCTGCAGCACTTCAATTACTATTTCAAATTAATACAATACTTGAGTCGATTGATATGGGTGGGCTGGGAACAATTTGCAATAATTATATTGGCATAATATCTTCGACATCCTTGAATATTCATTATCCCCTAAAATGAATTAGAATTTTTTGAGTCTCTGTGCCTAACACCTTCAGCAAAGAACACTTTCACTATTCAGAAAAGAAACACAATTAGTTCAAAACTGTAAAGTGATATCAAAATGTAAAATTGTTTTTATTTTGCAAGTTTGAAAATGAAATATAATGCTCTAGTTTAGGTACATCTATGAAAATTTCACTGCCAGTTCATTACTTTATTTTAACTATAAATGATTTCCACAATAATAATCCTGTTAACAGTAAGAAAGGAGAGAAATATGTAAAAAAAGATGAATTTAACAATATTTTCACAAAAACACAACATATTGTCTTATAATTTTACAATAGTGAGATGTCAGCATGGAAACCATCATGTGGCAGACAGACAGATCAATTAATTTGTAAAGAAGCCTTAAGAAGAATTTATTTGAATACTAATGGAGTAAGACAACAAGATGTCATCTTTCCAATGGTGAAGGGAGGTGTTCAAAACACAATTCTTTTAACATGTCAGACATCAGGAAGATCAACTAGCTGATTCTTAAACTCAGCGGCACATACACACCATTGGTCATTAGGAACAAATAGTACTGATATGTATGTCAAGGAGCAGTGGTGTAGCAAGAAAATGATTTCGGGGAGGGTTCAAAGTGCCAAGGGGTTTGTAGGGTATGGAATACCCTTGAAGAGAGGGGGTGCGGGGGTCCACCCCTGGAAAATTTTTAAATATTGAACTAATGGAAATCACATTTTACAATATTTTAGCAGTGAAAAACTAGTTAGCAAGTTATAACACTTAATTTATTGCTATTTATAAACAAAGTTAAATAACACATGGAACAATGGATATAGTATGCCTACATTTTTATTATGAAATAAAATAATTAAATATTTGACAAAATAGAGCTGAAATAACTTAAATAGAATTTTAGGTTTTAATTTTTGGAGGGGGGTCTGAACCCCCCTGGACCACTGGCAAGGAGGTGACTAGTTGGTGTAATTATTTTTTCCTGAGTGGTGTGGTTGTAAGATCATTCCTAAAGCATAGGTTACTTACCAGTAGGCCCTACATTATTATTACAATCATACAAATAATTTCTATAGTAAGTAGGCCTACCAGTAGGCCTACTTCTTTCAGACATGCAAATAGTTATTCTAATTATGGTATATCATTACAGTAATGTTT
Source organism: Ectobius pallidus (assembly GCA_964059195.1). Lineage (NCBI taxonomy): Eukaryota > Metazoa > Arthropoda > Insecta > Blattodea > Ectobiidae > Ectobius > Ectobius pallidus. The sequence continues at coordinate 42,852,965 of CAXKWD010000006.1, forward strand.
GCATTGAGTTCTGATTCACATAATTATAATGTATGAAACATATTATATAAAACTTATATAGAAATATGGAAAGAGATTCAATACTCAGCATCCATGAAACCAAATCACGTGTATGAAAGCAAACAATTTGTATAGCATAATAGTCAAACTGTAAAGTTAAGAAGCAACAGGCCTCGGTATCAATTTCAGGTCAAATTATTTTTCTGTTTTCTGTATGAAAGAAGAGGGCTTCACTCTCTGCACAAGTAAAATTATTGGTTAAAAACAGTAGGAAATAATCAGTGCACTCTTTGGTATAAGAGTTACCGTATGAAAATGCAAGCAAAAAACTTAGATATAAGTGAAATGAAGCTACCTACTTGATGAGTTTTGGGAAGTTCTAGAAACCATCACTCTGAAATCTGTGATCTTGTGATAAGTGGTTTTATGAACTAGGCTATTTATTATCTATTTCAAGTGAAACAGTACATGGTACTGAAGGTACAGTGATTAACTGGTAGGATGATGTTGGGTAAAAAAAATTATAGAATGCTAATTTAGTTATGCTTAATTTCCTCTAAAGTTCAGAGTGACAGGTGTTAAGCCCATTGTCTTACTGGTCACTAAGGTATTACCTGATGTGAATGGGTGGGGGAATTTCATCCAGAGGCTCTAATTTAGTCTTGGAAATCTTTAACGTGATGTAAATATACGACATGGGACCCATCATGGTTTATTAAAACACATGTTCATTACATGGCTTATACCGGTAGTCGCTTTAGGAGGACTTCATGCCTAGGATTTTTACATCCTCTTACATATTCCAACTCCACTTAAGAGATATTTAAGGACAGATATTCATAATCCTACCACTCTGTAATCGGGAACTATTTCTAACATTGGGTATGCAGCTAAGTATTTTATTACTAAAATGTTATGGACAGAGAATGTGACAGTATAGTCCAGTCGATATAATGAAAAATAGGGGGGTAGCTGGAAAATATTCCGAAGTTAATGAAATTTTTACAGGTTATATGGGGGTACTCTAGGATGTCTATCCTAAGTTTTCGACCTCGAGGACCCTGTGCTAACTTGGGGGGAGGTCAAAAACCTCAAAAATTTTGGACTTTTCTAAGTTTTTCGCTTTTATCTCGTAAACTAAGCATATTGTGTGCCCCATAGTACAATGCAAAGTTGTAGAGCATTATATTTGCTAAACTTTGGTTGATTAAACGAATTTGTAGACCCAATATTAACCGAGATACGGCCGATGAAACTTGGACAAAGTTTCTCGAAATGTAAAAAAATATCCGAAAAACGAAGGTTTTGGCGCTATAACTATTTATTACCATCATTTCCATGTTAATTATGTTAATCACTCATTAATATCAACATCTTGGAATACCTATGACCCCCTTCCTCCACCCCTCTTCCCACTTCCCACCCCTCCCCCTCCCCCAAACGTGAAGATGCCTCATTTTAATGTATATAATGCATTTTAAGAAACCTTCTCACACCAAAAACCCTTTCGTTGTACACACAATGTGATGTCACCGGAGGGGGGGCTATTGTCAATGCTGTATGATGCATTCCTTCCTATCGTGGGTGAAGACGTAGATTTTGGCGCCAGAAAATTCAATGTCATTGATGGTGGATTTCTGTTGCATAGGGTTGTTTGTACCAAGTCAAGTGAAGGCACATTTCAGGTAGTCTGCCAAAACTACGTGGATTACGTCCATACACACTTCGGTAGGAATGTCATAGTGGTCTTTGATGGTTATCTTATTGGGATAAGCTACCAAAGCAGCTGGACGTTATCGGCGTTCTTTGCTGCACTCCTCAACAAAGTTTGTCTTTTCCAAGACAACTTTGATTAGCACGATTTCGCAGGCGAAATTTCTTTCCAATGATACCAACAAGACCAACTCCATAACCATATTGAAGAGGGAAATGGAAGCCAAGGGGATCCAAGTGAAGCAGGCAGTAGAAGACGCCGATGTAATGATTGTGGATACTGCTGTCTTAGCTTAGCTGCTGACAAATATGATAGTGTCATCATAACAGGTTACGATATAATAATCTTCTGGTGCTACCCACTGCTTTGGGTTCTTCCAAAAAGGACGTCTATTTCCAGAAGAGTGGAAAGGGTAATATCCCAACTGTGCTGTATGCATCCCACTCGTTCAAGTACGAACCACAGGACATTCTTTTCCTGCATGTGACACCACCTCAGCACCCTTTGGTATTGGAAAGAAGGTGATGCAGATGTATAGCAAGAACTCTAGCCTTTCAGAGATGTTGGCGATTTTTAAAGACTCCGACGCAACTCCAACTCAAATCGCTGATGTTGGAGAGAAATTTCTTGTGAAACTGTATGGAGGGACCATCGAACTTGACAACCTCGAAGACCTGAGGTAGCGCATTTTTTCCACAGTTATGGCAAAGCCAAAATGTCAACTTGCCAGACTGCCACCAACGAGAGATGCCGCCAGGATGTACTTGCAAGTCCAGGCGTGGATAGGAAGCCAAGGGAGAAATCAGAAGTTGCCTTCTGTATGGGGATGGAAGCTCACCAAACGAGGTGGGTATTTTGATGCACTTTATCAATACTGAGTGATGCTGTAACACAGTAGTACATTTTCATTCTTAAAACCTGCCACACGATATCTTATTGCTTTTCATTCTTGTAACAACATATAATGCACATGTATTAATTGAGTGCAGTATGCAAGCACTGCGTGGGAACAGCATGCTAAAACTCCCCTCAGCCTGACACCGGTGACGAGAGTGAGGATCCCACTGACGTGTCCATGGACCCCGACAATGACGACGACGACGAGGAAAGTCCGGCAGCCCCCAAGCGCTCCAAGGTTTTCGTAGCCTGATACACTATGTACTAATTATTATTTGAAATTATTTCTAAGTTGGTCATAACACCTGCAATTACCTTAATTATTTATAATTATGCTCTAACTAAATTATGATTTTTTGTAAATAAATTCTATACTTTTATAAACTAATAATTCTTGATTACTAATTATTTATTTTAAACTACCTCATCTACGTTTATAGAGGTTCAAGATTGTGGGTTAACAGGAATTCACAGTAGGGTGATGACCAGGCACCAAAATATGTAAATAACTGCAAATCACAATAGGCTCTAGGTCAGCGGATCCCCCCCCCCATCGGTGACATCACATTGTGTGTACAACGAAAGGGTTTTTGGTGTGAGAAGGTTTCTTAAAATGCATTTCATACATTAAAATGAGGCATCTTCACGTTTGGGGGAGGGGGAGGGTTGGGAAGTGGGAAGAGGGGTGGAGGAAGGGGGTCATAGGTATTCCAAGATGTTGATATTAATGAGTGATTAACATAATTAACATGGAAATGATGGTAATAAATAGTTATAGCGCCAAAACCTTCGTTTTTCGGATATTTTTTTACTTTTCGAGAAACTTTGTCCAAGTTTCATCGGCCGTATCTCGGTTAATATTGGGTCTACAAATTCGTTTAATCAACCAAATTTTAGCAAATTTATTGCTCTACAACTTTGTATTGTACTATGGGGCACACAATATGCTTAGTTTACGAGATAAAAGCGAAAAACTTAAAAAAGTCCAAACATTATGAGGTTTTTTACCTCCCCCCAAGTTAGCACAGGGTCCTCGAGGTCGAAAACTTAGGATAAGCATCCTAGAGTACCCCCAAATAACCTGTAAAAATTTCATTAACTTCGGAATATTTTCCAGGTAAAAAGTGATATCGACTGGACTAGTATGGATTACAAAATAAGAGTTCTTTTTTCATTGGATCAAAGTACTCAAGGAAAGTAAAATATTATTCATGAATACTCAGGGCTACATTCTGTAACTATAGATAAAATCATCATATTTTATAGATGATTGCTTCTTTTCCATTTGTCTCCAGGATCACCAAAAGTTGGAGTTATTGAAGTTATTCAATTAAATGGAAGTTTAACAGTTGAAAACCTGAATGCCATAAACAAGTATATGAACAAGTCACTGAAACCAATATTGTAAACAGTTGGTAAAGCCTAATGTATACTGTTATACAATGTATGAAATTTGTAATGTATGTATACATGTTGCTTAACAGCTATTGCTTAAAGGAAGGGTAAACTAACAAAATACCATTTTTTGATTTTAATCTCATCCCATGGAGCTTTGAATTACAAAACGAATGATGATCTCGTGAACTTCAGGTGCCTAATATTACGCTTTGTACGGGTGAAGTAAAACACTCCTGTGACGTCATGCACGACAACTCATTAACAGAATGACAGCTGCTGTAATGCTCGCGCGTGCTGTTTCTACATACACCACAAAGTCTCATTTGTATTAGTTGTTGATAGAGATGTCTGCAATGTTACCTTATAAGGACGAACCTCGGTATTCACAAATTAATTTCACATGAAAAGAAAATGACAAGGAATTATTGAAAGAATTACCAGGAAGAAAAGAAAATACGGAATGGTGTAAGTGTGGGGCTGTGTATACAAATGAAAACGGACCACGAGAGTGTGTGTTGTTGGGACTGTGAAGGAATTTGTGAACAGAAGGGGGTTGTAGGCTGTATAACACAACATGCCTCATTCGATAGCATTATTATAAATAAAGATACACTACTTGCCAGTTGTTATCAGTTAATACTTAGAGCTAATACAATTCAAAAACAAAATATTTCTCAAGATACGAACAGTCACATTCAGATTCAGAATCATCTTTTGCGGTAGTAGAAATGTCTGAAATGGCAAAAGAGCTATCTAAATCACAATTTCTAGAAGAAACATTCAATGAATCTGTGCAAACATTGACATAAGTTTCATTTCCTAGTTCACACTGAACGCCCACGCTGTTAGAAACTGAATTTTCGTCATAAATACTAGATTCCACATTCATGATTTGTCCATTCCCGGATACTGATGGATTACTGTTCGAATCTTGCAACAACTCTCTCATTTCCTTCTTCCTCAAGTACGACTATTTTCTTTTCTTCATTGGCGGTGTTTCAGATTTCCTACGCAAAATAAGTGATGGCACAGCACTTCTTTTTTAAACAGATTGCGGGGTTTCTCCAGTTAACTGTTTTCGTAACTGTACCAAAAGCTAGGTATAATTTTCTTCAAAATGTTGTGAACAAACCGTACTGTATTTACTAGGAACAAATTATTCTCTTTTTATTTTGATCAGCCATTGCTTATAACGTTCGGGTGACTTATCTCTGTTGGGAAATAGATGGAAAGATATTTTAAGTGTGTTATCACTCCTCGACAATGAGTTTGTACACCCACAACACTACAATAAAACATTGTTTGAACAGATACTCACTAAAAAACCGTAACAGTAGACAGAATGCTGTGAACTGTCTTTCACCGGGCGGGACTGAGTCAAGCATTCGTCAAGCATGACGGCATGCACCCACCGCATTACAACAAATATATTCGTTTTGTGATTCAATGTGAAGGTGTAAAACATTTCTAACAGTGAATATCATTTTTTAAAATATGGTCTTTCAATCCGTATGAAAAAAATGATACTGAATTTTTAGTTTACTTTTCCTTTAACTTGTAAGTAGAGTTTGATGCCCTACTTGTACTGTAACGTGAGGTGTGCTATTTGTAATGGATGTGTGTTGGTCATGTATGTAGAGTGAGATGTCCACTTTGTTTGGTAATGACATTTGTAATGGATGCATGTTGATCATGTTGTATGCAGAATGACTTGTCCAATTTGTACTATAATGTGGGCTTGCCAATAAAGATGTTTGCAGCTCATGTTATATGTAGACTGTAATGCCCACTTTGTATGGTAACGACATTTGTAATGGATGTGTGGTGCTCATGTTTTATGCAGAACGAGTTGTCCAATTTGTACTATAATGTGGGCTTGCTAATAAAGATGTTTGCAGCTCATGTTATATGTAGAGAGTAATGCCCATTTTCTATGGTAACGACATTTGTAATGGATGTGTGTTGATCATGTATGCAGAACGAGTTGTCCAATTTGTATTATAATGTGGGCTTGCCAATAAAGATGTTTACACCTCATGTTATATGTAGAGTGTATGACCACTTTGTAGGGTAACGACATTAGTAATAGATGTGTGTTGATCATGTTGTATGCAGAACGAGTTATCCACATTGTACTAAAATGTGGGCTTGCCAATAAAGATGTTTGTAGCTCATGTTATATGTAGACTGTAATGCCCACTTTGTATGATAATGGAATTTGTAATGACTGTGTGTTGGTCATGTTGTATGCAGAACGAGTTGTCCAATTTGTATTATAATGTGGATTTGCCAATAAAGATGTTTGCAGCTCATGTTATATGTAGAGTGTAATGTCAACTTGGTATGGTAGCGACATTTGTGATGGATGTGTGTTGGTCATGTTGTGTTGAGAAAGAGTTGTCCAATTTGTACTATAATTTGGGCTAGCCAATAAAGATGTTTGCAACTCACGTTATATGTAGACTGTGTACCCACTTTGTATGGTAATGGAATTTGTAATGAATGTGTGTTGGTCATGTTGTATGCAGAACGAGTTGTCCAATTTGTACTATAATGTGGGCTTGCCAATCAAGATGTTTACAGCTCATGTTATATGTAGAGTGTATGCTCACTTTGTATAGTAACGACGTTTGGATGTGTGTTGATCATGTTGTATGCAGAACGAGTTGTCCAAATTGTACTATAATGTGGGCTTGCCAATAAAGATGTTTGTAGCTCACATTGTATGTAGAGTGTGATGCACACTTTAAATGGTAATGGAATTTGTAATGAATGTGTGTTGCTCATGTTGTATGCAGAATGAGTTGTCCAATTTGTACCATAATGTGGGCTTGCCAATAAAGATGTATGTAGCTCATGTTATATGTAGGCCTACAGTTTAATGCCCACGTTGTACGATAATGGAATTTGTAATGTATGTGTGATGGTCATGTTGTATGCAGAAAAAAGTTGTCCAATTTGTACTATAATGTGGACTTGCCAATGAAGTTTATATGTAGAGTGTAATGCCAACTTTGTACGGTAATGGAATCTGTAATGGATGTGTTTTGGTCATATTGTATGCAGAACGAGTTGTTCAATTTGTACTATAATGTGGACTTGCCAATACAGATGTTTGTAGCTCATGTTATATGTAGAGTGTAATGCCCACTTTGTATGGTAACAACATTTGTATTGGATGTGTTGGTCATGGTGTATGCAAAATGAGTGTCAAATTTGTACTATAATGTGGGCTTTCCAATAAAAATGTTTGCAGCTCATGTTATATGTAAAGTGTTATGCCCACTTTGTATGGTAACGACTTTGTAATGGATGTGTGTTGATCATGTTGTATGCAGAACAAGTTGTCCAATTTTTATTATAATGTGGGCTTGTCAATAAAGATGTTTACAGCTCGTGTTATACGTAGACTGTATGTCCACTTTGTATGGTAACGTCATTTGTAACGGACGTGTATTGGTCATGTTGTATGCAGAACGAGTTGTCCAAATATTACTATAATGTTGGCTTGCCAATAAAGATGTTTGTAGCTCACGTTGTATGTAGAGAGGGATGCCCACTTTGTATGGTAATGGAATTTGTAATGAATGTGTGTTGGTTATGTTGTTTGCAGAATGAGTTGTCCAATTTGTACTATAATGTGAGCTTGCCAATAAATATGTATGTAGCTCATGTTATATGTACAGTGTAATGCCCACTTTGTACGGTAATGGAATTTGTAATGGATGTGTGATGGTCATGATGCATGCAGAACGAGTTGTAAAATTTGTACTATAATGTGGGCTTGCCAATAGAGATGTATGTAGATCATGTTATATGTACAGTGTAATGCCCACTTTGTACGGTAATGAAATTTGTAATCGAAGTATCTTGGTCATGTTGTATGCAGAATGAGTATGCAATTTGTACTATAATGTGGGCTTGCAAAATAAAGATGTATGCAGCTCATATTATATTTAGAATGAAATGTCCACTCTGTAATGTAATAACATTTGTAATGGACGTGTAATGCTCATCTAAGTGAAATGCCCAATTTGTACTGTAATATGGACTCTGTATGTATGATTGATTCATCAACAGCTCAATATTTACAAATTTCATTTTTCTTCCTTTTGTGGTGAATATTATTTAGTATAAATAAAGTTTCCGCCTAAACCACAAAATAAATCATGCCAAAAGTTCAATAAATGTAATGTTTACTTTTACACTTTGTTTTATAATTACAATTGTACAAAATGCAACCATATATATCACTCCTATATAAGATTCTTATGCTCCTATTGTACATTCATAAAATAGTTTGTCATGTTTGATGACGTTGGTTTGAATATTCACAACAGTCATAAAATATTAGCGTAACATTAAATATGTTACACATGTTTTTACATCAGAGTAACAAGCTGCTGAGAAATCCATAAAAAAAATAAAACCATTAAAATATACTGATTGTATGTTGTGTACCATGATTAGTTAAAAGATCTAAACTAAGTATGTCTTTGTATGAGCTCATAAACATATAAAAATATTTTTTGCCGAAATTGTTCAGCAATAGTCAATGAAAATAAATCAGTATATATATATATATATATACTGTAGCAGGATAGTTCAGAATTATTTATAGCCTTATTAAGTAAGCAGTATAAAATGTTCGTGTTTTTCAGCAAAGTCAATGGTCTGATTGTATGTAGCCTACTCGTAGATATACTGGATTTTGAAATTGTGAGCCACCTTGTGGATCTAATTAGCTCTTGTTGGTTATGGCTTCCTGTAGAATTTATTTTGTGGTTTAGGGGGAAAATTTATTGATACTAAATCAACACCTTAAATTCGGAGATCTTATGCAAAGAAAGAAGAAACTCTACAAGACATGATGGGCGGACAGGCTAGTGGAAACAAGAAGCAACTAGGCCTATGGCATGGAAGTTAACACAGAAAAGTCCAAACTGATGAGAATAATTCATAGGGAAGAACTTGTGCAATCGACATGGTAAACCAAGAATTTGGAATTATTGATCAGTTCAAGTACTTAAGTTGTTTGCTCTTTAATTACACCTACTGCAGCAAGGAAATCAGATCAGGAATTGCCATGGGCAAGATGAAGATGGCAAGCTAATTTGTATACCACATCCAAGACCTGCCCATTGTCAGACACTTAATTATAATTATAAATTGATCATCTTGTATGGGAAGTGCATTGTCCAATCTGAACTGCAATGCAGGCTATGCCATTTGCAACATATGCTTATTGCCCAAGACATAAGTTATGGGTCTAAAACTAAACTCCGTTGCGCTACATCCCTGGAGGGACTTGGCCTACCACCCGACCGCTGCATCACATATGGGTCACTCCATATGAATTCATCCAGAGTTTTAAAAAATCGTTGCATGACCATTTTACAAAAAAATCATTTTGTATATGAGTTCATACATGTTTCAAGACAACAAAACAAGTTTTAAAAAATCTTGTGATATTGTTTGCCCAGGGGTGTCCATTTCCAATCCTGGTGTAACACATTTTTTGCAAAGGTAGCTGATTACAAATATTTTCATAACTCAACAACCATAAGAGTTAGAAATTTGAATTATGAATCATTCTATAACTACAGTGGAACCTCGTTAACACGTTTTTATAGCGACCGAAAAATAGACGTCTTAAACGGGAAAACATACTACTGAAATTTTAAAAAAAAATTGTAGGGAATATGTAGATTTGTTTTCTAAGTTGCTCAGAACCACCCAAAACTGCATCCTAATGGCTCAGAAATACCCACAGTGTCACACAGGAGCTTCTATAACAAGCCATTAGTAACAAGAAATTTATATTGTGTAAACGAATACATAGGCCTAAAAATTTGATTTGAAAAATTAAACCAAACTTGCAAAAATTGAAGGAATGTATGGGAGCTATATTTAATGAAAAACCAGACGAAATTCACAATAAAGCATCCACTTTACTCTAAAACATCACACATGAAACAAGTTGCACTCCACAATTTATTAACAAACATAAAATATTGTAACTGTGCAAAATTTCACACGTGCCAAAATGTTCAGTAAACAGTCACGTTCACAGTCACAAATTGCTAATGAAATGCAATCTAATACTTACGTGAGAAGCACGATTTGCTTTTCTGGCCTACATTTCTTCAAACATTCTAATATTTTCTTCTCCACACCACATGAATCATAAGAAATTTAAAATACATTTCACTACTTGGAGATTACAACAAAATTATCACGATAAAAAAATCTCCCACTGGCAAGTTGTATTCTTATGTTGTTTCGCTTTGATAAGCTCCAGTATTGGGCTATAAAGTTTCTCTTAAATTCTTCAAATGTAGTATTTTCATTCGTAGTTAGGTTAAACCAGATAGGCCTATATATATATATAAGACGCACTCCCTTTTTATACACATTTTTAAGGATAAAACTTTATTAGGCTACTGAATATTATAATGAATTTACAATACTTTAAATATAAAGTAATACTGAACTCTACGTAACTGTAATATTCTTACACTCCGCAAGGAAACAAGGAAAACATCTCATACCGTGTATACCCGAATACTACCCGCCCCCGAATAATACCCGCACCCAAATTTTTCGAAAGGAAATTTGAAAAAAAAATTTATAGGCCCAAATATAAAATTTTGCCAGTTTTATTCTTAATTAAACAGTTATAATTAACATTACAAATCATAATATAATTAAATATGGTAGGCTAAAATAACGTGCATGGTAACAGCCAGCCGAAATCTCGCCGTCTTAGATGCGCAGCGTAAGACTTTCAACAACACTCTTAATTCAGCTGTTCAGCGGGAATCCACACGCGATGACGTGCGTCCGACCCAAGGTCAAAGTCGCGTGGAAATTCACCGAACTTTCCCCGAATTAGGGGGTCTGCTTGTACTGCACTGTTTTCTCGGCATCTGTACGCCTAAAGCTTTGTTTCAGACTGGCGGACCATGTGAATAAAAAAGCGTCTTTTTTGTCTCATTTTCCTTTCATTCCAGCTTTGCTACTGTTATACTATACTGTGGGGCTACTACAAAGCATCGTGTTATATTAGCCGATATGGTATAAAATGTCGAAATTCAGATGAGAGGAGTCCAGTATTCAAATAATACACGCACCCCAGTTTTTCGTCCACGATTTTTAAATAAAATATGCGGGTAGTATTCGAGTATATACGGGGTAACTCCGAATAGAGGACATTTCCAGAAATGAATGCAATAAAAAACTCAGACCTATTTAAAAAAAACAACAAGTGCGTCTTATACGCCGGCAAATACGGTGAGTGTGATTTTCATCTTTAAGAACCAATTCGTAACTTCTGTAACTTGTTTTGTGTGACTGTATTTATTTGTAGGATACTTTTACTCTGAGCTTAATGAACACACTTTTCAATTCATGTGTGAACACATGTGTTAATATTAATTTTTTAAGTTCGTATTGTGATTTAATTTATTAGGATAAAGTTGCAAATGTCTCTTTCTGTATATTCAATTTTCAGCTTTATTTCTTGGCTTTAAATTTAGTCGTATTATTTGTTGTAATTTTATAGTATATGAGTCTGACTTTGTCTATTGCTGTAATGGCCGAATGACAATAAAATGGTAAAATTGTATTAATCGTCTTAGCATAAAAGTTACATGTATTGATGACAGTCATAATTTTGTGCTCAATAAACAGTGGTCTTTTGTGTTTTCTCTGTGATGAACCATATCTTCATTAATTTTTACTGTCCTTTTTTTAAAACAAATCTCTAATTGAAATAGATAATCTTGCATATACAGTATTGTGTTGCTATGGTTGAAATTCATGGATTGCTAAGACTGCTGTATCACAAGCAAAAGTGGCTATAGTTGTCGGTGCACCCATGGGCAAATCTGCAGTGTAGAGTAACATAGGACCACAAACACTTCCTCGTGAAATTCTAGAGTTGGCAGCGTAGAGATCTGATGGCTGTCGACAAATTTAACTTGAATTTTTTTTTTCTAGATAAGATTGCAGTGTACTATAAAAAGAATGGGGTAAGAACTTTTTTATTTTGAATAGCAATCCAGTATGCCAAACATTATCAAAAGCTTGACTAACATCTAAAAATGCTGCTGAACAGTATTCTTTATTTTCAAATGCATTGTGAATGGCACCTGTTACTCGATGCACTTGTTCTATGGTTGACAGCTATTCTTGAAATCCAAAGTGAGGTCGGGAATTATATTTGCCAGGAATGTACTGGCTCCTAGGACCGAAACCAAGCTTATCAACTATGAACAAACTTTTAATTTACAAATGTATCCTTAATCCAATATGGACATATATCAAGATCTTTAAATACCAACAGTAAAACAGGAATTTACTAAATATAGTATGACCTACCAGAATTGTCTAAACAAACACCTTAATTCATATGCAGTGAACAATGTGACAAACACTTGTAGGCTCAATAGAAATAGAGTACCGGCACTGGATTTGTTCTACGGATATAATTGATACATCAGACAGATTTGTTAGGCTACGCCGGCATGGTCTTGTGGTTAGCGTTGCTGACAACAGATCCGTCGGCCCGGGTTCGATCCCCAGTACCTCCTCGGATTTTTCTGAGGTAGGGAGGTCTGATAGGGGTGCACTCAGCCTCGTGATTCAAATTGAGGAGCTACTTGATGGAAACCACCATTAACGGTCGTGGGTGTCGGCATAATGACTACATGCCCCCCAATCCTCCCGTCTGCCAATGGTATGGTAGATGATGCAGCGGTCGGGTAGTAATCCTTGTCCCTCCTGGGATTTTAGCGCCACGGAGTTAGTTAGTTTATATATATATATATATATATATAGTGACAAAGCCCAGAAAAGACTCATCCGGAAAGAACGAGAAACGACGGAGTCTGGAAACATCGCGGCCCTAGTGGACGGGCGGAAGACGAGCGCTAGTGGGCGTGACAACGGCAGCTATTGGGCCACGCTTCGTGGGGGAAGGCCTGTAGGGAGGAGCTCGCGCTAAGGGGTGTGCCGCGCAGCGCACATTCCAGATTCCACGCGGGCGGAACCTTCCAGAGACCGGCTGTAGAATATTCCTCGGCCCTATATATAGGGCCGCGAGCGAGCGGAGAGTCAGTCAGTACATCAGAGGAGAGACAGTCCGTGAAGAGTCAGAGAGCCAACGAGGGAACAGTCAGAGAGGCAGTCCGTGAGTAGCGGCGAGCGTCAGCGTCAGAGGGTGAGCTGGACGGAGAGGACTGATCAGCGCGGCCTCAAGTGAGTGTGACTTGGGAAGCTGAGGAGCCAGTGACCGGAGGGACTGGTGTGACCGGAGGGACCCGAGAGCGGAAGACCTAGTCAACGGGGAACTAGTGACCGGAGAGAAGGGTGAACGGAGGAACTAGTGAACGGAAGAGCTGGTGAGCTGATCTGGGCTGAGGCAGTGCCGTCCCGGGGAACTCTGCGCGACGGGTGGATCGTACAGCGGCAGCGAGGACTGTGGAGTTGACCGGCGCGACGTGGGATTATCTCGACTGGGAGTCCGCACAGGGTGTGCGAACGGAACAGTGCTGTAATTAGGACTGAGCACAGTGAGAGTGAGCACTGAACAGGACAGTAAACTGGCGAATAGTCTGGAGTTTTCTGACTGTATTGACCATTGTTGCTGGAAATAAAGAATCATCCATCCTTCAATTATAAACTTGGTGTTCTGATTTTGAACCCCGACGAGCCCTTGTTACAATATATATATTTATATTGGTAATTATGTTTGTCCATTCTTGTATCCTTATTAGTTATTGTTCACTGTGTTGAACACACTGTAATGTTGAAGATAGATTAAAAAATATATATATATATGTAAGTTGCACCTTGGATGAATGTTCCCGCCCACCACACCCTCGCGATGCACATTCTTTTATACCATGATCTAGCGAATTCTTCTGTCGTCATATTACGAAGAAACTCGTGATTGGACGTTGGTGGTGTGACATCATATCACTAAACAAAAGGTGACAGGCTGACTAACCTCTGGAAGATATAATATGCCACATATTCAAAACCTACAAACAGTGTATCGTACATTATTTGAAAATGCAAGGACGCTTCGATTCGCCTGCTGCCTCCGCTTCGCGCACTTAACTATGTGGATAGTGTTATGCATTATTTAGACCAGCGTTTCTCAACCTTTTTGAACCCGAGGACCTCTAAAATGTTTAAAAATTTTATAGACCCCTAATTTTAAAAACCCATTTTTAAAAGTAGGCTATATGTAGGCCTATATACTTAATATTTGAGGCATTAATTATAGGTCATTATAACGAAATAAATATAAATGCATTTTTAATTCAATGGAAACGAAGTTATTGAATTGGAAGTAATATTTATTACCAATTTGATAATATAATTAGGAATTATGTTATTACTTTTAATGAGACGGTTGAGCTTGTCGCCTCTTGCAGAGTACCTGGATATCTGGCTCAATATTAGTCAGACTTAGTCGAAGATGAGCAGATACATGAAGTCATCTTAATTATGTCTGCGGACCTTCTGCACCATCGTCGCAGACCACCAGTGGTCCGCGGACCATAGGTTGAGAAACGCTGATTTAGACTATATGCAGAGGTGTTTGTGGTACGGTCGGGAGTGCCGAGTGAGCTAGCTGGTTGTCATTTTGGTGCAAGGGTTGGTAACTGGTATTTGGTATGGTCAGGAGTGTCAAAGAGAAGGAACGGTTGGGAGTTCTGAGATAACAAGCGTGTGGTCGCCATAGCAACGCAGTGTTCAGAGCATAAGGGGTGACTTTCCACCGATAAGAATAATTTCCGAAATTTATCGAATATTTCCCTCAGATACTTCTTTACTCTATGCATGCATGGCCAACAATACATCTTTCTCCCTTCACATTCTTATACAGAATAAGAGGCCGTGAAAGAGCGCGTATTCAGTTGTTCACCACGCAAGACAAACTTTCTACAAACAGTGGGTGAACCCTTCAGAAAAGTTTTTTCGAAAAAAAGTTTCAAATAAACGTTTTAGCTCTCAGTATAAGCAAAACATGTGCAAAACTTAAAGAAAATCCTTTGAGCCGTTTTTGAGAAAATCACAAAAAACTAAAGTTCCTTCACGTAAAGTCCCCTTAAAAATAAGAGAAACTTGACGCCAATCTTTGGCTCACATCTTCAGAAGGTACCTGACCCAAATATGAAATTTTGTTTTCATACGATTTCCGTTTTGGAGCTAGCCTCTTCACAGATGTCCACACAGACATACAGACACACAGACATGTTTCCAAAAATAGTATTTTTGGAGTATACGTGTTAAAGGCTAGCACAGAAAAAAAGTAAATTATGGAGATATTTAATTTTTATTTACTGTATTGCATTTTCATAAAACTAACAAGTATCTAGAACAGAAAGCATCAGGGCCGATCTTTATGTTCATTGCTTTTGCAGTGAAATACTAATAATACTAATAATAATAATAATAATAATAATAATAACAAAAACAACAACTTGGGGTTTGCATGGTTTCCTCAGTCTCTAAGGCAAAAATGAAGGATACAATGAGATATAGCCAAACAATAGAAGCAATGCTGCACAAATGAGCTTATTACAAGAGCCTACTGGTAAATTTGGGTGGCAACGAAATTTTATTTGAACCCAGAACCTCTTCCCTATTACCCTATACCACTTTGTTCTAATTGATTTTGGTGTGTTCATTAGACTGTGGCAAACTGACTACTTTTCACAACAATAACAATAATTAGATGCAATAATAATTCACAACAATAATTAGATATAGTATTCTTGTTACTATGAGCAACAGAAGAATGTTCATATTTTAATCAAAATGTTCTGAAATGTATGTTCTGAAATTCGCATTTGTCATGTTATTTCGTTTTTATCTTGATACCTATTGATTTTATAAATATTTAACAAAAAATGTTCTTTTTAATTTTCTCTACATCTCGACTGTGCTAAGTTTCCATGTATCGCCCAATGTAATGGAAATAGCCTAGAAAAATTGAAAATGGATACAAATACCCTCTAAGTCATTTTTGCAGTAAAACGGATATAGCCATTTTGTTAGTCATAGATAAGAGTTTCCAATTTTTAATTTTTATTAAAATTGTAAGAGCCAATTTTTAAAAAAATCTTGAAAAGTCCTCTTAATATTTCAGTTATAAAACTCAAATTCTGGGCGGTTTGATAAAGTTTTGAAAAAGTCCTTAATTCAAAAAGTGAAGCAAATACAATGAACCGTTTACCTGCTGCGCTTGTCCATGGACAGACATCATCCCAGAAATACGTTTTTCGGTTTCTAGACATTGTGATACATTTATTTCCGGTGTTATCTCAATTTCAATTATTTGTCAAATCACAATACTTTCTCTATACTACGTATATGCGAGAAAGTAAAAATAATTAAAACCTATTTATTAACATTTTTCAGTTATTTTTGATACCTTCAGGTTTGATAGAGTTATCATAGTCATGGCTCTCTTTAAGAATCATCATAATATTAATCTTGTCTTTAGCAGCTTTGCTAATATTTTTATTCATTGCTAATTTGCGCACGGCCGCCTAGAAATTATATCTTTCTTATTGTCAAAACAGTTGATCCTAAGTTCTTCCTCTTTACTGAACTCAATTTAACGTTTATTTCCAATTAATATTTGTTATTATTTTAATTAAACAATAACTATAAATATATTTTATTTATTCTCTCATTATGACTGTCATATTGCTTCACAGTCCTTCTTTAAGAATATCATTGCTCAATCGTTCGTAATTTCTCCTCCAATGGGAATGCTTTGTTATCATTGTTATGTAGTGCTTTTTTCAAACCTTAAGATTTCCTTCTACGTCCCCATTATTCTATCCTAAAAAAGGATCGTCGTCCCTTCTGGACGCTGCCAGTATTGGTTTTAATCGTCTAAAGAACCTTATATTTCATTACTATGAATTAAGGATTCTTTCATCATCATCTATATTTCGCAGAAGCAATTGTCAACGCTTTTATTCAGCTCAGAATAGCTGATTTACTTAATGCAGCTACCAAGCATTTCTCCAAGGCATGATATTACATAATTCGACATCAGGATTGGATTGATGTGATATTTTAACTGTTTAAAGGAATCTTCACTATTAAAGTGAGTGTTTGAAACTTAATAATTCATATACAGCTTATAACATTGTCTCAAACTGTATTTATTGTTAGCTGTATTCATCTCACTACGCAATGTCAATCAGTGACACAATTAATTCCATGATAATGTGTGCATCAAAAGCGCACAAGCTAATTATGAACACTATGAAAGCAACATAGACTTGCTGTATGTGTATACATTCATTTATGTCTGTTCTTGACATTTATTGCCTATGGATCTTTGTTATTGTAATTTAATTTATCGTGCTCTCCCAACGGGTTATTATGTGCAATTGTTATTTCTAACTATGTGTTTGTTCTTACAGTTCCACTGTAAACATACAACATTGACATCTTTTTACATAAATTTTATTCTGAATGATATTATTTTATATAATAAATATAAATAATT